>JAZDUA010000085.1:2842500-3442500 GCA_038098605.1 Gryllus longicercus
CATGCTGAAAAAATCAATAGTTATTCCCATTTTTAAACAAAATAAATCCCCAAAACTCCTGTCAAGTAGCAGGCCAATTATTCTCTTACTAGTGTGTGCAGAATTTTTCGAAAAGTTGATCTTACGAGTTAAAGGTACGGAGGTTAAACGCATACCTTAATAAAACTTATGCACTTCCGTGACGTCAATTGGATTGCGCCCTCTTCACTCCTCCATCCACCAACTATTAAGAATTGTGGAAGAAATCTCTCTAGATTATCTTAGGTAATACCACGAGTGCTTTGGAAATTGTCGATAAACTCCTGACTCGCGAAGCAAGGAAAATATTTATCTGAGAATTTCTAAAGCACGAGTGACAGTTAATAAGACTATTCCACGAGTGAAATTACGTCCAACAGAGCCGCCAAATATTGAAAATAACTGAAATCGTATGTTAAAATCAGTGGTTACGTTGCAGTACATAGGCTGTTTACTTATTCGATATCGACAAAGCGATCGATGTATAACAACTCCTAATATGGATCAGTCAGTTTATGATTGGCCAGTGGGTAGGAGTGGTAAGAAAAATCGGAGAGAAAAACAGATATACTTTTTGAGATACACTGCCCTGATTGGGGCATTTTGTAAGTATAGTTAAACATTATTGGGTTTTAATTTCACGAGTGGAATAGTCTATGTAAACAATGTTCCGCGTAGTGATCTTCTTAGACTTCACGTAGGCGTCTGATGAAATCTGGCACTGTGGACAGTTATTAAAGTTACATGAACTAGGACTTCTGGAATATCGATTCCAAATAAACAACTGCTTTCTTGCTAAAATATTACTGTCAGTAACAATAGAAAATACTCTATCCATCCCTACATTTATTCTTGCCGGTGTCCCCCAAGAGTCTCCCTTCTCTCCAACCATCTTTAGGATCTTTATGGCAGATATTCCTCAACTATCAAACTGAGCTACGGCGCTCTATGCTGATGACACAGCTATCTTCACGCCCAACGACTTAATCCCAGACGCAGTAAGTGACCTGCAACAAGACTTACATACCTCTTTTGATTGGACTAAAAAAGGGGGCTAACAGTTGAACCCCTCAAATTACGAAACCAAACTTTTCACCCTGCCAAGAACAAATATCCCTTCCTCTAAAATTAATTACCCGACCGCACGGTTTTCTTCGAAAAGAAGATGAATAATCAAATCCCTTCTCCCAAAAGATCTGTTCCACCCCATAATGTAAAGAAATAGTTCTCTCACCTCTTACTCTATAATTTTGTACACTCTTACTCTTAAAGTCATAACATTAACAACAGTCATCATACCTAGTAAGGCTGTCCTCGCTCAGAATTATGGGTAGGGAAAGGTCATCTGATGTCGGACAGCGGGGGGTATCGGACAATCGCAGTTTTCGCTATTTGCCGCTTGAAGCAGCACCTGTCAAGCATATAGTGAGTTGGTCGGAATGAACCAGCCAAGAATTACGCCATATTGGATTTGTCCTCTGAATAGTGTGTCTCGTGCTTCACGTTTTTTAAATTTTTGGGAGTGACCTGATGTACTGCGATAGGCAAACTGCAACTTATTACAAAGTAAGTGTATTTATATATAAATGCTCTTACAACATTTATTACGGTATACAACATTATAATATCCATTATAATTTAGGTATATTGTTTCAGTGGGTTGTTACGAGTCGATAGATAGTCATACATACGTTGCAAGTGTTTCGGCGACTATCAAAGTGGAATGGAGTGGTAACGGACCTTACACTGGTAAATAAACTTCGTTTTTTTTATGGTTTCAGACTTTTTCAGGAAACCATGGGGAAAATATGTGGCAATTGGGATGAAGAAAATATGAAGTTGGTCATGGACACAGTTATTTCCAAAGAAATGACAATATTTGCAGTCAGTGCAAAATGTGGTGTTCCTAAGAGTACATTGGGAGATCTTGTCAAAAACGAAGGAAAAGAAGCAACAGCCAAGCCTTCTGCTCGGAGAACAAAAGCACGTGTACTAAAGCGTTTGATTGTGATCAAGAGGAAATACAGTATAATCATGTAAAGGCTTTGGATAGTCAGTTAATTTCACTAAGCAAACCTGAATTTTTAAAACTGGCTGACAAACTCGCTGAAAACCTAAAACTCAAACACCGTTTCAATAAAAAAACAATTATGGGTGGGAAATATTTTTTGACGACTTAATGAACCGACATTCGGACTTAGGGTTGAGAACAGCCGACTCGAGAACCTACAGCGTGCTGTTGGTTGCAGTGAAGATAAGGTCAACATTTTTTTGATAAGCTAACTGAGCTTGTGGAGTAATTTCAGTTCCCACCGTCACGAATATTTAATGAGGACGAAACTGGTGTATCATGTGTACACATCAACAGACAGAATGTAATGTCTGCAAAAGGGAAAACAGAAGTTGGGAAATTAACATTTGGAGAGAGAGAGGAAATAATGTGGCTGTGTTGTTGTTAATAAATGCAGGAGATCAGTCCATACCTCCTTCGTATTCCCTCGTGTGAGGACTGAAAATTATTAAAAAAGGACGCTCCCATAGGCAGCACTTTTGATGGGCAGATGAGTGGATGGATAGCCAAATATAGATGCCTGAAATGGATGGAAGCTTACTGAGAAGAGCTCAGTAATACTGATCATAGACGGCCAGTCTAGCCCCTAGGGTCTTGAGGTAATCCTGCATATAATGCTTAAAAATGCATATAAAGAAGCATGGGGTTTTTGGATGAAATATAATATGAAAATAAATATGAAATATAAAAAAATATGAAATATATGAAAATAACTCTGAAAGATACAGCCGGAATAGTGAACTCTACTTTTTCCAGAATATACAGAATGGAATTGGCACAATCTGGATTCCAGAGTTTCGAGATTTATCGCTCAATCGAAAAGGGTTTCCTGACTTAGATTTCGAAGCGTCACAGATCAGTTCAACTCCGGAACCGGAAGGCAGGTTAAAAACTCGAAGTTTAGATCTCGACCAATCCTGATCAAAAGGAACTTCATCAGTCAGCTGATATTTCAACTTTGACTGACAAGAGTGAACCGAATTCACATAATCCTGTTGTAAAGTTCAATAGTTAAAGTACAAAATAAGAGAAAATCGCAGTAAGAAGAGTGAAATACTAACATCTTCACCCTATAAAAAATGCTTATGGATAAAAAGTCCTCATCGAAAAGAAATAATGTGAAGCAGAGCAAAGAATGAAGACAAGGGAGATAAAACAAAAAAATGAGGAGAATAAAAATGGGCATCGAAATAATGCAGATAAGCAGGGAATTAAATATCCCCAAATGAGGATACGGACTTCTAAAACTAATCTCAAGAAAACGTCATAAGTTTGATATCAGTAGCATTCCACTCTCTTCAAGTAGCAGAGCTTCAGATACTTTCAATGTTCCTATATCTTCTTTACAGATCGCCAACTGCATAATCTGGGGGTAGTATTTTGATGAAGATTGGATACAGTGCAACACATGTAAAGGCTGGGTCTATGAAGAGTGTGCCAATGTTGAAGACTCACGGTATTATCATTGTGATTTGTGTGAGAATGGAAAATAACCAATCTTGATGCCACTCACAGAATATTAAGATCTATTTTTTTTTACTTTTTTATTCTTATTTTCAGAAGAATTTCAAAGCCGAATAAAACTTTATTTTGTGTATTTAAGAACTGTGAGTTAACAGATAGAATTCGTAATTTTTCCACCTATATAATTACTTTAAAATACCAATTTTCTATAGTTTTATGTCTGTCTGATACCACCCTTCACTTTTTAAGGACGCTAATTTGCAGTACCTTCGAATTTTTACAAAAACATAATATTAGCTTTCACTTGTCAAATCACTTTTAACATGTTGTGTGAAAGAGAACTTTTAACATTTTGTGCATTAAGTAATTGAATACAGTTCTTTTTCATTAAAAAACCAAAGTGGTCGATACCACCCGACTTTCCCCTACGTTGCATTCAGTTTGTTACTCGTCGCTTCTGGCCACAATAGTACATCCATTCATTGTATTGTAATACGAATAAAAGCTAACAACGGCCTGTAAAGTGACAATCACACTGACCTACCTGAATAAGAAATAAAAAATCTGGTGTCCACCTAAATAATTAAAAAATCCGACAGTGGCTTGCAGTGTTTTCCCAACCAGGTATCTCCCACCAACGGGACACCGCTACAGGAGGGAGAAGCTCCAAGCTCTCGACTGGTCTTCCGATATGGGTGGTAGTACGTATAGGGCATGGAAATGTGTGTAAGGGACAGGACAAGAAGGAAAGAAAAATCGCGCGCGGTGCGTTGCCCGTTTGTTAGAATACAGCTCTGGCATTCGCCTGGTATTGATCGGATAAACCACGGAAAACTACCGATGAGAGCAGCAAGCCGCTAGGCAAGATACCTAGCTGTCTTGCTAGTGTCTAAACTTCTTTCACCGTCTGTACTCGAATCCTAGGTTTCTCCGTTTAGAAACACTGCAGTGACATAACTTGATGGCCTGAGCCACCTAAACCGGTTCCGACCACAAGTATTTTTAAAAATAGCTAAAGGAAATGAATGAATGGAATACGTAGAGAATACGCTATCCAATAGGTGACGATTCGGGTTAGTTCACACGTTAAGATAATAGAATGGAAGTTAGAGTACGAGTAGTAAAACAATCTGTTACATCGATAAGTTGACTTGCTTTGCTCGCGCATTTCCAAGTCGATGGCGAGGCTCGGGCTTTCCGCCCAAAAAATCCTCCGTCCATCGAACGCTAATTTCCCAAGTGTTTTACATCATAACAGAGATACTACTTATCACGACTTATTTCCCGCATGTAATGCGAGTTAATTAAAGCAGCCCATCCACGTGCGGTGCCAGCGAGCGGGTTTGGGACTTCGGTCCCACTGACAAAAACGCCGGCGGTGAAGTGGAAAGTTCTACGCGGTCACCAGTTTCTGGGCGTGACTCACATCATTAGTGCCGAGGTAGGCGCTGTGAGGAGACGGGTGGGTGATCCGACATTCGTTAAACTGGCTAAACCACTTCTCCAAAACCTGTCTCTTTTATAACCAGATTTTTGTGTAATATTTGTGTTCCTCAAATATACATTTTTTTGGCGTCCCCAAGGGAAAAAACCCGCAAACCAATAGCAGAAGGTTGAGTTACCTCCCCCAGCTGATCACCGCACTAGCTAACATTAGCTCTTTTTTTATTCATTACCTCCTGTTCGGCATTGCTGCCTTTCAGGGGTGTTAACATTTTACAAAATAATACTTTGACATTCGTTCTCACGCTAATTGTCCTGAATATTACGGGCTGTGTTCAATGTATAATTTTGAAAAACTGATTTGATGTGAATTTATTTTTATAATTCATTGAATAAAATATTTATATTTTATTATTTGATATTAATAGCTGTTGGGAATTTATGACGTTGAGTATTTATGGAGGTCTGAGTTTATCCTTGGGAAGTCGTGAGCATATTGTATTTGGTTTTGAGTAGTTTTTGCCGAGTTTGAAGTAGGGCGTGGCCCAACTTCAAACTCGGCAAAAACTACCCAAAACCAAATAGAAGAGATAAGCTCTAAGCTCCTGACTGGCGTACCAAAATGTGCGATAGTGTTGTTCATTTAAGTTGTAGAAGTGTTAATGGGGAGAGCAAGGAACGACATTGGGGAAGGGAAGAATACACGCGTTCCGTGGCTGTTTGCTGAGGTACTGCTCTGCCATTCGCTTTCGAACAATATCCGATCGAGGGAATTGATGAAGGAAATCTGATCCGATCCAATCCGATCGAGGAAACCACGGAAAACTATCGATCGACGCAATGGACAGTAGAATTCTCCTCTCCTCCAGGCACGAACCGAATTAGGCCTTGCAACTTAGCTAGAGTCGCTAATCCTCCCCGTCGGGGCTCGTACCCTGGGGTCTCCCGCTCAGAGACTCTGCGAAGCCAAGAGTTGTTGTTACTGAACCATCTCAGCCGGCATCGCCTGTGCATTGGCGGCGGCGATGGTGTAACGGTTAGCATACTGGACTGTTGTATCCAAGTTGGCGGGTTCAAACCCGATCGAAGCTGTCGATTTTTAAGGGCGAAAAAATCCTTCGTGCGCCTTCCTTCGGAGGGGAAGTAGAGCCGGCTGTCCCATGTTAGTAGATTTACTTGCATGTAAAAGATCCTCAAGCCTAAATGACGCCTCTGAGCTAAATTCAAATCGGCCGTTTCTCGCCCAAGAAATACCTCCTTTCTCTGCTCGTTGGTGAAAGGAGCGTAGCGAAATTTGCGTGGTCAGACGGAAGAGCGGGCCTGATGGCCCGAGTCTCGCCACGTAAAATAAGGCAAATTCAATTCAATTCAATTCATTTTCGACGCAAGTAAAGGAAGAATTGAAGATGCACGTGAACTTTTGGAACGTTTCCGTGAATTGCTGTGTTCAGGCGGAACGCGAAACGCCGATTTGCTATAAGAAGTACAAATCCTTTCTTCCTATCCTTATTTCCAAATCATGGGCTGATCCCGTATCTTTGCATGGTGGATCGCCTATTGGCCTACAAAATCTCTTTCAAGCGCCTGAGTGCAGAAAGGTGGTTGACCCTACAGGCACTACATTGCTAATTAAAAGATACTGCAGGACTCGAAAATCGTTTTTATTTATTTGTGTCTCTCGATGTCGAAAATTCTTTTATATTCATAACGGTTTCAACGTCAAACCTGAAATTAATGAATTTAAACATGAGGATGCGATAACTTCGAGCTGTTTTCTATTGTACTGAAGAATGATCTTAATATTCAAAGGCATTTATTTAGAGAATAACAAATTTAGACTTTTGATTATCTACCTTGTAATGAGTGAAATATATTTCGTGGTGAGTTAACTAAAATAATGTATGTGGAAGATTAACATTAAGATAAGCAAGAAAATGGAAACCAGTAAATTTCATCATGAGTTGTCACGGTCAATACTTGTAGACAGTCTTCTAAATTTTACTGTCTGACAAGCAGCTCGTATTTCGCATACACTCTTCATAGCATGTATATATAACT
The DNA here is from genome assembly GCA_038098605.1 of Gryllus longicercus. Taxonomy (NCBI): domain Eukaryota; kingdom Metazoa; phylum Arthropoda; class Insecta; order Orthoptera; family Gryllidae; genus Gryllus; species Gryllus longicercus. The sequence continues at coordinate 2,849,555 of JAZDUA010000085.1, forward strand.
TAATTTCTATATAACTTAATTAGAAATTTTCTAACTTCTGAAGAACTCGTAATTAAAACCTTTTCAATACAGATTCTAGTTAATTTCCTTACAACAAGCACCCTTCGAGATAAAGATGTTATTGTCTCATAGGAAAAAGCCATTCACTAGTGATTTTCCTTCTTTCTCCAGTGTCTCTTGGTAGTTTCCTATTGCATTAGAGAAAGGAATGACGAAGATGCACTATATGTTATTCGGTTGTTATACTGAAGTTACTCCTGTCTCTAGTATATTAATTGCGAATGAGTGTTCTAAGCACTTCACTGTATGTCACTTGGGATTTAAGATCTTTTAATTAGAGCATAACATTAACTTTTCCAAAAGCAATATTCATTGTAAAAGGAATGGTACAATCTGGAATGGTACAAAATGGAACGGTCCCTATCTGAATGAAGGAATTCATTGATTTTACTCCCCATTTCCCGGATATCTGATTATCTTCAGATACACAAACCATATTCAAACGGTGCTTGTTAGCTACAGACAGCCTGCAATACATCAGCGGCGGCACTCTTGCCTTTGCAGTATCATTGATCTGGAGATCCTGGGGTTCGAGTCACGATGGACAACGCTATCCAAATGCCTGGGTCGAATTCAGTCACCGGGCTGCATGAGAAATGCAGGAAGCAGCAGGGTGCACTGATCGGTAGTTTTCCGTTGTTTCTTCGACCAATACTCGCCGAATGCCGGAGCAGTACTCTAACAAACGGGCCACGAACCGCACGCGAACTTCACTTCCTCTTCCTTTTTACTTCCTGTTCTCACCCTTTACACACACTTACACGCACTGTACTACCACGTATATTTTCATAATCGCGGGATTGTAGTAGAGTGGAACGCTACAGCAAACTATCCCATTGTATCATTGATGTAATCATTTATTTACTAATAATTGTATAAAATTTATAATAGTGATAATTTTATCGATCATTCTATTTTATTATTCAGGTTTTGCAAGTTTTTTTTCATTTTGCTTGGCTTCGAGGCTTGATGAATATGGTATTACGTTTAGAAAGACAGTACGAGTATTTATGTGAAAATTTACTCCAGATTCTGTAGATTATGTTTTTTTTACTTTTCAACATCGGAGAATTCTGGAGAATATCGGATAATTTCTATCTAATCAGTATAATTTGAGTGTATTGTAATATAAGTATATAGTTATATTCTGGTTAATAAATATTTTAAAAATTAAATATTGAACTGAACTGAAATTTTCTTTTTCCTGACTAACCAATTCTCTTATGTTTCTGTAACGTCTGAGAGAACAAAAAGTGGATTAGGTTGAAAAGAGAGCGCACGTATACGTACAATTGTGTTAGAATGGGGATTTATTCAAAATACTACAGCGATCATCGAGATTTCAATCGGTTGGATCGCCGAAATTTTCGAGTGGATTTACCAAAATTATTACGAGAACGGTCTAATCTCGATTGGACTCTTCTGTTATTTAACAAAAAAAATTAGTAAGAAATTTTGAAGAAAAGTACAGAAATTGAGCAATACATACTGTAACTAACATATTTTAAGAATAATATTTGCGTTTAAGCAAGTTAATGGCATAAATGGAATACAGTTTTTATTGTGCAAAAAATAATATTATTTACAAAAGTATTTCTCTTCACTTGCACGCAAAACGTACTAATATTAATATTTTTTTTATTGTTCTATGATTCTTTGCACTTAGGAATGCGAGTAGACATTCTACAAACACGACAGAAGTATTGATACCATCTATTGATTAACTAATAAGCACAAATTAAGTACTCTCTATTATGGCATTAAATACTGAGCATACGTTTGCATGAATTGCATATTTGCATATGGGTAAGTACAACGTAATTTCCTTTAACACAAAAAATACATAATGAACAAAACATTTGTTGGAGTAGGTTTAAAAATAGTTCCGAAGGCAAACCACGAAGCAACTATTAAAAGCAATGAGACTCCTGTGAGAGAATACGAAATGAGAACGACAGAGCCTTTGTGGAATGAATGCATTATTCACATATCGCTTGCAAGTGCAGCGCTGTACCCGCATTAAATTAAGTTCATTCTGAGTCCGGAATACCGCATCACTCGAGATGAAAGTTACGAGGATTGAATGAAAGAAGATGAAATTAACAACATAATTACATACTGTGCCAGATACAAATACACATTCTCTTGATGAATGATTCAGTACGCGATGGAAAAATCGCATTTAGAATAGAATTATTCACGAATATGACAAAGATGTATGTTAGCTCTAGAAACTAAAACACACGCCACCACAGTTCTTTATTCATAAAGTATTTATAAAGTGGAAAAGTTAAAAGCCACACTAGCTTTTCGAAACGTGAATCAATTAGTTATTTAGTGACTTCTTTTTTATTTGTCTCTCTAATAAGTGGATTCGGTTAAGATCACAGTGCATTTCAAAAAGTTATTTTTTTCATTATGTTAGAAAAAAATTAAATTGTAGGCTCGACTTTTTATACTTTATTTATTGATGCTTTATTTTTTATTTACTAAAAAATTAAAACAATAAATGAAAAATATTGCGATTTAACGTACAGACAATGAACAATGGCTATATTTGGTATGGCTCATAAAAAAATAGGATGAAGATAACGAAAAGGAACAATAAAGTATAGGTGAAAGAGATATCTCTCAAATTTCTTCAGGACAAAGAACTCCAGACGTCAATTGACTCATTAGAATCTCGTATTTCAATAATTAAATTTGTGTAATTATTTCTTCATTGTGTTAATATTCTTAAGCAGTACTATAAAAATAGTGTTCATTTAAAATATTCCTTCATTATTCGTTTCCCATTTCAAGCGTGTAATATGCAGATGTATGTCGGAAATGATTGCGATGTCCTTGATATCGTATTGATCAAGCTGTCAAGGGCAAAAAAACAAAACAAAATTGTAGCTAATCACTGCAAGTCCATTTTTTTTTACAATTTTTCATTTATTATCTTTACTTGAAATTAATTTGATTCATGAACTGAATAGGTTTTGCTTGACATGGCATGCACAAAAAAAGGTTCAGCTAGTAAAGATTTGCATCTTGAAAGCAATTTCCAAATATTTATTGTGGGTCACAATAGTAAGTCGTCAAAAACATCACTACTCCACAGAGATGTAAATGTAAATCATGAGTCGTCTTCGGAAGCGACTAGAACTTCAAGGAAAATTCTCCCTTATGGAAAATAGTAATGCTTACTCAAGGTTTACGACTTAACTTCAACTTCAAATTGTCGCTAGTCCTACTTTGCGGAAAAATACAACTTCTATTAATTCTCGTTGCTTCCAGGTTGAACCACAAATGCTAGATATTTCCTCGTTGTACATTTCCTTAAGCAAAATGCATTAGCTGTATATTTTTTGAAGATTTTTTTTGCCTTCTGTACTTCATTGTCAGTCAGTATGTGTCATCCGATAATTACATTGTTATGGACAATTTTTGTCACCTGTGTTCTCCCTTTTACATTATCTTCATGAATGTTTTATGACGAACAAAACTTGTTCCAATGAATAATCAAATGCCAAATCTCTGAAACTCACGGACAATTCCAAGAAACATTTCGTTTTCACTTAAAAAATATTCCATGCATTATATAATTATTGCACGCATAGTACACGTACATAGTAGTACAATACATAGTAGAAATAAGCGCCAATACAAATTTAAAAAAAAAAATGATTTTCCAATTTAAAAAGCAATGTTTTGTATTCACTTATTATTAGGGAATACATTTATGTTTAAAAACGAATTATTTACTGGTAAATACATATTTGTACAGAAAAAGGACATCTGGAGTTTATTTATTTATTTGAAAGGTATTCTGAATGTATTAAATCCATCTTTACTGTACATATTTTTAAATATTTTACCTATTATAACACATTTTTCATTTTTCTCAGCTTGACAGTATTTTGAATGACGAAAAGAAATATTTATACAGTATCACATACGAGTTTGCAGTACAGTTCTTGGAATCGCCTATCTGAAGCGAAGTTCTGCTGCGCTCCTGTGACCTCACCTTCACCGTGAATTGTCAAACTTATCACAATCTTCTGGGAAATTACAAACTCGGAGCGAAGAATGTTGCCGAAACAGAAGTAATTGCAACATTATGTTTGTTCATGTTTCTTAGAGGCCATGAGAATCTAAATTTGACAGCGATTCTTAACAGAGCATTGTCTTACCGCCCAACCAGCACCCTGCCGAGAAACTGAACTCTCTCTGCCAGGAACGCTGAAATGGGAGTCCTTCTGTTCATAAAATATCGGTCATTCTTGCAAAATGTGATAACTCCTTTGGATTTTTTTGCGAGCAATGTATCGATATGTGGTAATTGTTTCAATAAATTAATTTCAATAACCATAAATTGTTCATTAGGAGCTGTTTTCTTTTCTATCAGAAGTTCTCAAGCTAACAAAATAATGCCGGTGCCATTTGAGAGTTTTTAAAAGCCAAATTCAATTTTAATTTATTTGATGCACTATTGCGACATTTTCTGTATGCAGACATAATTGCTAACACTTCCAGAGCAGAAAAAAATAGTACTGAATGAGATAGAAGTAAAGAGAACAAGAAGTAAGAGTATAAGAGGAGGAAATGCGAAGGAAGAAGAAATATGAGAAAAAGAAAAGATATGAAGAGAAGTAAAATGTAGGGAGGACGGAAAGAAGATATAAACATTTAAAGAGAAGAAAGCGAGAGGGAAGAAGAAATGAATAGAGAGAAGAACAGAAAAGTGCAGAAGCATGAAGAAGAGGAAAAATGTAATGCAAAATGGAAGAAAAAGCAGAAGAAGGAGAAGCAGAAGAAGAAAGAGAAGGTGAAGCAGAAGAAGAAAGAAGGTGAAGCAGAAGAAGAAAGAGAAGGTGAAGCAGAAGAAGAAAGAGAAGGCGAAGCAGAAGAAGAAAGAGAAGGCGAAGCAGAAGAAGAAAGAGAAGGCGAAGCAAAAGAAGAAAGAGAAGGCGAAGCAGAAGAAGAAAGAGAAGGTGAAGCAGAAGAAGAAAGAGAAGGTGAAGCAGAAGAAGAAAGAGAAGGTGAAGCAGAAGAAGAAAGAGAAGGTGAAGCAGAAGAAGAAAGAGAAGGTGAAGCAGAAGAAGAAAGAGAAGGTGAAGCAGAAGAAGAAAGAGAAGGTGAAGCAGAAGAAGAAAGAGAAGGTGAAGCAGAAGAAGAAAGAGAAGGTGAAGCAGAAGAAGAAAGAGAAGGTGAAGCAGAAGAAGAAAGAGAAGGTGAAGCAGAAGAAGAAAGAGAAGGTGAAGCAGAAGAAGAAAGAGAAGGTGAAGCAGAAGAAGAAAGAGAAGGTGAAGCAGAAGAAGAAAGAGAAGGTGAAGCAGAAGAAGAAAGAGAAGGTGAAGCAGAAGAAGAAAGAGAAGGTGAAGCAGAAGAAGAAAGAGAAGGTGAAGCAGAAGAAGAAAGAGAAGGTGAAGCAGAAGAAGAAAGAGAAGGTGAAGCAGAAGAAGAAAGAGAAGGTGAAGCAGAAGAAGAAAGAGAAGGTGAAGCAGAAGAAGAAAGAGAAGGTGAAGCAGAAGAAGAAAGAGAAGGTGAAGCAGAAGAAGAAAGAGAAGGTGAAGCAGAAGAAGAAAGAGAAGGTGAAGCAGAAGAAGAAAGAGAAGGTGAAGCAGAAGAAGAAAGAGAAGGTGAAGCAGAAGAAGAAAGAGAAGGTGAAGCAGAAGAAGAAAGAGAAGGTGAAGCAGAAGAAGAAAGAGAAGGTGAAGCAGAAGAAGAAAGAGAAGGTGAAGCAGAAGAAGAAAGAGAAGGTGAAGCAGAAGAAGAAAGAGAAGGTGAAGCAGAAGAAGAAAGAGATGGAGCTGCAGAAGAAGAAAGAGATGGAGCTGCAGAAGAAGAAAGAGAAGGTGAAGCAGAAGAAGAAAGAGAAGGAGAAGCGGAAGAATAGTAAGGGAAATGAATGGGATGAGAAGTAGCCCCGAAGCGCCAAGCGGCGCTCCACTTCCTCGAAACACTTTCGCCGCTTACGGGAGCAGCCGCGCGCGCGGAGGCGGAGGCGTTCACCTCGGCGCGGCTCGGCTGGGCTTGGCTCGGCGCGGTACAGCGCGCCGCCAGGTGGGAGACGGTGAGGGACTGCGAGACCTTGACACTCGGGCGCCGCGGCGGCGGCGGGGGGCCTCCACCACTCCGGCCACCGGCCAGCCGCCTTCGCCGCCGCCACCGCCGCCGCAGACGTCGCGCGATCGCGCACGCGGACGCACGTGCCTCCCGCCACCACCACCGCCGCCGCCGCCACCCCCACCGCCCCCGCCCCGCCCCCGCGAGCGACGTCTTCAGGGCGCAAGTCGGGCCTCCAGAGCGGAGTCCGAGTGCAGCCGCTGCCGACGACGCATCCGGCGCCCACGCCTCGCGACGCCTAGCGACGCCTAGGGGCGCCTAGCGTGGACGGGCTGCTACCGCTCTGCCGGTGCAGGGGTTCGCTGGCTGTCGGCATCTGCCGTAGAGCCAGCTTCGGGTTCTGCTACCGCACCGCCGGTGCAGGCGTTGCTGCTTGAGTAAGGCAATCATTTGCTGCAGTCAGCGTGGGGTTCTGCTACCGCACCGCCGGTGCAGGCGTTGCTGGACGAGTAAGCACTCGTCTGCTGCTCTCAGCATCTACCGTCCGCATCGAAGTGGATGCCGGCGTGAAGCTGCGGTGAGCGTGGTGGTTGTTATACAACGCCGTTGGTGAGACAAAACGCTCAACTACCTCGTTGTTGAATACCTCGGACAACATTCGGCGAGTACGCCGGTTGTCTGCAATCAGTGACGCGCGAGATAGATCAAATTTCCGCGGTGCCGGAAAATCAAAGCTTGTGCACTAAACGCCTTCTGGTCTCATCCGGCGGGAAGCAACCAAGACCAGAACACAAGACCAGAACTCAAACGTGAGACCTGTCTGAATTACTCTGCGGAAGATTCTATCTTCGGAAATTCTTCCCCTCACACTGCCATTTGGGAGCTTTGATTCTACCGACGCATCAGAGGCATTGGAGTTCTTTGGCCAGCCCGGCGCCTCGTCGTGTTTGTGCCTCCGCCGGCGCCGGATCTGCTGTTGGTCCTCTCGGACGTGTTGTTGCGCCGGGGCACCGGACCTGTTCTGGAGCGTGTCACTTTCTCCCAACTGACCCGGTGCTTCGACTTAAGTTCCGATCGTAGGGTCCGGAATTCCCCGGACTTAGAGAAGTCGTGTTTGGCCAACTACTCCACTTGGATAGTGGGTTTGATAATTTTCAACTGTCAAAGAGTGAGAGTGAGTCCTCGATATGGCGCTAGCAAGAAGATTACTCGCTTTGGGCGAGTTGGAACTGAACGAGACGGGCGATACTTTGAACAGAAGTGTGTACTACGTTGTAGAAGGTAAGTGATTAATATCTACGAATAGTGATATATCTGCTAAATATTCGACGATTTATAAAGTTCTGTCGTGTCAGTTTGCCGTGTTATATTGGTGTGTATTATAGGATTATTGTACTAAGATTAATGTGCTAATTTCAAAGTATTATACTTGTGAAGACATCATTTCATTATTTTCTGATATCAATTCTTATTGAAAAACGTCAGAAATTAGTAAAAATTTTTGAATAACAACACTACGCGTGTTTTCATAGAGTTGTGTTTTTCAAAGGTTTTGTTTTCTTCGTATTTTGTCATTTCATATACGTTGAGTTGTAAATACATATGTGGTAGTTTAGTTTCATTTTTGCATCAAGCATGCTTTTGTTTCCAATGCTTATTTTTCGGGTTAAAAATGAAAGCAATATCAAAACGTAAAACGATATTTAAATATTTACAAACTTGTTATATGACGTAAATGTTGTTTCAACAAAAAAAATAGTTTCGTGACAGAAAACTATTTGTTTGCGACGTAAACATTTAAAACACGTTTATAGCAACGAGGCCACGTAGAGTTGTAGGTCACACATCTCATTTCCGGATATCCAATACGCTCGCTTTGGAATTCCTTTTTCGTAACGTTGATCCAAGGTGAAAGTTTGAAGGCCGAAGCATTAGATATGTATGGTTGAAATGTTTTGATCTTACGGTACAAATGTCGCAGTATTTCCGGGCCAATAGCTTGTTTGTTATTAATGAAATTTAGAACTTATCTCCTACCCTTTCTTTTAAATTCGCCAGAATAATATTATTCACATAACTCCTACTTTGTTTATTCTGCTTTTCGGGGTGAATTATTTGATTTGATTTGATTTATATAATACAATTTGGATGAAACTGAAGTTGTTTACCTGTAAATAATCATAGATATTTTTATTGCGTTCAGGCTTCTGTCTTCTCACGTTTATTTACTAAAGTCAGAGCATTTAGAAGGGGCCCTTCTTTCGACTCAATAATTACTGCAGTCGGCACTACTCAAAATATTCGAGAGCCATTAATTTGCGCACTGTACAAGTTCTGTTATTGGAGGCCACGTTATATTCACGAGATGTTAAGAATCTCATTGTATTGTATTGTATCTGATATTATTCCATTCCATTACTTAATAGCTAGGAGTACATCAAAATATTACTTTCGCTTTCTGAAGCCGTGTCGCTTTTATGTCAACGAATATTTATTTTCTACTTATTGTACGTAGTAGAAGCCCTAAAACATGTTGATATTCTTCTCGGTGTTGTTTCATTTTCTAAAATAACACTAGCTTTGGAAAAAAGGAATAAATGGTTATGATTAGATAAATATTTGGGGGTAGACTTTGTAATGGCTTCGTATTTGTTAAAAATCTAAGCCATAAAAACATTCGGCTTCAAATTCTTAGCAAAGACAAACGTGTTTGACTATAATTTATGAGTTGTTCCTTCCTGAATCAAATTTGGTTTGTTAATCAGTACATTAAGACACGGAGCATGCAGTGTTTTGTGGTCCCAAAAATTAGAACCAAGGCCGGGTGTAAGGGTGAAGGCCTCAATTTCTGAGAAATCGGCTGCTCAAAGTGACCTCTCAGGGTTCCCAAAAATTACAAAGAAAGTTAAATTTGTTCTAATTTAAAATTTTTAATCTCGCGTTTAATAATAATAATAATTATTAACAATGAACATCTTATGAAACATATTTGTCGTGCTGAAAACTCTGATTTGGGTATTCCTTCTGAACGTTAAACAATTATAGACTTATTTGATTCGGTCAGCTGAACGGTTCCTTACACTTACAAATAAAAATCTGCCTACTGAGGACATGTAATTAGGTTCAGTATGAAGGGGAGGTGGCGTACTTTGAATTGGTTCCATCGTGCATGGCAGCTTTTGTTTCGTTTCTAGTGGTCTGTTTTTCTGTGGCCTTATTCGCTTAGGCACGAGATCAAACAAAAATTTTGGATCGTTACTTCCCCAGAGTTGTGCTGTTCTAAAAGGCCCTCAGATATTTAAGTCATGAACGTGTTACTCGTATTTATGAAATGCAACCAAAAATGTATAACGGAGGAAGCAATATAATTGTGTAATATTATTTAGTTCATAAATTTTAAGCAATTAGTTTTCTTTCGAACTCATTGAAACAGTCTTGTTTTACATTCAATGTACTTCAAACGAAGCTGAAATTGTGTTATATAGTAGGAATGTTGTTTTTATTCTGTCTACAGACTTCAGCATTGCATTGCGTCCCCTTGATGTTTTTGGTTCAAAAATTTCAGTTAACATTAATTAGGTATAGTTTTCTTGTTAATTTGAAAATTGTTAGCCAAGTTCTAGATTTACAGTTTTGAAAACAATAATTGGTGCTTTGAGATCTTGCGCTAAAAGAAGTAAAGTCTTTCTCTAAATACGTGAGGGAAATTTCAAAATTTGTATTGTAAATTGTACTAGTAATCTTCCCCCATACGTATCAAATTATTAATTTAAGTCCGTTAGTATTTATTTAACTCCAAAACAATTCAAACCTGTGATGTATTATGGGGAAAAGTATATTCTGTGAAGTTTTTCTTGAGTTCTGGAATTCGTACCCGAACTCAAATAAAATTTGAATTATGACAGGTGGAACGAGCATTGCTTCGAGTCATAACTTTTGATGCACTGTCAAAACTCATGAGCGACGATGTGGTGGTGTAACTTAATTCATTGTCTAGATTTATCGCTGAGAACTCACGTACTGATATTTTCCATCTTTAATAACTTCAAACTGTCACAAGCCGGTACGAATTCAGATAATGGTCTAGAAAGCTATGATTCATTCCTAAGTTAGCAACAGCACCCGTTGACGTTACGTGGTCCGTTCATGTTCATGTTTTTTGAGAGAAGCAAATGATAAACAAACAAATGGTGTTTACCATCTCAAATATACCGTAAATAAATATTATCAAGGTCATTCACAAGCAATTTCGATAATGACTTTCGTTATTTCTTCAGTCTTGCTTATTTTCATGTCAACTTTTTCAGAGTAGATCTCTGCCTCATAGAAAAATTCACAGCACAAAAATTCGAAAACAATATTTTGAGTATGGTACTCATTGCATTATGAGTAACAGTATTGAATTACTAAAACTGGGAAGAGGTTTGTGTACGACCGCCTTCTGAAAACAACTCAAGGTGATGCAAATGAATAGCGTAATTTTATATTACCTGATAATGTAAATAAATATTAGCATATTTATTGAATGTTGTCATGGAAACGTTTTCAAATTTCTCAACCGCGTTTTGCGATTTGTTAAGCATCAGGTTGACCCGTTCCAAATGAAAATTCGAGATGCAGCGCTAACCACAATAGTTCTCTAAACAATTAAGTTGCTTAAAAAAATATCTCTGAAAACCTATTTTTAAATTTCTTAGTACTATAATTCAAATATATTAGACGTGCAAAAATCGTAATAATTAATATTAGTACAAAAGAATAGACAGATTAATTATGATTTAGTTCATGATGGAGAATGGCTCTCGATTGATTGTGATCCAATATGTTAATTTTCACGATTAATTTTGACTGCCGTGCGTAATTTTATTCTTTACTTCAATGAAAATGAAATTGAAATTTCAATAAAATATCTAGTGTACGTTACTCAAAAGATGTTGTTTATTGTTTTACGACAGTGTAACTATTATTGTTTACATCTTCCCACCGCCTTCTGTAATCTGCCATTCAATGCATTTCTCTACATGAAGTCAATAACTACAGCACTTTACTCGAGTGAAACATGACCTCGAGTTTGTACGGAGCACGATTTATTCAATCACGATGGTTCGAAATTCAAAGTCGAATCGTCATCAAAGTTCGACTTAATAATAATAATGATATCAAATATTATTATTATTATTATTATTATTATTATTATTATTACTATTATTACTATTATGTTTATGTTTATGTAGCTGGAATGTGCATGGGGGTAACGATGGGAGTACATACACTTCTATTAGGAGGGGTGAGGAGAACATAAAAGAATCGAGATTTCCAACAAGGCTATCGATATCAAAATTATTATTATTATTGTTATTATTGTTAATAATAATAATATCATTATGTTTATGTTGCTGGGATGTGCATGGGGGTAACGATGGGAGTACATTCACTTCTATTAGGAGGGGTGAGGAGAACATAAAAGAATCGAGATTTCCAACAAGGCTATCGATATCAAAATTATTATTATTATTATTATTATTATTATTATTATTATTATTGTTATTATGATTATTGTTGTTGTTGTTGATATTGTTATTTGAACGTTACAATGTAAAAAGTACGTATTTCACATGCAATTTAGTTACATATTTCAATTTTTTTAAATAATTGTTTTGTGTATTATTAGTATTATTAGATCATTCCGAGGTTGCAGTGCCGTGTCGTTACTGACATGATCTTTTTTATTCAATCATTTTTATTATTCAATGCACTACGTATCCCGGATAGGTAAATTCACAAATAATTATTTGTATTAATTATAATTAGTGGAAGCGCAGATAAGGGAGGTTTGACGTTGCTCCGTTGCGCGCAGATGAGGCGGTGAGCAGCTGGACGCCCACCATGCTGGTGCTGTGCTATGTGCTGGGCGGCCTGCTCATCACGCTGCTCGCGCTCTACGTCACGCTCGAGCTGCACTACTTCCTGCGCATGTGCCTGTGCGTGCTCATGGCGCGCTTCTGCAAGCCCCGCATCAGCATCCTCGACGACACATACGTGCACGGTGAGTGGCCAGCGCGGTTCGCCGCGACCGCGCCCGCGCCCGCGCCCGCCTACGCCCATACGTTGCTCAGTCCCACGCCCGCGCGCCCACAATCACGCGCCCACAATCGCGCCCACAATCGTGCCCACGCCCATGCCCACAATCGCGCCCACGCCCATGCCCACGCCCATGTCCATGCCCACGCCCATGCCCATGCCCACGCCCATGCCCACGCCCATGCCCACGCCCATGCCCACGCCCATGCCCACGCCCATGCCCACGCCCATGCCCACGCCCATGCCCACGCCCATGCCCACGCCCATGCCCACGCCCATGCCCACGCCCATGCCCATGCCCACGCCCATGCCCACGCCCATGCCCTCGCGCCCACACGTACGCCCACACGTCGCTCAGTCCCACGCCCGCGCACCCACAATTTCGCCAACGCCCATGTCCGCGCCCTCACGCCCACGCCCATACGTCGCTCAGTCCCACGCTCGCGCGCCCACGACCTCGCCAACACCCACACCCACGCAGCGCATTCTCAGGGGGGATGCCACATTGATGTCGATGTTCCGAAACATCAAATTTGTACAGAAACATAGATGTCCTAAACATCGATGGATTAGTGGCTCCGGGCACGTCATCTGCTAATGTCTGTAGCCCAGTAAGCGTAGTGCATTTTTTCTCGGGAGGTGGATGTGATCTTTCCCCGTTAGAAGAAAAGATCCGGCGCCGACCTATAATCCGCTAGCGGGATTTCCCCTAATCGGGTATATCCCACCAGCGGGGCACCGCCCCGACAAGCTCTAAGTTCCCGACCGGTCTCTCGGCATGTGTGGCAGTGTAGTGCATGTTAGTGTAAGTGTGCGTCTGGGACGAGGATAGGAGAAGTAAGGCGAAGGAAAGATCGCGCGGGATCCGTGGCCCCTTTGTTAGGGTACTGCTCCGGCATTCGTACGGTGTTCATCGGAGAATCCACGTAAAACTACCAATCAGAGGTGCCGGCCGTTACAATTCTCCTCCATATATTGATATAGCTGATAAGTAATAGGCGCAAATCCTGCCAACGTCGGGACTTGAACCCCGGGACCTCCCGGTCAGAGGCACTACAGTGATATCACTTGATGCCCTGAGCTACCTCTCCCCGTGATATTTTTACAGACACACCAATGTTTTAAGTATCGATATATTAAAGCCGAGGGTTTTCTAACATTGAAAGTTTGTGCTCATGTTTTTCGTCTTCATTCTTTTATTTGTGCATAAAACATTCCCATGATTATAAGTTAAAGTTCAACGTTTCGAAATCTCCTCTAAAATATCGATGTAGAATAATTAATATCGATGTTTTCAGAATTTGATCATAACGTCTTAATCAAGAAAACCGAGAAACGCCTTAGTACAAGAGTTTGGAAATATAAATCAGCCGAATGTGGATCGTGAAAAGAAAGTTTATACCGATAGTTCAGAATAATAATAATTATAATTATTATTATTAATAATATTATTATTAATAATATTATTATTAATAATTATTATTATTAATAATAATTATTATATTCAATATTATTATTATTATCAAAATTATTGTAAGACGAATTGTTATATTATTCCTATTATGTAAATACTTCCTTTAATTCCATTACATTTAGAGTTGATATTTGTTCTTCATTCATTCGGGAAGTATAGGGAAGAGCTTTCAATGTGTAACTTGACAATATGTCAGCGTTGCAAGGTGAGCTGCAGTGTATACATTTCGTCATTAAGTTGAAACGTACTTCATGAATGTCAATATCAACATTGTATAATGTAATATACGGTGCTTTCCTGAACTGTTAGATTAAACTCACCTTGGAGGTACTTTTCTCAGGCCAAAATAAATTTTTAGAAGATCATTTAAAAAATTGTGAATTAAATAAAACGAATTCTAACAACCTTTTTGCATAATAATCTCAACATCAAGTAAGTTACCTTCACAACCTACTCATCAGCGTGGGATGTTTTTGTGTAGTGAGTTGAAGAGAATTTTTTTCCAATTAACTCTTCCTTTGTAACTTGTGCTTGACAATGTGACATCCGTTTTCACATAATTCAAACAAAAAAACTCGCTGACTGGAGTTGGATTTACGCAATCATAACAAACTTAAGCAATTCACTCTTTGAGGTGCTAATCATATTAGAAGTACACAATCATTACACACTTTTATAGTCAACGTTATTTTTTAAATTAACAACAACATTCCTTAGCATTTCTGCAAGGTGTGGAAAGTGGGTTCTCAAAGAGTTCGTTCTTGTTGGACTGGTTTTAGTCTCGCCGGGACTGAACATTCGCGAAGAAACTGCACAGTAATAAAACATACCCTGCTTCCCAGTGCATCGTTGAAGGTCTTGTTGAAGACCGGTTTTAGCTTGCTGTTTTCATCCTGGCCCGCAGCTACCAGGAACCTATGCGCGAGCCCTGAGTGTGACCACTGGTCATTGTTTAAGGGATATCATGAATTGCCAGCTTCCAGGTGTTCATGGTACATGAAACGTTATTCAATCTACTTTAATTAAGTTATATTTTCTGGAATTATATTAATGTTTCTTGTTTCCTATTTCTGAATATGTAAATTACTATCATTGATGCATTTGTTCGCAAATACTTGTTTATCATATTCTGCGTAATATTTGCAAACTTAATTATTTCAAAAGTGTTAACTACTTCATTTCAGTATTATATATTTAATATTATAGTAAATATTATATTAAATATTATATTATATATTATATAAAATGTTATGTGTATATATTTTTATATGTAATATAAACATACATCGAATAGAAAATTTCTAATTCTTAGCACACTTTCTATGAGCCAAGGTCTACAATATTACTTGATAAGTACGAAAAATAGTCTAATGAAATATTTTAAGTTTTCAAATTCAATCTATTTGAGTTAAAGATACGTCCCAAGATTGAGAAGACATTTACAAAAAGATAATAAAATTAATGATGACGAGAACATTATCTGATCGACGTAAATTCACCACTGCCTTGCGAGACTTGCTCCTCAGATGTTGGGAACTTTGAAGTTTTGGTCGCCAAATGCAAACTATCTGACTTGTCCAGCGTGCTTGGCCATCTTTTTTGTCACTTCAATCGGACGTTTCCAAGTACGTAAACGCTCGTGAGTCACGAATCCCGACAAAAAAATGGCTCATCTTGCTTTTCGCATTAAGCGATGGTGGGAATCCAAACGCTTCGGGGAAGAACCTGTATACAACTTGGTTTTACCAACAGACCGGTTTTGACCGTTGTAGAAGAGTACATGATTTCGTATAGTAATAAAAGTTGCTCGTAGTCCGTTTGATGGAAGGGAATAGTTACAGAAACAGTAAATTTTAGTTCATTTTAATGTTCTTTGTCTTGCAGAATTTTGATTAATAAGACATTTAGGTAAAAGTACTGGATTATTGCCTTTTGTTGATTTATTGTACGACTGAAATCATCTCACCATTAGGGATTACGAGCGCCTTCTCCCAGAAGCCCTTTTAAGAATGTTACGTAACCATTCCCATTGAGACTTCTTACACTCAGGTAATCAACATAGTTGGAGTTTACCACGAGGATTCCAAAGAAATGAATAGTGGGAAAAGAAATAATAATGTAGTATGGCTGGCTGAATCTGCTTTGTCGAGTGTCGCTTATTAAAGGATCTCTACATGAAAAAAAATCAGATTAAGCAAGTTATCCGCCTATATCGACGTGTCGTTCACGGTAGCCATTGAGGAAACAGAAGCCAAACACAATATGAAGGAAACCATTTTACATCAGTTGTTAAAACGTGAACATAAATCAAGGCGAGGTGATCCAGAGGATTACAAATTTTTGAATATCATGTGCTATCCTAAACGCAAGAAAAGATTAAATATGAGACACAAAAATTCTAACCGGTGCGAAATAATATCGAAAATCATGGTTAGGGATTTTCTTCCCTTAACACTTACTTACCTGTTCCTTTTAGTCTTTTTCTTATTTGTTAACTAATATTCTGATATTTTGATATATTTAACATAATATTACTGGTGGTTGAAGCACTGGCCTCGCTACATATGGTGTTGCTTGGGGTGGGACTGACACTGTCACCACACATTTTACATACCTTCCTCTTCTTGATTTAATTAGTAAAATAGAGATATTCATTTGTATTTTTAATAAATATTTATTAAAAGGATATTAATAAAAATAAAGCGTAAAACAATAAATAACTGATTTTCAGAAAAAATCCACAATGGGAAGTTATTCTATTGGTCACACGTTACACTTTTTTGATTGTTTGAAAAATGAATAAATAACGCAAATTTAATCTACAGAGTATCATTTTGAAAATGAATAGGTAACGGATATATGGCAGTTGTAAGTTAAACTAAGAAGTTTAACACAGTGTCAGAAGGTTTATGGTATCTGGTATACTAGTAGTTTTCTGGGAACAGAAGACTTCGACCTCGCGTACAATATCCCTACACATAAGTGGCTTTTAATGACTTGAAGGGAACGTTCAGGCAAATTCGAAGAAATCGTACCGCGGTTTTGGTCATGGCTGCGTAACATACACATTTCCAGGCTCATGGAATGGCCTGGGCTATTTCCAACCCGCATGATCGAAATGAAAAAATCTCTCTTACCTCAATAAACCCTCGTACCACATCTGGAGACTTTTTGGACCCCATCATCATTAATTTGTTAATACTTTACTAAAAACTTTGCAGAATAATTTCAGTCTTCTAGATATGCCTTCGTGTCCTTATTAAGCAGGTACAAAATCTTTTTTACATATTTTCCAAATTTTATTAGAGATTTATTATTATTTTTTTGTTACATGAGACTAGTTTGACTTAAGGTAAAGCTTGTAATTTCCCATTTTTCATTTGAAATATCTTGTCATGAACTTCAAAAACTGTCTGATACAGTCAATATTTGATTTATCTTGAAATAACTTTCACCAACTATTATAAATATTTCTGATGCTTTATTTGTCAACAATGGGTGTTTATGTACCGTAGAGCTTTATCTTTGTATGAAATAATTAATACAAATAAATTATATTTATTATGTTATTGAAAATCATTTTAAAATGTGGATCTATATCAAAAAACAAATATTTACACACAGTAATTTCCGTAGACATTCGTGTTTCCCACTTCCAATTGTCAGTAATGCTTGGGGTCCGAAAAGACCCCAGGTATAGTACTTGATTGTAAATCGCAGATCTGGTACGAGGGTAAATTAAAGTACCCAAACTGCAATTTGTTTTCCAATTATTTCAAATCAATTGTATTGAAATTTTATTCAAAACCGAATCAAAATATTTTCGATATGTATCTTCCTTAATTCTACAAAGGTATTTCGATTACTAATATTGATAAGCTTTTTTAGCATTAAGTTTTTTTTTTTACGTTTCATTTTGTTTGTTAAACTAGTTTTTAAAGTGGGTTCTCCGCAAATGTTTTCAGTAATGGCTACAAAAAATGGTAAAGTGACAGACACTCATACAAATTCATTAACTTATTTGAAGCCGCTCCGGCAGCTTTCCCCAATCGCCGCGGCGTCGCCACGTGTTCCTTGTCTCAGGTGCCGGTGTGTCTGCCCGACGCTTTGTCCCGCGGAAATCTGTCCCCGGCGAGACCCGTTCACGTTCAGATCGGCCCTCTTACTACTCTATTACATGTCCAATTACCAGCAACTCAGTACCGATCTGTATGCGAGAGGGCTAAATGATTTCCGTTGTCGTCTTGAAGTTTCTAATTTACCCATAAACAAATGTAAACTTTTTAATGATTCTGTAGATAGGTTTTTTGAATTGGATAAAACATTCAACTATTTAACTAGATATTGAAGTGGTAATTTTGTAAGTATTATCTTTTTCATTTTAAATTTGCTGTGATTGGATGCCACTCAGTTTGGTTCACGCTTCTTGAGACATCAGGTAGTTTATTTGCTTTCTTGTGTAGTTATTACTTTTCTATGGAAGGAAGCTTGTAAAACTTCAATTCTTCCCTGACTAAAGCTCCTAAATGAATTCTAAGATAATTGGATAATTTGCTATGTATTGTTTCGTAGGAACTTCCGAAAACTTTCAAAAGCCCACGGGTACAAAGGTGTTGTTGGCAGACATTCTAATCACTTTTTCATTTCTTCAGACAAAAAAAAATTTATGCGCTTTGTCAATTTACAAATCTGTCCTAAATTTAATTTAATTTCAATAACTATCTCTGATTCATTCATTATTGATTTTATCTTTATTAATAATATTATCTGAAAATATAAATATGGTTGATATTTTTTCCATCCAGAATATTCCAATTTAACTGTGTGTAGGGTTTCGTTTTTCAGTGTGGAATTTGAAAGTTCCTTCGTGCCTTTCATAACTTCTAGTGTATGGATGGCCAGGAAACCAGAGCGTTGGAAACACGCACGATATTAAGTAAGGAGTTTGAGAGAGCCACACTTATATTTCCACTGTTGAACGTACAACAATTAATTTTTAACAATTTATAACAACCAAATAGCTGAACTGAGAAAAATCTCTCATGTAACAAAATATTATACAAAATTTAAATTACAATTTAGTTTGTACTTTTATTGACATGAACTTTCTCGATAGTCTAATTTGGCTGCTAAGTATTTGAAATCTTGGAAGAAGATTAGATAAAGAATTACGCAAAAGTTCAATTAAACTTGCAAATCGGTTTAAACAAATTGATGTTTAAATTTTTATAAACTTCATCATAAAATATCATTACCCGCATCTTTAGCACATATTAAAATAATTCGCTTTGAATACAACTGCATAGTTCTCAGTTAACCTGGGGTTTTTGTAATAGCTACAAAAGAATTCTCTAAGAGCCGCAAGTGGCTCACGCGACAGCCTGTGGCCACTGTTGCTCATACATTTGTACATACCACCGTTGTTCTAGACGCGTCGACTGATTCGGAAGATAGAAGAGCCAGGTAACTTAAACAGAGTGGGATTTAGAAAAATAAAAATCCTTAAAATCAACGTGCCTGCCACTAGTCAAGGAAATCCTGTAATCTATACTACATAAGAATTCTGTATGATTACAAATTCGACACAGTTTTCTTTTTCATCATTATGCACCAATCATGATCACGACCAGACATTGAAAGAATTAGTAAGTATTTTTAAGAAAAAAGAATGTGATTAATTACAAAATCACGTGTGTGCGGTACACCTTTGCAAATCAAATGGGTAAGCAGCAACAAAATTAATAATCTATAAATAATATTAGAATCTTTTTACTTGTATTTGATTTTATATTGTTAATAACTCTCTTTACAGTACTTACTATTTGTTTCTTCTATGAAATAGAGTGTAAATATTCGTTGAATGAAAAAAAATAGTTCCAAAATACTATAATATAGATTATAGTGTTCTGTCATAGATAAACTTCTCTTAGTGCAGCCTTTTGTTGGTTTGTTTGTTTTAAAATAGAACCATAATCCTATTTACATCACTGTGGACCGCACGGTGCTCACAGCCGAGGGACCTGCAATGTCTCACTCCCGCCTCGGTGAACACGCATAATTGAATTTCTCCCCTGGCCGCGTCCACGTTAATCACCCGATGCATCGAATTCCGAGCCCCGTTCTGAACCTGGACGCTCACGAGATTAACGAACCGGACTTATGGTAATTTTGACGTTGCGGCGGGTCTGCGATATTGGGTGGCCGCTAAGCTCTTCCCTTAACTGATGTTTAGGGCTGCGTGTCATCCATTTGGGGATTTCACCGCTCGGTTGATGAGTTCGCAACATTTTGCGAAAAATAAATTCTGGGAAAGGTAAAGAAGGGTATGTTTTAGAGAGAGAACGAGTGAAACATTGGAGAAAAAACAGTTAAATTAAGCGTGAATTTGATTGTTGCATTCAACTTAAAGAATCAATAAAGTCACTTGTCTCTCAAAAGATTTAAAAACCTGTCCAAATTACCCAAATAGTTTGTTTATTTTTTTTATTTACGTCAAAAACAGTTAAAAACTGTGTCTGACGTGCTATGGGGTGAAGTTAATTTGAAGTTACATTTATGTTAATCTATTTTTGATTAAATAGAACAAAGATAAATATTCCAGTTCAATATTCTTTTGTTGTAGTTTACAAATAAATAACTGGATTCTAAAAGCCGTTCCTGCGATTACCCTAAAAGCAATCTATTTACAGAGACGAAAACTAAACATAAGTTTTCTTATGAAGGAGTTAGATAATAACTTTTGGACAGGATTCGCGCACAATGCGTGTTCCGCAAGTTCCTGACAGATTTCTACAGAGTGGAAGCTCGACTTAGCAAACCATAGGAATGTGAAAAGACAGAAAAGAACGCGATGTTGTTTTATTTATTATGTTAAAATTGTCTCTTTTCCCGCTTCATAAAGGACAATCTATGGAATGTGTCTGACTGTAAGCGTAACATAATTATTAGAGGTGGTCTCGAGGTACAGGTGCGTTATGGGGGGGAGAAGCGGTATTCAAAGTATCCCAAATTTGCATTATGTAATTTATGGACAGTTATGTTCCTGACAAAACTGATATTTTGATTGTGAAATTTTGTGATAATAGTATATTATGAAACGTTTACACTATATTTATATCACGACTTTATCACAATATACATAACACTTAAAAGAAGTAGCATATGCCCTAGTCCCCATCTACTGCATCTGCGTATCGGATGTACTTTTAGTTGTAGCAATTTGTTCCGCCACCTGCCATCAGCAATACCGCCAGCGCTTAAAACCAGGCGCGATGTTTTCGCAATGCGGCGCCATTGCTTCCGAAGTGGGGCAGGTCGGAAAAGAAGCGTTACTTTCGCTCCCATAAACCTCGGGCGCGGGCTGAAGCCCTTCAAGGAGAGTCGTAACCGCAGGAGAATGGATATTGCAAGAAAAGACTCGAGAAAAAGACGCCGATGTCGAAGGCAAAGAGAATTTGTAATTTACCTCCTAAGTCGTGTAGAGAAAATAACGAATATAGCGAAAATAGTGTTACGATCGCGTATATATTCTCGCATTAGTTCTAACTTTTGCAATTTTCAAAATTTTCAGAAAGTTCAACGAAAATGAGACGTGCGCAACTTTTTAATACTTCCTCCGCTCTAAAAGTAAAAAAAAACGAAAATAATTTGGAGTCGTTTGTGGGAAAATTATTTTTTTATAATTTGCATTAACAGGTAGAAATTACGCGAACTATCCATTGAACTACTTGTTTTTTCAAAAGCATTGTTCATGACCCTTTTTAAAGAGCTGATTTTTAGAACAGATTTTGTTTAAGGTAAAACTCTTTGGTTTTGTTTTATTTCATTATTATTATTATTATTATTATTATTATTATTATTATTATTATTATTATTTGCAATCTTCTAAATTACAGAGTGGGACCAGTGCCGAAAATGGGACGAGCGCCATTTCTTATCGTCCTTCGATACATTTTCGGAGAAAAGTTACAGAAAATTATTGGATCCGTTTTTGAGAAAGTAATTGTTTATTAATTGCCTACTTGTTATCCAAAATTAGGTGAAAACTGCTTGCATTTTCAAGAAAGTATACATTGCCTTATTTCAAGATCTGTCTGTAAGGAACAATTTCATTAAGGAAAAAATCTCTATTTAATATTATTTAAGAAGGCGCCGGAAAAATTTTCAATGAAGACGAGACACTCAGTTCAACGACACAGCATTTTAAAGTTGTTTAAGTCATTCGAGAACAAAGTTCAATTCAAAAATTTGGTACCGTTTTTGAGATTAAAACTGGCTACCTATGAACTCCTGTAGGATGTTGTAGTTAACATTAAAGCAAAATGGTCTTGATCATAGAACCATTGTGATTAATATTTTTTCAGGATTTTTTATATTAGTAATATATTATCCCGGTGCACTGACTGAATGCGATGTCTGGAATATAATTTTACCGACCCGTTGTACTGATCGTTAATTTTTCATGGTGAGTCCCGCCTCGGGTTGTATTTGTGTTCGTCCTTTCACCCCCTATCATGTCATCTTCATAGTTACCATAATTAAATACAACAGTGGTGGTTAAATACAACAAATGACCTAGATGTTGATGCGGCCTTAAATAACCAAAAAATAGGCCCCGTACTACAAGTGAACTTCCCTTCCTCACTTTTGTCTCTGCGCCTCTTCTTACACTCTCTCTCTCTCTCTCTCTCTCTCTCTCTCTCTCTCACACACACACACACACACACACACACACACACATACACAGTAAATACACTACACTACCCAATACATTGCAAGACCAGTCGGAGCTTGACCTGCTGAGGGAATACCAAAAGGAGGAAAATTGCCTCAAGCTGACGTGTATGTCGGCGCCGAAACTCCCGTTTTAGTGACACACCAACGCCTGCCGCGAAAAACGCACTAAACTCACAGGACTAACGCGTCGGAAACACGAAATACTCACTCCCTGACTCGCTCATCCAATAACTTGCTAAGTCAGAAGTTTGAATCTCGAGAAAATGGCTCTCAGGATTATAATCCGTCATGTTATGGAAATTAATAAATAATGAAATAGTTGAATAATCGCTAATTTTCTGTCACAAATATGTTTTCTTACGAAAATATATTTTCAGCGTTTTAAAAGTTGCGGGACTCACAAATTAATACATTCTGAGCACGGTTTAGAATACCAATTACTTAAGAAAGCTTTACCTACAATGAAAAACGCTCAGGAAAGTCGATATCAAATTATAAAGTTCCACAAAAACGGCAACCCCATTACGTCAAGTGAATGCAGCATCTAAGATGTAGGAGAATAAATTCAGTAATCTTATAACTGCTTGTTCGATTACGATACTGAAGTATCACGTATACAACGTTGCAACATTTACGTACTAGACTAGGAAATAATTTTAGAATTCACGAGACCTTTAGATTGTCGGGTAACTTTCGTGGTAGAAGGACCCTTAATTACGAGCCTGGGGATCAGTAAAACCATAACACTTCAATATTCCGACAACATAACTTATTAATAGCTTCGTCGGCGGTGCATAAACTCCTGAACCTGCTTGTCCCGAAAGTCACATTTCCATGCACCGAAGCAGCATCACCAATTGATGGCAAGCGCAGCAAAAATTCAAGTTGCAAAGAGTCGATCACAATTTAATAAATAGGTGAGTATTCAACATTTGAAATTTACGCTGCTTATAATACGTTGTCATATAAATTGAAAATAATCAATACAAAAACCGATTAGTCAAATCAATCAGTCAATCAATGATGCCTTATTTCATGTGGCAATTAGGCCATGTGGCCATTATTTCACGTGTCTCAAGCCATTAGGCCTGCTCTTCCGCCTGTCCACGCAAATTGCGCAACGCTCTTTCACCAAAGAGCAGGGAAAGATTGTATCATTCGGACGCAGTAAATCTGTAACAAGGGACAGCCGGCTTTACTTCCCCTCAGAAGGAAGGCGTACGAAGGATTTTTTCACCCTTGAAAATCCATTCCTGCGATCGGGTTTGAGTCCGCTCACTTGCTATTAAAAAACTATTCTCATTAATGACTTTTAATATCTAGCACCTTTTTCGTAAATTTCAACATTTGAGCAATTCACAGCCTTAACAATCAATTATAGGATGCAAAATGGCTGTCCTTATTCTTGAGAGTGCAAGGAAAAAGCAAGAAAGATCATCTTTGAACGAGTTTTTATTTATAAGCACTACGATCGTGTTTCTCGTCGATTAGTTCAGACTCCTCTATATAAAGAAAGTAAGATAGAGTAGTAATATAGCTCTCCAAATTATGCGTTTGGAGGTCAAGCAAAATGATATAATTACAGCGCCAAAAGGACGTGAAAGCTGCGGTCCGCGTTAGAAAGCAAACTCGGGGCTCTTAATTCCTGCCTGGCCAGTTCAGAACCGTCAAATGCATAATCGTATTACGTTTAGTAAAACGTTACGTATTCAACATTTACAATTATATTTTTAAACGTAATTCTCAATCTGACCTATAAATTGACAATAAACATATCATCAATTTTGAATGTACCCCAAAATTAAAATGTAGTTGGACATTTAGTTCGGTCGGATATTATGGAGAATATCCATTTGGGAAAAAATGTAAAGTATGATTTAGTGTAGTAAGACAATCGGGCACATACGGTCTGACAGACATTTTGAAGGAAAAAACGAGATTTTTCAGTAGCTACTTGGCTGCCCAGGAGATACCGCAGCCTAGGCTCTAGTGCCAACGTTTCGGCCGTCGTTTTGCGACCTTCAAACATCTGGCCCTGAGGAAGGTCGCAGAGCGGCGGCCGAAACGTGGGCTTCTGTGCCTAGGACGCGGCGTTTCCCGGACGGCCAAGTAGCTCCTAACTCCAGCCGTGGAAATCTACCCTCGCAACACTTTTATGGGTCCTCAAACCATGTATTTCCTGACATTGATTTTTTTCAACATTACATAATTTTCTTTCTACTGCGTCTAAAAGAAACTAGACGCAAGAAAAAGAAACTGACACTGAATAGCCTGCGCTTCAAGGTTCACAGCAAAAACCTCATCAGTAAAACACCGGCTAGAGAACGCAGTAGCCTCGGGCGGTGGGAACTGGTAATGAGCGGCGCGCGAGGCGCCTCCGAGGGCACAGGGCTCGAACGTTGGTACTGTAATTGATTGATTGGCTAGTAACCAAGCGCCTCGACGGCTAATGCCATTAGTCCCGTAAGAGTAGTGCAAATTTTATCTCTGGGAAAGTGGTGATGATCTTCTCCCGCTGGATAGCGACATCCCGTGCCGTCCTACACCTCGGCTTGAGGTGTTTCCTCAACCAGGTATCTCTCACCAGCGAAGCACCGGCCCAGCCGGTACAAGCTCAAAGCTCCCGACATGTGTGGTAGTGTAGTGCATGTAAGGGTAAGAGAAAGTAAGGGGCAAGGATAGGGCAAGGAAAAGGAAGAGAAGATTGTGCGCGGTCTGTGACTCGTTTGTTAGGGTAGTTCGCCTGGTGTTGATTGGAAAAAACACGGAAAACTACCGATCAGAGCAGCCGGCCGCTCTTATTCTCCACCGGAGAGCAAATGAATTCGACCTAGCTCTCTAGCTAGTGTTGAAAATTGTGCCACACCGGCGGGGCTCGAACCCTAGGACCACAGCATGCAGTGACATCAATTGGTGCCCTGAACCAGTGATGCCGTTGGGCTGGAGCTACAAAAGTTGATGACTACGCAACTGATGTAAGAAGACTGATTCTTTCGTTATGCCGGTTTTGGCTAATGGGTCAGTTAGTTTCAAAAACTCGATGATGAAAGACCCGAGACGAATAATAGGCAATCAACCTCCTGATTGACAGTTCGACTTCTGGCGGAAACAGCGAACCCATTACGGCAAGAGAACGCAAAAGCTTGTGTTCTAGGGCCCCGTTATCCACATTAGTGCAACTCGGAACCTCTGAGACGAAGCACGTTTGTAAAGATGCACAAGACGAATTGAAGACACGTTTTGTAAAAGGTTCCTGTCAATCGCACTGAAAGAGAGGAGCGATGTTATTATTGAAAAAATCCTTCTAAATCTATTCAAAATATTAATTTTAGCATTTATATTTTTTAGCAAATTTTAGCGTTTAAATTAGTCACCTTAAAATCCTTTTTGAAAAATGAAACAACTTTGCATTATTCATTTTTATAGATTTTTTGATTGTGATTAGATTGTCTTCAGACTCACATCTGCCATGAGTGTAGCACATAGATACATCTTTCATGTCCGTTCCACATTCCTCCAGAGCTTCGTATCACAGTTGAAAAGGCTATAGATGAATAGAAAGAACTAACAAGCCTCTTCAATTACGAAGTTGGTCTCTAAGGTCAATAACTTCAGGTAGCGGTATGTAACGTGAGACATTTAGGTTGAAAAACACCAATAACAGTAAATAAATTAATATTATCATTACAATTGCTCTGCCTTTCGACTTCAAACGATCATCTCACTGTTAGAAACCGTTCTGACAAATTTTCTAATTTTTCCTGGTCCTGTAACTTACCAGCAAAGCAAAGCACCCTGTAACTGTGCCGAATGACTAGTCCATTCGTGGTGTCGGTTATACTAGGTGGTTTTATTCGCCCCAAACCCACAAATTCCATAATTTCGTTTTTTTTTTTGTTGCTTGCATCCGAAAATAGTACTTTTCGCGATGACAGTATTTACCGTTCCGAATCATCACTCGCACAAACTTCTGGACAATTACGAAACAATAGAATTCGTTGATAAACATCTGTGCAGAGACGTTTATCCCCAAATTGACAAAATAATCATTGTTATCCTCAAGATACGCTGGTGTGTAATATTTACTCCTGGAATTACTCGCCCGAATATAAAGAAATAATAAGAAAACAAAAGGCGGAAAGAATCCCTAGTTACGAGCTGTGTAACGTTAACTACGAGTTCGGGGAACCTGGAAAAGCAGAAACGTTATTACAAGGGCTAGAGAGCAAAGGAACAAACTTGCCCATCAGGGAACAAACTCGTGTGCCTCGTAATCCCCGGGCGGCGGCGCTATACGTTCCGTTCCCGTGGGGCGTGGGCGAGGCGCGACGCTGCGCGGCAGGGCTGTCTGAACTAGAGATGCGACATCGATGTCGATGTTTTCCAACATCGATGTTTTTGTAAAAATGTCGATGTTTTAAACATCGATGTTTTCAGCTCGATGTTTTAAACATCGATGTTTTCAGCACGATATTTTTGTAAAAATGTCGATGTTTTAAACATCGATGTTTTCAGCTCGATGTTTTAAACATTGATGTTTACAGCTCGATGTTTTAAACATCGATGTTTTCAGCTCGATGTTTTTTTTACGTTTTCGAAGTGTGGTTTGTGGACGAAAAATACCCCAAGTCACAATTTTGTAAAAGATGAAATACGAAGTAATAACTGTTCACCTCTGGCTACGTGTTCGGGCCGAACGAACGCGGTTTGCGCAACCTTCATAGAGCACACTACTATCCCTCAACCGAGGTGATCCTGATGCACTGGTGTTTCCTTCGCATTTTGCACACGAAGCGGCCTTTTTAACTTAGTTTTCAGTTACATTTTCATTATAAATTAATGTGCACGGCAACTGTCAAATTAAATTGTTATTGCAACTGTCAAATTTAATGTTAGAGGTTACTAACCCACTTTAAAACATAGATGTTTAAAATCATCCGATTTATTAACTTCATTAAATTACGATCGATACAACATTACGTTTTATTTCCAATATCGATGTTTGGCGACGTCGATGTTTTGTTGTCACTAGTTGAACGGCTTCGGGAACTACTGCCCAGCTGACACGCTCGCAGAAGAAATATTGGAGATGCAAAACAAAAGTAACACGTCTCAAAAATTGTCATTTGGTTGGAGATCTATTTTATTTCTTAACATATTTGTATAAGGACATGTTTATTTCGGCGTTTCACTCTATTTATAGACTTTCTTTGATTCTACCTTACTACAATTTTTAGTACTAATCATGTATACAATTTTCTGCACGTATTTCGATTTTTTCTAACCAATTAAAATGTTTAGATTATTGTGTACGTGCTGTAGAGAAATGAATGTAATTCGATGACGAGATTTTGACGGAAATACAAGTTTTGGAGGTCCCTGATATGCCCTAACGTCATCAGCCCCTGTAGAAAAATCGAAGCGTAATTCCAGGCGGCGCAGGGAGTCGCGTAGTGGGCCTCTTATCCCCAGAGTGCTGCGTTCCCCGCGGGGCTGCGCGTGCGGCGCGAGGCAGCGCGAGGCGTCTGGAGGGCTGCGGATCGAGCGGCACCGCTAGCTAGCTAGCTCGCTCGCTCGCTCGGCTGCCTGCAGAGAGCGGGAAGAGGGAGGGGGGATAGGAGGGGGAGGGAGGGACGGGAGAGGCCAATCTCTGCCGGCGCTGCAGATGGCGCGGCGGGTATCGATCTCGGGCCGCCGGTGGCGGCGGAGGCGGTGGCAGCGACTGCGGCAGCGCCGGCAGATGCGGCGGAGGAGCCGGTGGGGACGGCGGGGGTGGAGACGGCAGATGCGAAGGAGGAGCCGGGGGCGGCGGGGTGGAGACGGTAGAGCGGCAGAGGAACCGGCGGGGGGGGCGGGGGCAGCAGGGACGGAGACGGCAGACGCGGCGGAGTCGGGGGCGGCGGGGGTGTAGATGGCAGATGCGGTGGAGGAACAGTTGGGGGCGAAAACGGTAAATGCGGAGGATCGGGGGCGGCGGGGGTGGAGACGGTAGATGCGGCAGAGGAGCCGGCGGGGACGGCGGGGTCGGAGACGGCAGATGCAGCGGAGGAACAGGTGGGGGCGGAGTCGGCTGATGCAGCAGAGAAGCCCAGGGGGCGGCGGGGGCGGAGAGGACAGACGAGGGGGAGTCGGTGGGAGCGATAATGCCGGCGGTGAGAACGGTGGCAGTCTTGTTGACGCGGGCGTGCGGTGGGCGGAGTCGGCGGTGCGAGTGGCGTTGGAAGCGGAGGGGGAGGTGAGTAGGAGGTTGTTATGGCGACGGTGGGAGTGGGGGTGGAGTGGGTGACGGCGGGGGCGGGTTGTAAGCGGAAGCCGTGGAGGCGGACGCGTGACTGTAGTGGGGACGGTGGTGGCGTGAGATCTGATGGAGTGGACGGGGAACAGGATGTGCGGACGGGGCTTCTGCAGGCGCGAGATTTCGTTTGGTGCTGATAGAAGGAGAATACGCGCAAGCGGCTTTTATGACGTACTCTGCTGATTTATGGCGACTGAAAGCCGGGGAGTGATGGAGAATCGAGGAAATCGAAACTGGAGAAATGTACTTAGTTTCGCCTTATTTAGAATGTTATAGTGACTATTCCATTCGTACAATAGGAAATAAATAGAAAATAGTAACTTTCAAGAATTACCCGCCTCAAGCAATGAGAAACCATTATTCGCAAAGCCTTAGTTTGAGGATTTTATGGTTATTTTATCGCTGATGTTTTACATCGATACCATATAAAACTGTCACCAAACTAAAAATACATAATTGATCCAAAATAAATATTTTCAATTATTTATTAATTTCACCTTTGAAATACCTTCGCTAGATTTTTTCCTGCTTTTGATATTCTCAGACGAATCTATTCCCCACTTCGCGTCGCATAGATCACAATCACTAAGCCATTCGTTTAGCCACTATTAAGGCAGGTAGAGTCAGGGGAGAGCCTAATTAGTGCTAACGCTCAAAAACGAAGGAATCCCGAAGTGACAGGAACTCCCCGATTGCTGCTTACCAGGGGTCATGATGCTTACTGCCTAAATTAGAAGCGTTATCTCCTTCATATTTTTGTTTCTAGAAACGTTTAGAATAGAATTTTCAGTGTAGTCTACGCTTTTGAAGAAGGTGGAAGGTATGCGCCAACTCTAACCACAGCATTAGCTGCACAACGGTTGCCTGTTCATTACTAAATATTACAACGTATATTTATTTTGTAACAGTTCTTCTGGTCAGGGATCACGATGGGACCAAATAATTACACATTGGAGCTGTCCATTTTCAGAACATTCTCAGTGAATGAAAGTAGATATTGGTCAGATGCCAGCCCGCAGAAACTCTGACCAAAGAACGTAGATTTTTGGGACGTACGACTAAATACTTTAGTTCACAGATTAGCGCACATAATATGAAAAATATAATTTATAACGAAGCTCTATTGTAATATTCATCAGTATAGAAGGTACATTTCTACTGCTTAACGCCAAAGACCTTCACATTTTCAACGCGTTTTATTTTCAAACACAGCATTACCGTGTTGTTCCAAGGGCTAGGATGTTGCTTGAGTCCGGGATAACATAAAAAAAAGTAATTACACTAACAGGATGGATCGCAAATGATATTTATTTCTCCTTGCGTAACTTACAAAAAGTTGATTTTTTTTCTTTCTTTTGTCTTCTCCGGCTCCTGTACGCGAAAGTCTTCGGTGTCTCTCTCAGATGAATAAAACGATTAGCTTTGGTAGCGTGTAATTTTCCGGAGGGTACTGCGAGAGTGACGCCTTAAAAGCTACGATGTACGTTCGTTTTCTTTTTGTTGTTGTTTTTTTCGTTGAGGCGAATTCTGCAATAGCTTGAACATGAGAGGCACAGGTGCGAGTGATATTGGGTGTTTTTGCGCGAATGGGTTTCTCGTAGGAGTGAGGAAGCTAATGAGCTTGGTATTTGCTTATGTAAGATGCTGAATCATAATTTGATTAATTTAAAATTAATTTCTTACTATTAATTATAACTAATGATATTTAATTTCTTATTCGCAAATAAGATAAGTGCACTGAAGGCCGGCACACAATAATATGTCTTCAGTCACCCCTTGCTAAAACAGGATGTACATCATTTGAGACTGTTCGTATGGTTCTGTAGCCTACTCTCGTACAAGTATTCTTTGTTTACCATCTACGTTCGGTTAAAAAGTTTCATATTGGTAGAGTATAAATATTTCAAAATTTTCTACGTTTTTCAATAATCGTACTTTGACATTTCCTTTGCCAAGCTAATCTGTCTTTGGGTCTTACCTAGATACTTCAAAATCAATGTCGTTTTTTTTCTTTGTTTTCCTTTGTTCTCTTCTTGCTAATGGAACTCGATTACATGGACGTATTCTAGGTCAACTAAAATTTTAATGACAAAAATTGTATTTCTCAGAGAAGTACTAACATTGTTAAATACCGCATTTAGAATTATTGCGAAGTTTTAATTTTGTATTATTTGCTGCAAATGCAAATCTGCCAACCCCGGGTTTCGAAGTTATATTGATAATCCTGTGTTCAGCTCACCTTCACGCCTATTGATAAAGATTTACTGAAGTTCCTGATAGCTTATTATGAGTTTAAGTCAGAATCTCTGAAAGAAAATTGCTAGATATACGGTAGTTTCCAAATATTTGTGAACTGTACCAAAATCCGACATAAATATTAATCCTTATTAATAGAACAACATCCTTTCGAATAATAATAATACTAATAATAAAATTATAATAATACAAAAAATAAATAATAATATAATAGACTAGTAAGTATATCATTTTATATGAAATTTATGTTCGATTTCAATGTAAATAAATTAAGTCTTTAGCTTACTGCTTTCGTGGGCAAAAATAGTCGATATTCACGAAATCCCCGCCGAAATCCCCTAACCTTCTGTTTGGAATAAATCTTCATTAAAAAAACATGACTCTTATTCATAATATTCCACATGACGAATAACAATGATATCACTCAGAAATCTCAGTACCATTGTTTTTTAATTTAAATGTGACCACTTTAATATTTGAATGCCAACATTTGTCACTGTTAGCTACAGATGTACTTATTTTGGGGTGTATGGTAATGTTGGTAATACACTTTCCTGTCGTTTCGAAATGGTAATCGAAAATTAACGCATTACGTAAATAAAACATTTGAATTCTTTTGTTTGAGATAGTGTCTTCTGGAATGTCTTTCTCATACCACGAGTTTTCACATATTTCTCATGCCTCGAGTTTAGCCCATTGTTAAAGAACAATGCTACAAATCTGGTTAGTTAGTTGAGTTCTAGAAATGCAAATTACGTTATATCATTCACTCGTGATTGCATTAATTAATTTTAGAAAACAGATTTATAATGGTTGAATTGCAAGGAATTCGAGTTATTTATAACTTACACATTGCTTAAAAGTAACTTAGAACTTACACAAGACATTGGTATTACTTTTAATTCGTGAGCACGATACGTGAAATATCTGACTCTTTTGCATTTACGTTTCTTATAGAAAAGACGAATGGATTAAAGTTATTCGTCAATCCGACGAAACGTAAGCTCTCGATTATCCAGCGGCTCCTCTCAAAACGTTATACATCCAGGTGGCACAAATAACCATGACGAACTCCAAGCAAGATTTACTCTGCCACATTTACTCAGCCTTAAAACTGGGATTGGCATGTCTTCATAGGATGCTCATTTAACACTAATCATTACCCCTCGGTTGTTTTGCTAGCTACCTGCAATTCAAACTTTTATTTGATTTACAAGTTGTAATTCGACGTTTTCTCCTGAACGTGCATGTACTAGGTGTACAGTACAGCCTTAATTCACGTGGACCCGCATAATTCGAACGTCAATGAAACTGAATTTGTTTACTTTCCCATCACTTCCCGAAGACAAAACTTTTCAGAACCGAAACCTCCATCTTCGTAAAGTATTTGACCAGTCGAAGGTTTTCTCTTCTCCTTCAGGTTCAAATTCCAAGTCTTAACTATTTGTATTCGTTCTATCACCACATGTGGTGGCGGCGATCGCGAAGGCAACGAATTATTTCGAGAACACTAGTGGATGGGAGGTTGCGGGTTCGATCCCGTCAAGGAGCCATGAATATACTTGATGGTGAACATTGTTGCGTTTGTGTTTGAGTAGACCGAATCTGATCAGTGGTCTGATCACTTCCACGCGAATGCCGAAGCAGAGTCCTACACAAAATGGTCGGCGCGCGATGTTTTCTTCCATTTCCTTTATCATCATCGTCGTCGTCGTAATCATTCCCTCAATTCGGACTGGTGGTGTAGAGGAGTTGGTCCCTTGCTAAACCGCTTCGCCGGCAATCGATTTATTATGGTTTCTAGGCGCATCAACTGATAAAGTCACCATTCCCATAAGCGTGTTTTTTATCGCTGGTGGTTGCGGTGATCTTCCCCCGCTAGGTATCGAGATCCGGCACTTGAAAACACGTCGACTCGCGCAGTTTTCCTCAACCAGGTATCTCTCACCAGCTCGGCTCCGCCCCAGCCGGGACAAGCTTGAAGCTCCCGATTGGTGTGTCCTGCAGTATGTGGTAGTGTAGTGCAATTGTATAAGTTAAAGTAAGGTAGGAAAGGAAGAGGGAGAAAAGACTGCGCGTCCGTGGGCCGTTTGTTAGAGTACTACTCCGGCACTCGCCATCGGAGAAACTACAGAAAACTACTGATCAGAACAGTCGGCCGCTAGAATTTTCCTCTGTGCAGCGGCTGAATTGGACCTAGCTATGTAGCTAGTGTCGAAACTCCTGCAACCGCCGGGACTCAAACACTAGTTCCTCTCGGTCAAAGGCACTGCAGTGACATCAGCTGACGCCCTGACCCACCTAAATAAACACCGTCCCTGTCCTGCCCGGGTTGAACGCTTAGATGATTTATTGACATGTTATCTAGACTATCCCGGATGAGCCGTGTCACTGCCATGGTGGCTAGGCAGCACCGGCTAGGTTTCGGCCAGCGTATTGTGGCCTTCTTCAGAGCGTACTGTTATTGCCATGTGCATTAGCGCGTTGTTTCCTTCTGTTGCAGGCGTGTGCATCACCACAGACGTGGACACGCTGCTCTACCACATGAACAACGCGCGCTACCTGCGGGAGCTGGACTTCGCGCGCGTGGACTTCTACGAGCGCACGGGGCTCTACCGGAAGATCCGGCAGAAGGGCGGCGCCGTGGTGCAGGGCGCGTGCACCATCCGCTACCGGCGCTTCGTCAGGCCCTTCTCCATCTTCAAGATCACGTCCAAGGTACTAGCACCACCGCCACTATACAAATGCACTTTCTTTGTTCCTGGGGCTTCGGGGGATGACGATTTCGACCGTCCCCGCCGGGTACCCTCCATGTCCCTTAAGGGGACGCGTACTAGGCACACATGCGGGCTCATAGGACTGTGGTCAGCAGACTCACAAGGCCGTCCGTGACAACACACATACGTGAAAGACAAGGGACAAACAACCATGTCCGTGGTGAGACTCGAACACGCGACCCTTCGGACCGAAGCGCTGAGTAGGCACACGCTCTAGCCACGTCCGCCATCCTGGTCGGCAAAACTATACAAGTGAACCCTTCATGTTAATCAATGGGAAAAAATGTTGCTCGCATCGCTCCGTGTGGCCAACGAAAGAACTTCACTTCCCATAATGCTCTGTGAAAGATAATTGGTATATACTCTTTTCGTGAAATAACTTTTTCAATATTACTATTAGGCAATATGTTAGTGAAATTTCAATATTATTGTTTATAACCTAATCTCTTAAAACATCCAAATGTCAAAATAATGTTCGAAAATTTAAATCACCAAATAACTAATTCATTACCTTTATTATTCAATGTTTTCGTTATAAATGCTTCTTTAACGTTTTTATCCATATACACAAACCACAATGTCCGGAATAAACACCTAAAAACACGAAAAATCTTGGAGAAACTCGAAAAAAAGAGGACATGAAGATTTTGGTAGAACGTTGTGACGCATGAATGATACCAAAGACACTAAACAATAATCGCAGCATAATTCCAGCAACTAGAGGTCCTACTGCCCTGGAATATTGTTGCTTGTTTCAGTCCCTCACTTTTCCCGCCGAGCGTACCACTTTCGCCGCTCATTAATACATTTGTGTTAATTCGGCTATGTCAATAAAATAGTTAATTAACTTTATTTAAAATTTTCTTCTCTTTGAGAACATGAACAGATTTGCCCCAAACACTTAAAACAAATATGTCTTCTTCTAGGTTACCTACATTTATTTTATTATTTTTCAACGGTAGTCATTTCCAATCTTCATAATACTTTTCGGCTCATTTTCTAGTTCCAAACTTCACCACCCCTTCCATGATAACAAAAGCATCATATCATTACCATAAACACATGCGCGTATTAAAAGTACTTGTGTGTTGTAGCTAACTTAATGGGGCTGGATGATAATGTTTATACTCGTAATTTTCCGATTCAACGAATCGTGGCTGCAAGTGGCAGACTGAGATAAATTAATTCACAGCATTTCAATATTTAGTTGCTTTAATGTGAGAATACAGCCTTTTTCTTCTGTACTCGTTTGTAAATTAATAGCCAGTGAGACAAATGAAAATCACGATTTCTATTGAAAAAGTTAAGTTATATAAGAAAATTATATGAAATGAAACAGTACGAGTTAATGTAATTAGCTGAATTTCCATAATGAAGCAATTCCATAGTGCAATTCAATATTATTCATGTCAAACAATTCCAGTTCAATAAACATACAGAAGACTAACAGTTGTGTAACATGAGTAAAGTAAACAAAATGTGTCGATGCTACCAGTAATATGATACCGTTATGATATGAGAAGGTGAAAAAATACATTAAAATTACAAAGACAATGTTATATGCATTACAGTCCGTGTGTTTAGATGAACTCTCACTAGCTGTAAAGGAATGATAACGATGTTTTGGACGAATACGTTAATGGACCAGCGGTTCCTTTTGTTGTGATTAGCTAAGCAGGTCATTTCCAGCCTACGCCAGTTCTTCAACCAAAAAATTTCGAGTTTCGAATCCCTCACAGGACAAACACATCTGCGGCGTCTCGTTAGTGAGTTGTTTTACCCGATAATACCGCTATGTGACGTCACGGCAAATACAATCCCAAACATCCTAATTCACAGAGAAAATGAAACTCACTGTATGTCTTCAGTTAAGGCCTTCTTTTCACAAAAGTCCTCTTTGTGATATTGAGAATTTGCAGCATTATTTTGTATGGACTAACATGTTAATCATGCATAATAACTAGAATCTTCCTTGATAATTTAATAATTTTCTTTAACAGTTATCAAACCGATTAATTGTAATATGAATTTCGTCATTAAGTTAAAATTACATTAACTTCTCTATTAAAACACATTTGCTTTGCTGAGTTAAGCAGTATTTGAAAGAGAAATGTTTTCGACGATGCCATGTAATTATTCCCTTATTTATTTATATAAAACAAAGGTCATTTTGTTTGTGATTCGAACTCTGCGATTGATCTGAATATTTGTGCAGTAGTACTTAGAAAGCTTACGGATTTATGTATTGAAGATTGATATCACAAAATTAAAGCAAAGATTCTCTTACTGGCTTATTCACAATCGTACCGCAACAATAATTTGTAGCGGACAGTGTAACTATAATATTTTATTGAAAACAAAACATTACTAACGTAATATTACATATATACC
Source organism: Gryllus longicercus (assembly GCA_038098605.1). Lineage (NCBI taxonomy): Eukaryota > Metazoa > Arthropoda > Insecta > Orthoptera > Gryllidae > Gryllus > Gryllus longicercus. The sequence goes on from JAZDUA010000085.1 coordinate 2,885,679, forward strand.
ATTTCGTTTGCCTTGCCGAAATTAAGTCGAATATATAAATTAATAACCTGTAATCCTAGTTTGGTTTAAAAACAACAAAAATTATTCACATATGAGTATAATGCCTTAAAATAAGATTTTACGTTTAGCTAATATCAACCTAAATTTAAAGTTAGTAGGTTATGATGCTACCACAAAATTTTCTTCTACGCATCGAATCATGGAATAATGAATATTCTATTGCACACTTACTTTTCAATGTGAAAAGATCGTTTCGAATTTAAATTCGAATATCTTACTTGTCGATCGGTGATTCTAACTTGTAAAATCTCGTGTTTCCTCTCCCGAGAAATACCTCCTTTCTTCACTAGTTGGTGAAAGGAGCGTAGCGAAATTTGCGTGATCACACGGAAGAGCAGACCTCATGGTCTGAGTCTCGCTACGTAAAATAAGGTATCGATTCGATTCGATTTGTGACTCGATTCGAGATTCGATTCAATTTGTGCTTCGATTCGATTTGTGATTCGATTCGATTTGTGATTTGATTCGATTTGTAATTCGATTCGATTTGTGATTCTATTCGATTCGATTTGTGATTCGATTCCATTCGATTTGTGATTCGATTCGATTTGATTTGTGATTCGATTCGATTCGATTTGATTTGTGATTCGATTCGATTTGTGATTCGATTCGATTTGTGATTCGATTCGATTTGATTTGTGATTCGATTCGATTTGATTTGTGATTCGATTCGATTTGATTTGTGATTCGATTCTAAGGGCTCATTGTAACTGCGCAGATCATCTACTGGGACGCCAAGTCGGTGTTCATGGAGCACCGCTTCATCACGCCCAAGGACGACTTCGTGCGGGCGATCGTGCTGTGCCAGCAGCGGGTGATCCAGTGCAGCGCCGAGGACGTGATGGCGGAGCTGCTGGGGCCCGAGGGCGCGGTGCAGAAGCCGCAGCTGCCGCTGGAGGTGGCCAAGTGGATCGAGAGCAACGAGATCTCCAGCGCCAACCTGCGCAACGGCTGCTGACCCCGGCCCAAGGACGCCGACGGGTCGGCCTACCGCGTGGCCGACGCCAACGGCGACGCGCACGCCGACGCCGCCTCCGACGCCCCCGACGCCGGCGCCGACGAGGAGCGCGACGAGCCCAACGGTGTGGCCGTGCCCGGCGTGACCGTGCAGCTGTAGGAGGCGCGCGACTTCGGCCGCCGACGGTCAGGACGATGGTCAGGACGGTCTGGACTGTCAGGACGACGCCGCGGCAGCGGAAGGACCGTTTGCGACGAGCGCGACTAAACCCATTTGGTGCGAGTGCCTGTGACGGTGGTAGTGGACCGAAGCGTTGCGCCACGTCCAGCTACATCGACGCCCTCACAGACCCAGCAGCGGACACATGCGTCGAGCCGGGTGTAGGGCTAAGGGAGCGGTTGCGATGTGTGTTAGGCCGTACATATCTGGCATCCTCTGAACTCATGGTCTCTATCCTAGGGAGATATAAGAAGAGTGTATTTTGGCAACAATTCAAAATAAGGTTGTTTTTCGTAATGAAGACCGATGTGACTGCGTAGCTCTTATATGCGGAGCATGGTTCGACCCTGCGCTCAGGCGAGCGGGTGTGTGCAGCCAACGGCATTAGGTTCTCTATACCAACAACGACCGAGCAGTTCCCAAGGTCTCGAAGCCGAACAGGTTACGGGTCCTTGCCCGCTCAGCCGTCTTTGTGACAGCGATATGGAGACTCATCCGGGTTGTCGCCACAACGCACGAACCCAGAGGCCTTGTCCCTGGTGCATTCTCGGCTCCAAAGGTCACCTCCGAGACCAACAGTGCCGGAGAGGTTGTGGGAGGTGACGGTGGTCGCACTCATAGATGGATGAAAAAGTCGAAGACCTAAGTTTGCCAGAACGTCCGGTACCGACTTGTGGTTTCGACGGTGGCGTTGCTGTTGATTTCGTCGCCGCCGCCCAACGCACCGGTTTGTTGAGGTCGGCTGTTTCGCTTCCGAGTCGTGACGCAGTCCGCGGAGTCGTTGCGGTTGTGGGAGACCCGCGCCGCTTTGTTTGGAAGTGCGCGACCTTGCCGCTCGCTGACAACTTTCCCAGACGGCGGTAGATGGCGCGCACATCGCCCGAGGTAGTTCGCACTGTGGCCGAGACGTGGCGTTGAGTGAAGGAGCCCGGCGTACACTGTGAAGTTTTCCCGATGTATTTTCCCAAGAGCATGTGAACGTTTATTTATTAAAAACTCTCGCTATTTTGCTTTAGGAAGTCACGTAGTTACTGTGGGAATATAGGGTAATATAACATAAATTCGCACAGCACGAAATTTTTATTAACATAAATACTTTCGACAGCGTAGCAGTGATCAGCGTAGCAGTGATCTTCAGTACCCAATTGGCAACAATGTTCATTACAGAGGCCTGAACATGGAGAAAGACACCGAGTATGGCCGACAAGTTCCCAACAAACACTTGCATACAACCATTCTCTGGCCGTAATACGCCTTTTAAATGATTTGATTATGCTAATTTTGTGTGTAGCCGTAGTGTTTCGATCACTGCCGATTTCTGTAGTTTTCTCTCTTGAAAATCCATCGTGTTATATTTTCATCGGTTCTTGACTTTTTAAAAAAATCCAAATACTTTTTCTCATCCAATTTTTCTCATAAAAGTTTATGATCAAACGATCAAAATTATCATAATTGCAAAAATTTGGTTACGTAACTCTCCTCTTCTTTTCTTTACTGATGTGCGGAGTGATAGTCATGAACAGCGAGTCCCGGGTCATATCGGTATCCTCTTAAATTCAACTATTTTCAACGTCAGGCAGATTGTTCCCGAGAAATTTAATATCACATACATCGGGAAAGCTTTGTATTGTAGCCCGGTCTTTTTATCGTCATCTGGAATGTTCTGGCGGCGCAGCGTGAGGCAGAGTGAAATGACGGTGCTAATAAGACTCTTTGAGAAAAATGGAAAATCGTCCTCGAGACGACGTGAAAACAGAACTGTATTATGAACTGCATTTTGCAGTACTTGAAAGCACAAGAATTCCAGTCGACCTATTCTACGACTATAATGATTTATTCTATTAGAAGACAGGTTAAATTAGTGTGATACATGGTTACACAATGCATACAAGCAACGTTGTTTCGATTCGGTTCAAGTAATCTGCAACTGAAACTGCAGATTTAAGGGAACCAATAAAATTGGGGAATATGTGCATTCATTAATTTTCAGTATTGTGAAGGTATTCCAATTCAATGAAACGAACGGTTCATAAATAAGTTTATTTAACATGTATTTATTAATTATATGTACAAGAGGTACTGGACAATAAATACATGTAAGATTATACTATGTTACGCCTGTGTAAATTTGTTTAAATACGACTTTGTTTAAATGAATTCCAAATATTTGTATTATAGAGAATTGAACTGTCTTCTCTATAAATTCTTTGAATGGGTCTCTTCTGAAACAGTTGTGTGAAAAGCATGTTACAAGGCTGTGAGTCAAATGTAAAAGCGACCTATAAGTGTATATCAAAAACATATATCAATAATGTGGCCTTCCACTACGAATATATGTACACATGAAATATCTGCTAAAATCATATTACATATGAAATTAAGTTGGGCCATCTTACTAATATATTGGTGTTAAACTGTATGTCCACTTCGGATTTAGTACACCAATTACTTTGAAGTGATTTACCTTGTCGTAATATTGGTCAAATAACTTGTCACCAGAAGAGAAAATGTTAACTTTGTCTGTAATATGACTGTGCTCCATACAGAGAGCTGTATTTGATACCTGATCCATATGTAAAGGAAATATTTGAAGATATTTTATATAATATATTCAAGATATTTATTTTACACGTCTTGAAAAGTGCACTATCTAGTATTATTACTAAATAAGTGCTTCCTTGTCTCTAGACATTTCCAGTATCCTATTTACTATAACCATCATACTATTTGCGTAGTTTCTAGAACTAACATAAATAATACGTTTGTGTTTGTCTGAGAAATGAACGCTGTATCTGGAGTATTACATTTATATTCGCGTACTGGCGATCTCCCATATTATCTAAAGATACAAAATTATGTGAAAGAAAATTTAAATTCAACATTTTAATAACAGGTAGTATATCAATTATTTATTTTCAGCTCTATTTTCATTTTATGTTACATTCAGAGTTTCTTTGAATTTATACGCCTAACATCTTTTTTTTTAAATAAACTTAAAGTAAATTAATTTCTTAAACATTTGAGTAAATATTTCTCAATCAGCGCACGGGGTTAGAAACATTTAGGAACTTTTTCTACGTTTTTCATATCAACTACCCTAGGAAAATGTAAAACCTCCATAAGAATGATGTGCCAATTTTGTAAACTCTGGTGCAATATTGAAATCAATCTAAATGCTTGTTTATCTTGGAAATAAATGCATCATTGATCTTTATAACAAATAAAATGAAATGCACTTACAATTCTGAGATGCAGCACCATTTAAAATAGGAAAGTGATAATCAGTGTCCTTGATTGGTTATGATTGTGCCTTCGGGTTACAAACCCTGTTTTGAAACACTGAGAATTCTAAGTCTATAAACCATTTCTCTGGCATGCTTTCTATAATATTTCTGCGCTTTCCGTGTCATTTAATTGTTCTTCGTGCATAATTGCATGCTTTAACTCAAATTACGAACATATTAAAAACCTAGAACTTAGTAAGCAAATTCAATAATGAGCTTTCTTTGATCATAATGCAAATTATGAACGGAGATATATTTAAAACTGTTAACAATCTTTACTAAACAGCCATCCTTTCGTATACACAAATTTCCCAAATAGCTGGCTTTTATGTATTTGCATAACAGTAAAACTGTTTTCGTGTTTGCATTCCCCATAGGTAGGTACATAGTGGTAATGACATGTATAATTATATCTCAGGTCATCAATACTATAACTTGATGAATATTCTTGTCATTATGATAAGAATAATATGGTAATTGAATGAAGTAAAATACTACAGTACTTTTGTGTACATAATTGTAGAAAATACTGTGCCATATTGTGTGCTTTATGTCACGGTGTAATAACTGTAAAGTTGTCATTCACATTTCAGTTGTCCTTCCCACAACTTCATTCTTATTCTGAATTTAATGGTATATTTTTATCGCAATTCCGAAGATACTCAATCCTTAATATGATGCATTTTGTATGTTTTATGATTGTCCATAATGTTCCTTCTGAATCTTTAAGTCTTTCTTTAAAAACAATTTTCTTAGTTAAACAGTTAAATAGTTATACTAAAATTTCAATGCACACGTTACATATGCTATCTACTTAAATTAATAAGTCATTTGAAAAATGTGACATAGGTAATATAATTTTGACGGTAAATATTTATTTTTTTATCTGCTTTTAATCGATGTTTTTTGAATGTGCCCCGAATATTTAGTATGGTATTTTCCACGACTGATAAAGGATGATGAGACTGAAAATGTTATTGATGATCTGGACTGGGATTATAGAATGCTGCAGTAAAATTGCAAGAATGGGGGAAAATATTGGCTCAACCGAAAGAGTCACAATCTGGCGACGATATCGTGATATTTTGACATTTGGTAACATTGAATTAAAGAATTAGGGCTTTAAAATAAAAACCAAACATTTTTCAATGGTAGATAAAACAACAAAATATTTACTTAACACGTTTTGAGTCTTATATTTCTCGAAATTTCATTAATATAATATTTATCGTTCAAAAGTTTGCAAACGACTAAATCTAGCTTCAATGACAATTGTGTTTTAAAATATTAATTCCTTAGATATAAAATGAGACATAAAATGTCAACCTCATTTTCTCTCATTTTATTATCTATGAAATAAATATCTCTTATTTTGAAATAGTTATTTGGCTAATCGTTTATATCAATCAACAAAGAAATATGTTTTTATTCAGAAGGATCTTGGTCCGTAGTGACTCTTTGCATCTTCCGCAAGAGTATGCGAAACAGCATTAACATAAAGTGAAATTGTTTTCTAGCATTGCATTTTGAGTCCTAAATATTATCACGAAATCGCACAGATTTTTTACAATATCGGAAACAGAGTTCTTTAATACAAAATGCAATTTGGGTTGGCAATAATTTTGCTGGAAAGTTAAAAGACGAAAAGAGGAGACTATAAAACTCTTCGATGTTCACAACAATTTTTTATCGATTGCGTACAAGAGCAGCAGTTTCCAGAGATTAATTGTTTTCTTTTCATAATCTGTCTCCCCTGCTAAAATTCATTTTAGAAACATTGTGGCGGCGATGGTGTGACGGTTAGCGTACCGGACTGTTATACCCAAGCTCGCGGGTTCAAACCCGATCGAAGCCGTGGATTTTTAGGACGACAAAATCCTTCGTACGCCTTCCTTCGGAGGGGAAGTAAAGCCGGCTGTCCCATGTTCGTAGATTTACTTGCATGTAAAAGATCCTCAAGCCTAAATGACGCCTCTGAGCTAAATTCAAATCGCCTGTTTCTCGCCCAAGAAATACCTCCTTTCTCTGCTAGTTGATGAAAGGAGCGTAGCGAAATTTGCGTGGTCAGACGGAAGAGCGGGCCTGATGGCCCGAGTCTCGCCACGTAAAACAAGGCAAATTCAATTCAATTCAAAAAACATGAGTAAATTCTAGAAACTAGTGCATGGGGTAGAATATTCACCAACTTTTTCTTGAAGACTGGAAGTGGCCTTCACCTTTAGAATTTGAAAATTCTAACGATTCTAATTCTTAAACTCTTTTCTATAACGATTAGACTACATTAATATAGCAATTGATACGATGCAATTTAAAACGTCAAACATTAACATCTGTAGCGTGTAGCGTATAAATTTTCAATAAGCCTCCGTCACTTCCAATAAAACATTACTTCAAATTAGAAACTGTTGCTCCAAAGTAGTGATAAGAGAGTAAGACTGGAAGTAAAATGGAGAAATGAATGGAATGTAAACTTTGGCGACATACAGGGTAAGAATTTAGGGTACAATTGGAAGACCATGCGGCGAATGTGGAATATAGAGGTTCCTCTCATCGTAGTAGTTAAGTAATGTTTTCATGTGTACTGCCTGACTGTAAACTTGCTGTAGCGTAAATGAACAGTTGTTGATATGTTACTGTTGCTGTTATAATAATGTGTACGAAATATACAAATGTACATAGTATGTTTTACTGTCATTATTCTATCCTTGATCTAGGAGTATCTTACTATTAAACATAATTTGAATTTTAACGTAACGGAATTCGTGGTATTATAAGTCTAAGAATTATACTGAATTTTTCTACTTTTGAGTGTCAATATAATGAAAACTTGAAATAAAAAATATGTAAGTGCTATCTCTGTTAAATTTACGTTTTTATCAGAATAATGATGAATGAATAACCACCCTATAACATAAATAAGAACCAAAGTCCAGACACATTTCTTGAAAGTGTTACGGGGTGATTATAAATGGCAGGAGTTCTATGTGCCAATAGGTTTAACGCATAGAATATACTCATTTTTCTCGAAAGTATGAAATTGCCAGTTACATCCGTTTTTATTTCAAGCCTTCAATTATTCTTTAAAAAGTTATGTCAGTTAATATGTTCATTAAGTATTACCTCTCCTCATTCTGTGTGCTGACAGGTGTATCAAAGAAGATACACTAAGCGCCTCCTAGAGTGCGGTAGTGAGTTCTTCAAACCCTTCGTTATAGGCCATACGCTATACATCCCCGTGCAGCAAATTGCCTATCCACACGGAGCGTATAAGAACAACTGGAATAAGTACGCAAATGAATAACTCGTATTAAGCGATTTATCTCTTTTCAATGTTTTGGGATTCAAGTTTAACATCAAAAGAGTGAAATTTGAATAATTATTTCCGCAGTTACACATTCTTATGTAAATGAAGGGTTCTAGCGTAAAACAAAACGATTAGGTATTTAAACGAGTAAAAATAATTACAAAATACGGAGACCGTCATGCACCATACATTAAATTTACTATCGCACTGCATAGACAACATATGGTAGGAATAAAAGAAATGTGGTATCAAAAAATCAACTAGTTATTTCCTATGCCCCAGCTTTTGAAACTTCCTTTAGTCTGTGCTAGCTGTTTCTTTTTGCTGCCTAAAATATATTTTTCACATTTTCTCAATATTTCGGTTACAATATGACTTTAAGAATATTACAGTTGAAACAGAATGTTTGGAGTTCTTGAGAAAATTACGTTTGAGCATTTCAGGAAATACGTAATTTTGAGATCATTTTCATAGAATACTTTTGAGTTTGCGAAAAACCTCATCATAATGTTAATATTAACGACATGAGAGATATTTAAAAAAATACATTTGTGTAATTTAAAAAATCAAAAGATTACCTCAATTTGGCGTATATGAGCATTTAACATTATACATTAAAAATTTAAAGAAATTATTGAAGCCTTTCTGAAAAAGTCTTCTTTTTAATATTGTTCGTATTTCAGGAAGGTGTGTAAAAACAACTAATGTTTTTAAAAATATACGGTTTATAAAAAGAGTAATTCTGGTCAGCAAATTTCAATTTTTCAATAATGCAGTTGTACGAGAGGTTTCAAAAAAATTAAAAACTTTTACAATTGTTTTAAAATTTAAATTTAACAGAGAAACTCTATGCTATCTTTATAAGTGTAATTCACTATACCCTTACAAGAAATAAAAAAACAATTCGGAATCAATTTTTGAGAAAATTGTGGAAACGTCCCAGTGTCATGTTGTAAAGTAGCCCCGGAATTAAACAAATTGTTTCATATTCGCAGCGTCTGACGCCAGTTTAGAAAGATCGGGAGAAATTTGGCAAAATTCAAATGATCACATAACATTATCTATACTGAGTATATAATACTCCAAATAATCACATAATTCACAATGCCTAGTGAATTCAGTCGACTAGTACATGTTACGTGGGAAAATGTCATCAAAACTTTTTTTCGTGTCGGTTTCACGAACATAGAAACTTGCTAAAATCAAGTTTTCGGTATCACCAATTCTCTACTAATTTCCTACAAATTTTGTACAAAATATTGTTTCCTAAAACTCTCACCAAGCGATCAGACTTTCCAAAAACGCTATTTTTCGTTTTTTCAAATTCATATTTCTGATTTAATCGATTATTTTACTGGACGTTAGGTGAATTGCTGAAAAATGTGAAAAAGGCAGAAAAAATACGCATTTTCGGACCTACCTGCAATACCTCAGGATATAGGATGTCGAAAACTACGATTTGGAAACCTAAATCGTATTACTCAATTTCCCAGCCATTTCCCAGTACTTGTCAACTGAACAACTTATTTAAGAAGAAAGTATATGAATATTCATAAAAATCGTCTACATGCGATTATAATTTCTTTTTAAATAAAAAAGTCGTTGATACCTTTAGGTGCCAAATTGTTGATACCTACTTAGAAAACTTATTCCGTTGTTTTGAACATAATATTCATTGTGGCCTCGTAAAAATCGAAACGTAAAAAACGAATACCTTTCTGAAACTAATCTCTTCTGTGTATTCGCTCCTTCCTGGCGAGTAACGTGTCCGAAAGGTGAGACCTGGTCTTCGCTACGTGAACGGGCCTTCCTGTAACTCTCCTGCTAATGTTTACTTGGGTTATGCTAACAAGTCGAGCTTTGCTTATGGCAGATGCTTCCTTTTCGAAGACATCATTTTCACTTGTTTGTGGTCTCTGTTAAAACTTCAGATGGTGGCCAATCTATTAAAAGAAATACAGTGAAACATGGGACAGCACAAGAAAGTAATATAGAGAGAGTTAAATTCATCTCGGAGTCCTATAAAAAACATTTTTTTTTAAATTTCGTTTTTGTCACGCACGGAGTCTACGGAGAGGAAACATTTCCCCATAATCGTTGTAAAGAGGACACTTCATCGCTTAGGGACGATTATTTCATTTTGGAAATTGTGGAAGTATGGTCATTTGATTTTGATCCATTTTTCGCATTTTTAGGTCACCCATTTTATTTGTTAGCATGGTATTCGTTTTGTTACAAATTTCGTAATTAACCAATTTAATTAACACGTTGAACCATTGACAATTTATATCGATGACACTGGCTTTTCCATTCCCTTCCTTTCTCTGTCATTTTACCTAACAATCGAGATTCAGCTGTAAGTGTAAATAAATGTGATATTACCAATGGGCAAAATGTCTTTCTTCTCGACAGGTAATGTGCTGTCTTCAACAGTCAATACGAATAACTGCTGAGTTGGACTAAGATATACACGGTCATTCATAGTTTCTCAACCATTGAATTTTATTGGTGAATTCGAAAACAATGGCATTTACTCAAATTTCTCATGTTGGGTGAAGGACGTATGTGCATTGCGCAATAAGTTACGAAATATCTAAGACTGTGGAGATACATATATTATCACGCCCGACAATAAGCGAACGAAATCAGTTACACAATTTTGTCCGCCTGTGGTTAGATCGAGAAGCTGTAACTCTGGGGCCATACAATGAAGTTTGTCTCAGTAAAACGTGTTAACGTGTAAGCACAAAGCTTACACGATGTCATTAAAATTCTATGCACATACGTTCACACCTTTTTCCACAATTCGGAAGTAAGTTATCATGATTTGTCAAGGTAGACTCTTTGTCTGTTCCGTCTCAAAACCTGTTCCACCATATGTATGTTGTATGTCTTTCCTTGATCGACCAATGTCAATAGTCCACAAGGATCAAGAACGCCTGATGTTACGAATTTTTATTACAGGCTGCATCCATTCTTCTTCCTTTCTTCTTGTACTTCCACGCATATACACTATATACTACGAAATAATATACGTACTATAGAGAAAGTAGTGTAATGCTACGGAAAATCGATTTCGATATTTGAACGGAAATACACGTTTTGACGAAAACCGAAAATATGTTGTTTTTTTAAAACGTCCATCAGTCTGTCTATCCGTCCGTCCGTTTGTGAACTACACTAGAGCCTGAACTATTCGTAGGATTTTTTCCTAAACGAATATTCCCTGTTCGGGCTCGACTCTTTCATCTTTTTTTTTAAAATTTTGGGTTTACTTTCCATGAAGTCTCTAGAAAGTTTCAAAATTTTCTCAAAAACTGCTCCATTTTCTTCTTTGAATTTCATTTAATGATAGAGTAGTCGGTGAGCCTTTAGCCCTGACCGTGTATAAAACGGCGCGCAGTGAGCAGTGGAGCCAGTTTCAGTCGTCCCATCATAGTGCGAGCTACGAGTGTGCGAGTTATTGAGTGACTACGCTGTTGTCCAGTATTATGGACTTCTCGTTTGGTATTTGGATCGTGAACCTGGCATTGTTGTTGTACATCTCTTCGGCTTTTGTTAGATCGGGCAAGTCCGCGGTAAATCTCATGATTATTTTGTGACTACGCATGTCAATGGCTTTCTCCGTATGTACAGCAATTATGTATAACAAATTGTTTTATGAAATTAACTTGTTTTGAACATAACAATTTTACCTCTTAATTAAAATTAATTTATTTTTCTTGACGAAAAAGTTAAGATTGTTATCTACGGACTCGGGACGGCGCGCGATCTTTCCTTCCGCAAACTTGCTCCTTCCTCTCCCCTTACACATACACTACACACATACACATACACTTACTCTTACATTTACTACACCTGCACAGACCGGTCGAAGGCTTAGGACTTATCCTGGTTGGAGCGGTGTTGGAACTCTGGAGAGTGAAATATAGGTCTACGTTGGAAGTCATGTTCAAGAACTGGGATGAACACTACCACCTCCCGGCACATAACGTGCACTACAGTAACGGGATTCATCGCCAGAACAGTTGACGCGACCGGAAATACAAAATAATTAATCAATTAGTTCACATTAATGTTAACTAATGTACCATATATAACATGAAAACTTGTGAAGGCCGCTATAACGACGCATGCGTTTTTTCACTCAAACTCGCTACAAACGACCGCGTGCGTTTTTCATATTGATTGCTTGGAGATTACGAGCACGTCTACGGCTACGGTCACAATTCCCGTAAGTGTAATGCACGTGCCCTCCTCGTGAGGGGGCAGCGATCTTCTCCTGCCGGATGGTGAGATCCAGCGCGGACCTTCCGTCAGCAAGCGGGGTTTTCCCTAACCAAGTATCTCCCACCAGTGGGACAGGCATGCATGGGATTTTATACAACTAGAATATTGAAGCTAAGGTAATTTTTCGTTAATAAAAACTGCTCTTTTAAAGTAGATATATAAAAAATGTCATGTAACATTACTTGAATATATATGAATAGCTTTCGCATAATTTTGAGTGAAATAGTATTACGCAAGAAATATATTTTGAAATTCTCAAACTTTTCTTATTTGTTTTTACTCGAATGATTTTTGTAAAAACGTTTTATAAATTTTTGAGATTTTTTAAATGTTCAACTTCCTTTTAAAACATAAAAAACTGTTTAAGACCGCAGTTTCCCCCATCCCCCACCCCCGGTTGAAAATCGCTCCCAAGGAGCGAGGGCAAACCGGTCGCAAGTCGCAACCGGACAGTCCGTCGCCGCCGCCGCCGGGGCGGGCTAAGTTTAGCGGGCGGCGCGGCGGGCGGCCCGTTAGCCAGGGAGAGCGCCTCTCGGCTCTCCCGTTACGTCTCCCACGGCAGCGGGCCCACGCCGCAGCGGGAACTGCAGCCTCAGCCACCTCGCCGCCGCCGCCACCGCCGCCGGCACGGCTTCCTGCGAAGAGACACTCCGCCGGGACGCAGCTGCGTCGTGGGACACGCCTTTCGTCGAGGGTGTTTGGGGAGTTTCGTCGGTTTGCGAGAGAAGAGGAATATCTCAAAGAGCGTCATTTTGATGGAGAATGGTTCGTATTCTAAGAGGAAGCGATAACTTTGCTGCCAAAGTCAATGTTCTGGTATACAATATTGTGAACTAAATGAATGAAATTATTACTGGTAAAAATATATAATTGCTTCCGATTTTGTTTTCACTATTCTAAGCTAGTGGTGCTACAACATCACGTACTTTTTCGCATTATTTCTAAGACACAGAATATTACAATTCGACATGAACTAGCCAGAGTGTTTCCAACCTTCGAGAATATGTGACCACGCTGGGATTCGAAGTCAGTTCTTAGGTTTCCTGGTACATAACATACCTAGATATCTAGCATAGTCAATATTACAATCGTCTGTGTCAGCATATCAACCTTCCCGACGTTTTAAAAAGAAAGTTGAACATTTACAATTTTGAAAACTCCGATGTTTTATTGAAAACCCTACGACTTCAAGTAAAAAATTAAGAAAAATGTTGTGATTTTGAGAAAATATTACCTACGTAATACTATTTCTCTCAAAATGAAACTTTTCATATATTCAAAATATTTTGTAAGACATCATTTTGATATCTAATTCAAAAGAACAGATTTATTAAACGAATTTTAGCGACTGGATGTTCTGTCGGTAGTTTTCCGAGGTTTCCCCGATTAACATCAGGCGAACGCCGGAGCGCTACCCTAACAAACGGGCCACGAACCGCGCACTATATTTCCTTATGTTTCCTTATCCTATCCTCACCCCTTATATTTCATACACCCCTTTCATACACTACATTTTAACTTTTTCACTTACAGTATATGCACTGCACTGCCACACATGACGGGATCATAGAGCTTGTCTCGGATGGAGACGGTAACCCGGTGGGGGAGATACCTGGATGGGGCCTGACTCCTGATCTCTCCATCCAGATGTAGGGGAACACCGCCTCCACGCAGTATTAAAATATTCACAACACTGACGGAAATAATGAACATAGAAGTCCAGTGTCCGGAAACATCAATCAATCAATCAATCAATTAATCCATTTATAATGCTAGTACGCCAAGATTAATAATATTTCCTACATAACCAGTAAAGCCCTGGAGGCCTCACGGAGGAATAAGTTCTGAGAGGGTGGCAGGTTCAAGTTACTATTCCTCTTTAAATTAGCAGTTTACATTTATGGTTCTGTTGTGGTTGACTGTTAATTCCATTACATTTTCCACCTAACTGAAAGATTTTCTATTACAAGAAAAATAGACATGAGAATTTGTAAAGGAAATATGCGTTGGGAATTCTTTTATTTTCTGCAATGTTTTCGAAAAATTAAATTGATGTAAATTCTACGCTTAATTGAAATTGTGAACGCAATTCAAGACGAATAAACATATAGAAGTTATCTAATTAGATTTTAGAATATATTCGCCTTACCGTATTGAGCAGTGACGACAAACGAATAAGTGAAGTATTCCTTTCCTTGATTGGGAACATTCGCAACACACACATAGGACCGATGATAGATTGATTAAGTGATTATTTCATGTTTTCTGCTACCTCACTTGCTACTGACATTCCTGTAAACGTAGTGCGTGTTTTAATCGCGGGGGGATATGATCTTCCTTCGCTGCATCGGGAGCCCCGGCACCGATCTACCCGTCGGCTTGCTGGATGTTTACTCAACCAAGAATTCCAAACCAGCCCGCACGGGCAAGCTCAAAACTCGCGACTGGCCTCTTGGCATCTGTGGTAGTGTAGTGCATCTAAGTGTAAGCATCAATAAGTAAGGGGAGAGGATGTGAAAAGAACGAGGAAAGAAAGAGAGGTCTCTCGGCCGTTTGTTAGGGTATTGTTCGGGCATTCGCCTAGTGTTGATTGGAGAAAGCACGGGAAACTACATATATTAAAGCCCTGAGCCACCTAAGAGCCGGTACTTATTTCACAAACTGTATTAAGTTGTCACGGCCGGTTGAGATGGCTACGTGCAGGAAGTCTTGCCGCTGCAACGTGACTAGCCGGCAGTTTCTGAGGTTCAATCTCGACGATGACGGATTTTCGACACCAGCTAAGTAGTCGCGTCGAGTTCAACCGTTGTCTGGAGGTGAAGTCAGGCGGCCGGCTGCTCTGATCGGTTTTCCCTGGATTCTCCGGTCAGTACCAGGAGAATGTCGGAGCAGTACAGAAGTACCTTAGCAAAGGAGTCACTGGCCGTGCGCGATCTTTCCTTCCTGAACCTTATTCCCTCATCTCCCCCTACACACACATGCACAGAAACGTACGGGCACTACAATATCACACTTATCGGGAGACCAGAAGACAACGCAGAGTATGTTCCGTCGGAAGAGATATCTGGAGGGGGAAACTCGCGCTAGCCGACGTGTATATCGGCGCCGAACTTCAATGAAACTAAACTTAAGAATCAAGAACGCAAAGCTTCTGAAATATGAACGGTGGCAACGTGTGTAGCAACGCCAGGTTATTGAGATCTGTTTGAGCGCCGGCTTTCTCCTTGTCATAATCTTCGAACTTCAGCTTTTTCGTCTTCAATCTGTTTGATTCAGACGGGATTAATTCCCTCTCCAGCTGTTGCACACTCTCAGGATTTCATGTCGACGGCTTCTTATAAATGGATCTCACCTGTCTTCTTTCCTTGGCGTGTTATATTTAGAGGGGATAACTAATTTGATGCAAAATAATTTATGTCAAAGATATGGAATAAGTTCAGTACTTTACATTCGCTTCCCACGTGCGTAATAGCAAAACATGCAATGTTCGTATGCGTTAGGAGATCTCTGGTGAAGAACCGTTAAGTTCTCACACAACCTACAGAAAGAATAAAAGGTAGCAGGCCATTGTTGCACCTTTGAACCTGACATGCATTTGAATTTCTCACAGGGGTAACTTCATAATTAATTTATGTCTCTACCTCAATTAGAATTTTATTCTTGAGTTGCGACACGCTTTAGTGTAGAGTAGGTCTTGGGTATTATCAACTCATTGACTTCCGTTGTCTGTGGACTGTAAAATCGCATATTTTCTTTTGTTCGTTCAACCGGATTAACACCTTGGTAAAGGTTGCCCTAACATATTTATATTTTCGAAATATTTAATGACAGGAAAAATTACATTCACCAACGAAGCATGTTCAATGTTATAGTATATCACCCATAATAATATCGGTATTAATAATAGGTTATCACCCATAATAATAAGTTCAATGACAAATATCATCAGTAACTGTAATAAGAAAAGGGCTAAACATTAAACTTACCACAGTAATATGACGATTTACTTTTTTCATTTCATGATTGATATCTTACTCACAATCAGTAATTTTTACATTTTAAGTAATGATTCAATAATTCTTACAGGTCTTGTAATATTGTTGCACACATTCTAACGAAAGCAAATTAATATGCTTATGACAAAACATTTTGCCACTAAATTAACACAACATCATTAGTAAAACATATCATTTCTACCAAAATGTTCACTCTTGCTTTTCTTCTCTTGAATCTGGTATGTTCTGCCATAAGGCAATTCTAAAAGTGAACATAGACCATCTTATCTCTTCGTCTTTCTTTACTCATCTGTATTGTTGTTTCTACTTCATATAATGCTTAATATCCAACGCTGATGTAATTTTTCACTCAGAGAGTATATAATAAGCTGGGTCACTACTGGTCGGCGAAGACATGTAGAGGGCTGCCGAGCCATAGGACAGGGCGGAGCTGTATAATGAGGGTTAAACTAACAACACTTTCCTTATGAATGACTGTGTTCAAAATATCCGAATGTACTCTATTTATGTTTAGATAAGTGCCGAAAAAAACGCCGAAATAATAGAATTATATTTGAAGAGAAACAATGTTGTTTATCCGTATATTCTTAATATCTTGTATTGATTGTATCTTCGTATAATTGAGAGGTTTGGTTTGCGTGATGTGCGTGGTGTGTTCTTGCTTTTCTCAAATAAAGTGCTTCGCAGATACTTAAAAATGTCGGCAATCTTTCAAAGAAATGAGAAAATCTGTTCTATTATCAACATGAAAAATCTTTCTAAGCCTCTAGCGCTCAATATTGTAGATAACAGTGAAGAAATTCACCGAATATCAGATTTTCATCGCTATAAGTCAAACAATTCATTATTTCTTGTTTCTCGCCCAATAACTACTATGGCTATGGGTCTCGTAAGTGTAGTGCATGTTATAGGCGTTCTCCCTTCATTGAAGTTCGGCGCCGATAAACACGTCGGCTAGCGCGAGTTTCCCTCTCCAGATATCTCTTCCGACGGAACATACTCTGCGTTGTCTTCTGGTCTCCCGATATGTGTGATATTGTAGTGCCCGCACGTTTCTGTGCATGTGTGTGTAGGGGGAGATGAGGTGGGGGAGTAGGTGGAGATTATTTCCTTTACCATATTATAGATTACCACAAGATATCTGCTACCACCACGTAATGTAATAAGGTGATATTGCTATGGATGAAACACTGCCACAACTTCGAAATATTTAAATAGAGCGGCCTTAAGTTATTTGCTGGTCGTCTTCTCTTAGCTCGTAAAACAATTCTACATAATCGTTGTTAGCATTTGGTAAGTTGTAACTTAACATGGCCGTAAATATGTGTAGTGTATAATGATGTAGCCTAATCTCTTTCCTTAATTTGATTTATCCCCATAAAGTGTATTTACACTGTCACTTAACACAGGCATGTAAATAAATGGCGGAGTCATTGTTTAATACGTGCGGAGTAACAATGCCACTTTGCTTGCTTTTAAAACGATAATAAAATCTTTCAAATTATGGAAGAAGTGACTTCAAAATTTAAATATAAATTGTACTTTTGTGATTGATTATACTGTCAAAATAATTATTATTATTATTGATTGTGAATATTAATGCAACAAAGCAGAACTTTAAAAGAAATAAAGATGTAGCAATGTACTCCCCTCCCCCCTTAACTTCGAAATTGCTTTGTTGGGGGAGAAGTTGACATCTAAAACAGCAGAATATCAGAACAAACACAAGAATATAAGTTCTGCAAAAGAAAACTAAAAGACAAAATGTGAAATTAGGCCAAAACATTTGAACCGGAAAGTATCCTATGAATGTGAGAAGTGCAAGAAAACTTGATTATGCAAATCACATTAGTTGTTTGTTTGTAAAGATTGGATGTATAATAAGTATTTCTGAACTGTACACGTCCATAATCAAAAATAACATTCTCTGTGTACTAAAGTTTATGAACTTTTTTACATTACGTGAAAGAGAAAATTAGGACAGTGTGCATCAACAAGGGCTTGATTAATTTTGTAAATTTATATTAATAGTTTTAAATCAAGAATTAATCAAAGGAAGTATGAATGTAAGTCATTTCAATACCGAATTACGGTAATTCATGACGTTAGAAGGCCTGTATGAGCCGAAACTTTCTGTTGTTGTTGGGTTTTTTTCCCTTTTCCTTTTCTTTTTTCCACTCAGGTAACCAGTTACGTTCGTAGGCAAAACGCGTTCCCTTCCAGATTAATTGTATGGTTTTTACTTCAGTGAAACTTCTCCAGATAAGTCAGACAATTATTAATATTATTTGCCTACTGAAACTGAATAGATGTAAGTTGTATATCTCAACTTCGGTCATCGGTCTACGAAGAAGACCCATTGCGTTTCAAGCACTCAGTACCTCGCAGAGTTGAAGGTGAATGATTTCGAGATTTGATGACATACTGTGTTGAACGATTTTGCATCTGGTGGGAAGATTTCCCTCAGATAAGTTGGAGGGCTTATCTTAAGTTCTTTAGAAGACGATATTTCGAATAAAATTCCGACTGTCACTCGGAAGTTAGGGTTGAAGGATAGTCGGAGAATTTAGATTTGGATCATGAAATAGGAAAATATGATTTAGAGCAATATCATGATAACCTTTTCTAAGACACATTTTTACACAGATATACAAACATGATAAATATATGTTTAAACAGTCTTAAAGGTGAGGAGACCCAAATAATGTTACAGACAGACAATTTGTTGCATAACTTTATTTATTTTTCGACTTTCAACATGATTTGCAACGCGTTTCGTGGTTAGGTTGTCCCCATCATCAGGCAAACATAGTAGAGCCCAAGTTTTCAAGAAATGATAGTCATATGGCTCGTCTTGGAAATACTGTTGTAATAAACGGGAGAGTAATTTATTTAGAAAATGGCGAGCAATACCCTCATCGACGTGAGAACCTACGTAAAGACCTTGGATGGAAGTTTGTAACTCCAGCAGTTACACAAACAGCCCACTATTGCTAGTTTTCCAGGAGAAATTCAACAAATGAAGACTAAATAGAGATATCCAGAAAATTAAAGCAAAATTCCTTTGGAATTACGAGAGTACAAAAGAAATAGGTACCAGTCCTCCTAAAAGGAATTTTTCAAAATTGTCACACGAAATATCTTTGTAAAAAATATGAAACTTTGTGTTGACACAAACAATCAAACAACATTTGCAAACTGCTTTAAACTAAACAACACTGTTATTGATAATGAATAAGACAGGAACATAAGTATGGCTTCTTGTTTCGTATTGATTTTACAAAATATTCTGGTTTCATGTACAACATCAATACAAAAATTAAGACATCCCTTAAATATACAATATAAACTAACATTCATTTTCCATTAAAAATCTTCTTACCACTTCCTCAGACAACGTAAATAATACATTTCCTCCAGTAGGTCCATAGAATGTTCTAAGAACAAAATAAAATAACATGTAAGGGGCTACTAGACCCAGCGCGACCAACCGCGTTTCAAAAAGGGCGCGCCTAATTAAGTTTAAAATGGGAAATACAAACAAACGATCTATTATTTTTCTTTTCATTCCCACAATTTTAAAGCGGCTCTAAATTTGTTTTGTGAAACTGGGCCACTCGCTGGCACAGGAACTACTAGTTTGTCCCTCCAGCCATCCGCTCCGAGTTTCATCTCGAAAGACGACACCTTCCGGGTTTGGAGATACTCCAGTAGGGAGCACCGGCGTCGCCACGAATGCATGACTTGCAAGCTCTCGCACCTCACCTCGCGTCGAGTGGTTCGTCTGGGAGGCGTGCTGTCTTTGGCGCGCGGCCAAGTTCACGGTCGCGCTGCAGTGGCCGGCGCGCGCAAATACACGCGGCGAGCCGGGGCTGAGCAGAAGGCGGACGACCCAGCTGGCGAGATGTTGTCCTGTGCGTGTGTCGCGTTGGCGTGGGTGTTTCTGGTGCTGTACATCTCACTGGATGTCAATTACTTCATACGGTTGGCGAGCATTATCGGATTAGGGAGGCTCTTCCAGAAAAAACTCAAACCTACGGACACAACTTCCATTTATGGTGAGTGTTTGATGTTGTTAACTACTGTGATACGTGACAATTTTAGTTTCTGAGACTCCTTTGATGAATTCAGAAATTAAATTTCAACATTGTCATAAATTGTTTATTGTAGTAGAAAACTATACTTACTAATATATTTCTGGATTTACGATGGTTGCAGACATTGTCGACGTCTTTTATTGTTACAATTGCAGAACTGCAGTGTTCATTGTTAACGTCTATTAAAGTTTGTGCGGCAACAATTGCGTCCAAGCTGGGAAAATCGTTTAGAAATACCGCGCTTTGAAGTCCGTAAATCTTGCACGTTTACTATTGGCTCTACTCCAATGCTTTCCAACTGGGCACTGCTCATGTATGTTGAGATGCCGTCTGTCATTTGTAAAGTTAATATTCAGAAACTATCCTAACACGTATTCATTATGTTTTTCCTGAAACAATCTATGATAATCTAGACAGAGTAATTTCAGTGATGATATTAGATACGCGAAGGAAAACCAAATTTTAAATGATTTACTTTCCTGTAACAAATAACAATTTCCTATTCATCAACAGCAATTGTGTGAGGTAGTAGAGCGAAGACAGAATTATCGCTTTAAAACCTAAATCGTGTATATGAGGAGGCGTGAGCTGGTATTAGTATTCTAGAGCCTGTTTCCTGTGGCTACCAACCGGCACATTTCGCGATCTTATAATTCATGCTCTGTTCCCCATTGTATTCATGATCTATTTTCACGAGTCACTATTCTCAGACCAAGAAGGTTAATGTCTGATATTCATTCGTAAGTGTCATTAAAATATCACCAATGCAAGTACCTTTGAAAAGTGCTATGAATATCTACAGTAATTGGTTAAAGATTAGGATTGTCAGGTATCCACTATTTAACAGGTCAATCCGATATCTTAAGACAGCTTCTTTAAAAATAAAAATAGCAGACTCATTCTTTATAAAAGAATATTATAGTTTAGTTGTGCCTGGGGATCTAATAAGTGTGTGGCGAAACTAAATTTATCCCTTCTAGTACTACACCGCTTCAAAAATGAATTTTTGGAGCATTTGGCTGTTGTTTTTATAACAAACCGTCAGGAACATGTGCGCAATTAGAATTTCTTCATATTTAGTGCCTATTTTCTCAATATCCTTTCCACCCACGCACACTTTTCTATTTTTGGTGTGCTTCCGACAAAAATTAAGTTCTTATATCATATTCCACGTACGTTTCGTAATTGTTTTTGGTCAAATTTATCATCAAAACTTCAAAATTAGTTTCAAGTGATAAATCATTTTATAATTTGATTATAACCCGTAAATTGGTATTTCATAAGTTAGTTTTCAGGTCTGTTTTTAAATGAGATTCTGTGTCAGTTAGTGTTACATGTTTCATATACCTTGAAATCATTAGAAAGCTTGTGGCTTTCACACGTGTCTCGAAGAGCCGCTGTGGCAACTGTTGAGCGGAGATGATGGGTTGTCCGTTACATCTCCGTTACGGGATTTTTCAATTATAGCCGCTACGCATCTGGTCTGTGTCCGCCTTTCCTTTACTTGCGAAGTGCAGGCCTTTGTAGCTGCTAAGCTGCGTTGGCACTTCAACCGGAAACGTCTTGAAAATATGTTTTGTTAACGCTAACACCAGAACTCTCTTGGTCGTCGTGTTGCTTGTAGGTTCTTTCTCAGAAACGGGAAAGCGCATCAGAATAAACTAGTTGATTTTTTTAATGTTAACAATACTTCTGACTCCGCGTATGGCTGTAATTCAAAGCTTTTAAAATGAAGAAATCAATTGTAAGCTATTAAAAAGTGAAGAAAAGGTATTGCAAGTCCATGCGAAGACTGTTATTTGCACCCCTGTTTTATTACCAACTGTAACATCCTGCCAAACGTGAATGTGCTGACTGTGGGCATTTTCTCTTAGAACGACTCTATTAAAAAGCTCCACCGTGTGACTAGTCGAGGACCTCGTATATGAGTGCAGCTGTGTTTGTTGAAGAGAATGAGAGCGAGAAAGGATAAAAAATAAATCAAGAGAACAGGAAAAGGACGAACAGGTAAAAATTTGGGATGTATAGGAGAGTTTGAAGAATTGCATGTGCGTATGAAAGAGGGAGACGGAGAGGGAGAGGGAGAGAGAGAGAGAGAGAGAGAGAGAGAGAGAGAGACAGACAGACAGACAGACAGAACGAAAGAAAGAAAGAAAGAGAAGCAGAAATAAAAAATATAAGATGAATGACGATGAATGAGGATGGTGCTTCATCATCTATGATTATTGGTCGTTGGTCCTGCATGTATTCAGAAGCAGTTATCAAGAATGCCATGTCAGTTATTCTAATATTTTGCACAATTAACGTTGTTATTACGAGATCATCAGAAATTCCAAGATTAGGCGGTATTCTAAAGTGAAAATATTATAATATGATTATTGTTTCTCCTTGTCTGCCTCCGTCTTTCTGCCCCTGTCTCTCCTTTTCTCCGCCTCTCCCTGTCTTATTGTGCCTCTCCGTGTCTCTTGTGTGCGTGTCTTGTGTGCGTGTGTCTGCGTGTCTGTTTTTATATCAGTCTATGTCGGTCGCAGTGTGATAAAGAGATGAAATTGTATCTATTCTTGCGTTTATTTTGAATGATCATAGAACGATTGAACGATTTATTTGTGTCATTGGCAGACGCAACTGAATATAACATTTGTATATGATAATATTCCAATCTTATGCAATTGTATTTACACCGACAAAACCTAAGTGTCGTTTGTTTGATTTTCCCCAACATAATGCAATGTATCAGCACTGTAAAGTTGCAGCAATTTCATAATTCGTCGTTGCTCATCCATTTCACCTGTCATTGCTCGATTCTTGATTGACATACAGACATAACAGTAAGCATAGATGATTCGATCATATCTGACTGTTAATGCATATGCAGGGCTTCTGAGGCACTGGGCAAAATGCTCTCGAAAAATGCACATAATATTGCTTTTTATTTTAATAACTTCATTTCGTAATCATTTTAATAAATGTCAACTCTTAATGTTAAACAAATGATTATTCATTTAAATATTTGCTATTAAAGAAAATGTAGTTTTACTGTAATGTTTTTATTGGAAACATCTTCTGTGGTGAAATAGAGTTAAAACTGATGAAGTGATTCCGCCCTTCTTTTACACAATGTAAATTTCAGAAGGTTGGTTAACACAGTTCCGAATTCTCAGATAAGCGGAACGTTGCCGAAAAATCTTTACAATCAAACGTCATCCATTTCAACAACTTTGGTATCCCTATATTATGTTGTAGTTATCTCTAGCATGATATAATGATATTCATTTTCATTTATGTTTAAAACTCTAAAGTAATTCGCTGATTTTTCTAATTTGCGTGAGAGGTGTTGGTGACACCAAACTTATTCAGTGTGCCATATCATTCCTGAAACAATACTGCATACGATTTAGGAGCGAGTAAACCGTTGACAGTGTTATTCGCAGATGGTCAGCAACGGAGGCTGACTGACCTATAGAGACAGACAAGAGACAAATAAAACAGACAAGAGACTGATGAGACAGGCATGAAATATAAGAAAGACCCAAGACAAACGAGAGACAAACCCAAGACAGGCAAGAGATAGACCCAAGGCAGACAAGAGACAGACCCAAGACAGACTCAACACAGACTCAACACAGACCCAACACAGACCCAAGACAGATATGAGACAGATAAGATAGACATTAGACAGTAAAGAGACAGGCAAGAGACAGACGAGCGACAAAAAGAGATAGACAACCAAGAGAACGATGGATGGACAGACACCCACAGTTTGTTTCCCCCACATGTCGTAGAGTTAAGGCCGTCTTAAATTTGTTGAGTCAAATATTCTCTTTGGTTCCCCTTTTCCGAAAGAAAACTGGCTACACCCTTGTTTGAATCCTTCCAAATCTCTCTCGAACGGCTCTACAATGAGTTTGCATTCATATGTTGTGCCTCTCGTACTACACTGTTTCACACTTCAAAGTAATGTGCGACTGGCTCTATCTTCTGCCAGAAGCAATTGAAGAATGACCTATGTTTACTTTCATAGCCTAAGGAAATCACATAAATAAACTATATCGAAGTCATGTGTACGTCAGCATTCCGTAAAATGTAGTTTCAAGCTTGGAAAATATAACTTTTAAGTCTCCGTCAGATATATTTTGATTTTTTTCTACAGTCTTTCTCCCTCCTCCCTCTCTCTCACACCCACCCATCTACCCAACCTCACACACACACACATCACTCTCATTCTAGCACTGGCTAGAATGGGGGGCATGACCCAAGCCAGGTTTCTGCTTGCCTCCTTACGTGTTTATCCTGTAGTTCTGTTATGTTCCAAAGCTATCTTGAATGTTGTGCTACCAGTTATGTCTTCTGACGCAGTTCAAAAAGTGAGTCAATTTTACATCTATGAGTTAACTACTTTCATTAGACCCGTGAGTTGGTGAGCATTATATACTAGGTGGCTGTGTCCCTTTTACGTCGGAACGTGACGACCTTTTCGACGGTTTGCCTGTTTGCCTCCCTCCATCTCTCCCACCGAGGCACCGCCCCAGCCAGAACAAGTTCTAAGCTTGCGTCTGGTCTCCGACATGTGTGCTAGTGTAGTGCATGTAAGTGTGTGTGTGTGTGTGTGTGTGTGTGTGTGCGTGTGTAACGGACGGAATGAGTAAAGGAAGGAAAGAGTGCGCGCGGGTCGTGGCCGCTGGATACTGCTCCAGCATTCGTCTGTTTTTTATCGGAGAAACTACAGAAAACTAACGACCAGAGCAGCCGGCCGCTAGAATTCTCTTCTAGAGTGGTTGAATACGATCTAGCTGCGTAACTAGTGATGAATTGCTGCCACTTTCGGAACTCGAACCTTTGACCCTCCTGGACAGCGACGCGGCTGTCGACCCAATGGCTAGTGTCACCGAGTCACATCACGTCATTTTCTTTTCTTCAATATGAAAAAATAACTGAAAAAATCCGGCATGCGTCAAAATATCGTAATATCCAGTTTCGCAATATCTTACCCACTTACTCCCCGATCTTATCTTATGCTGCTGCAAAGAGCCAATGGCCGAGCTACCATAAATAAAAAAAATAGAAAAACAACTCCCCGATCTTATCTTACTCACTTTTACGATAAATTAATTAAAGTATTGAAGGTTCTTCTGCAAAATATTCGCTCAAGCTCGATGCAGCCATGAAAAAAAATACTGAGTCCGCCACTACTTTAGCCTCCCAAAGCTCTCTTCCTGCTGCGTGTCCGAACCCACACCCGTGTTTGCGCCGTGCCGCCCCGCCTCACGCCTCGGCGCCTCCGCGTGCGCGCGGCGGCCATGTTGGTTGCAGGACTGTGCACGACGCAGGACGTGGACATCTTCTGGCGGCACATGAACAACGCGCGTTACGTGCGCGAGCTGGACTTCGCGCGCTTCGACTACTACGACCGCAGCGGCCTCTACCAGGAGATCGTGAAGCTCAAGGGCAACGCCATGCAGGGCGCGTCCAACGTGCGCTACCGCAGGACCATCCCCATCTTCAGCTTCTACCGCGTCGACACCAAGGTGAGACGTCTGCACATCTACACTTCTCCTTCTTCTTCTTCTTCTTCTTCTTCTTCTTCTTCTTCTTCTTCTTCTTCTCCTTCTCCTTCTCATCCTTCTTCTTCTTCTCCTTCTTCTCCTTCTCCTTCTTCTCCTTCTCCTTCTTCTCCTTCTTCTCCTTCTTTTCCTTCTTCTTCTTCTTCTTCTTCTTCTCCTTCTCCTCCTCCTCCTCCTCCTCCCCCTCCTCCTCCTTCTTCTTCTTCTTCTTCTCCTCCTCCTTCTTTCTCTTCTTCTTCTTCTTGTTCGTCCTAGGGGCGGATCCAGAGACTAAGTTTGGGAGGGGAAATTAAAAATGTTTTGGGCCATTGGGACATTACATATTTTGTAATAAGTCGCAGGCTACAAGCCGCTCATACTGCGATACAATTTTAATCGTTTTAATGATTATCCGAAAATACTTTTGTTCCAAAGATTCGTGACATGTTAAAATTTATAATTACTGAAAAATTCTAGGGGGAACTTTCCCCCCTTTTCCCTCCCAGTGGATTCGCGCCTGTTCTTATCCATCTACTTTTTTTCTTTCTTTTTCTTCTCTTTCTACTTCTTCCTTTCCATCATATTAGCTTTACAGTTCAAAAAAATTGACTATGAAGTACGTTCATACTTTATGTGCAGCACATTTCCGTTTGTTACTACGGTCAATGTCACTTTTCGTAAGTAAAGTGAAATGTCAGTAGAAATTTTGTGCGCAAACGCAATTGTAATTATGTAACTGTAAAAGATATTTAAGTGTCTAGGAGGAAGAACAGGCTACTTCTCTTTTATCTTCTTCACTTTCTTCAGATTCTTGATCTTCTTGTTCTTCATATCTCCTTCAAGGAAACCACTTTCTGGAACACCCTGGAAAATATGAAATTTCATTGGTCTGAAAGGTCTGAATTCATTGGTCTGAATAAAGACAAAATTAGGAAAAGTTTAGAAGAATTGTGAACAATTGGTGAAATTTGAAATAAAACTGGATAATACTCTTCAAAAATATTTATTAATTATTTTTGGAATATTTTTTATTTCTTAAACATATATCATTTTGAGGCACACAAAATGAGAGAATGTTTAGAAGAGTTGTGAAAAGTCAGCTCGATGCAGTGAGAGTCACTACTAAAATATATGTTACTCATCAAATAATATTGATACATCGTTACTTTTAGTATTATATTTATTAGGTAAACTTCTATAATTCATCGTTTTCTCAGCAAAATCAGATTAGTGACATATTTGTAACGAGTGATGGTCACGATATGTTAGTGCAGTGAAAATATCAGATTGGTTTGTCTCAATCATTTAAGCTCTCTTGTTTGGTTTGTGAAAATGTTATTCTAAGTTTTTATGTCGCACAATTAGGTTTTAAATTGCAGTCTATGAGGTATGTCCAGCCTCGAGAAGTTAACTTCACTTTTAAATAAGAGTCTTATCCTTGAAAAAACGAGGGAAATATGTGTATTAATATTTTAAATGAATTATTGGTTTAAAAGTGAAACACACCAGATGTGACATACGAGTATTTACTTCCTCCGGATGTGATGTTTCTGGATAATAAGTGTACATTTTCGAATTACTCAATTACAAAATAGAAAGTCTTTTGTCTCTAGATGACTGACCGTTTTGAAAGACAAGAACGGGTTTCTTGTATTTCAGTGTTTCTTAACTTCCAGAGTTTGCTTGAGTGAAAGTTGATCTTCGTTGCAGGATTTCCTGTTATTTGAGTCTTGGCCGTGGAGATTGAATGATATTGAAATATCTAGTAAATTCGCTAAGTCTATGCAATTTAAAACAACGGAATTCTGCAATATAGTATGTAATATGAAGTTTGAAAGTGGCATGTATTGGAGATGAAATGTGAAAAAATATTATTTCCTTATCAATTCTGCAGATTAACACAATGGTCAACATGTGTGTATATTCGGTAATTTTATCTTCAGTTTTATCCTTCTGCATATAATGAATTATACGAATTCCTTAGGCCATAATTGTATTAAATTTCATTGAAATCGTTATAGTGTAAATTAGAGAAAATAAACATTTATAAATTGTAAACAAATAATGTCATTTCTCACTATGAGTTTACATTAGCTGCAACTGTTAACTTGTATGGTTTATTTGTGCTGCCGGTTTGGCCTATACAGTCAAATGGAGTTTTCGTCTGTGAACTGAATCGCTTAAAATTAATTCTTTGAACTCACCAATATGTATTGAATGTTATCAGATTCAAAAAATCGAATTAATAACGAATCCAGTCGTTTTGCAAAATCTTTACTGCCAGATGGAAAGAAAAGAACACCAACAAACTTGGGAAGCGGCAGACCGTTACAGTAGGAAACAACATTTGCAGGGAACTGAACCGGAAAATTGAATGAAGAAACAGACTGGTGGAAGCATAAAACATAGCAGGCCAAAACTTTCAATGTCATTGCTGTGGACATCAAGCAACGAACTTTAGTTACTGTAAACTTTGGTGACACATAATAGTCACGTGGTGGACAAATGATTACGCTTTCTATAATGAGTATATGCGCAAGATACAACATGAGCAAGATTAGCAGAAGGAATTAACATACTCGATACATTCTCTTAGATTGTGCAAAGCGGAAAGTGTAAATCTACCCAAAAAACACTTTTTTCCTCTTGCGTATACTAGTGTAATACGTAAGTCAGCTCGAAAACAATTACATGTTTTCTTCAGAGACGGCTACAGTAGGGTGGTCTTTACTTAGACTAGGCTTGAATTTCTTAGATCTCTCTCTATATTTTATTTTTATATAAAAAATCGGGAGAAATAAATATTAACTGATGTCATTTTATTTAGTGGACGATTTACAAAAAATTTTGCATTTCCCCTGTTTTTGGTATAATTATTGTTTTCCGGCGTGAAGAAATTGAGTATATGAACTGCTTGCGTATAAAAGAAACAGATACATTTAGTGAAGTATGATATAAACTAACTTATGTATTACTTGTATTAGTATATTTATTGTAGATATAAAAAGGAGGGTGATTCAAGAAATTCCAATCTTCTCATAATAACGACAACTATATAGGCTACTACTATGTTTTGGAGGATGAAGGTCTATACAGTTTCGTTCTTAGAATAAATATCAGGACGGTAACTGTATATGTTTGCATATCGTTTTCCATTAGTGGACACTAACAGACTTCTGACTTACCTAAGTAGTAATGGGCTAATTCAACGCTGACGTGGATGTAGTTTTGTTGATTGTGGGTTAGTTTCCATGAGAAGCTCCTTGTTGAATACACATACTTGACACCAAACTCGAAGCAGATGTCCATGCCGCTAAGAAAATAGTAATTTACTACCTCTTCAATGCTTCTCTCTACACGTCAATCTCCACGGGACTGAAGAACGAGCGATTACTTCTTTCTGGAACAAGTAGGAGGATCTTAGGGTAACGTCCGTGTGTCTGTTTGTAGGAGTGTCCGTCCATTATTCACTGTTAACTCCTTCCGGACCACCATTCGTGGCAAATTTGAAGAGACTCTCTCAGCTGCAAGTGAACTGGCAAGTTTCAATTCAAGAATATTCTAAGGGAATTCTCAAAAATAACGTTTTTTTAAGTAGATTCAGTTTTGATTATTTGTCAATATATTGGAATGCAAGAAAACTATTTGCTGCCCCCAAATGTAATTAAAAAACAGAAAATTTGCAAAAGAATATTTATATTCATTTTTTTGTGAATACAAATTACATCACTGTGGTTTGGCCGACTTTCTCTACATAATCTTCTTTGAAAGGTGGGTATATTTCCAGTAAGAGAGGGAGCCTTGCAAAGCTTCCATTGGAGTGATATCCGTTTGTCCATTGCCACGGGGGCCCAGAGACAGCCAGGGTCCTGAGGCAGTTGAACCTCGGGGGCCCATTATTTCAAATAAAAAATTCCCTCCTCCCCCAATTCATAAATAGAATCCATTTCACCACGCATCAGAAATAACTTAGCGTTATATTTGGATTAGAGCTAAATATACTTTTCGTTTCTTTTGAATGAAAAAAATTGAGAACCCCAATTCAGTCGGGCCCTGGGGCAATTTGCCCCAGTCCCCCTCCCCTTTTGAACACCGCTGCCCATTGCATTTGAAAGGAAAAGACGCTTTTGATTTTTACTCTTGCATCGGTTATTAGATTAGAGTTTGTTAAGTTTCGTTGAGCATGTGTGCGTGGAATTTATGTAACATGTGCAGGAGAACAACACAATGTAAACTTCTAATAAGAAGTACATCTTATCTTCTATCTAATTGATGATCTTGTGGATTTAGACATATCTGTGTTTCAAGTATGTTTGTAATCGTGTTTTGTGTACCCTACATAATGTATTTCTTCTTGAATTGAGTGAACTGTGTAAAACTCTTTTCAGTGTTCATTGAGATTTTACTGAGCGAATTCGTTACTTCTCTCCTATTCAAAAGCGATGAGGCTAATTAGTTTACAAGGAACTTCACTTGGAAGTGCAGGTCGGAAAGCTATTTTGTTTATGATTCTGGCCAACTCTCTGCAACGCCGCAAATGACTCAAACCACTGAGTATCCAGTTCTTAATTCCATAATAATAGAACAATGTATAACAAATTGTAATGTGTGCGCCTATTACATGCCCTCTAAAATTCGTGATCGCTCTCTTTCGAAACATTTTCAAATAGAGCCAGAGTATTCTCTAACATTAGTCTAGCACAAAATAATATAATAAATTAAATACATCGTTAATTAATTTCATAATTATCGATCGATCGAACATATGTCATAGTCATAAGCACAAAATTATTATGATAAATTAAATAAATAGTTAACATAAAAGAATAGCTATTTGTTAAAAGAGCTTAAGTCACATTTCAAAAAATGTTTTCTTACCGAAACATATTCTTTGAACATAGACGCGCCGAGTTTTGTTAAAAGAACCGCACTCTGCAAAGTTCGCACTCTGCATATGTTAACAAAACAAACTTCTATTTTGCTCTATTTGTTAAAAAGGGCCCTTTTAACATTTCAAAATCAGCTCTTTTAACAAAAATAAGTTAACCTTCTTCAAGATCCTAGCTTCTTGGGCCCGATTTTACAGCTGATAAGGTATTGTGGCGTAATCATTGTTGAATGTGTGGTTTTGGAAGTAACATTACGCTGTAACTCAGAATAATTTACCGTGGATTCAGTTACTGAAAAAGATGTTTCAGATGATGGTGTTAGGAAAAAGGCAAGAGGCGTGGAAATCCAGGTAATTATAAAGAAATGTAATGAAGAAAGCTAAGATGCTGACTGCAAGTGTCGGAAGAACTGTTTCTCAAAAATAATAGAAGAGAACACACTAACAATCTTCACGCAATTTTACAATAACTACTCAAGTAAAAATGAACAATATATTTATTTGTAAAGTCTGATTGATGTTGAAAGTGTAAAAAGAAGATCAAGAAATGTAGAAAAGAAGAAAAGAAGGGAGCATACATTGAGATACCACTTAATGGTTGGAGTACAACGATTTGAAGTATGTCTGTCAGCATGTGAGGAGAATTAAACGATTAAGAGCACTTAAGGTTGTAGGAAAAAGCCCAGTAGACATGCATGGCAAACATACAAGCTCCTCTCTTTCATCTGACAGTAAAATTGAAGTTCATGATTATATAGAGTCCATTTTAAGATAGTCATTATATTGGGAAGCAAATTCAGTATATTAATGCAGATGTGAATACGAAAATAATGTACAATATGTTCAAAAACAAATAGCTTGACATTAAAGTTAGATACAGTTTCTATTATAAATATTTGAAAGAAAATTTCAGTCTACGATTTGGACAGCCACAAGTAGATTGTTGTGTCTGTGAAGAATTAAAGGTACAACTCAAATCACCTCACCTTAATGATGCTGCAAAAAGGGCAGCTGCTGCAGAGCTAGCTATTCACGCGCGAAGAAGCAAAACGTTTCATAATGCTCTACAGAAGGACGAGACTGATGCAAATTATGAGAAAAAATGTATTATCTATTGCCATTGATTATATGCAGAACATATCCTTGCCAAAAATACCTGGGCAAGAACTATTTTATCTGAGACAGTTAACCGTCAACATATTTTGCATTCACAATAGAAAGACCAACAAATCTATGATTTTCATCTACCATGAGAGCCAGGCAAAAAAGATCCTGATGAGGTATGTTCTTTCCTCCTAGACGTTTTGCTCAGTGTTCCAGCACAGTATGATGAACTTCACTTATTTTCTGATATCTGTGCTGGACAGAACTGTTGGAAATATACATTTATATTGGAAGGTTGAAGTTTATGAACATGTCAACAGTGTCGCCATCTGCGTCTAGTATATTATTGGAAATGTACTCTATATTGAGAGATTGAGGTTTGTGAACGCGCCGACACTGTCGTCATCTGTTTTTGGTATGTAAACGAATCATTCGTCCTTTTGTCTTACTGTGCAGCAATGTAGTGTTTGTAAAAGACCGTCAAAGACGTTCAATAAGAGTTTATGTATATGTTCGATAAGAGCGTATGAGAATGTTCGGTGACTCCATAGTGCGACACGTGGGTCACGAAAACCTACAGGTCAAGTGCTTCCCGGGAATCCGCGTGGAGCAACTGAAAGCGCAGATCGAAGCCAGTGAGGTGGAAGCCCCGGAAACTGTTATCATTCACGGAGGCTCCAATAATTTACGGGGATGTCGCTCGTTTGACCACCTCACGGGCGAGATCTACGATCTTGGGGTAGCAGCTAAGAAGCGCTTTCCATCCGCCCGCATAGTGCTTAGTGGTGTAATCCGCCGCCGGGATGTTTGGTCCCGTAAAGTCGCTAGGGTGAATCGCGACATGGACTATGTGGCAAAAGCGCTCGGATTCATCTTTGTGGATCCGAACGGGTGGATCTCGGAGAGCGCCCTAGGCCGGGATGGCGTCCACCTCAACCGGAGGGGCGTCGCGGCGCTCAGTGGCCTCTACACCAGAGTAGCTGAGTTCTGCGCACGCCCTCCTGTCAACCGTTGACGCTGTGAATGCCCGCCGATCTTGCACGCTACGGTTGAATCGCGGGCTGTGGAGATAGGAGCGGAAGCTGAGGGTCTCGCACTGGTGCTGGAAGCTTCAGCGGACAAGTGTGTGATGGCGGAGACGGCGGAGACGGCGGCGACGGCGGCGACGGCGGCGACGGCGGCGACGGCGGCGACGGCGGCGACGGCGGCGACGGCGGCGACGGCGGCGACGGCGGCGACGGCGGCGACGGCGGCGACGGCGGCGACGGCGGCGACGGCGGCGACGGCGGCGACGGCGGTGACGACGGCGGTGACGACGGCGGCGACGGCGGCGACGGCGGCGGCGACGGCGGAAACGGCGGCGGCGACGGGATATATTCAGGTGAGGAATGGCTTTCTAAGATTGTTGCAGGTAAACTGTCGAAGTATAGTTAATAAAACCATTGAGTTTTGGAACCTAGTTGATTCGTGCGATGCCGATATAGTGATAGGGACAGAATCGTGGTTATCAGATGACGTAGCTAATTCTGAAATCTTACGCTCCGGCTATAAATTATATCGAAGAGATAGAAAAACAAGAGGCGGTGGAGTTTTTCTCTGCGTTAAGACAGCGTTATATGTTAGAAATAGTTGGTTTAGTAACAACCTGGAAATTTTAGGAATGGAAATTGACGTACTAGGAAATCCCGTGGAAATTATTGCTTGTTACAGGCCGCCAAACGATGGGTATGAAATTTTAGATGAAATCGGTGATAGGCTGGAAAACAGAAACGGTCGGTCTATTCTTCTCGCTGGCGACTTAAACCTTCCCGACGCTAATTGGAAAGGAGAGGTGTGCGACAGGAAACTTCAAACGCGCGTCAATCGTCTGGTATGGGAGCAGGGATTAACGCAGGTAGTCGACAAACCCACGCGGCAAGGAGCAATTTTAGACATTTTCCTTGTTTATCCAGCAGAAATGTTCCTTTCCTGCGACGTCTTTCAGGGAATTAGCGACCACAAAGCAGTTATGGTAGAAGTTCAGGTAAATGTAATTAAGCGACCTAAGGCAAAAGGAACGATAGTCAGGCAATATAGAAAAGCGAACATTGAAGGACTACGTAGTTTCTTAAGAGAAAAATACAATCATTTTCTAAGAACAGAAGGGGGAATAGAGGAGCAATGGGGAGCTTTTAAAACAATCGTTGAAACCGCTTTAGATACGTATGTTCCTTGCAAAATACTGAAAAGTAATTCTGATCCTGAATATTTTAACGGGGCAATACGACGTTTAAAGAGAAAAGTTAGGCTAGCATTTAATAGGAGACATCGTAGCATTGCTGACATGATAACATTCAAAAAATACTACAAGGAATTAGAAAAAGAAAAGAAAATTGCTCATGAATTATTTTTAAGAAACATGTTGGAGACGGGACGAAATAATTGGTCAAGCTTTTACAAATATGTCCGCAGACGCCGGGGGAATAAGGAAGAAATTCAGGAAATTCGAGTCACAGATAACGAGCCACTGCACGACGACCAGGCAAAAGCAAATGCGTTCAACGCGTATTTCGTATCGGTATTCAAACCAGAACGGGCGCAAGAGCATGTTCATTATTTTCCAGTAGAAAATCAATTTAAACTCCACGCATGGGAACTCCGCAATCGTATAAAATCACTGGAAAACGGTAAATCACGCGGGCCAGACGGTATCTCGACAGATTTTATTAAACTCGGTGGTGAGGCGATATTGCCCTATTTGTTAAGATTATTCAATATTTCCATTAATAATGCAAGTTTACCAGACGATTGGAAGGCAGCTATAGTGGTTCCAATTTTCAAAAATGGCGATAAAACGAAAGTATGTAATTATAGACCTGTATCCCTCACTTCAGTAGTATGCAAAATAATGGAGCATTTAATAGCCGGGTACATTCGTCGCGAATGGGAGAAAGTGAACTGGATTTTCCACGGACAGCATGGGTTTAGAAGTCAACATTCATGCGAAAGTCAAATTGTTTCTCTTTTTCAAGATCTAGCTGACGTAGTTGACGCGGGTGGGAGGGTGGATGCAGTAGTAATCGACTTCGCGAAAGCATTCGACGTGGTACCGCATAATTTACTTATTAGGAAAGTATTAACCTCAGGAGTTGACGCTAGAGTTGTGAGGTGGATAAGCGAATTTCTAAGGGACAGGAAACAAAAAGTTCGAATTGGCAATCAGTTTTCGACTACGGGAAATGTTACTTCAGGGGTTCCACAGGGAAGTGTGTTAGGGCCATTACTCTTCTTAGCGTACGTGAACGATCTCCATGTGAACATACAATCAAAGGTGCGTTTATTTGCAGACGATTGTGTTATATACCGAAAAATCAAAGATAGCACTGACGAACAAATATTACAGCAGGATTTAGAGCATTTACGTGATTGGGCTGAAAAAAATGACATGGGAATTAATGGATCTAAAAGCAAAACAATAACGTTCGGGCGGGGACGAAATTATGAGGAACCAGACTATCGTTTAGGTGAGGTAATCATCCCAAGAGTCTCATCATGCAAGTATTTAGGCATTCATCTAGATAGTAAATTAGGGTGGGAGGTGCATATAAATCAGACAGTTAGAAAAGCGTGGAAGTCTTTACATTTTGTAATGCGAATACTAAAGAAAAGTTCTGCAAACGCCAAAGAGTTAGCATATCTTACGCTGGTTCGCCCTCTCATGGAATACGGAGTTGCGTGTTGGGATCCATACAGAAAGGCGCACCGGAAAAATCTAGATAGAATACAGAGAAAAGCGAATAAGTTTACCTATAGACGTAACGTAACAAAAAAGTCATGGGAACCTCTAGAAACGAGAAGAACAAAGGCGAGGCTTTGCGCTCTTTATAAATCGTACGTAGGTCAACCAGCTTGGAAGGAAATTCAGATTAGACTAGAAAAACCAAATTATTTCGGCCGAAGCGATCACACCCACAAAATTCGAGCAAGGAAACAAAATTCAGATCTTGGGAAGTTTTCCTTTTGTAATAGAACAATTAGAGATTGGAACAGTTTACCTGCGGCAGTTTTCAAAGCTTTTCCTCTCAGTGTCCGAAGTTTTAGAAATAAGTTAGAACAAGATAACAGTAATTGATATTAAATGAGTAAGTGTTGTGTAGTGCGGTGTAGTGCTGTGAAGTTATGGTCAGTGTAATTCAAAACAAAAAAGTGTAGTGTAGTGAAGTGTAGTGAAGTGAAGTGCGGTGAACGCGATCAATGCTCTTTTCAATGCTGCTTTTCGTCTTGTACTGTATTGTACGGTATTATTATTATTATTATTATTATTATTATTATTATTATTATATTATTATTATTGTTATTATTTTATTATTAATGTAAGTCTTGTAATTTCTGCAATTATTGTTACTTAACTGCCACCGGGTCATACCCATTTGCAGTTCTAATAAATCTAATCTAAATCTAATCTGCGTCTAGTATATTATTGGAAATGTACTCTATATTGAGAGATTGAGGTTTGTGAACGCGCCGACACTGTCGTCATCTGTTTTTGGTATGTAAACGAATGATCATATTCATTCGTCCTTTTGTCTTACTGTGCAGCAATGTAGTGTTTGTAAAAGACCGTCAAAGACGTTCAATAAGAGTTTATGTATATGTATTTTGTTATAAATAAAAGTGAAATGCAGTGTAGTTCTCAAGAGTTAATTTAACAAGAACAAAAAATCATTCGATTCCAAATTAATGTTAAGTCTTGTAGACACGAACTGATTCAAGAAAATACATCAATATTTTCCTGTCAAAAGTCACACGTTTTTGCCGTGTGTTAAAGATTTTTCTATGATCAAAAGAGCTCTTCGCAATTTACAGCATACGAGAGTTGGCTGAAGTAATCCTTCACAGCAGTTCATTAAAATTTATTGTTGTCGAAGTGAATCCAGAATTTGTACCAATTTACAATTTTAAAAGCTTATGGCAAACATACTATAAGAAAATCCAGTGGCTATAGAGACTGCCAATCAAGAGAGAAGTAAAAAGATATATTTTGCTATCAGTACTTTTTATCATTTTATTTATGACGAAAGATCTCCAGGAGTCGACACAGCTTGGCCATTTATTGATGAAGTGACATTTCACACCTTTGTCTTACGTTATGATACACGTACATGCGTTCAAATAGCAAATGAAATTGCCTATCCAGAAGGAAAAGTTAGTCTAAAGAAGCAACAAGTGTGTGATATAATGAAGGTAATTCCGTATGTTGATGATGCCCATAAAACGTTTTTTCCGAAGTTTCAAACGTGGCCAAAGAGTGATTATGATTAATAAGATCTGACATTCCATGTTGCACGAATTAGGTTTGAATAAAACTAGTTTTCCAAAAATTAGTTATTTTGTGTAAAAATACATATTTATTACCTCTAAGAAAAACATTATTTGTTAAAAGGGCTTATGTCCTCTACTTCAACTACTTCTAGGACAGTAATTTTTTATTATATTTTCAAGTGTTGCTGAGAAATGTGACTTGTGTAAACAATTTGATTTCCAGGCCCGTAGATACTTTCAAAACTTGATAGAATGGATAAAAAACTTTTTTGTTTCTCCTCTAAAATTTTCTTTTTTGGACTTTGCTTCAGAGCTCGGAGATAAATTTAAGGTGCAGAAAATCTAGGATACATAGACTATTGTACTCAGAGATACATAGCATCTATTAAGAATGTGGAGTGTCCGGTCACAGAATATTTCAATCAGTGACCTTGGACCGTATTAATATGAATAAATATTGATCGTATTATTATTGTTGTTATTATAATTACAAAAATTAATCTAATATTATTTATTGTGAAATTATTGTAATAAATATATTTAAAATTTAAATGTCAGTAAAATGTCCAAAATAATTTGCTCTGGAACATAAGAGTATACGAGCGTTCTAATCATTACAAAATAAAACTGTACAGTATGATGATGAGTTAATTCTACATAATATTCATCATTCGATATTACGATGTCATTGGGTCATTGACGTAAGACATTGGCCTTCGTTTCATGTATTTCATCAGTTGTTAGATGGTTGTATAATAGTTGTATTACCCAATCAGAAATCACGGTGTTAGACCTATACTACATAACGAGTCAACTCGCGGTTCAAGCGATTGTCTTTCTTCCATTGCCATTTCGTTTCGAATAGTAAGCACTCATTCTGATTTCGTGACTTGTCACTTATTCTCTAGACCAACATTTTGAAATCAGGTTTTGTAGTTGAGGCCTTTAACTCCCCAGAAAACTATCGAGACTTTTCCTCATCGGTTGAGATGTTGAGCCGACACCACTCTGTGGATGACAGTTCTAGACGTTTTTCAAATCAATCGTCTTCGTGGTTTCCTCAGATCAGTTCCAGGTGAATGCGCCAACCGTCCTCCAGAGACTGGACCATGACTCTTTCTCCCTTAAAGCTTACATTCATCGTCTTCTGTTTTTCTCATCTTCATCAACTTCCTTTTCCTGTATATTCTATCGCTATCCAATTTTTTATTCAATCCGCCACATTTTCTATTATTTCTTTCGTTATTGTTTGTGATCAATTAATAATAATATTTAAGTAAATCAGTATTGAATTGCTTTGTTACCTCTCTTTTAATAGGAAGATCCATAATCCATCATCGATTTATTTTAAAATCTCCGACTTGCGGTGGATATTAGGAATGCAGTTGATACGTTGTGCGACCAAGGCAATGTAATATGTGCCTAATGACGGGTTAGCCGAAAAGAAATATGAAAAAAGTATACGTTTTTTGTTCACACTTTTAATTTACGTTGTTTCACTGTGCCGATGAAATGTTCTTACTACCCTCGCATGGCGCAGAGGAAGAAAGTGGATTATAGAAAGATTACTATAAGGAGGGACAGCTTTTACAGCATCTGCTTGGCCATTGCTGACAACATAACTGCAGGTTATGTCCATGGACTCATTTTGTCAGTGCGTTCTTTTACAGTTAACTGATTTGTAAATTGCTTCATCACTATCTCTGGCAATGTTGTTGCCCTGCATCACCTTCATTTGTTTCCCGATTTGACAAAGTGGTCCCTTCTAACAGTAACTCCTCTTTACCAGAAATCATATACTTTATCTTGCAATTGGGGTATACTGGCTATTGGGTGGACACTGCATTCTCAAGTGTTACATCCACCATGATCTCGAACGACTATAAAAGAGCTACGAATACGCGGTTTAATTGGTTAATCGATTATTCTATTTTCTGGACCATCAACTGGTCATTAGCCCCGAAAGTGAAGTGCATGAGAGATTCGGCGTCGATACGCACGTCGACATTCAGGGGTTTTCCACTTCAGGTATCACTTTCTTTGGGCCACATCCCCCTAACTGGGAGAAGCTCTAAGCTCCCGACTTGTCTTCTGACATGTGCGATAGTGTGGCGCATGGAAGTGTGTGTGTGTGTATCTAGTGTGTGTGTCCACATTCAGGGGTTTTCCACTTTAGGTATCACTTTCTTTGGGCCACATCCCCCTAACTGGGAGAAGCTCGAAGCTCCCGACTTGTCTTCTGACATGTGCGATAGTGTGGCGCATGGAAGTGTGTGTGTGTGTGTGTGTGTATCTAGTGTGTGTGTCGACATTCAGGGGTTTTCCACTTCAGGTATCACTTTCTTTGGGCCACATCCCCCTAACTGGGAGAAGCTCGAAGCTCCCGACTTGTCTTCTGACATGTGCGATAGTGTGGCGCATGGAAGTGTGTGTGTGTGTATCTAGTGTGTGTGTCGACATTCAGGGGTTTTCCACTTCAGGTATCACTTTCTTTGGGCCACATCCCCCTAACTGGGAGAAGCTCTAAGCCCCCGACTTGTCTTCAGACATGTGCGATAGTGTGGCGCATGGAAGTGTGTGTGCCTAAGAGGAGATGAAAGGACAACGAAGAGGAAGGGAGGATCTCAGTCGATCTGCGGCCCGTTTGTTTGGTTGCTGCGCCGGTATATGTTTGGTATTCAGGGGAGAAACACGTGAAACCACGGATGGGAACAGCTAGAATTCTGCAGACAACGGCTGAATGCGACCTAGCTATGTAGCTAGTGTCGAGAATCCTGCCATCCTCGGACATCTCGGTCAGAGTCACTGCGATTTGTATCCATTTGTTAGACCACTCCATCCCTCCTTCGTCCGTGAGGGTGCAGGCTCTGATCGAGTTTGACCTCACATCCTCGTGTGTTTCGCACACTTCTTCTATTGCGTATTGGCCCGCCCCTCAGCGCCCTGCAACTCCCGGCAACATTGCCACCTGCATGTACTCGCATTTAACTGAATCTTGTATAAATAACATTCTGGAGGAACATTTTGCGAAGCATCCTTCCCCCTTTCTGTTTTTTCTAGAGTTGTCGGAGACAATTGCTTTTTTGGTTCATTTTTGTGAAACGTACACAAAACAACAACACACACACACATACATTGATTCATACATTTTACTGACTGTTCGCGGAAGGCTACAACTGTAGCCCTTGAAGCGACTATGAATCTCTAGAACACAAGTTCCAACGAAGGACGATTTTCAGCACTTACTAGACAAATCTAATTTAGCCTGTCTGGAGAAGAATTCTAGCGTCCGGCTGCTCTGCTCAATTGTAATCTGTGAGTCTGCTCAATAGCCTCCTATCAATACCAGGCGAATGCCAGAGCAGTACACTA
The DNA here is from genome assembly GCA_038098605.1 of Gryllus longicercus. Taxonomy (NCBI): domain Eukaryota; kingdom Metazoa; phylum Arthropoda; class Insecta; order Orthoptera; family Gryllidae; genus Gryllus; species Gryllus longicercus. Next base: position 2,926,112 of record JAZDUA010000085.1, read on the forward strand.
AAAAAGGGTCACTCTATCTGTTCTTCCTGACCTTCGTCACGTCCTTTTGCCCTTTCACACACACACACACACACACACTAACACTTAGATGCACTACGGCACCATAAGTCAGAAGACCAATCCGAAGCTTAGAGCTCGTTTTGGCTGAGACGGTGCCCCTCTGGGGAAGATACCAAGAGGCCACCTCCCGCGGGAAAAAAACACGCACTACACTTACGGGACTACCAATCTTCTCCGTTGACGCTCCCGAAGGCACTAACCAATGAATCTCCTCAGTTGCATACGGATGTTGGCGATTGTGCTAACGACGCCGCGCGCGCGCGCGTGTGTGTGTGTTGCAGCTGGTGTGGTGGGACGACAAGAGCATCTACCTGGAGCAGCAGTTCGTGACGCCGCGCGACGGCTTCGTGCGCACCATCGCGATGAGCAAGCAGAACATCGTGGGCGTGGACGTGCCGTCGCTGATGCGGCGCGTGGTCGGCGAGCGGCCCGAGCAGCCGCCCGAGCTCATGCACTGGCTGCGCAGCGTCGAGCTCTCCAGCGCGCGCCTCAGGCGCAGCGACTGAGCGGCCGCGCCGCTCCGCCGCCTCCACCACACTTCAAAAAAGAAGAAAAAAAATCAAACAAAAAAAAGTAAAGCAAAAGTTGGTAACAGTAATGTTGTTGCAATTCGTAACGCAGCGCGTAATCTACTTCATCTACTTCAAAAAAAAGAAGGAAACAAAACAAAAAAGTAAAGCAAAAGTTGGTAACAGTAAAGTTGTTGCAGTTCGTAACGCAGCGCGTAATCTACTTCAAAAAAAGAAGGAAAACAAAAACAAAAAAGTAAAGCAAAAGTTCGTAACAGTAAAGTTGTCGCAATTCGTAACAGTTCGATTAGATATTTTCAACGTTTCGATCTATTTCAAATGTATCAAAGATGAGGGAGTTTTAGCACGGCGATGCTATGTTCAGCGCATGCGCAGTTTGAGTTTCGTATCACTTTTTTTTTTTGCATTCCAGAGTTTTACATCGCTTTTGTGCATGCGCAGAAGATGGAGATGTTGGACGTTATCCCGTGCAAAAATTCCCTACTTTTGTGCAGCCTGACGTACCTTGGCGTAAATCACTTGTGAGCCTCTGCGCATGCGCAACTCGAATTGCGCTTGCGCTACTGGAACTGCGCTTGAGCAACTGAACGCTCGCACGTGCCTCCGATTTCACCAGCTGCGCGACGCAATGGCTCTAAACGTGGGGCGATCAAAGGAAAAAGAAAAGTAAATGAGGGGGGCTGTTGCGAGCTCTTGCAGGTCATAAAAGTTCTATTCGATATTTTCAACGTTGCGATCTATTCAAATGCAATAGAGATGAGGGAGTTTTTGCCCGGTAGCGCGTGGCAGCAATCAGCTCAACAATCGATTTTATGTGCAGTTTGAGATTCACTTTCCTGCATTGCGCATGTGCAGAAGCTGGAGATTGCTGTACGCTATCCCATGCAAAAACTCGTTACTTTTTGTACAACATGACGCAAATTTGCATGTACCACTTGTAAGCCACTGCGCTTACGCTACTCGATCTGCGCTTGCGCAAATCGAACTGCGCTTGCGCTACACGAACAGGGCTTGCGCTACTCAAACTGGTCTTGCGCTGCAGGAACTAGGCTGCCGCTACTCGAACTGGTCTTGCGCTGCGGGAACTAGGCTGCCGCTACTCGAACTGCGCTTGCGCAAATCGAACTGCGCTTGCGCTGCACGCACAGGGCTTGCGCTGCAGGAACTAGGCTGGCGCTACTCGAACTGCGCTTGCGCTACTCGATCACCGCATGCGCTAATCGAACTGCGCTTGCGCTACTCGAGCTCCACTTGCGCTCCTCGAACTGCGCTTACGCTTCTCGAATTGCGCTTGCGCTACTCGAACAGGTCTCCCGCTAATCGAACTGCGCTTGCGCTGAGAGTAAAAAGTGGTATGCGCTCAACGCCATGCAAAATGGCTTTAATAAATGCAACTGAGCTTGCAGATGCGCCAGAAACATGTGGTTTGGATTAACTTCATTCAAAGTGTCCGACATTGGCTCTAACAAAGAAAAAAACGCCTCTGTTAGAAGCGTTTCGAATTTGTAACTGAACCGTTTTGTTCTTTTGATTCCATTTGATCTTTTGAAATGCGATAAATCTGCGCACCTGCGGCTGAGTATGCAGATGCGTCCAAAACGTGCGATTTCAACTACCTTTGCACAACTTGCTCTACAAGACACCGCCTGTAAAAATGGACGTTAAAAATATATTTTACAATATTTTTTATGTGTGACTGTTTTGTCCTGTCAACTCCAGTCAATCTATTGAAATGCATAAGTCTGCGACACAGCTTGCAAAAGCGCCCTAAACATTTAGTTCGAATTGCCTTGATTCAGTCTGATTTAAAAGACGTTAGATGTAAACGTGGACAAAGGCAAAATAATCTGTTAGGAGCTTTTTCAGTTCCCATCATAATGTTTTGTCCTTGTGATTCCATCCTGAGTAACAATGAATGGGTGCGTCTGGGCATGCACTTTCGCGCAAAACGTGCGGTTTACTATTCCCTTATTCAGCCTGCTTTCCATTGACACTAAAATGAATTATAAAGATGTGTATGTTACAAATTATGTGTGATTTTAACAGTTTCTTATCTCTTTAGATTGACTTAGATGTTTGATAAGCAATAAAGGTGATGCCGTGGCGGAGAGGGAAAACCAACCATTCAAACCGTGTGGTCCCGTTTTCTCCGATTCAACCTCCTGTACGTGTTTGGCCCTAAAACGAACAAAAAATTGAAAAGACGAAAATGTGATCTGTTACAACTACGACTTTTGCTGTTCCCACATAGTCAAACACGATTTAAAAATTCTTAAGAAATATAATTTCTTACTGATTAAACTCAATCTGTTAACACCCAATGTTATCAGCTATCACGTAATTGAATTTTCTTTCGGGAGTATTATGTGCCTCAATGATTCAATTTAATTGCTTTGCAATCAATTCATGATCAAGGCAGCACTAGCGCGCAACAGTTGTTTTTTTTTTTTAATTTCATCACGCTCGGCAAACGAATCTTCACTTTCTCTAAAAATACATCTCAAAAGAAACAAAAATCATATTCGAATATGTTCAAATTTCAAATACATTGTGCGCGAAGATTTATTTGTCAATAAAAACAATACGTGTGCATTGCAGCGACTGAATGAGCTCTGAGGTGCTCATAAGCAAAGACACTCGAGTGCAGCAACAGCACCACAACGTGCGGTGTTACTCGTCTCAATGTACTCTGAAAAACCCTACCCTAAAACGATAAAAAGAAAAATCCGTTATGACCTGGTCTGTGGCAGGGAAAATCCCGCAGAATTTGTGGTTTTTGACTATGAATTTTCTCAGTACAGTTTTTGGTCTACTGATGTTTATTTTCTTTTTCCTCTTTCCCTTCGAAGAAACCATTTTTTTAAACAAATTACATATTTTGGAAACCTTTATAGCATCAAAACTGAACCTCAGAAAGGGTGTGGTTTTCTATTAGTTCTGAATTGGTCTATTTCTTTGAAGTTTTCAACCTCACAATAGTCTTAAAACTAAGTAATGTCTTTATGGGTGTGTGCATGTTCGCTCTCTGCTTCTCTAGATTGACAAAATACCGAAATAACTTTCCTACTACTGCATGACCTTTGGTATTAGCGATTTAACATTTCGACAAGGTGACGTGGTTCGCCACTAATGTATGTTTGCTTGCACTTACTCTGCACCTGGATTTTTGGCTTTTTACCTTCTAAGCATGTATCAACCTCTGAATAGTTCTCACTTAAAACGGTGCAGCTTCGAGGTTCTGTTCATACTAATCATTCATAAAATTCCATTGCTGAAACGTAATTATTACTGACCGAAATTTAACAAAAGTTCAGAATCATAAATGCTTATTTTATTTTCCTCCAAGTCTCATACTACTTTCATCCTCTTACCTTCTGACTAAAATACTTTTTGGTTACATTCTGTTTTCTATTTTCATATTTTTACATTATTGCATCATCATTGCCCTTCAGTACTTAATCTTTGAGTAAGTAAATACATAGTCTATTATATTTTAAAATGCAATTTTTACGTAGAAGCGAAGTCTGCTAAATATTTTTTCTATATCTTATTTTTTGCTTGTGACGTATTTCGGTGTCCCTCAGTCTTCAAACAAGCAATTCTTGAGATTTTGTAAGGCATGATAACGTGTTGTTTTGATTTTATGTTTTGATAAATCTAATCATAAATATAAATGTGATATAATATAATATGATAGGTATTTCAAGGATTGGCATTACAGGAGAGAAGAAACAGATTTAACATTCTATGAACGTATGATATATTATGATTTAAAAGTGCACAGTTTATATATTGTAACATCTATCCTGACATAAATTATTTTTGTAAGCATCAAGAAGTATTCAGTGTGCAGTAAATCGTTCCTAGGAAATTATCTCTCGGATCAAAACGTGAGAATACATGTTCAAAATATTACTTATAAACTCACTCCTTTGTGCACTAAATAGCAAAACTGATGCCTTTTATATTTTATTCGAAACATCCCGTTAGCACGGAGAATATTAATTGCCAAAGTATTCTGTCATTATAAAGAGTGCGAACTTTAGTATTTGATAACTGCAAATTACAATTTCTGTTCTTATGCATTCATTACTTTTTTACAGAGGCAATTATTCCTACTCTTCCGCATTACAAATGTGCACATGTCTGAAGTATTCATTTCTTTACAAGCAATTTATCATACAGGGTAACTAGTTTGCGCAATGAGGGAACCAGAGCCTGGAGTTCACGACCGTATCAAAACGAGTTGGAGAGCAGAAACGAGTTTCGACAGATCAGAATATTTCTTCGTTACGGTATCCTTCATCTCTGGGAAGAACCACAAGTCGACTTCATTGATCTTGTAACCGCAAACCAGGTTGATTTCCGTTTTCGCATGTGATGTAGAAGTTTTAGCTTCTTCTATACATATAGGTGTTGTGGTGTGTTATAGTTGGAATTTTTCATGAAATAATTATAGACGTTGTCATTGCCAACAAGAGGTTGGCAATGACAACGTCTATAATTATCTCATTTCTTCTATACAGCTGATCTCTGCCGTATCCTCGTTTCTAATCTCGACCAAATGCCTGTCCTGGTATACAAGGGGTGGTGGCATAAAGAGGGATATTTGTGGTGTAGAAGATATTGAAATTGTATGAACAATTTTTGGGATTTTATGTTTAGCACATTTTGTGCGTTTGTAAGACTGCATCGTATTGCCGTGAGCAACGATACTGCTGAATGTTTTAATGTTTCAATAAAGTTATTTTTCACAAACACGTTCTTGTTCAATTTCCTCTTTGCTTTTCCTTTTCGTAATAGTATTACTGTCTCCGTGTTTATTTGGTCATAAATGAATTATTAGCTCTCAAACATATTTGTTGAATAATCAAATACTCATTTTGTGATTTATACCAGTAAATAATGTTATATTAGATAATAATACTGTATATTTTTTTAATAATTCTTCTGCATCATCATTGAATATTCTGATCTCCAGCAGAATTTTAAGTCTCCATTACTTTCTATTTCTCTATTCTTTAACTTCCTTTTTATTTCCTTTACCTTGACAATTAGACCCTTCCCTTCACATAGCTCTGAATAGCTATTCTCATAATTCTTTCTTATCATCCATAATTAAACTCTCTACAGTTCCTATTACTGTTTTGTCATGTACTTCTAGAAAGATTTTTTATTTATAGCATTACAAATCTTAATTTTCTTTTCATTTGATTCTTACATCCTTCTCCACATGCCCTTTTCCAATCATTTCAGCCTTCTGTCATTTGTTTCCCAATGAGCAGATAAAACGACGAGAAAGATTGAACTAGTTCATTTTGAAGCCCCTATTGAACATAATTTTATGTTTTTATTGTAACTTGGATTACCATTATCTGGTACACATTTTATTGGTATAAGATTACAGATTTCAATTTTAGACGATCATATTACTGATTGTCAGAATTTTTTTGTGACTTTTCCAACAAATCTGATTGTCCAAAATTGAAATTTCGTATCTTTTATCAATAATTTTATGATCTTCCTCGCAGTTACTTTTCAATTGCAGTTATACTTATTACATCCTTTTCATTCTTCCACTGTTTTTTAATGCGCTTCAAAGACATCGTTTTGAAATTCTTTTACAGTTTTCCCAATAACACATTTATTGCCTCCTTTCTTCCATCTTAATCACACTCTTTTTTTCGTAAGATTATTCTATTCCATATTTTGCATCTGAATCCAACAGAACATCCATAATTTCTTTCATGCATCTCTTTCAACATTTATTGCCTCCTTTCTTCCATCTTAATCACACTCTTTTTTTCGTAAGATTATTCTATTCCATATTTGCATCTGAATCCAACAGAACATCCATAATTTCTTTCATGCATCTCTTTCAACATTTACCAAGTTTTAATAATACCGACATCTTTATTGAGTTGTATTGTAATCTCTATTTAAATGATCCAGGAAAATATCACCACAAAATATATTTTCAAACGCAAAATGAAGGAACAGAATATCACAGGTAAGGAAGAAAAGACATAAAACTTCATTTGCCAACATATGCGAAATGAAAGTATAGAACCATTATTCGTTCCTCGAACATGCTTACTTCCATCTTACATTTCACCACCTGTAGTTCGAAAGGCTGTGATGGAATTCTGGGACGCCGCAGTCACCTCTGCATAAACTTCACTTGCCGACGCCTCTCCAGAGGGAGCAGTATCTGTCACAGGTGAAACACAAACTAGAGCACGGAACACTAAGTGCGCGGTGCTGCTCTAGAAGTTGTAGATTTGTAATGATATAAAATCGCCCCTTTGTGAGTACTAAATAAAATTCAACGCTACAGTTCATGTTAGTAGGGTAATGCGACTGAACATAGCGGTGGCGGCTTGAAGGTAATTTCAGTGTGCCATGGCGCCACTAACAAACAAGAAGTGGAAAAAAATCACCACAAATGTACATAAAAATATGTTTCTTCGAAATATTTTTGTTTATAGAAATTAATGTGAATAGCAATTCATTTGACTAGGAATGAAAATTCGATGCTCTATCAATACTCTCTTCAAGCGACAGGGCGTAGTGCTATCTGTCGGCCTCCTCCTGACTCTCTAAGCCACGTACGGATTCACACTTTCAGTGGCCATTTAACGCCGTAAAAAGAATGCTGAATTGGTTTCTATGCATCTCTTATGAACGAGACGGTGCCAAACTCATACTGACAAAGTAGTTCACGTTCTGTTCTATAGAGAGGACTAATGGCACAATCTTCATCAAGCAGACTCTCTCTAGTTCAGGATACTATGGTATTTCGTACGTCCTGTGTTTCGCACATGGGCTCCGCTTCCTCCCGTCCCCTTCTTCAGCGAACTCAGGAAGCTGTGACCTCTTGAGATTACTGTGGGCTCTCAGACTTTCAGGGTGAGTATTTTTATTTGTTCTTATTCCTTTTAGTATGTTTTCGGTTTAATATTCTGTATAACTTAAAAAACACAGTCCCGGTAAAATTAAGTTTTATAGCCCACGAATTGTTTTTTTAGAGTATACTAAACCTGTTTTAAAACTTGTATCGATGTTTAAAAGCATAGATGATTTTTGATCGTTGTTTAATTAACATCGATAATTGGTAACCGATGTTTTGTTATCCATGTCGCATCACTAACTGGCACCACCAATATAATTCCGTACCAGACGCCACTGGAACACAGTGATTGAAATGAAAAATATAGTGAACATAATCCTACCAAAAAGTACCATACTTCGTTTCTTTGTTATGACTGATGCAATTCACCGTAGGTGAGAGCAAATTGTGCATAAAATGTACTAAAAAAAGATTAAGCAGTTATCCTCTAGGCAATATTGGATGATGTATTTCAAATCATAAATTTGTCAATAAGTTCACGCCCCGGCACTGGCGTCTGCAGAACGAGGGCCCTACGCGACATATCACGAAAGACAATGGACAAGCGTGAAACCCTGTATGTTGTTTTATGAGCGTTGAATAAGAGTTGGCCGGTGTTAAAATAATATTGGTAATTTTGACTTTTAAAGAACGATCATTAATTAGAAAAGAACATGCACAATGCATTCTAACAGTTTTATAATCTTATCCCATGAGACGAAGATAACTTAGAGATAATAGCAATGGGAACGCAAATTTGTTACTGAATCCTTTTTTTGTTCGCTTAAGGTAGTTACATTGCCAAGAGCAGGCTCGGTAATTTATTTTCCTCAAGAGGGGGCGGGAGGGCAATTACGTTTGGAAAAGTTTGGGAACCTCTACTCTAGGGAAATTAATGTGCAGGCAATTTCCTGACAAACTTGAACTGTATGCCGTCACTGGCCTTAAGAGACATAGGTACCATTTTCTCCTATAATTCTTCGCAGTCCTTCCCAGGAGAAATTTTGTGTCTCTTTGTCTTATATGGAAAGTATTAATACTTTTACACTAATATCAGGCATTACTACATATTTTTGACATTGGCAATACCCGGAAAAGATGAACATAATACAAGCATTTATAAAATAGTAAGCAATATAGTGTAGTAAGCAACAAGTCAACGGTCGCAGTATCCTCTCCGGTGTAGCTGATTTTTCATTAATATGAAGGCAAGAAAAAATCTACACATTACATCTAAAATAGTATAACTCAAGTGAATTACAAAGTCACGAGTCCAAATTTTAATATTTTCCCATTATATGAACAAAATAATAATCCGTAACGTCTCAAAGTTCACAATATTAACATTAAGATATTTCCTAAAATAAATTATCACGCATCACATTAACACACACCGTCTTTTTTAACTCTAAGTTAAATTTGTATCGGTACACCAACCTTGTCATGTCGAAACTAATTAAATGTTTTCGTAAAGTACGTACTGCATCCAAAGAGAAAATTTATTCGCTAGCAAACTGCGACGTCCTTGAATCCATTTAAAATTCTGATTTCTTTTAGAGAAACGTCATTTCGTTGATGATGTCAGAGAGGAGAGATATAGTTCCTCGGCTTCATTTCATTGTATTTTTGTAGAAATAGCTAACTTGCAGTACAGAACAGACGCAACTTTCATTTTAGCAACATACTCTTCCCATACATCTGTATGACTAGCATTGACCATCTAACCTGGTGACCATTCAGAATATAACTATATTTTCCTTTAAAAATGTAATAGGTTCGGAATTATTAGCATTACTTTCACTAGAGTCGCTACGTGAATTTCGATTCTTCTTATTATTTTAGATAAAAGACGTTTTGTGTATTATTGCCGGAGGAGAAGTAAACCGTCAACATTAAATCGAAATAATGGCTTTAACTAGGATATTATTTTTGTACTGTGATACGTTGTTATACAAAGAAAGATCTACATATTGTTTCTTGGAGAGAAGAATTTTAAGCGAACGATTACCTAACAAAAAGCTTCTGTATAAGATTTTTCAAAACCAAACCGACGATTGATGACGCTTTTGCCAAAATCCCGACAATTGTTTCCTCTAAATTCATTATCAAGAGAAAACCCATCTAACTGAAAATTCTGAAGAAAATTCTACAAACATTCTGCCGGAGCGGAACGCCATTATTAGACGCCACAGCGGAGGGGGGGGCGCCAGGCGTCGCAGATGACGGCGCCCGGGCATTCCGACGTCCTCGAGGAGCGACGGACGTGAAGCTGGGCACGGCAGCGGGGGGGGGGGGGGGGGCGAAAGGGCAGAGGCGAGATTAGTGGGTCGTGACAGCCAATGGGCACGGAAGCAAGCAAGCGTGGACCCAAGTGTCGGGCGGGGGAAATGGGGTGTGAGGGCGGGGCCCAGAGACGGTTCGGCGGCGGGAGCGGGGTGCAAGGTAGGGATGCGATATCGAAGGCAATGTTTTCAAAACATCGATGTATTGAAGTCGATGTTTTTTGACATCGAAGTTTTATTCTCGATGTTTTACGTTTCCGATTATTTGTTCCTGAATAAAAATTCCTCTAATCATTAATTTCTAAAAATTAAAATAAGAAATAATAACTGATGGTACCACTGTCGGTTTGCGTTCAAACTAAACGAACGCGGTTTGTACTATCCTCATCGAGCAGCTGGCAGCTCTATGCGATGTTGCCACGCATTACTACGCACATGACACCACCTATATGACACATATATGAAATCTCGAAACATTAACGCTTACCGATAGAAGTTGACACTTCTTGATATAACATTCATAACCATCGCCACAGGCGAACCTTATCGCCTCCGCGCCTTCGCGTGAGTCAGGTGAGCGGCAATGCTAAACCCTGGCTGTGAGAAAGGAAACAAATCCTCACAAGCTGATTGCTTCGGATTAAGTCACATGACGTACCATAACACGTGTCGACAGAACTTTAAGAGTCGCTTATACTGTCGGTACTGTAGGAGCGAGAGCGGCAGCCGAAACAACGACTGCGAGGGAGTAGTCGCGGGCAGTGTAGTGGACGGTGGCGAGAAAGGGATGGGGTGATCGGATGATAGGGGTGATCGGGCGGCGGTGATGGCGGGGCGGAGACAAGTGCGGTTGAAGGGCATGTGGTGAAGCGGCATCTGGGAGTGAAGGCGAGGGGAGAGTTTGTCGCGGGGGCGGAGTGCCGGAGCGGAGCGAGAGCAGAAGCTGTTCTACAGACGAGAATGAGGGTGATTGATTGATTGATTGTGGTTCCGGGCGCGTCAACTACTAGGGTCATTAGCTCAGTAGGTTTTTGCTTGGGAAATGGCGGTGGCCTTCCCCTGCTGCACGGTGAGATCCAGCGCCAACCTCCCTTCGGCTTTCCCCAACCAGGTGCGTCCCACCAGAGAGACACCGCCCCAGCCGAGACAAGCTCTAAACTCCCGACCGCACTCCCGGCATGTGTGATAGTGTAGTGCATTTAGAGTAAGAGTGTGTTGAAAAGATAGGACAAGGAAGATGAAAGAAATGTGGCCCGTTTTTTAGAGTATTGCTCCAGTATTCTTCTGGTGGTGATCTACCCATCAGAGTAGCCGGCCGCTTGATAAAGGTCGAGTGTGACGCGGGGCGCAGGCGTCAGGGAGGGCGGCAGGACGTGACGGAGGCGGCGCGAGAACAGGGCGTGGCACGGCAACATCTCTAGGCGAAAGCGGGAGAGGAGGCAGGAGCTAGAACCTCCGCGAGCGAAGGCGGGGGCAAGGACGATAACGAGACAAATAAGAGTGCAAGGACAAGGTTTGTGCCCAGTGCGAAAGGAAAGGCAAGGGCAAGGACGGGGGGGGGGGGGGGGTAGTGGCGAGTCCGGGGGCACGGGCAAATGGGGAGTACCAAGCGATATCGATGGTGATGTTTTCAAAACATCGATGTTTTTGTAGAAATGGCGACTTTTTAAACATTGATATATGAAATCCGATCATTTTAAATAGATTCTTGCACGACGTCTCTACGTTTTCTATGCTTCTTTCTATGCATGAGACCGTGGGTAAAGGCAAAGACAACGGCAAGGATAGGGTAGAGGGCTGTAGTGCGTCCGAGGGGGGCAGAGTGTGAAGGCGTGAGCGAGAGGGGGCGAGGGCGGGGCGGAGGCGAGGGCGAGCGTGAAGGTGGGGGTGAAGGCGAGGCCGTCACACGGGCAATGGTGGGGGCGTGGGCGAGGGCGGAGTCGAGGGCGGGGAGCCGAGCGGGGACGAGGGCGGGGCGCAGGCGAGGGCGAAAGCGAGAACGAGAGAGGGCGAGTGTGAAGGCGGGGGAGGGGGCGTTTCGGGGGCGGGGGCGATGCGGGGGCGAGGGCGGGGGCGAGGGCGGGGGCGAGAGTGGGGGTGAGGGCAGAGGCGAGGGCGGTTGCGAGGGCGAGTGTGAGGGTGGGTGTGAAGGCGGGGGAGAGGGCGTTGCGGGGCTGAGGGTGGGAGCGAGGGCGGTGGTGAGGGCGGGGGTGAGGGCGGGGCGAGGGCGAAGGCGAGGGCGGAGGCGAGCGCGAAGGCCAGGAAGAGGGCGGGCACCAGGGCAGGGGCAAGGGCGGGGGCAAGGGCTGAGGCGAGCGCAAAGGCGAGGGAGGGGGGCGGGCACCAGGGCAGGGGCAAGGGCGGGGGCAAGGGCGAGGGCGAGAGCGGTGGCGAGGGCAGGGGCGGGGGCGGGGGTTAGGGCGGAGGCGAGGGCGGGGGCGAGGGCGAGGGCGGAGGCGAGGGCGATGGCAAGGGCGGGGGCGAGGGCGGGGGCGAGGGCGAAGGAGGGGGCGAGGGCGGGGGCGAGGGCGAAGGCAGGGGTGAGGGCGGGGGCGAGGGCGGGGGCGAGGGCGGGGGTGAGGGCGATGTCGAGGGCGAAGGTGAGGGCGGAGGCGAGGGCCGAGGCTAGGGCGGGGACGGAGGCGAAGGCGAGGGCGGGGGCGAGGGCGGGTGCGAGGGCGGGGGCGAGGGAGGGGGGAAAGGCGGGGACGAGGGCGGGGGCGAAGGCGGGGTCGAAGGCGGGGGCGAAGGCGGGGGCGAGGGCGGGGGCGAGGGCGAAGGCAGGGGCGAGGGCGGGGGCGAGGACGGGGGCGAGGGCGGAGGCGAGGACGGGGGCGAGGGCGAGGGCGAGAGCGGTGGCGAGGGCAGTGGCGGTGGCGGGGGCGAGGGCGAGGGCGAGAGTGGTGGCGAGGGCAGTGGCGGGGGCGGGGGCGAGGGCGGGGGCGAGGACGGGGGCGTGTCCACGGTCGAGGAAGAGAGCCGCTTAGTGGATCGGAGAGGCTTTCCGCCTCCGCAGCCCCTGACAGCGCTCACGGCTCCTCGGGCGCGCATTTTCCCCTTTCCGCTCCGCTGCTTTGCGGAGGGGTAATGCAAACGCGGAAGAGCGGAGATTTTACTCCCACGCTTTAGGTGGGCCTGCTTTCTACAAGAACGGAACGCCGCAGGTGGCTCTCTCAAAATGTTGCGGCTGACAAGTGTACTTCAGAAAAAAAGCAGCTCCATTTTTGTATTTGAAGAATGATTAACGGAGGGGCGCCCTTTCAAAGTACTAAAATGATCTCTCTTCAGCATAAAAATAACCCAAGCTACTTTAGAAATAAATTTCACCTTGATAAAGATGTTGCTCATCAGTTTTTAAGACATCATTTATCACACATCGTCATTAACCAAAGGGGTCTGATGTTGAAGTTTCTAAATATCCAGAGACGGTTTCTAAATATCCAGAGTAATTTCTAGACCAAAAGTAAAATGCTAATGGATGTGAAAGTTGTTCTTCGTTGAGAATTAATTCCATTGAGGCGACTGACTTGACGTGCAATTTGCTGGTGGATAAATGTACAAAGAGCTTTCTTAACACCAGTGTTTATTTTTTCTTTATTTTTTTTTCACTCACACTACCCAACATCATAATTTATTTGTCTCTAGTATTAAAAAGTAAAATTTTCCAGTACTTGAATTAGCCTATATCAATGACTGTGAAACCCATACTTGTTTGCACATTCATTTACATGCAGTATGCTAATGTTTGTAATGTAATAAAAACGTATTGTAAATTCCACTATAAAATTGGAAAAAAAGATTTTTCCCTTCAGTATGAAGGTTTTAAGTGAAATAGAGATATCAATAGAAAGTATATTCCCATCAATTTGGGATACAATTTCAAAATTTTCACATCATGTGCAAAATAAATACAAGAAAATGTCACCGCAATCGTCGTCGTGAAGATATAGTATAGTAATGATTATAGTCATGATTAGTAGCTCTTATAGTAATGATTTATAAATGAATTTTTGCGTGGCTTGAAAGTAGTCTAAGCAACAAACAATTGCGGACCACTAATAGAGTATTGGACACACAAGTATTATCCCAGGTTTGAGCGAAATTATGGAATGCAAGTGGGCCTTATTTACATTTTGTATAATGCAGTTTCTGCTTGAAATAATAGGTGCGCAGATCCAGATAGTAGTCGATAACATCAATTCATTGTGCTAGTTCGCTTTTCTCAAGCAGATAGATATAGTAGTACATGTGGTTGTGGTCTTTCGTAACTCTCTTAATAATTCAGTAAGTGCCCAATGCAGTTTACAAACTTATTTTCGCAGTGATTTGAATAAAAGCTTTAAATAATCCTTTCGTGGAAATCCTTGAAAAGATTCACCCGTCTTTTCCCTTCCACCAATGAGCCCACTGACTGCATTTTCCATATAAATGATATTTTCACGTATGTGTGGTACTCCATTAATCTCCTTTGTTATTGTGCACTTTAAATCATTTAAATTATTTAGTTACTAATCGGGGTGGCTTGCAAAACACAAAAATTGAAATGCGTAGAAATGTGTTCTAAACAAGTCTGCAACAGCAAGCTCAAACAGCCATAATAACTATTGAAAACTTCATCTTTGAATATAAATTTAAAATACTTGTTTATTGGCGATGGTAGTAATAGGTGGTCTCATCGTGTATAATATTTCATTTACTTTCCTTCATTATCTCAAATAGCAAATATTAACGGCGTCACCAGAACCGAATTACTGGTGGGGAGTTATACATACGGTAGGCCTATGGATTATCAAGGAATCCCCTCCAATACACCAAAAAATATTCTTGAATGCGTCGCCCTTCCCTGGCGTATTTTTATTATTATTATTTTATTGTCCTTGGTCGACAAAGTTATGTCTTTGTCCCTTAGAATGTCTTTTCCCTGGCGGTGACCCCCATAGGAAATGCAACATATGCTCTCTTTACTTACTAAATAACGTATGTATTACAAATGGTGCTCAGAGAACAAGGCACCTTCAGGTGAAAGTAGTTCGAAAGATGAGGCACAGAGAGCGTTCGATACACTAAATTTCTGGAATCTATGACTGGCTCACTGTATTATACAAAAAATACATAGTAATCTAATGGGTTGTTGATCTGAATACTATAATGCGAAAAGATGTTACATTTTCCATTTTAAGTTGATAGTTTACATGAAACATTAAGATGTAATATCACATTCGTCATTAATGTAACGAGACTTTAAGGATTTATTTTTCTATAGGTGGTTAGCCACTCGCAAGAGCTCTTTTAGTTCTCCAATAATTAAGTCGCACTTCTAAAATTCTCCAAATATAATATTATATTGTATATTCTATTCTACAGCTGTCGTAGTGATAAAGATGTAAGAAATAAATCGACCTAATTTGTCACTCTCAAAATGTTACTATGTCTCAAGTACAGGGCACCGTGCATTCAAATCAATTAAGGAAGCTATATTGCCCATCGAAATTTACAGTAAATGTTCTATTTCCGACTCTTCCCGGCCCGCTGACATTTAAACGCAATTCCCTAGTTACAGCGGTGTCCATCAGGTAGCGCCAGCCCATCCTCGACGTTTCGTGCTGAACACGTAGTTTCGGAGGCGCTCACGAGAGCCCGCCGCCGTCGCTGCGCGTGGCGTGCCCTCGCGTCGCGGTATGAATGGGCGCGGGCGGGCGCGTGCTCTGGTCCGCACGCGTGGCGCTGACGTCCAGCCGCGACCTCCGCACAGTGGGCACGGCCCCCCAACAACTGGGCAAAACGCGAAAGCGGGGTTGAATTGAATTGGTTAAAACTAGAACGGTATAAGTGACATTTTATACATTTTGAGAAAACTGTTTATTTAATTCAATATCACTTTAATGTCGTGGTGTTTTGTGTCATCATTAAAACTACGGTATTTCAATTGTTCATTAAAAGCACAAATTTACATTGGCGCTGAAATATAACCTCGTATAAACACGCTTTTCACAGCATTTATAAAGTGTCATTCAATTTTAGTACAGCTCTTGCACCAGACTGACTCCAAAATAGTAAAAATAAATTACAACGCCGCAGTATCTAATTGTTAATTAACTTAGTTTAACTTTCAAGTAAGGCCCTTATTTATGTATTAATTTATTGGGATTTAGAGGTTCTTCCATAGGTGAGGTCATTGACGCTTATAAGTGATATAATGATTCAATGCATCTTAGGATGAAGTGAACGATGATCTAACAATGAGAGATAGGGAGATTGGCCGGGGATCGAGTCAGGGTCCCAATGGAGGACGGCAAATGCGTTAGCCGTTACGTCGCGAATTATGCCTCCCCCCTTCCGAAGGCCAATCAGATAGATACTTTTTGTGCTCTCGGGGCATACGTATACAGCGTGCAGTAGGTAGGCATATTATATTAAGAAAAGGGAAAGTAACAAAATATTTTAGTATAAAAAAACGATCATCTGAAATTCTACTTAAAATATGACATTTCAAAATTGATCATACAGTTAAAAATTGTTGTTATTCATCGTTCTAATAAGAAAATCTCGGTAATAAGTTACCTTACTTCTATTAAACATATTTTCTGAGAAAAAATTCTTAAGAAGAAATTCTTAAGAATTCTTAAGAAAACTTGAATATGACTAAGCTGTTCGTTATAGAATTATGTAAAAATTGTAATACTTTTTCTATGTGCTTAAAATTTTTAAATAATTTTTGCAATGATAATTAAATGCGTATTTAAAAGGGAGCCCTGAACTATAGACGCAATTCTAGTCCATAATCTTATTGCATAAAACCTATCACAATCCTTAGGTTGAATTTGCATATTTATGCACTAAGGGCGTTACAAAGATTTCAATGCCCGACAATGAAAGAGGTCGACAATGAAAGAGGTAGAAGACCTCGGGTGGGAGATAAAATCGGGTGGTTCGTGCAAAGTGCAATGCTCGATGTATTTCTTGCAATGTTTTATTTTTCACCGGATGTTTAGAAACTGAATTTTTAATATACTTTGCACTCAGTTCAATATGATATGAAACAATATTTCAACTTAATGTCTGACTTCTTTTGTTAAAATAATACTTAAGTCTCTGCCGTCTTTTTCCTGGTGATGGAAATATGGATCTATTACTAACGCCCTTTCGCTATTTTCAAATAATGTATTATGATTCCAATGAACTCAGAACTTGAACTCAATGTCATTTTAAATATATTTCTCTTATTTACCTCCAGACTTTTGACCTGCTAGGGGATTTGTTTACTCATAAACGTAAACATAATTCCACGCTTTTTTTACTATGTACTTTTTCGTGGTAAGTGATGTCAATATTATGTATATTTTTATCACCAGTACATTCTGAAAAGAAGTTAAACTGTTGGTTTTAGTAGTAAATTAGTGACATATAATTATCATTTTATTATTTTTTATTTGCTCTATTTTAAGTCGTTTTCTAACATCGTCATCAGCGACTTGTGTACATATATTACATTACATTAATACTAACATTTGAAAGTATTACAATGATATTAAGGTATTATAATTCCAAAATGTCTTAGTTAACTGTCTCTATAAAATATTGTAAAAACTGATGCATGGTCTACATGCAACGTATTGTATAATTGAAAAATTAATCTAATTCATTTGAAAGATGTACGTGATATCTAAGTTTCTTTCATTTTGAATACGCAGTAATATATGTTATAATCATTTTATTATTGTAATAATATTTTGGTATATGCGATTTATCCGGCTTATCTATGTGAAGATTTTTAGTAATTGAAATGCCCCCTGACCGCATTACAGGCACCGTGCAGGGTTATCCCTGTAGTTCACTGCTTCTGAGCCAGCAGGATTTGATATCAGGGTTTTCTCCCTTAGGGAAGTCGGTTTCACCTGGAGAGCCTCCGCTACCCTTTGAGGAGCCTTCTCCTGTCAGTTTCGTCTTCTCTTCTTCGACGAAGCCGCCTCTTCTGGAGTACTTCTTACTCTGACCCCTCTCCTTTGACCTGTCCGGCAAGGGAGGCCCTACCAATAGCTACGCTACCGCCGGCATAGCTCTCAGGGTCTCGGGGGTACTCAAGCTTCGCCACCAGCTACAAGGTCATGTACTCCCTATTAAATTAAATATATTTAGTTTAAAGGGTTGTATTCATCTATATAAAAGTCTGGAAAAACACTTAGAAAGAATGGAGCCCAATACGCTACCTAAACAAGTGCTACAGTACAACTCAACAGAAAGAAGGAGTGTATGAAGACCATGCAGAAGATGGTTTGATATGGGAAGACGGGACAGGCAGCCGCCTAATCCTTGAAGTGCAGAAGAAGAAGAACGAGGAGAAAGAGGAGAAGAAGAAGAAGAAGAAGAAGAAGAAGAAGAAGGCGAAGGAGAAGAAGGAGAAGAAGGAGAAAAGGAGAAAAAGGGGGAAAAGGAGAAAAAGGAGAAAAAGGGAAAGAAGGAGAAAAAGGGGAAGAAGGAGAAGAAGAAGAAGAAGAAGAAGAAGGAGAAGAAGGAGAAGAAGGAGAAAAAGGGGGAAAAGGAGAAAAAGGCGAAAAGGGGGAAAAGGAGAAAAAGGAGAAAAAGGAGAAGAAGGAGAAAAAGGAAAAAAAGGAGAAAAAAAAAGGAGAAGCAGAAGAAGAAGAATATTTTGGTCGCGAATTGGCTATCACGGGACAACGCAAACGTGCAATCCACCGGGGTTTAGTTATATTCATCTTGAGCAGGTGCGCGTTACTTTTATGCTGAATCCGATTTTACACCCAGGGTTGTTATCTTTGAGGTATTTTTATTACTATTATTACTATTATTATTATTATCATTATTATTATTAATATTATTATTATTATTATATTGTAGTCTTTACGTCAATGTCAGACTTTTGTCCTTGCTCTGGAGGCGCCTCCCACCGCGCTCCGCACGCGGGCGCGCCTGTCGCTTGTTTGGAGAGCGTCTGGAAGCGGGGGAGGGGGTTGCGTGGCGGTGCGGCGGGGGGAGGGGGGCGGCCAGTAGCGGCGCGGCGTTCGATTGGGCGCGCGGGCCGCGGCGGCGGCGCGGCGGGAACTCCGCAGTTGAGCAGCAGCAGCGGCGGCAGCAGCCGAGTCACCGCGAGCAGCGACGCGCGCAGGACCTCGACAGCTCTCGCAGCCACGCGCCCGGTGCAGTCGACGCCGCCGCCGCCGCCGCCACCTCCACCAACCTCCAAACCGCCTCCGCCCTCGCGGCCGTTCAAGGTGAGGCGCACCTGCGAGCGCGCGCGCCCGCCCCGCCGCCCCCGCCGCCCGCGGGCGACGCCGCCCCGGCCCGGGCGACTCCGCGCGCCGCGAGGCACGCGTGTGCGAAATTTGAACGCGATCCGACGAGATGGATGGCAAATACGTGGGAAGACGTGACCTTGGCGGTGGAGTTTTGCGACAGATGGCGATCGCGCGCCGCACCTCGACGCCCACCAGGAGATGGGAGTGTGGAATGTTTGAATGCATTCTTCTGTTCTTGTTTAGTGGCCGATGACATTAGATCACTGTTACACCTGCTGCCTTCTAAAATGAATAATTGTAATTAAATCGCGAATGTCAATCTTAACGCGCCTCGTGGCCTCAGAAATGTGCTTACCGCTGTTAAAAGGATTCATTTCATAAGGTAGTAAGATAGTTTGTTATATATTGGTTCCTTTGGAAAAAAAAGTGAAGATCGTATTGAAATATTTTCGTGGCACATCAATGTATATGAACACGATTGTTATACACTATATTATTAGTTTATAATGTCAAGCTTTATTGCCTTGAGTGACTTTTTGAAAACGAGCAACGTTGGTGTCACGATGACCGAATGTCATCAGGCACTTTAACAAAACCGACGTATAATTCTTGTCCCAACGTCGTCTGAAGGGCAGGCTCCAGGACCCGGGTGATGGGAGCGCTCATGAGCGTGGGCGCATAATGGGCGAACCTCGTGAAGGTTCAACGGCACACAGCGCAAACGCATGTGGTACCCTCACATGTTTTTAAACCTTCCTCAGTTGTCAACATGTAATTTCATGGACACATTATCATGCAATTTCTAAGGTCACGTTAGGAGTTCGACATGTGATTTTTTTGATTTCCGACATCATGAACACGTCTCAACCCGTTTCATTACTTTCGTTGCATTAATTTATTTTTATACATTTTTACAATTCTAAATAAAAAATACTAATTTTTTCGAAAATTTATCGATATCTTCTCATAATTTTCTTCGTATATGTTCATGTTCGCTGGAAGCAAACCATACTTTCTTTGAGTTTGTTTCTTCGTATCGAGTTCTTTCCTTTTCGCTTTACAATTCTGGGAAATTCCGAAGAGTCATCATCTACAGCTATTCCTCATCCTAACATTCTCAAGAAACAATTATAAACTGGCTTCACGAAAATATTTTAGTTCCCCTTTACAGCTTGTAGCTCGTTTGCTGGTGGAACATTGAGTGTAGGCTCTGAAGAAATTAACAATATTTCAAATGTCGTTCCTGATGTTTATTAAATTTTATATATCAGTAATTCAGATAATTGAAGATGTCACAGTATTAGTTTTTTTTTAACATATATTCTTCTAACTGTGTTGTGGTCTTTGTCAAAATTTCCTTTTGTAAAAAGGTAGGTAAATACCATGACATGTTTTATTTATTACATTCCATCATTTGGACGTCAAACTGTATCCTTCGGTCTGCAAAGAGCAACAAGAGCTAGAGTGAATCGTAAACACGAATCACAGAAGTCTCGCTTCGACCTCACGCTGATCCAAAACGTTGGATGATTCTCAGAAGGTCCGACGATAAGCGACGCAACTGCGATCGTAAACCGTTTTTATGCGTGAGCGTGCAGACTGACCGGTATGTGGACGTCGGCAGCTTTTACCGACAAGCGCAATGCTTGTACACTGTGTGTGTGCGCTCGTGCACGGAGTTAAAAATAATGAACAATGTAAGCTAAAACTTGCGTCTGAGCACGTATCCTATATAATCGTTTTCCTCCAGTATTTGTCGCATCAAGCAACATACGTTATTTAACTAGAAGGAGTTGGTGGTGTTGGATGAGAGGACGGTGATTCTTGAAAGCATATCTTCAAAATTTGGGACTCCCTAAAGCAATTACGGTAAATGAGAAGGGAATTATAGTTTTTAATGTTAGGAATCTTATGTCTGAGATACAGAGGTTTATTTCCGTGACAGATTAATCAGAAATATTTATCATTTTAATTGGCAAGTCAATAACGCCTTTGGCGGTTGAGTGCACCAAAGATAACTTAATTTTCCTTCAGGATCAAGGAAGAATTTCATGGTTTCGATAAGGCGAGAACATGTCAATACTGAAGAGATGTTTGACTCTCTCATACTCGTTAATAGAGCAGAATCATGCGCGTTAAAGGGACGTTCCCCTTCCGAAAGTCTCAATTCCATTATCTCCCTCCCGTCAAAGTTACTAACCGGACGTAAACCTTTATGAAAGTTTCACGTGTCCGCGAATTTGTTCGAATCCTGGGGCACCGCAAGGACGTGCTTCATTTATCACCCGTCTCCTTCCGGTGTCAGCCGCATGATAAACGGAAGGGCTCATGAATTGAGCGACGGGCTGATAAATGACCTCCACGAAGACGGCGGGGGGGGGGGGGCGTAGGGGAAGCGCAGAGCTCCCGCCTGGGACTGCATCTGTTCCGCGTGTCGCGGCGATCGTATCGCGTCTGCTTGGGGGCGGTCATAGAGGCAGCTATGTCTCCGGCGCCCACGCGTTCAGCGTATCGCGACCCATCGCACGTAGCCTTCGGGGTGCGACGCATTTTGGCTTTCGGTTGTTCGAAACCCTCTTGTACGCTTTCCGCTCAAAAAGGGACATTCGCTCCCCATTCTAATACCTATAGTAAACACTGGACATTCTAACCCATTCTAATATTGTAAACACATTCGTATCAATGTAGTTTCATTTGAAGAATTTTGCTTGCGCTTTTACACAAAAACAATTCGTTTTGATGACAATAAACTGTGCTTATATCTACAGTTAATTACATTTCGTAGTGAGAATGATCGGGTTGATAGAACAGCGTAATCGAAGTGTCACCTGTTACTAACCACAACCATGAGAAGAAAATAGCTTTTTTTTTTGTTTCGGAAAACTCTGAACTATTTTTATATGTTCAACCTCAAGTATAAAAGTACGTTTAAGATAAATAACCATATATCACCGAGGTCATAGTGCGCACATTATAATCAATCTTTAATGGCCATGGAGCAAGTATCGTCCTCTTTATTCCGTGTGAGAAATCTTTTTTCTGAAAATTTTATTTTCAGTTAATTTTAGAAGTATATTTATTTATTGATTTTTCTTATCGGATAAATTTATCATAGATGTGAGTTCTTTAAAAATTGTCGATAAATCCCCGATTCGCGAAGCGAGGGGCGGATTTATCTGAGAACTTTCAAAGCACGGATGATATTTAATAGGACTATTCCATGAATGAAATTACGTCCATCAGAGTTCCAAAATGCGCCAAATATTGATAACTGAAATTATGTTAAAGTTAAAGAGGTTATGGTATAGCACATACGCGGTTTTTTGCACATTTACACAGACCTATCGTGTCCTAAGATATGAGTCGCAGCTTATCACTGACCAGTAGGGAAGGGCGGTAAGAAAAATCGGATAGAAAAAGCTATGTTTTTTTTATGAATCGCCCTGATTAGGGCATTTTATACATATATCTAAGCACTAATTTTGGTTTTAATTTCACAAGTGTAAAACTCATTCTAACCCTTAATTCTTCCCCACCTGTTGCCACAGATTCAGAACGCCTTTACTTCACAACATATGAATGTGTTGGATCTTCTTATTTCTCGGAGCCTCGCTGGTAAATAAACTTGCCAAACTAGAAGTCCTCCGTGCCATTTGAGACTCTGAAGACGGATAAGACCGGATGATCCTTGTCGCAAAAGCACTAAGAATGTTTCATAGTTTCGAAAAATTGTTTTAACGAATTTTGTATGATACTGAACGAGCCAACATAGAGCATATCAATCAGAGTATTCAGTTCGGCGACTATTGTGTGATTAGAACACAGTGAGTGTTTGGGGTGGAGCGGGTAACCAGTTAGAGGTTGCGCTGACCATCCGGAGACCAGATGCTTGGGCCCCCAAGGAAGGATCCAAGTGATAAATGGCAGTGGATAAAACGAATGACCCGTTGACGGTATCTGCGGTGTCGGATGTCATGCTCAGTGATAAAAGTTAATTTTTTGCTAGGTCTTCTACCAAACGCAGCCGATCCCCCTCTATTCGCTAACGGAGTTTATCTTGAACCATTCACTGACAATAGACCAGGCATTAACGGACTTGCGAACTCCTAGCTCTTCTGGAGTCAGCAGGCCGCAAGACCCAGCCTTAAAGGCATTCTCGCACGAACAACAAGTGACACGAGCATCCAAACCGGGATCCGAATCGGTGCCTTCAAGCGATCTTTAGCTTCCACAACCTGGCTAGCGAAGATCGCGAACGCACCTTGCTAGTGTACAAAGGGTCGTGGGTTAGAATCCCGCGACATGAATGCTTGTATATTGTGGCATGATAGGGCTCTCACAACCACCATGAAGTACCACCTTTCAACCTTCTTTCTTCCGTTCCACCTCTCTTCAACATACTTTTAAATCCTCCACTTACAAGAAGATAAGAAAGTGTGGCCGCGGGTAAGGCTCGTACTACCCACTTTACAGAGCCGCAACGTTAATCTCGTGTAGGCATTGCCTGGATCCCTTCCTGTAACAAGGACTAAGTTCCTGGATGAAACTATCGGTGGGGAAGGGAGAGACTGTATTCACCAAAGATATAAAGGCGTAAGACACGAGTACATGCATTAGGTGAATGATACGGTAGAACTTTGATAATACCTCCGAACCCTCTGACCGCCACATGGTGATTTCGACACCCAGTACTTAAGAGATGCCAAGTCAGCGCCCTGGCAGCTACACTGTAGGTCACCTCGACAATGGGGTATTATAAGAGGATGACCACTCTGGTTTCTTTAGGTCGCTGCCGCACCCTTCCATACTGCGGTCTGCGGGGCCGCCCATTCTCCGACATCAATCCATGTCCGACATCAATGTTGATGTTTCCAAAACATCGACTTTTAAGAAACATAGATGTTTTAAACATCGATGTATTGACGTCGATGTTATTTTAACTTCGATGTTTTGTGATCGATGTTGTTTTTTCTTTTCCGATGTCTTGTTTCTGAGTGAAAAACTCCCAGGTTCACAATACTGTAAAAGTAAAATATGAAGTATGAAAACTGATGAAATGCACACTGTTTCAAACCAAAATTACGTTCTTTGTACTACTTTCAGCGGCCACTCTCTCTCGCTCGAGATGACCTCCATGCCCTTGTATTAACTCTTTCTTCATATTTATTTCGCACATTGAGATGTGGTTAACAAATACGCTATGGACGTAGGATATGCCCCTTCTCATATCCTTATTTAGCGAATTGATAAACACGAACACGGTCAAATTAATTCTTAATGCACGTGGATTTGAAGTTGAAAGCTACTGAACCATTTTAAAAACATCGATTTTGAAAAACTTCGATGGCTTTTACTCGATGTATTTTTAACATCGATGTTTTAATTTTGCGCATCGATGTTTTTGTTATCGGTGTCGCATCGCTACTCTGCGCCAGTGTGTGGTTGCGCGTGCAGCTCGATTGTCATGGCGGCCGGATACTCGCCGGGCAACTAGGGCTCGGACGTTTTATCGCCTATTGTCCTCGGCAGCTCCCACACCCCGAGCCCTAGCTATTGAATGAGAACCGGAATTTTCCGAAGGTTAAGGTTGAGAAGTGATGCTGTGACCTACTAACAGTTAATTCGTGTCTTTAGAGCTTCAAGGTTATCTCTATTGTCGCATCACGGGCCCTGTTGTAAAATTGCTTAACTGGCTGCTATAATGATTCGTCGCTTTCTTCTGTAGTAAATTAGTAGATAGTTAAAAATAATAATAGATTTAAATGTGTGTTCTTCCATTCAAGTATGTTATTACATATAAGTCGTAAATTTGTATGTGCTGAACCTCTTGGGCATAATGACAATGTAATTTAAGAGATGTTCAGAATTGAACGGGACTCGTCGAAATAATTTCCAATAACCTGATTTTCAAATTGCCAGCTGCTGTATCATATAAGCAATTGTTATCTACCTTTCTATTTTTATTTGAATTATAGAAGAATATTGGAATAATAATTGAAATTTTGATTATCAAGGTAAATCACTTGGGATATTAAAATAAAAATTGTGTACTGATTTCATATATCCGGAGTGCCACATCTATTCATAATTTTACAATTACTGTTAAGTTGTTCATTATATGCTAACCCGACGTTCATATTGCAAAAATATAATAGATTATTACGTTATGAAATGTTGTAATATTGTAACATTAAATTTTCCTTTTTATAACACACATACCCGTGTACTTATTATGCACAGCTGTTTTGACTGATAGTCTTAACATCTCTCTGTTGTCATTTAATTCCAGACTAACATACTCCTAGAACAGCGAATGATTGTTGAATTAGAAAATGTATTTTGTTTCCAAAGTTTAGGCCACAGTCGTCATTTTAGATGTTTCTCAGATGCAACAAACGTGCTCATGGAACAATGGACTTTACTCATCTCTCAAAGCAAAAAATACAACATAACTTCGGTCGAATAAAATACGTTTGGAGTTGAGAGTTGGATTTGAAGGGGAACGGCGTTAACCACCCCCTACTCCACATCACGTTACAATATGTGATTAACATTAATTACGAAAGTGGCATCACGTATTACTGACAACTCTCACTCATACGACACATTTTATCACAACAAACTTCACTCTCGTCACTGGCAATGACGCCGATCAACTGCCACATGCGTCACACGATTAATTTGTTCTTTTATTAGAGGTGGCAACACTGCATGAGCCGTAGCTTCTGATTCGCTTTTGCTTGGGTTACGGCAGCGGCGTTCCCACGTGACAAACTGTCAACCTCATCCTAATTTTATTCGGCGTGTATTTATTTTCTTATTTATTGCCATTATGAGTTTCTTCACATTTGCATTCTTTGTTGACTTGCGGAGTTTGTTGAGCGCGCCACGCGTGTCGGATGCATCTCGGCGCCCCCAGTCCTCGCCTCTGGGCCGCATCCTCCCCAGCGTCCTCGGCGCCGCGCTCCGACGCGTCGCCGGCGCCGTGGATGGGCGCTTACGCACGCCTGGCCTTGCGCCGCCGCCGTCATTGGCGCTGCCTTTTAACGAGGCGGCTCGCATTCCACCCACAACGCCACCGCTGCCCCGCGCGGGTCCGGCGCCCATCGTCACCCCGCCGGCATCCCCAAACCCTACCCTGCCAGCCACCCAGCCACCCAGCCACCCAGCCACCCAGTCACCCAGCAACCCAGACACCCACCCACCCACACACCCACACACACACACACCCACACCCACACACACACACACACACACACACACTCACACACACACACTCACACACACACACACTCACACACACACTCACACACACTCACACACACACACTCACACACACTCACACACACACACACACACACTCACACACACACACTCACACACACACACACACACTCACACACAGCCACCCAGCAACCCATCCACCCACCCAACCATCGACCCACCGACCCACCCGTCCCGTCCCGCCACGTCCCGCCCCATCCCATCCCGGCCCACCCCGTCCCACCCCTCTCTAATTTACGGGGGCGACATCGACCAACAAGCATCGAGGTTTGGAAATATCGATCGGAAGAGTTGGCTCAGCGCATCAACTGATGTTACTGCAGTGTCTCTGTCCGGTAGTCCTATGTTCGAGTCCCGACGGTGGCAGGATTTTCGATAGCTAAGTATCTGGGATGAGTTCAGTCGCTGACAGGAGGAGAATTCTAGCGGAAGCCAGCTCTGATTGGTAGTTTTCCGTGTTTTTTCCGATCAACACCAGGCAAATACCGGAGCAGTACCTTAACAAACAGCCCACGGACCGGGCGCGATCTTTCGTTCCTCTTCCTTGTTCTATCCTTACATCTTATATGCTTGTATCCTTATCTTACATCCTTACATCTTATACACACTACACTACCACACATGTTGGGAGATTATTTTAACAATATAATTTCCGTTTTGGGTTACTCTTATAGATATTGTATCAAATTCATCAAAAGAAAGAAACAATAATGTGACCCACTTCTTTCAGAGTTTACCTGAAAAAGATGTAATCGATTTATAATAGAACAAAAAGAGCAGGCGAAAATAAGTTAGGATCATGACTGGGGGTCGGGGACTCGAATCTGACCGGGTGTCATTACAATGTGCATTAAAAAGCGCGTGACATGCATCCATAGTCCAATGAATGATGCAACCGTGAGGTGACGCCAGACGAGGAGCTATTTGTTTTCATGACACATGAGTTGGAAGAATTTGTAATCATCAACTGCGTTAGCTTATGCAATTGCTGTTCCGTAGCTCAAGCTTCGTACGATATACTAAGAGGCCCTAGGTTCGTTCCTCCCCGGCGGATCGCACATCCAGCTGCATATGTAGGTCAGAATACATTTCATGCTAAAGTGTGAATGGGTAATTTATAGGTTCTTTAGTTTCTTGGTCAATCAATTCCAGATGGATGCTGGATCAGTATCTCCAGGGGGTTGGTGATGCATCTTTCCGCCTTCCCCCCACTCTCATTACAGCCGCACGATACGCCTTGAAGGGTGCAGGGCCAGAGAAAGAAGTAGAACCCCTTTTTTTCTCTTTTCATTCGCATAGTATACCTTTTATGAACCGATGTCAGGGGCGAAACAATAGCCCGTTTAAGAGAAATATTGCCATGTCACGAGAACCAATTGCGTACAGTTATCTTCGAAAGGTATATGGCGAGTTCATTATTATTTATATTCCGAAATTGACACGCTCATTAGTGAATTCTAACGGCCCCGTTAGTAATTATTTCTATCCACTCAGCAGATCTTCTATTTTTGTGATTTCTATTTCGTCGTATGCTCTTTTTGGTATTCGCATATCGTAGAAGGGTTGTACAAATACCGCTTCCTGGTGCGACTGTCATACGGTTGGGTTCATACGCGAACCGGACCTTCGCGCCTGCATAGTTTTCAGCTGACTCCATTGAGCGCCCGGGGACCCTGCCGGTCGGTGACTGTTTCTTCCCAGGAATAACCGTTTTCCGGCGGCGGCGGAGTGGGTTAGCGGACGGAGATCGCCGCAAACTGAGCAAAAACCGCGCGGCTTGAGCGAAAAGAGGGCGCGACGAAAGAGAGAAGACGGGCTACCCGAGCGAAGGTCAGGAAACCCGATGCTGTCGCTCACCCGCCTGCTCATTTGGCTCGTGCGTTCAACCGTCTGCCCATCGCCCAATCATCTGCTCATCCAGCCAAGCGCTCCCAGGTTTATATCATCCACTCACTCGTCCAAGTCCTCACGCCCTCTCTATCTCCGCCTTTCGCTCATTCACACGCTCGCTCGCACGCTCTCTCACTCTGTAGCAAATCGCACGCTTACTCGCTCACTCACTCGCTGACTCACTCACACACACACACCCACACTCACACACACACCCACACTCACACCCACACCCACACCCACACTCACACACACACACACACTCACACACACACACTCACACACACTCACACTCACACACTCTCTCACTCACTCACTCTCTCACTCACTCACTCTCACTCTCACTCTCTCACTCTCTCTCTCTCACTCTCTCACTCACACTCTCTCTCACTCTCACTCTCTCACTCACTCTCTCACTCACTCTCACTCACTCACTCACTCTCTCACTCACTCACTCTCTCACTCACTCTCTCACTCACTCTCTCACTCACTCTCTCACTCACTCTCTCACTCACTCTCTCACTCTCTCACTCACTCTCTCACTCACTCACTCTCTCTCACTCTCTCTCACTCTCTCTCGCACTCTCTCTCACTCTCTCACTCTCTCTCACTCACTCTCTCACTCACTCGCTCACTCACTCACTCACTCACCACTCGCTCACCGCTCGCTCATTTATATTACGTGGTTGGAGTGACTCTAATTTCTGTAAGCATGCTTGAGAAAAAAAATCATTAGATATGTGTATGTATAAATGGTTAAGGAGAGCTCTCAGGCTAAGTTTTCCACACAAAAATCTATTCATTTAAGAATGATAAAGACTATGAAGAAAGCGGCAGCGGTTTCGCGAATTCCTCTTTCTTCTTCTTCTTCTCCTCCTCCCGTTCATCTGCCAGTGCTTATCATCCGCCAAATGATCTGCTCAACCGCCCACGCGGCCTCGCGCTTGCTTCTTGCGTGCCGGCCATCCGCCCACTGACCCACCTGCCCACCCACCCGACCGCCAACCCACTCGCCGCTCGACGTTTTTGATCGCGCGGAGGTCGCGCTTCAATGCGCATTTGCTGCAGAGGATTCTTTGCTTTGGGGAGAGGCAATGGGCTATGGCTGTGGTTCGTCGTAGAAATGCTAGAAAAAAAAAACGCGGAGGGAGAAAGAAGTGATGCCGCGTGACGTGCAATGGATGCCGGAACCTAAACGTTTGACGGATGGCGGTGGCGCGAAATTGTTACCTCAAGTATTCAACGTTGTCGATGAGGCGGTCAGATGCCTGTTTGCTCTTTGCGGGGAGATGGTAACAATGTTTTTTTTTTTATGAGGATGAATTTTTCCTCTTTGACTTCTTTTTGAAAAACATTTACATTTGAAGTGTTTGTTGTAGTTAAGGAAGTAAATTAATGGTGCAATACTAATTTAATTCCTATTAATTCTGTACCAATATAAATTGATAAGCTTGTCAGTTTTGTAATCTTAATTTTATTGGCCTCTAAGTAGATTGAAGAGTCGCTACATTACTTCTGTCTTTATACATAGTTTAACCGTGAAGCTGCATAAACGTGCTATTCTGTACTGGATTTATTGCGAACAGTAACGCCAGGGAACGATTTAAATGACACGACAATTGTACGGTTGATGCCAACGTATATATAAACCTCGTTTATCTTCATACACACTTATCAAAACAAACATTGCCTTTACACTGTAGAGTAAATCCCTCTGACTGATTTGTAAGAGAACAAACGGCACCAGTAATTAAATCCCTTGAATGGAACGAAAGGTTGGTAATTCTGCAAGTTTCTAGCGCGGAAAACAAGCATAAAATAAGGTGATCGTAATCCGCAAGACACAAAGCAGTCACGGTTTTTTCCAGACGTGAAAGGCTGACCAAGTAGAGCAGGCTGCTAAAGCTATGTTTTGCTCGGCGCAAAGAAGGCTGAGTTTTGAAAACCCACAACAGTCAGTGGCACAGATGAAGAGTCTGGGAAGGAAGCCACGGTTCCTCACAAATTCAACATAGTTTCGCAATTTTACCACATTTATTCCAAACAATTACCACATATTGATCGTATCACATTCCAAAGGAGAATTCCCATTAAGCCCGAGAGGACTGTATTCTAAGAAAAGGCTAATTTGTGGAGGAAGAGAGCATCTAAACTGATAACTGCCACCGTTAATTCATTTTGAATCCACTCTGGGGAATAGTCTATCTGCCTTTAGAGTGATAAAACAAAATAAAACAATGAAATATATAGAATACTAGCCACCACTAGAGAATAGCGCGTTTATGCAACTTCACGGCTAGCCTATGTTTTCAGCCAGACAGAAGTAATGTAGAGTCACTCTAATATACGTACAAGCAAATTAAATTAAGGTTACAGAACTGACAAGCTTATCAATTCACATTGGTACAAAATTAAAAGGAATTAGAATTAGTATTGCATTATTAGTTTACTTCCTTTATTCCAACAATCGTTTAAGAAAACGATTTTCAAAAACATGTCAATGAGAAAAATTCATATTCATAAAGCCGTTTTATCGTATTCCAGCAACGATCATACATATGAACGCCTCATTGGCTGCGTTGAATATTTGATGAAACAATTTCCTGCTCCCAACGACGCCACCGCCATCCGTCAAACGTTGAGGCTCCAGCATCCATTACATGTATGTAGGATTAGTATGTGAAATATAATGGCAAACCCTTCTCCAAGTTCATCACATAGTCAATACTCTTACTCTAATATTCTCTCCTTTTAAACTATAGTTTTCAAAACGCTGACAGTAGAACACTGCAAAGACATTGCATGAAGTAAATGGGCGGAAAGTATCACGGAATGAATCTGAGGGCAACCTCATTTGCCTCCTTCTCGACAGAACTATTTCGCCCAATTATTCGGCGATGTTTCAGCGAATGTTGATATTGTGTTTGAGTTTGTTTCGGTTATTAACGTGTGCTTAACTTTGTCAACTAACGTACGAGAAAAAAATATAAAATTATGATTTGTAAGCTTAGAGAATATATCAAAGTAGATGCTATTGAAACATTGATAGTGCATCTAATTTCATTATCATATCAAATTATTTGATGAATATTGTATGAAGTGCATTTTCCTTTACTTTAAAGTAAACGTTTTAAAACTAATTTAATTTGAATTTTTTCCTAATTTTTTCCTAATTTTTTTGAATATTTGCCAATGCCGGTTATTTTTAATTTACTTCGCCCCATTTCTCCTTTATTTTTTGTTGGTTTTTTAATTGATTTCATGAATTCCGTTTGATAAAATTTCTTTGGGCACTTTATTCATTCTTTTTTATGGAAAATCTTAAAATGGCTTCCCAAAATAATTGGTTGTGTGTCCATTTTGATTTTATTATGGCTGTAACTTATCTTGGTACTCCTGCATGTATTTCCATGTGAACAATTTTCATTTATGCTGTGGAAGTTCATAATAAAAAATAAATTTAAACATAATACACGTACTTTGTGGGGATGAATGTGACGGCAACCTCATTTGCCGGGATGTGCCATTGTGGGGCATACAAAAGCAAACGATAGAAATGCTTTATTAAAATGTTTGCTTCATTATGAACTTTAATTTAATAACCGGCAATCTAATGAATAAAGTAACGAACCATGTGATATAGAAAAGTCAGTCGTAATTCACAGAGTTTCAACACTATAGTTGCCTTGCAACTATCAAACACGTTTTTTTTTCTAGAATGAATGAGAATATTCTACAAGTATCTGGATAAAGATAATCCAAATTGATTCCCCTTCTCGGGTCGAATGAGCTATTTTTGCCAACTTTTTTGAAAAGTCTCTCTGAATGTTCGGGAGGGGTCCGATGAATCAGTCGCGACATACGACCCTGACTTGCCTGCACGGTAGGCCGGAAGACGTCTAACTACAGGTAACGGAGGGCCACTGCCATTTGCTTGATACCCAATTACCCAGTGTAATTATATTGTGTTAAGATTCCGTAGCTTACATGCGATTGATTGATAATCGCGATCGGTCTCCCGGCATGTGTATTAGTGTGGTGCATGTTAGATGAAGTGTGTGTAAGTAAGGGGGCGAGGAAAGAAAAAGGAAGAGGAAGGCGCGTTCCGTGGCCCGTTTTTTAGGGTATTGCTTTGGCATTCGCTGGGTATTGCTCGGAGAAACCACGGAAAATTACCGATCAGAGCAGCCGGCCGCTAGAATTCTCCTCCAGATAGCGACTGAATTCGACCTAGCTGATAATATCGTGCCAAAAATCCTGCCACCGTCGGGACTCGAACCGAAGACCTCCTGTTCTGAGGCCTGCTTGTCTGTACTTGGCGCGACAGCCTGCAAACGGGCCAGCGCCTACCAGCGGCGTCCCGGCCTCGCGGCCGTGGGTTAGGGGGGTACGTGTGTTTAGCACGAAGACTCCCTACGCCGCTTTCGGGTCTTCTTAACCTGCGAAGTGAGTTTTTTCATCGTCATACAACAACATATACTTGGACATTGCAAGGAAAAGCCACCCTATAATCTTGCCCGACTGGGAGCCGAACGCGGGGGCACGACATGGAAAGCTAGCACGCTGACCAATGAGCTGAGTTTTTTCATCGTCACACAACAACATACACTGGGACATTGTAATGAAAACGCACACTTTAATCCTGCCCGATGGGGCATCGAACCCGGGGACGTGACATGGAAAGCGAGCACGCTGACCAATGAACAAATCACAAGGAGAACGATGACCAAATCACGGCCAGAGGCACTGCAGTGTAATCAGTGGATGCCCCGTGCCACCTCTCCCTTAACTTCCATGCGAAAGAGGAAATGTTGAACGCGGAGCGAAGTGCAAGAGAACGGAGAGCGAGACGTGGGATGAGTGGCAGTCTCACGTCACTCTCGCTCGCTCGCTCGCGCCGCCTGTTGCGAGGCGCGCCCCTTCACCCGCAGGGAGTTTCCCGTGAGAGGAGAGAGGAGGCGCGGGAGCTACTGTTGCGCGGCGCGGCGCTGCCAGGCTCCAGCAGCTGCGCTAAGTGCGAATGATTTTACTCCGAACTTTTTGAAAGGATAGTGCTAATTGCATTCTTTAATATGGCGTAAAGTTCATTTCGGGGTGTTTTTTTGTTGTTTATTTTTTCTTCAAAAATTACACAAATGTAGTTTTTTGAAAGATATCTCACGACGTTAATACGCACATTTCCAGCAATTTGTAAACACTACTGTATTTTTCAGATAAAGTGCTTTAAATGACTTCAAATGAAGTTTTTCGAAAACTCGAAAATTTTCTATGAAAAAGTGCTTCAAATTGCAAATTTATTGTAGCGCTTAAGCGCCATTATCTAAAAATCGGTTCCAATTTTTTGAAAGAAAATTGCCATCTAGGACGAGGTTTTACTGCTTTTTTTAATATCCTTAAAATATTTTTGTTCATCTATTAGAAAACCGAAAAATTAAGAGAAAATTTAAAAAAAAATATTTTGGGCGGCGATAGATGGCAGCAGACAAGAGTATGTGGCAAGTTCTAATGGTTATCCGAGCCAAAGGAAATAGAAAACTATACGGGAAAGTGTGCGCCACTCAGTAGCACCACTAGTTCTTTTTGTTTTTGGACCTTCCCTGCACTGGACACTATAGCTTTGTATGACACAATTTCATGAAATTTCTTCTCGCTACTTAATGCTACGTTTACTAGGCACAGAATTGAGAAACTGAAGGAAACAGTTAAATTAGAAAGGAAACTAGTTAAGTTGAAAAGTATTCAATAATATGGAGGATAGAGTGGGAATAGATTCGTAAGATGCGTGCGATAGATACTGCATACCCACACAAAAATATGCAGAAATTCACATGAATACGAAGCATTTGTCGCTACACACAGGATTGAATGTAATTTTTTTAGACTGCTAATATTGAAAGACATATCTCCTCCTCAATCTGCGTAATTGTAAAAACTTGGGTGAAAAGTAGAAAGATAAATAAGCCAGGATACAGGCCTGACAATTGTTGATGATTGCGTAGAGTTCGCGACATTTTACCCATGATTCTTGTAGTTTCTATGTGACATGTTGTGACATCGTGTTTCGGCCGTGTTGCCACCGTCCTCAGTGCTATTTGTGGTAGAGAAACAGCCGATCATAAAACTTCGTCTGAGATGCCATTTTCATCATCCGAGGGCATCATAAACCCTACATCACCTCCTACAACTAAGATAATTAATACAGATCACCTGGAAATACAACCTTTGACGCTTGCACACTTAAGCGAAAGTCCGGCAATAAATTCCAAAACTTTATTCACCAGGAAAAGAGGCGAGTCAGCGATGTAGTCAGCGTCATATATTCGATCGAATTAGTTAATGTTGTGCACCGTTTACACGAGGAGGGCTAGTTGGCCGACATTTCGTGAGTGACTGGAGTCGTGTGGAACCCAACGGACAATGAAAGATATCGCATGTCGTAGGACAGCAGGCTGTCCTGTCCCGTTTGCCCTCTTACCTTTAAGAAATGAGACAGAACACGAGGCAGTGCGCAGGTGACTGTGCCTCGCAGAAGACACCTTACACAGCTTCAGGTGACTTAATTCTTTTATTACACCATAAGGATGTCAGACAATCACTGAAACTTAATTGTGACGTATTTTCTCAAACTTTACATTGCTTCGTGTTCCCTTCCTTTGATGAGGCGGCTGGAGAGATTTTCTGGCCATAGATCTTGCGTAGATGTAAAGATATGTTGGGCAGATTCAGCAATATTTCTCGCTTGAGAGTTATGCATACGATCAGAGAAATGATGTTATGGGAGTAAAAGAAATTAACAAAATGTTGATAAAATGAATTAAAAAAAAACAATCGAAAATGAACATTAAATATTTGCATGTACGTGGCGCTTTTGATCGTAACACATTACACTTCGAAATCGAAAATTCTTTCGTGGATGGGTGATCCATGACTGAGTTTCTGCAACCAGAGGGTTGCAGAGGACGAGAACCAGACCCCGGGCCCAAGAACCCTGTGCAGAATATTTCCATGGCAGGCGCGAACTCGCAGGCAGACTCGTAAAAATAGCGGCGCTGTGGAACGCTGCTGATACTACTAGCCAGCAGCCGCCAATCCATCACAGGGGTTCTCCAACTACCTCCGCCCCCGCCGCCCCAGCGGCCGCCGCCTCCGCAGCCTCAGCCACCAACTCGGCCCCCACCACCGAAACCGACAACTCCTGTCGCCAACCCTCGCCGCCGCCCCCGCCGCCGCCCCCGCCGCCGCCCCCGCCGCCGCCCCCGCCGCCGCCCCCGCCGCCGCCCCCGCTGCCCCCGCCGTCGCCCCCGCCGCCGCCCCCGCCGCCGCCCCCGCCGCCGCCCCCGCCGCCGCCAATACCCCCGTGCCCGCCGCCCCGTCCCCGCCGCCCCCGTCCCCGCCGCCCCCGTCCCCGCCGCCCCCGTCCCCGCCGCCCCCGTCCCCGCCGCCCCCGTCCCCGCCGCCCCCGTCCCCGCCGCCCCCGTCCCCGCCGCCCCCGTCCCCGCCGCCCCCGTCCCCGCCGCCCCCGTCCCCGCCGCCCCCGTCCCCGCCGCCCCCGTCCCCGCCGCCCCCGTCCCCGCCGCCCCCGTCCCCGCCGCCGCCCTACCAGATTGTTGATTCGCGCATTCGCACTCTGGCGCTTTTATTTCCAAAAACGCGCTGAAGACGCTCTGTCCTCATAACTTCTTATAAATGTCTTATAAACACTCGCGCAATTGTTTTAAAAAAGGATTTATTTCTTGCCTTATGTTTCGTGCCTATAAATCCGCAGCTTACTTACCACTGAATGTAATGAAATAAACTAAACGCATGACCTTCATAAAATATCTGCATTTTGAAGAGGCTCTGGGAGCGTGGCGCAGATGAATCCGGGAAGTTTTCTGGGGCGCGCTGGGCGCCGCGCCAGCGCCCTTATCGGTTTGCGTCAACCGCGCTGCCTCCGAAAAACAAAGCAAAGAAGCGCGGGAGATGGATAAAAGCGTCATAAATGTATTCCAAAAGGACGAAAAACCGAGCGTGCGTCGCGTCTCGATAACGGTTTCCTCGAAGTGGAGGGGGCTCGCTTCTTTCGGTTGGCTACCGTGTTTGGAATATTTCGGGCCACTTCCTTGTTCCACATGCCGTTCTCGTATGCCGGGTAAAGACTAGTTGGAATGTCTAGTAACGAATGGTGCCGGTAAGCTAGGATGATCCTGATATATCCATCGACAACCGGAGTTTATAGTTTTTACCTCTGTTGAGCTAGGATCTGAAGAAATCTTATGTTGTTAATGGTTGTGTAAAACAATAAAATATGTCCCAGTAGTGGAACAGATAAGACTTTGAATTTGTTTGCTTTATTGTGTAAGTTATGTGAAATTGTTGCATTTCACTTTTATGAAACAATATTATTATTTTTTAATCATACCTAACAACAGCATAAATTGATTGAATTTTTAATCAATTTATTCTATTTAAACAAGTGATAATAACGTTACACAAGTAAGGAATTTTCTTCAAAATACCGTATGCTTATCATCGTTTCTTGCACCAGTGAATTTTAATGAGAACTAGCTATAAAAACTATCTTATCTTGTGCATTTCTCTTGGATTCGTTTGCTTGCACTGCCATACAATCTACTTATTTTCTCTTTATGCCTATTTTTATTTGGATAAGAAAAGCCTTTCAGAATAGACTTCTTATAGAAGTAAAATTGAAAATCTTCGCAGGAAAATACAGCCTAGTATGAATGAGTAGAAAAATTAAGAAGCCATGCAAAGCAACACATCGTCTTTCGAAATGGAACTGTATGTTTATCCGAACATGCACTCTCCATGTAGGTCGGCATGGATATGGACTCAAGGAAGTGTATCTGAGTGTGCCGTTTAAGAGAATCAGGACGTGCTATCGCATCCCGTTTCGAGAACCATTGACGGAGAATTAAATTCCCATATAACTCCACAACAATCAAGGCGGCCGTTAGTGACAAAGGCA
The DNA here is from genome assembly GCA_038098605.1 of Gryllus longicercus. Classification (NCBI taxonomy): domain Eukaryota; kingdom Metazoa; phylum Arthropoda; class Insecta; order Orthoptera; family Gryllidae; genus Gryllus; species Gryllus longicercus. Next base: position 2,963,269 of record JAZDUA010000085.1, read on the forward strand.
CCTGACAGCGCCCGATAGAAAGACTGTGAACGACCCTTTATCATTCCGCTCGAGCTTCGGGGCCTCCGGCGTTCGTGTCCGCTCTCTTCACGAAGCAACTCTCTGCTGAAGAGAGAAGGGGACGTTGCGAATAAATGCAATGGGAAGTCCGTTAACTGTGTGTTATCACGTGCTTTGACATTGTTTATGTTCCCTTCAACGTTAGACACATGAAACTTCAAGGTCGTGAATAACTTCGTTGGCAATAGAAGATTACGTGTTTTTGGTAGGCGTTTCCCAGTAAATGAGATTGTTGTTGTTGTTGTTGTTGTTGTTGTTGTTGTGTTTTGAGTGACTGCCCCTATCAGTATTCACGGATGGCTCATGGCTAGCCATGGCTAGCTTTAGCATTCTTGGTCATTGATTTACAAGCTGAGGTTCCTAGATCTTTTGCGTTTAATCTCTATCCCCCCCTGCACTCTAGGTTCATGGACCTGGGAGTCTGGAAAATGAATTGTCACGAGAGCGCGGCGTGACTGATTTGAAAACTGATTTGAAAACGTGGGTAGGGCGTCCCTCCAGCTAGAGGCTACCAGGTTCTGAGTTTGTTCAGGTGAAACATGTATTATAAATATTTCTAGATAGATAGGGAGGAATCGCTCCTCAATAGCCCTTGAGCTAAAGGTCTCTGCCACATCAAAACCGGAACTCAATGAATGAGCAAAAATTTCGTTTTCCAGACGTGACAACTTCTTTCGTCCCTCCTAACTCCCGTGAGTGTAGTGCATGTTATAGCCGGTAGGTGTCAGTGTTCCTTACCGCAACATTCGATGCGACGCTGACCTATACGTCTTCGGGAGTTTCCCTTTAGAGAAATTTTCTCTATTGGGCAGCCCCGTTGCAGTACGGGCTCTGAGCTTCCGACTTGTCTCCCAGCATCTAATAGTGTAGTGCGCGCGCGCTGGTGAATGTGTGTGTGTGTGTGTGTGTGTGTGTGTGTGTGTGTACGAAAGGAGAGAGGGAGAACAAGGATGAGGAAGGGTGATCTCCCACGATCCGTGGAAAGTTGATTACGATTCTGCTCCGGAATGCACTTTAAATTGATCCAAGAAACCACGGAGAACTACTACTATAGAAGACTACTATATACAAATATGAATAATTAACCATCAGAAGAGAAGCCTGCCAGATGTTTTCTGCAAACAGCGTCTGAATTAGACATTGACATTGAGCTACTGTCGAATGTTCCGCCTCTGTTGACACTGCAATCTCAGAACATCCCGCTCAGAGACGGTGCAGCTGGAACATAGCTGGGGAACTTCCCGGATTAATCTGGGGATCCCAAGGCGTCCTCACACGGTGCTCACCTTGACGCGAACGAAGTTGGGCGACCAAAGTCAGCGTTGCTGTTATTGTTGTGTTCTGGAATACGTTTCGAAGGCGACAGCCTCGCAGCGCCAGCTCCATCTCCGCCCCCGCAGGCGTCTCTCCGCTCGTCGTAAAGATTTTTATGGACTGTCCCCTCCTCCCCCGCGCGCTTCCTTTCGCGGCGGCGGGAGCGCCGGTCGCCGTATTAGGGGTGGGCCTGTTCCCAGGGCTGTCGCCGTGATGAATGGGCTGCACGAGGAGCGGCGGTCCCCTGCGGTCCAACACCTCCCCGCCTCGCCCCGCCCCGCCTCATCCTGGCCGAACTCGCCCCGCCCCGCGCCGTCCCTCCTCTTCCTTCCCGTCTCCGTCCCTCTTCGCACCGCCCCGCCTCGCTTCTCTCCGCCCCGCCCCGCCTCGCCTTCTTCTCACCCCGTCCCGCCACGCCCGCCAAGCTCCGCCACGCCCCGCCACGCCACGCCACGCCCCGCCACGCCCCGCCACGCCCCGCCAGGCCCCGCCACGCCCGCCATGCCTTGTCCTGTCCCGCCCTCGCCTCACTCCGCTTCTCCCTCACCCTGTCCTTCCTCGCCTTGCCCCTTCCCGCCCTCGCCCTCCCCTCGCTGATGCAATGTCCACGCCTCTCATCAGGGCTCATGACGGAGGTGGAACCAGGACGGAGGGTGACCATCACTACTCCTCCCTCCAAACCTTTGGTCCCTCCAGAACCTTTTTTGCTTAATAAAAATATAGAAGAAATGAAGGAATTAGTAAAAAATAGCATCTACTAATGTCACTGCCGCTATCTAGAGGAGAATTCTAGCTGCGGTTGCTCTACTAGATTTCTGTGGTGTCTCATATCAATGCCAGGCGTACACCGGAGCAGTACCCTAACATTCAGGCCACGGACCGGGAGCGATTTTGCCTTCCTCTTTCTTCTATCCACACAGCTTGCTTACTCACACTTACACATGCATTCCCTACACTACCAATTATGTGGGATTACCAGTCGGTATCTTAGAGTTTGTCCCGGCAAGAGCGGTGTCCCGCTGGTGGGAGTACCTGTATGGGGAAAACCCCGCAAGCCAACATTTACGTGAGCAGCGGCAGTCAGCATCCACCGGAAGAAGAATACAGCCACTTTCTGTGATAAAGCATGCACTACACTTACGGAAGAAATAAAATTCCTGCTGACGCGCCGTGAAACAAGAATGAATGAATCAATCAATATAGTCGCAATGTTTCCATAAAAGTTATGTGATTGTTTTAATAATCGCTATTTTCGATTTCCAGAAATTATACATACATACATTTATTAGAACTGCAATGGGTATGACCCGGTGGCAGTTAATGACAATAATTGCAAAAATTACACTTACATTATTAATAATACTAATGATAATAATAATAACGATAATGATGATAATAATAATGATGATAATGATAATGATAATGATAATGATAATGATAATGATAATGATAATGATAATGATAATGATAATGATAATGATAATGATAATGATAATGATAATGATAATGATAATGATAATGATAATGATAATGATAATGATAATGATAATAACAATGCCGTACAATACAGTACAAGACGAAAAGCAGCATTGAAAAGTGGTTTCCAAGCTGGTTGACCTACGTACGATTTATAAAGAGCGCAAAGCCTCGCCTTTGTTCTTCTCGTTTCTTGAGGTTCCCATGACTTTTTTGTTGCGTTACTTCTATAGGTAAACTTATTCGCTTTTCTCTGTATTCTATCTAGATTTTTCCGGTGCGCCTTTCTGTATGGATCCCAACATGCAACTCCGTATTCCATGAGAGGGCGAACCAGCGTAAGATATGCTTATTCTTTGGCGTTTGCAGAACTTTTCTTTAGTATTCGCATAACAAAATGCAAAGACTTCCACGTTTTTCTTACTGTCTGATTTATATGCATCTCCCACCCTAATTTACTATCTAGATGAATGCCTAAATACTTGCATGATGAGACTCTTGGGATGATAACCTCACCTAAACGATAGTCTGGTTCCTCATAATTTCGTCCCCGCCCGAACGTTATTGTTTTGCTTTTAGATCCATTAATTCCCATGTCATTTTTTTCAGCCTAATCATGTAAATGCTCTAAATCCTGCTGTAATATTTGTTCGTCAGCGCTATCTTTGATTTTTCGGTATATAGCACAATCGTCTGCAAATAAACACACCTTTGATTGTATGTTCACATGGAGATCGTTCACGTACGCTAAGAAGAGTAATGGCCCTAACACACTTCCCTGTGGAACCCCTGAAGTAACATTCCCCGTAGTCGAAAACTGATTGCCAATTCGAACTTTTTGTTTCCTGTCCCTAAGAAATTCGCTTATCCACCTCACAACTCTAGCATCAACTCCTGAGGTTAATACTTTCCTAATAAGTAAATTATGCGGTACCACGTCGAATGCTTTAGCGAAGTCGATTACTACTGCATCCACCCTCCCACCCGCGTCAACTACGTCAGCTAGATCTTGAAAAAGAGAAACAATTTGACTTTCGCACGAATGTTCACTTCTAAACCCATGCTGTCCGTGGAAAATCCAGTTCGCCTTCTCCCATTCGCGACGAATGTACCCGGCTATTAAATGCTCCATTATTTTGCATACTACTGATGTGAGGGATACAGGTCTATAATTACATACTTTCGTTTTATCGCCATTTTTGAAAATTGGAACCACTCTAGCTGCCTTCCAATCGTCTGGTAAACTTGCATTATTAATGGAAATATTGAATAATTTTAACAAATAGGGCAATATCGCCTCACCACCGAGTTTAATAAAATCTGTCGAGATACCGTCTGGCCCGCGTGATTTACCGTTTTCCAGTGATTTTATACGATTGCGGAGTTCCCATGCGTGGAGTTTGAATTGGTTTTCTACTGGAAAATAATGAACTTGCTCCTGCGCCCGTTCTGATTTGAATACCGATACGAAATACGCGTTGAACGCATTTGCTTTTGCTTGGTCGTTGTGCAGTGGCTCGTTCTCTGCGACTCGAATTTCCTGAATTTCTTCCTTATTCCCCCGGCGTCTGCGGACATATTTGTAAACGCTTGTCCAGTTATTTCGTCCCGTCTCCAACATGTTTCTTAAAAATAATTCATGAGCAATTTTCTTTTCTTTTTCTAATTCCTTGTAGTATTTTTTAAACGTTATCATGTCAGCAATGCTGCGATGTCTCCTATTAAATGCTAGCCTAACTTTTCTCTTTAAACGTCGTATTGCCCCGTTAAAATATTAAGGATCAGAATTACTTTTCAGTATTTTGCAAGGAACGTACGTATCTAAAGCGGTTTCTACGATTGTTTTAAAAGCTCCCCATTGCTCCTCTATTCCCCCTTCTGTTCTTAGAAAATTATCGTATTTTTCTCTTAAGTAACTACGTAGTCCTTCAATGTTTGCTTTTCTATATTGCCTGACTATCGTTCCTGATTATCGTTGCCTGATTATCGTTCTATAGTGCATGTTATACAGAGTTCCGGCGCTGGAGCCCAGACATGCGTGAAATGTTTGCAAGACGTGAAGCAAAATAGTTTATATGTTAAATCCAGAAACAGGCTAAGCTCATCCACGAACTTTGGTAATGAAATAGCGGAAAAACAATATTCCGCCGCGTTTATCGGAACTTGAGGCGTATACGATAAACGTTACATTAATCGAGGTAGTTTTAACTTTAAACGGCAAACTGCGCTGGCATCGTTAAACTATCCGCTTAAGCAAACAAATGCGAAAAGAAAATGCAGCCCATCAATTAACCTTTGGCAGTGTGTTCTGTTATTGCCGATCTGGATGGACGAGGTGGCTAGAGCGTGTGCCGACTCAGAACCTCGGTCCGAAGGATCGCGGGTTTGAGACCCGCCAAGGACATAGTTGTTTGTCCCTTGTCTTTCATGTTTGTGTGTTGTCGCGGAAGACCATGTGAGTCTGCTGACCACATACGAGGAGCTCGGAAGTGTGTCAGTGTTTATTGTAAAGGTTAATATGTGTCCCGTGAGGAATCAAGATACGCGGCACGTATACTCGTAATCGAAAATCGGCATTCCCTGAAGCTGGAAAAATCCTCTGGAAAGAAAAGAGTAAGATCTGTTTTTACTATTCGATTTCCATTGACATAACGTCTCAGAAGGAAAAAACCTGTGGCAAACGCCATTGCTTATCAGCAAATGAATCGTTGAATGACCAAATCATGCCTTATTACAAGTTGGTGCTATTTAGATGCAAGCTTGACAAAATGTCACTAATGACTCGAGAAGAACAGGCACCATTGTTGGATGCAAGACTTTGGATCTGGTGTTACTGAACTACTCGTAGCATATCTGCATCTAAGAACTCTGAAGACTGTTGAATTTACTCTCTTCCTCCCTTGTCCACTACAGAACATGTCAGCAAAATAGCCTTTTACACGTACGCAGTAACTTTCTCTCGCGCCGCGAAGCATAAATGAGGTAGACGTGATACGTGACATTGAAATTATATTTCTGTGGCTTTAACATTAACCGATGACTTCCATTTTCTGATATCATGTAAAACATTTGGTTACGTCTACAAACATTCCGGGAGAATTCCATACACTTTTTCCTGTTCATCGAATATAATTTCAATCTAAAAACGTTTATTGACTTTTTGGAGTTGTCACGTCGAAGTGTAAATGAGGTGCGCTATCAGTGTGTTCTTAAATATTTACTTGCATTATTCCAGTGAGTTACCGGGAGATAGTTGACAATTGACACCCATACATGTGTGTGACGTGTTCCGATTCGACACTACTAGTAATGGAAACATTTAAGTGAATAAATATTTAAATTTTGATTATCATAAAGTGTTTTCAATTTATCGCAATATTTTGCTAGAAAAGCTATCAGAATTTGTCCAGACAAATAATTAATTTAAGCAGTAATGGTACAGGATTATGATCAGAGATATGTTCACAGGGGATCATTACTAACGATATGGGAAATTGAATAAATATTCTAACAGTAAAGTAAGGAAAATAGATAGAAAAATAAAACCGTCAGTGAAAAAATAAATTAAAAGGAAATAAAACATCCCAAATTTGTGAGAAACTCCAGATTGTCTAGTAGTTTTATTAATATTCCTTAAAACTTTGCACATCCGAGTCCAAAAGCTATTACTGCCCATTAAGTGCGGTGACAATGGTAGAAGTTTCCTAACAAACATGAGATCAAAACTCTTAGGAATTTATTAGAAATTGTAGTAGTAATAATAATAACAATAATATAATTTGTCATAAATGATAGTAATAATTTAATATTAAGAAATACACTTCAATTGCTGTTGCTAAATAATTGTGATGCGTTCATCTTCTTGAAGGCACCTCATTACGGCGAACCACCCCATTTCATCCGTACTTTGGATCACGTGCAACTGGGTATGGAATTTTATTACACTATTCACTTAGCAACAATAAACGATAGTTGTAATAAACAGAATCAACAACTGAAAGCTTAGCCATAATGTTTGCCATTGCTTCCCACAACAACAGACGGTGCATTGCACTCTCACTTTTCAACGTTATAAACGCTCAAATGAGACAGAGCAAGTATTCCAATTACGTCCTATTGTGCAAATAAAGACGACAGCGTTTTACAGCCAAATAAAAATGCACCCAACAAACTGACTCACAAATTAACTTCTTTAGTTTCATTTCTTGTCTCCGCGCGACGCCATATCGGATGTGGCAGCGCGTTCTCAGAACATCCCCGGAACGGCCTGTGAGACAGTGTGGCAGTGGGACTATTGGTTAAACTGGCGTGGGAATTCAAAATATCAGCGGTTGGACCCGCTGCGCCACGCTGCGTTCTCAGTTCCTGGTCATGTCAGACCTTCAGATTTCTCATCATTGCCATTTGTTGTGTCACTCATCAAGTTTCAGCTTGGTTAACAGCACCGGCAGAGGTGGCTCAGGGCATCAAGTTATGTCACTGCAGCGCCTCTCACCGGGAGGTCGTAGGTTCAAGGCCCAACAGTAGCAGGATATTCGACACTGCCTTGTCAGCCGGGTGGAATTCAGTCGCTGTCCGGAGGAGAATTGTTGCGGCCGGCTGCTTTGATCTTCAGTTTTGTCATTATTGCCCTTCGTATTGAAGTCGTTGCCCTCATCGTCGTTTTTAATATCATTCTCGACAATAGTGTCGTTCACCCTCGTCATTGTTTCCATCGGCAAAATCGTCATCGTTATTCTAATCACTATCCTCATTATTATATTTGTCTTCAGTATTACCTTTCACGCTTTTTTACCTTCATTGTTATTGTTTTCCTACCGCCCTATTTCCGGTACCTGTCCTATCTTCAGACATTAGGGGTACGATGGTTAGCGTATGGGAATGTTACGCCCAAGTTTGCGATCGCCCAAGTTGCCAATCGAGACTGTGGATTTTTAAGTGCCAAAAAGACCTTCTTATGCCTTATATTGAAGAAGTAAAGTCGACTGTCCTGTGTGGTTGATTTACTGCATATTGTGAAACCTAAAAGAATCCTGTGAACAAAATTTAATCCGCCCCCCGCTCCTTCCCCCGCTCCGCCCTCCGCTCCGCCCCCGCTCCGCCCCCGCTCCGCCCCCCGCTCCGCCCCCCGCTCCGCCCCCCGCTCCGCCCCCCGCTCCGCCCCCCGCTCCGCCCCCCGCTCCGCCCCCCGCTCCGCCCCCCGCTCCGCCCCCGCTCCTCCCCCCGCTCCGCCCCCCGCTCCGCCCCCCGCTCCGCCCCCCGCTCCGCCCCCCGCTCCGCCCCCCGCTCCGCCCCCCGCTCCGCCCCCCGCTCCGCCCCCCGCTCCGCCCCCCGCTCCGCCCCCCGCTCCGCCCCCCGCTCCGCCCCCCGCTCCGCCCCCCGCTCCGCCCCCCGCTCCGCCCCCCGCTCCGCCCCCCGCTCCGCCCCCCGCTCCGCCCCCCGCTCCGCCCCCCGCTCCGCCCCCCGCTCCGCCCCCCGCTCCGCCCCTACCTCCGTCGGCAGATAATCCCGCGCTGTGACCTAGTGAGGTTTTGCAGCCGAAGCGCGACCCCCGCTGCCAGCGATGGCCCGCTGGCTTGACGCAGCGCCATATCGCGTCACAGATAGTTCCGCTGCTGGAATTGTTCTGAGGGGGCTGGTAAAGCTGGCTTGCTTCAGAATCTCCTCGTGACGGAGCTGGTCATGGTTGAAAGAAAATTTGTCGACCATGAAAGAACTACTGTGCGTGTGTGTGTGTGTGTCGATTTGTTTGCTTGACATTATAAGAAGTGAGTTGCTCTGTAGTTAACGTCCAGAGAGAGTATCATGTTTAGATTTTAAACTTTAGAAGACCAATCATTGAGAATTGATAAAACATATTTCGAAACTATTTAAACGGAAAAAATCTGTAAGAATAGGATCAAACTAAATAACTTTTTATAAATAATATGAACTAAATTTTACTTTGCCTAAAGAAAATGATCTCCAGTGGTATCGTTTCTATCGTCTACTGAAGTGAAACGCAAACGCAAACAAGTTATGAAGTTTCTCGAAAACTCATAATGTTTGTGTGAAAATGAGCTCAAAATTATGTATTCTCAGAAAAGCTCAAACGACATTTTTTCAAAAACCGATTACATTTTTTTAATGGAAATTTGCTAAATTTTTCTATAATATGCTTTTAGACCTATATAAATTAAATACTATAAAAATACTATTAGATGACCACAAAATTTTAAAAAGCGTGAAAAAACGTCTGGCATAGGATGCAGCTGGAATGATTGTGGGGTAAAACCGAAAAGCTAGCTCAGAATACATTACGTTACTAACTAGTACGAATAAGTCTTAGACACACTGCAACACCACTTGTTTTTGGAGTATTCCTTTCTTTTCTCGATCAAGAAATCCTACAATCGACGAGTTAAAATATTGCTAGCCTGTAAATATCGTTTGAAAATCAGTTTCCCTATGGCGACAGGCTTGACATCATTAAATGAGTCGATAATCAAAAAAGCAAAAGCAGTATATCGCCACCACGGAGTCGGGTCAACAGCGAAGAACATGCTTCAGTTGAATGCATGCTTCAGTTGAATGCATGCTTCAGTTGAATGCATGCTTCAGTTGAATGCATGCTTCAGTTGAATGCATGCTTCAGTTGAATGCATGCTTCAGTTGAATGATATTTGTTGCCTTTTGATGCGTGCTGCAATGATATTCATGCCAATCAATTTTTTCATTCAACCATAAGAACGTGTGATTTTTATTTTGATGTCCTACTAGAAGTTACTTGGACGTAAACAAGTCGTGAAATGAGAGCTGATCCAGATTCTGTCTCTTGCTTTTATTGTTGTGGGTTGCATGTTTTCTTTCTGTGGACAAGGTTTCAACGTTTCGTCATTCATGTAGGTGACACTATTAACTTGATTTGACCTTTTTATTTTTTTAACTTAACACTCTTGTGGTAATTCGGCAACAAGTTTAAACCCGAGAATGAGGGAAAAGGAAGGAGTGAACCGATACTTGCTAAGTGCCGGGTCAGCACGAAGCCCGCTCTGAGTGTCAGTGACAGTAATTGAGTTACACGTAGATTGCACTTTAACCGCTAGGTGTGAAAATGTTGCAGTGGAGAGGGGGAGCCAAACGTTTAATTTGTGAAATGTTTTTTTTACTGTTATGTTCTTAAGTGTACGAACCACCATCCAGAAGAAATACACTCCGAAGTCTACATCTCTTACTCCGATTTCATTTTATCGATTCGTCTTTTGTATAGTTGCCTCGTGTTAGTTTAGATAGTGGATTGTCACTTCTTGCCTGCTTAGAGTTATGAACAACAGTTTGTTTATGTTTTGTTTATGGCATGCCGTATGTTTCAAATGAAAAATAATGGGCCAGAATCTTGGTTTTAAAAATTTTGTTTTGGGTGGCCAAGTTTTCAGTTCGATTGTTCACGTCACATAAATCGTAAAACATCACTTCTTTTTCTATTTCTTGGCTGTTACACGCTTCACCCACTAACTGGAAATTCGCAGGAGCAAAATGGCAGGTAAAGGTTTTTTTCAAAGTTAAATTTGCAATATATTTTTTACAAAAACAATCAGTAAATATGATTGAAGCAATAGTACAGTATAGTTGTTGGTGAAGTGGTACATTTCACCATCTTCCTGCTTTAATAACAAAAAACAACAACACAAACACAGCACTTAGTGTGTTTGGTTGTTGGGTATTAGAGTTGAGGGTTACGTGTGATTGGGAAACTAATATGAGAATCTGTAATTGGGTTGTAAGGGTGTAATTCAGATTAATCGGACGGCTTCTTAGTTATTATCGGTTATTAGTGTTATTATAATTATATTAGTTTTTATAGGTTAATGGCTAGGGGATTTGGGTGATTTTCAAGTGTTTGAAAAGAGGATTCGAATTGTTTATTTCAGTTCTTTCCAAGTCCGTCGGTATTTTTAGTCCTATGTGTGTAGGTAAAGGCTTTCGCCGGGCAGCGCGGGTCAGCGGAACGCGCTTCACTTGTCGCGGCCAGACAGTTTCCCGCGCCTGTGCCGTCGCACACCGGTAACGGGACACCCGCCGACCGCCCGACCGGCGTGGCGCATCGCCGCTGAGCGCATGCGCCGACCCGCCGGCCCGCCCGCCCGTTCGCCCGCCCGCCCGTTCGCCCGCCCGTCCGTTCGCCCGCCCGTTCGCCCGTTCGCCCGTTCGCCCGTTCGCCCGTTCGCCCGTTCGCCCGTTCGCCCGCCCGCCCGCCCGCCCGCCCGCCCGCCCGCCCGCCCGTTCGCCCGCCCGCCCGCCCGCCCGTTCGCCCGCCCGCCCGCCCGCTCACCCACCCGCCCGGCGTCTCGCGGGCCGCGCGGCAATTGAGGGTCCCCGCGTTCCCGTACTTGATACTGGTGGAAACGAGGACTCGGGGACGGGGGCGGCTGGTGAGGGCGGCGAAGGCGGTCGCAGCGGAACAGCTGACGAGCGGGCGGCTCAATTGGAGTTTGATTGAAATACAGGACGTTGACTGGATGGGGTAAATCCTTTACGAGCAGTAAAACGCTGAAGGCTGTGGCAGGTTAGCTGAAACGCCAACCTCGCTCAACCCCACAGCCGGAGACACTGCACTTCCCGGACAGCCAACAGCCAGAAGATACTACGAAGTCCCGAATGCCTTCGCAAACCCTGATGTTTATTGCGAAAAAATGAACGTGATGAATTGAAATATATTTCAAGTATATTGTTTTATAACTATTTATTTATATTGTTATTGACTGAACATTATTTCTGACTCGTTTAATTCTGTGAAAATAATACTATGAAAAATAAAAAAATATCAACAAATCAATTAATCAAATAAAACGATATTTTTATTCAATAAAATAATTCACACGTTTTGGGAGTTAATATTCATAGACTGATAATATTGATTTGATTATAGTTTCAGAAGTTAAGATTTGAGGGGTACATCTCTCTTAGTAGGCCACTTGTTATTGTCAAGCATTCGACAATGATATTTAGAATTATCAGCAATGACATAGAATATGTTTTGACGAATTTGTTAATCGATAAAATGTCTACAATTTTATTTTGTAGTTCATTTTCTTATTGACAACAAGCCCGCGCTGAAATGAGCCTTCAAGTGTTAGAAAGAATATGTCAATAGTTCTAAGCGAAGATTTTTTGTAAAATATTGGGTAACCAACATAGTTCAGTCGTTGATTGCTAATCTTTAATTTCAAAAGAATGACATTCAAGTACAACGAATTCACGAACACGGTGTACACTTATTGAACATCTATGTTTCCACGATATTTATTCTTCATCTGGCATTGGTAGAGAATTACAACTGTACTAAAATGCCTGGGAACTGTTTCGAATATTGAAAACTCGGTGACAGAATAAATGTGGCGGAATGCCGTCTATGGGTAGATTTAGGTACTGCGCAGAGCCTATGAGTGGTATGAATAAAAGTAAACAAGTACTCTTTGCTCCGAGTTTCGGAGATCTTACTTAGTTTCGTATGAATAAAGTGGGTAAGCAATTGCTCAGTCTCTGAGTACTTGCTTCAACTCTGAGCGTACTCTCAACTGGCGAGCAAATGCTCAGAATTGGTATGAATAAAGTTAAGCGTTTACTCTCTAGAGTGAGCACTTGCTCCAAAATTTCGGAGGGACCTTAGTAGCAGACTCACGTTTGAAAAGTAAGGTTAAATTGGCCTATTTTTTACCGTGTGTTATATGCACATGCAGCGGACTAAAAAAATGCAAGATTAGGCGAAATTCTCGTGATGTAGACTATTAGAATCTTTGCCGAATCGAAAAGTACAATGTATGGTTGGTATGATTTTTATCGGCGTTTGCTTTCAGGCGCGTTTTCATATTGCATATCTTCTATGGTAATTGGCTATCGCTCTTTTCTATTTGGAATTATTCGGGGTACTGTTTTTTGAAACTTTGTAATGTTTCGTTTCGGCCACAGCGTACTTACGAAAGCTGGCTCTTTTCAAAAATAATTTTATATTCACTTAGCATTTCGGTAAAAATTAGCTGGGCCACTAGCGCCTGTTTTTCGTTACTGCTATTCATATTCGAATTTAAAGAATGAGACAACAAACTATTGCTCTTTATTCCGCACAAATGTGCGCGACGCGCGTAACGTATGTAACCTCTTTGTTGCTCAAGAACCCAATTTTTAAAACTCTTAGCCTGCACTATCACTTGTTCACAACGAGCAAATGCTCGCGAGACATGAGTAAGTTCTTCGGAGACATACGAAGTTTTTATTCATACGAAATGGAGCTTCTGCTCAGTGCCGCGGAGTAGACTCACTTTGCTCCGGAGCAAGTACTCATGAGCAAGTGCTCATTTTTATTCATATGACCCTATGTAACGGTTCCCTCATGCTCAACAGGGAATCGAACGGTACGATAATCTTTATTAATGTCATTCCTATAAGGAAATGTTGACGCCACTGTTGCGATGAAAGCAGGGTGTGTTGGTTGCAAAGGATTGCTGCTGTGCTCTGTACTTAAAGACGTGCTGCTCTGTTTACTTTCTAAAACGATCTAATCTAATCGATGCCGAGATCCATCGCATACTACATTCCTTTCTAGATAGTAGGTAAAAGGAAAGACATTTTATTACATGCTTCATCATTTCGTTTTTATCTTCCATTATTGTTGTCTTAGCACACGAACCTCTGTTCACTTTAACTGTAAATTTGGCCTCGTTCTCGTCTTCTTTGAGTGTTTACTTGTGTGGGTATAATGATGATTACTGTAAAAACCTTTCGTACTGTATGTGAACCGCTGCTAATTTTTATGAGCTAAAATGAAAGCATTGAAAGCCACCTCCATTTTCGTAAAAATTAAAAAATGTATACATGTGTATTTGCAATATGTCGTTAGAAGTAGTGGAATTCAGTAAAAAAATAGGAGTAGAAATAACTTTAAATACATATGTTCATCAGCTACTAATGAGAACTGAACGAGTAAAAGACCCAAGAGATTAATTCGTATTGTGTGTGTGTGTGTGTGTGTGTGTGTGTGTAGGAACGGAGAAGACCTGAAAGAGAACGTAAATAACAAGGTATAGACTCATCAGGTGGTTATAATTTTTTATAAGCTATGGAAAATATTCCTTTGCACGTATTATAAAATACTGCTACTTATTATAATATCTTCGCAATACTGGGTATTGAAACCAATTTAAAATATTAGGCATTTTGCTTGCACCTCCTCTTCCTTCTCACTGCCTCGTTCCACTTGTGGAACTCGACAATTGTGTAAAACTAGTGATGCCGAAATCCTGAATTGAACTCGCTTCTCATCCCACGCCCTGTGCCAGTCGCGGATGCCAGTGAGTAGCTCGCCGACTGCCGGTGAGGAAGGACAAGGTCTGTCCGGCCAATCAGCCGGTGCTGGATTAAAGGAAGGTCATCTTCGGTTGTGGTTCTTAGCCAGAATGACTCCTTATAATTCTCTAGGTAGAGATCAATATTTCGTGTATCTTCACTGTTCCTCCCAATAATTCGGCCTGGAAGGCTAGGTTGTGAAACTTTATCGCATGTCATACAGAATTATGGACTATGAAATGAACGAAAGTAGTTTTTCTAAGTCCCTATTTCATGGCTGTTCCGAGGACAGTACAGCAGAAGCGATGACTACGCAATTGAGAGCAATTGGTTGTCATGTGAAGGCGAGAACCAATCAGTTTTGACAAGTCCGTCCCTGCCAGTTATGCAGGCACCATCACGCCCTGGAAGAGTTGTGGGAGGTTGCATAACGCCTCTGTAAATCTCATTAGCTAAGCTATCGAGCTATGGCCAATGTGGTCTTTTCTGAATAGAAGAAATGGAAGAGTGATATTTGGACTGTTATTTGAAAAAAAAATTAAATATTTTTTTGTTAAATGAAGCATCCCGTTTCAATAACTTAACAGTTTTGGGACATATATAATCAATTTTGTATATTTCAATTGTTCATATTTCTGTATATTCCGCCGTAAACGCAGATATTTGTGTACTTGGACCTTGTATGCAAATGTTCATATTCATCGTCCTTCCGTGGAAAATTGTCAGCGAACAGTAATGTATCAGTCGCTAACATTTCAACATCTATCGGACGCCGCGAATCCCGCGCGGTCATTCTTTCATCTTCCTTGTCCTATCCTCAACCCTTACACACACGCATTACACTACCACACTATGCCTACACTACCAAAAAACCTCCATACGTTATGTCGATTGAGCAGTCTGGAGCCAAGAGCTTATCTCGGCTGAGGCGGTGCCCCTATCCTTATATGACCTTTCCTTACCCCGTACATTCATACACTTACATGCACTTCCACACATCACAGGAGACCGGCCAGGAGCTTCGAGCTTATACAGGTTGAGGCGGTTCACCACTGATGGGAGATAAACCCCGTAAGCCAACGGTAGGACGGTGCCATCCAGAAATCACCACCACCTCCTGCCTTAAAACGTGCACTACACTTACGGGAGTATAGACCTTAGCAGTTGACTCGCCCGGAATCACTGATCAAATCATTCATCAAATGTGACGAATACCGTATTCCAACTACGGAACGTAAACGAATAGAATTCTTGCTGCCCATGGAGACTCGAGACTCCTGGAAGCTACTACCATAGGGGCGCTGGTCTCGCTGCCATGGCGCGGCTCCAGTCGGATGCTCGTGGTGGTGCGTTTCGCGAACTCTGGTCGCTGTTGCGTTCATTCCGCGATATCCGTCCGTGCACCCGCAACAATTCCTCTAACTGTGGAGTAGATATCGTCTTCCCCCCCCCCTCCATTGCTACCTCAGCTCTTTTGTCGTATCAGCTCACTGTGATGCGTTAGTCGGTACAGAAAACTTCAAAAAACCGAAAGACGCCGCGAAGATGACAGATCGTGTGCAAAATTAAGTACGTGAGTTTCCCCATTATATTTCTAAGATGTGAGCAAATTTTTATAAAAATGATGCGGTTGACTTCTGTTTTGCTTGTACGCAAACAATTTATATGATTTCTGTGCCTTATTTTTTGTTGAACACCTATTTTCTTCATTACACCTTTTCGCAAGTTTTCAATTTTTAATTGCATATGAATTTACATTTAAATGCGCATAATTCGCGGTTTTATTGCGTATAAATTTGAACCCTAGTGATTGTGACGTGAACATGGTACGATGATTGAAGAAAATGTTACGAAAGAGAGACAAATACCATAGATTTAAAAGAATATGTACTGCGAACCCTCTTTGGTCGCGACAATTTCCAGACGGAGTGGCAGCGATTTAAACCACGGCATCCTGAGCTGGAAAGCTAGCGCTTGCCACTTTGCCACGGGTCTCCCCAGCTGTCAGGCAGTAATAATGCTTGTGACGACCAACTTGGCAGTGGCATTAGCGTCTTCCTTAACCCCAACGAGCTCTGAATCACCCAACTGCATTTCCCACCGAGCGTCTTTCTGGCCAGCGTCGTCCCGTCAGCAGGTCATCGTCGTTCTGGAGACCGACTCGTTAACGAAGGACGCCATCACGGAAAAAGCCAGAAACGCTAGCCCAAAGTCAAATAAGGTTTCCGCAGCATATAAAATACATTGTCTGATGGGGGGAGGGGGATCGCTGAATCCGAATCTGAAGTTTGCAGAAATTGACAAAAACTTCAAAATTGAAAAATGTAGAGTCAAGAAAATATCAAAAATTTAGTTTATAAATTTGACAGACCCAGCCGGATAGCAGAGGTCACTGTCTGAAGAGCCAGAGCAACCTCGTATTTAGAGGGTCGCGGGTTCGAATCCCGTCCGGGGCATGGATGTTTCTGTGTGCCAATGTGTTTGTAAGTGTCCATTCATCCTTCATCATCATCATCATCATCATCATCATCATTTTAAATCTTATCCCCCTAGGACTAACAAACTTAGGTTGTGCAAAATGGTTTCAGAATGGAAATGCTGCCCCCCCCCCTTCCTAAAAAAAGTCACGTGCACTTACCCCCCGGGGAAATATCGCTGGGCCGCAGAGGGTGCGGGTGCGGATGGTCCTAAGATGACCGATTCGCGTCCAAAACGAAAAGAAATTGAGTGACTTACGCGGGACCAGGCTGAGGCAACAAACAGGGAAGTCGCAGACCGGGTTTTTGTTTCTGTTTGAGGCGCCGGCCGTCCCGCCACGCGCAGCGCTCGTGCGCGAAGTGCGCCTGACGCCCAGTGCATTACGGCCGACGGCGCGCTTCGCTGTTTCCGCTCTGTTAAGGAAGTAAAGTGGGAGCCGGCGACGAGTATTAGCGGACACTGGGCGCTTGCGGGTGTTCTTTCGTGGATCTTTTATTTAACAGCGGTGCAGTCTTGCTTAATGTACGTTCTATACAAGAGAACAATGTATGGGGTATTAATGTGGAATGATTAATGGGGGCTTCGTATCTGCACATATCACTAAAACACTTTGCTCGCTCTATGGATTTTCTTTGTTTTGTCTCATATTTGTATTGGGGTTAATATTTACCTGAATATTATGATTTACTGCTTTTCATGTATTGAATGAAATTGTGCGAAGCCGTTTTGAAATGGAGCGGTGACAAGTGAGGGAGAACGACTTGTGCGTAATATGTGGCCCTATCAATCCGATACTGCACTGGGAGTGAAGTGAAGCGTGAAGTTCAGAAGGCAATCTCGAAGTGACTGGTCAATGCGGCTGGTGCCTAGAATTCTCGTGCACGTGTGAGAGAACTGCCGCATGCTCACTGCATTGCCTCTGACCGGGAGGTCCCAGTTTTGAGTCCCAACGCAAAATTTTTTATACTACGTTGTCAGCTAGGTCGAATTCAGTCGCAGTCTGCAGGAAAATTACAGAGTCCGCCTACTTTGGTCGGTTGTTTTCCGTGGATTCTCCGATCAAAACAAGGCGAATGTCGGAGCAGCACCCCAACAAACGAGCCACGGACCGCGCACGGTCTTTCCCTCCTCTTCCTTGTCCTATCCTCACCCCTTACTTAAAAACATACTGACGCTACAGTACCTCACATCCCGGGAGACCAGTCAAGAGCTTAGAGCTTGTCCCGGTTGGGGCGGTGCCCCGCTGGCGGGAGATACCTGGTTGAGGGGAATCCCCGCTAGCCGACGGTAGGTCGGCGCCGGATCTCGCCACCGAACGAGGGAAGACCACCGCCACCTTCCGACGAAAGTATGCACTACACTTATGGGACCTATGACCTCAGTAGTTGACACCCAAACAACCAGCTTGTTCCTGAAAGTGTCGAAAATCCGCCACAGTCGGAAAAATCGAATTTCCCGATCAAAGAAGCTTCGATAGCGCATCATATTACACAACTACATTCGCTGCGCTATCGCATATTTATTGTTCAGTTACTTCCAATATGGCGAACGATAAATCCCTAACCCACTGGATGTGAACTATAGTTAATTATTTTGAATAAATTGAGTAAAATTATAAAAGCGTGTTGCATTAGTTACCTGCCGACCTGAATTCACCAATGCTTCCAACCACTAACGTTAACTTACACGCTTATTCATATCTTACCATATAATGCTATCTACACCTAAAGCTTTCTCTTTCCTTTTGCTCTCTCTGCTTTCCTGGCGTTTTAAAGACCTGGTAAGTGAAGACCGTTGTCTGCGTGATGCCTCGAGTGGGCTGGTTTCCAATGTTTTGTCACGAAGCGGCAGTGAGTAAGCAGAAAGCTGTTACGGGATGCAGCACATTCTGAGAGAACTTCAGAGGCGACGTAGCAAAGTGGCAGAAACATTCCCTTGTGTTCAGGCGCGACTCAGTGGGGCGTCAAACACACGAGTCTCCGCGGAAAGCGCCAACTAGCTGTTCCGGAGTTGACTGACGTCGGGCAAACAATAAAGAACTGAGAAACTGGGTTCTTAATTTTATTTTTATATAGAATCTCCCAAGTTTCAGAGGCTATTTGAACACTGCAGATCTGTGAAGAAAATATTCCTTCCTTTCATGTGCAATTCATATATCCTAAGCAATCCTTTTTGCCAAATCATTAAAATCCATTCTTATCCCTGAATAGCACGTTAAGAACAACAGAAAAATGTGGATTGTGGAAAAAATAGTTCAGCTTTTTTAAGTCCACGACTGATCTCACTTTAGGCAATTTAATAAGCATAAACATGAAATTGCTATAATTGTTATTAAGCAGTTTCTCTAGGAAATATAACATTATAAATGAAGCAATAACAATTGAACTAAAGTTGCTGTGAACAGAAATGTTAATTCAATAAATTGGAAAGAGGAAGAAACAAACGCCTGTATTAAAAGCTTTTGAACTGTAAATTTAACTTCAGAATAATTTTAAAAGTATTTATTTTCAATAGTATTACAAGTTTGAGCTTTCTCATTAATTTTGCTTTCGTATAAATACTGATAAGGCGTTTCAAATTTTGTTGCATAGCGTTAACTTTTATTTACGCAAGCAGGGGCTAATTGCGCAAACACTTAATTTGGTCCAGGCTTCTCACTTTCACTTCCCACCGATTTATAATATAACATTTTATAATAACATAATATAACAATAACATTTTGTATTAACAAAATGGGCTGGGAAATCTTGTAAGTGAGTTATTCCATTACCTGTACGTATCCAACCAGTGTGTTTGCCTTGGCGTTGTAACCACTCTCCCGTCTTCTTTATCTGTAGACCTCTTGACTTCTGCTTTCGCTCAGGGTTTCGGCTCTCCACGATGAGTCTCGCCGAATGGCGGTTTATATCGTACGGATGGTCAGGAAGACGAGTGGCCAGTCTAAAATCGTGTTTCAGCTAAATGCAGTAAAGAGAAAACGAGAATTTCATCTCGTAGCTCGAGGACTGGGAATTTGGCATTTAAATGAAAAGGAGACTCAATAATGTATACTATTAAGTGAATTATTGAGAAAAATTATAGAACTTAACCCGGGATTGTATTCATTCAATCCCACATCTGTAATTAGTATTTCCAGGCCTCGAATCTGAATTTGAAACTTAATACGCGCTATCAAGAAAATGTCCAACAGCAAACTGAGACAATCGAAATGAAGCAATTATATTTTAAATCCACTAAATGCCACACGACAACCGAAATTCCAGTGATACACGACCTGTCGAAAACGTAATTATACCTAACAATGCATGGAGTAGCATAGTTAATGAGAAGTAATGGAGTAAACACGTGGAGACGAGCCGGGAGGCTTCGGCACACAATCCCCCAGAGCCCGCAGCCTCACTAATAGCCTTACTGTGTTAGTAAGCTCCCGAATTTCGCCAGCGAACTTAAGTGGGCTGCTGCAGGGGTCCACCTCGCCGCGCTCCGACCTTGGCCGCGTGCGGGATTGGGGCACGGGGAGGGGGGGCAGGGGGAGCGAGGTGTCGGGCGGCGTCGGCGTCCTGTTGCCGCGCTCATCCTCATTGCCACCAATTGCGCGGTGATGCGGAAGTGGGCCATTTGTGTACCCGCGCGCTGGTTTGTTGGCTGGGAACGCCGGACGCCGCCGCCGCTGGCTGGGGCGTCGACGCCGCCGCCGCCGCCGCCGCCGCCGCCGCCGCCGCCGCCGCCGCCGCCGACCTTCCGGCGCGCTGTCCGCGCCCCCGCCCACCCCCTGCTGCCACGCCCCCTCCCGACAGCCGTGGATTCGCCCTAAGCGCCAAGCATTGCTGCTGCCACCGCCACACTATTCCAACCCTCCCCACATCGCCGCTACCACCCGCCCCTCCCCTTCAACGCTGCCCCCGAATCCAAGCTGGTTCTTCCTCTTACTGCCACCCTCCTCCCACCTGCCAAGAACCCGCAACCCTCGCTGTACGCGCCAAGACTTGCCACCTCCACACTATTCCAACCCTCTCCACCCCACTCAACGCTGACGCGAATACCCGCCCCCATTCACGCTGCTCCGGAATCTATGCTGGTTGGTACCCCACGATGCTGCGCACCCTCCCGCCTGCCGTACCAAGCCGTCCTGCTACCACCGCCACCACCCCCACACCATTCCAACCCTCGCCTCTTCGCCGCTATCACCCGCCCCATCCCCACATTCCCCAACTCTATTCTGGTTCCACCGCATGCTGATCCGCCCTTTCCCACCTGCTGCCCCAAGCCATTCTGCTCCCACGTTCACTCCATTCCAACCCTCCCCACACCGCCACAACCCGCCCCATCCCCGCTGCCCCAAAATCCAGGCTGGTTCTGACCCATCCTTGCTGCTCCGGCCACTCCCACCAGACAAAGACCCACCACCCTTCTGTAGGCGCCAAGCTTTGCTGCTGCCGCCTCTACCCCATTCCAACCCTCTCTACACCGCCGCTACTACCCATCCCACCCCCTCGACACTCGCACCCTCTTCGTATTCCCGCTGGATCTGTCCTGTCCTTCCTGCACACTCCCTATCTCTGGATTCCCACTGCCCCCACTTAATACTTGAGGCATCCGCTCTCCATCTTTGCTAGTCTCGAACCCTTTAGTGCCGTCTCAGCCCCTGTCACCACCAATTACTAACAAATGGTCTATTCAAAAACACGACTACACTGTAACTGTGACAATATGAATATTTTGAATAGATAAATGTACAATATTCTTCGAGCATGATAATTAAATTATTATAAAATAGCGATCTTTCTTGCATTTAATTGCTTACTGATTTGTTATAATGGATTTCATTACATTATACTAAAACCGTTTATTTGTGTGAAACGTTAAGTTGTTAATATCAGTCGAAAAATTATAGTGTACTCATTAGGTATTCATTTTTCCATATGCAACCAAAGGATACCAACTCTGATGATACGTGGGTATCCGAGCTTTCGAATCATCTGCGTACATAGTCTTAGCGTCTGAGATTCAGAAAATACGTATTTGTAATATTGCAACTATAAGAGCATGGATACATTTACTGCAGTTCACTGAATCAATTTCCTTTATTATTACATTAGATTTTTGTAAATATCAATTGTGTATTAGCACAAGCTTTTATTTGAAATTTCATTTTACAATCAGAAAAAATGTCTTCATTAATAAATGATCCCTCGGAATAATCACTATGCTTTGAGTACTTTTCTATGAATTTTCGCAATATTCCGCAACTATTCTTTATTTCCCTTCAGAAGCATCCCATGTACTGAATTTGTACTATATATGTTATTAATTTATTTCAAACATATGTGTAGGTATAATCGTGCTCAGAGAAGTCTTTGCAAAGACAGAAAAGCATTTTAAGGCCAACTTGAAACATTCAGACTTAAATGCATTTCGTCGCTTTCGGAACAGAACCGGCGCAGGAAAGCGCTGTACTTTTACTATCAAGGTGAAAAAACGCCACAGCTATCTAAGGGAGATCAAGAGGTAACAGTCGGCTAGGAGAAATCTCGAAAACCGCGGGGAAGAGCTTGGATGAAAATTATTCGTAGTCGGCGGCAGCGGTGACGACGAGTAGCCAGAACCGAGAGAACCCTAACTCATTGTAACGGGGGGTGAAAGCGAACCCACGTCCCGTCATCTAAAAATAAGAAAGTTCACGAAAAGGAAGTAGCGCGAGAGCGCGAAAGAAGTAGTCTGTTCCTCCACCGGTAGTGTCCCTCCAGAAGGTACGCGGCGAGCTGGGCTCGCGTGCTCAAGCTGCGGAATGAAATTGCAGGGGCGTCCCGCAAAAAAACCGACGGGAAGGACGAGGAAGACAATATGAGAAAGTGAGGGGAAGTGCTTCCTCACGGAGGAAGGGAAGCGCGTTGGAAAGTGGAGGCGCTACGAAACTGTATCCGAGAAAATTGCACCGCGTTTTTTTTTCCTTCGTCTTCTTCGCGTTGTCTGTGTCCGTGCAGAACACTTTATGGGTGTAGCCAGGTGCGGCAGTCGTCACACGTGAGAAATGGGTTTTGCAGATGAGCGCATCGTCGATGCAAAGTGCCTCGGTCTGTGGAAGCGTTTGTGGAAAGTGGTTGGGACAATGCAGCATAATTTGGTCACGAAATTTTGAATTGCTTGATGACACTCTTTAGTATAAAATTATCATTTGTAATGTTTTAAACTGCCTTTTCGGTGCAATTGTATTCTAGAGCCTGCGCTGGAGAATGTAGAAATAGTTTTTAATTCGTTGGAGAGTGACAATGCCATGTCTAGGTTGACAGACCGTGACAAGACGTTGTGAGACATGACGAGACTTTGCGTGACACATGAAAATAACGAGGTTATAATGCTGTCTGCGGCGTCCTAGAGTGTATAGTATCACGTGTCGTGCCTAAAGTAGCAGCGGTTTTTCTTCTCTGAGAAATTGTGACATTGGGAGTGGCTTTAGTGACAATGTGAGATTTCTCATTTCTTTAATGTTCTTAAATATCACTACTCGTGATAAAGTAGAAAATAATGATAATTGCGGGTTCCTAGTTTACATGGTTTCGTGTTAACGTACTTTCAGTTTTAAGGGTTATAGTGGCATATGTAGTACATACTGAGCAATGCGATTTTTTCTAATATTGTTCTGTTAAATGGCTGATCAATGTTTCGAAACTAAGTAGAGAGATGGAGAAGGAATTGAAAGCAATACTTATTCTCTGGCCGTTTCGTATAGCGTCATGACGTAGAAACGACTGCAGTAAAGCATACATATTAATACATATCGTTTGAAAATATGTACTAGTCTGTGGTATAATGTATCAATTTCTGATAACATGATTTAGTACAATTAAGGTTTCGAAACTGAGCAGAGAGATGGAGAAGGGATTAAAAGCCAAATTCCTTCCCTGGCCTTTTCCACTTCCCTAGTTTCACCCCACGCCGCTGCTTCGCCTCGTGGGTGAGCGACCTCCGAAAGGCGTCGCAGACACAGAGGCGGCTCGTTTCCGAAGACGGGACGCGCTCTTCATCTGTCGAAGCCCGCGGCGCGGCGCGGCGCGGCGGGCCGTGGGCGGGCGCAGGGCGTTTTGACAGCGCGCGCGTTTATTTGTGGAGCGAAGGGCGGCGGCGGCGGTGGGCGGCGACGGTGGGCGGGCGGTGGGCGGTGGGCGAAACGGCTGGACGCTACAACACACGCGTTCTTTCCAAAGAGCGTCCTCCTCGAGGGCAAGAGCTGAATCAACGGGTTGCTCAGTCCGTCGCTCAGGATCGTCGTTTAAGGAGACAAAGCACGTGTTTACGGACGTGCAAAATAGGGTCTGTGTAGAAACGAGGAGAAAGTGAGAAAAATGAGATCAGACGAAGAAAAGTAGAAACTTGTTTTACATCGCTTTAAACCGGATTATGGTTAGATTTTTTCTCGAGTAAGATTGGGGAGGGGCATTGAGCATTTGGCTGTCTAAACGGTTGGTATGGCTATTTACTTTGCGAGGTAATGAGCTGCACTAGCGAACTACTCAATATCAGCTTAAAGCAAAAGATTTCTAAACATTACAAGTAAACTACATTTATAAAAATAAAAATAAAAAATCGCCGTTTTCCTGCCCACAATTAAACAACTTTCTCTTCTTACGAAGTTTCTTCGTAAGGCGAGAATGTGAAGATATTAAATGCATGCTAATAGTGTACTAATGTCATGGAGCTGGACCTAACGAGTGTCAAAAAATGTTTATATGAATGGGCGAAATCCAGAACGGTATCGGTGACATTTTATAAATTCTGAGAAAAACGTGTTTATTTTTGGCTATATTTCCGTGGAAATGTATTTTCGTGGTTTTAATTAACAATTGAAATGATTGCGTGGTTTTAATGACGAAAGAAAGCATCACGACTTTACAGTAATATTGACTAAAAGAAACAGATTTCTCAGAATTTATAAAATGTCACACATATCGTTCTGGTTTTCACACATTCATTTTCAAACATATTTTATGTTTATCATGTCAAATTTAAAATTGAATTGAACATATATTAAAATAATGTAAACCTTTTATTGATCAATTTTTAAAGATATTTTTCTTTTCTTCTAGAATAATATTTTTTTTTATTTCTGTTCTCTTTTCTGTCATTCCTACTTCTCGGAACGGTCTCGTGAATGTTCAGAGCGCTCCCTGGCCTTGGCTCTCTACCTTGAGGTGAACGAGCTGCTCCTGCTTCTGCTTCTGCTCGAGCGCCGTTTCCAGCGACGCCCATATGGGGCAGCAGGTTCCACTCGCGCCGCCGCGACGGCCAAGATGGATGAGCCTCCCGAGAAGGCGTTCGGAAGCTTTCAGGCGCTCGCGTTTGTTTACTTCGCCGCACTTCTCCGACAGATAATGTAAATAACATCGCTATTCCGGGCGCTGCGTGGAGATTAGTTCGCGCAAGCGATCAACTGAGATTAATATTCTTAAGAGGGGAAACATGAAGATCGCCGAAAGTGGTAGTGCATTTTAGAGGTGGGCTGTCGTTCTAATACATACATAATTTTTGACAGTCATTTAGTTAGTGAAATGTATAATGCAGAGGTGACCAACTTGCAAGGCCTCAAGGGCCACAACTTAAACCTTTAATGTGGTTGCGGGCCATATTCTCATTACTAGGGCGATACATACCTGATGTCTTTTTCTTGTTGATATCGGCATTTTGGCCGGCTGTTCTGTAACGGGGGAGGGCAGGGGGAAGTGGAACCATGCGTGATATCAGGCCGTATCATGCATCACGTAGTGAAACACATTGGGATTATTTTAAATATAATTTTCTAGAAAAAAAATTAAAACTAAATTTAACTTCTTTTTACATTAAAGGTGTTCGACCCCGGTAAGGTGCGTGCGCTAGGCGCACGATATTCTCGCCTGGCATGGAGCATTTTTATGAAATATGGACTTTCGCCTGACATGGACTTTCACCTTTGACTAATAACATTTTGCGGGTCACAATAAATGGCACCACGGGCCACATGCGGCCCGCGGGCCGCCAGTTGTATAACCCTGGTCTAATGTTAGGTCATGGAAATGATATAAATTATACACGGTTCTATAACATCTATATAATTAATAAATTTCTTGAAAGCTCTTAGTCCAGACTAATGACGAATACTTACTTTCACCTTGTGCAAGCTGAGTGGTATTTCATATAACGCAGATATTTCATTTCTTTTTTGACTGTGTTGTTTATGAAATTAAAGCAAGATACAAAAGAAAAACGTAGATTAATTTCATAGTTTATTTTTCAATTTTTAAAATAAAACTTGCAATGAACTTTGTAGAACTGGTCAATCAAGCTTTTTGAGATTGTAGGAACAGAAGTACGTAAAAGTGTAAATCAAATTTCAATATTTTTTTCTTTCGAAAAGTTAAGACGACTTGTCTTAAGCGAATATTTGTGGGTGAAATCTAAAGTATAATAGTTATCTATCTACAAAATTTCACGTACAAAAAATACATTTTTATTACGTCATAAACGAATCTATTTTAGTTTAATTCTTCAAGCTTTCTAGTCGATTTTCCCTAGAGTTATTTACGACTAAATTGTCAAGGAGTAGAACAAACGAGTACGTTCTCATGCAACTACACGCAAACGGTTATGTAAATGTTAATGTATATCATTTAGTGTATGATTACGTACACCTTGACTAAATTTACATCATTAGATATATAAACTGATTACTTTAATTGAAACGATTTATGTATTTTCGGTAATTATCTTGTTTAATTTAAAAGCAGCGTCGCGCTGCAGCACTTCAGTAAATGTCAGGTAGAGCTGACATTAAAATTAAACTGCCCGTCGCCAATAAGTAATGTCGTGAAGAGATGGGTTCGTTGAAGAGCCTCCCCTAAACGACGCAGAAAAGGAACTTGGGGAGCGCTAGTCTTGATAAGGCTTCAAATCACGCGAGAAAAAACGTGTACCTCCTCGTGCAACTTCACGCAAACGGGTATGTAAATGTTCACGTATATCTTGTAGTTTATGATTACGTACACCTTGCGTAGCAAATTCAGTAACTGGCTAGTATCTACGAATATTTTATTTCATTTACAGCAGTGTTATGAGGGTTTTCAAAAGTATTCCGTGCCCTTCGAGTATCAAGTATTTGGACATTGTGTACAAGACACGAAGTTTTGTTTGTTAAATTAAAAAAATACTTGAACAATGGTGTTAATATTATATTTAATTCATAAAAATTTATTTAAAAATTTCATTTTTATTATACTTATTAACAGACAGTGTGTGCCATAGCTTTTCCGGAAATCTCAAACATTTCTGGTGAGAATAGGAAATTCCATAGTTGAATTGATAGTGTAATTATGAATTACTGATTTAAATTATGTTATGGTGATTTCCCATTTGTCATGCACGCCACAAACAGAAATTAAAAAACACCCAGGAGCCATACAAACCAAAAGTAGACTTTACTGTAGATAAAATACGGTTCCAAGTGAAGCAAAGAAGCAAAGAAAAGCGAATTAAGTCAGTGGAAAAAATACTGTATATTTATTTTTCATTGATACGTAATTGTTTATTATTGCCTTAGACAAGGAGCTCTATATGCTCGGCATATCTTACCTGGATCGAGAGAATTGTGATTACGAGGAAAATATTAAAACAGCTGAATGATGCTACATGATCTTTTAGGAAGGGAATTATGAGAGGGAATTACGGGATGGAAGTATGAAAAGGCAACCCGAGTCAAGTAAACATCCAGTTATTAATTAGTAAATATGTAAATAGGAATCATTAAAATTATGTGAAAAAAATAAAATCTTGTATGTATTGTACCACGTCCGTTAACTGGTTCTAATGATCGAAACTCGATCATTAAAACCCTCAAAACGCCCTTGGTACATAAATAACTATTCTCATATTAGAATTACGTTTTTTCGCCAGACGTTTCTTCCTCTTTTCCCTCTTTTCGAGCAGTTCTCGAAATCTGTCACAACCGGTCGACGTTTATTGAAGCGCCCGCCCTCGGTAAGTGACAGCGGCGGCGGCGGGACGAGGACGGGTGGGGGCGAGGCCGTGGGCGCGAGCGGCGTCGACGGGCGACCACCCTTCCGGCCCCGGGCGGAGGGGCGCTCGCCCTGATAACGCGCCCAATCTCGCAGCTGTCCCGTCGGCGCGGGGCCCCCATCTGTCATTCACTTTCCCTGATTAACGTCGCCGCCACCGCCACCTCCGCCGCGCCCAGGTTTCCCGCGCCGCGGGTCTTGTCCTCCCACGCCCCGACGACGACGCTTCAAAGTCGTGTGCGATGGCAGCGCTACGGTCAGAAAATGCCTTAGTACAAATAGTATTACTAGTACAAATAGTAATACTATTACAAATGTGGCGGCGATGGTGTAACGGTTAGCGTATCAGACTGTTCAACTCAATCGTTCGCGGGTTCAGACCCAATCGATGTGAAATCCTTCGTACGCCTTCCTTCGGAGGGGAAGCAAAGCCGGCGGTCCCATGTTAGTGGATTTACTGCATGTAAAAATTCCTCAAGCCCAAATGAAGCCTCTGAGCTAAATTCAAATCACCTGTTTCGTCGCCCAAGAAATACCTCATTTCTCCGCTAGTTGGTGAAAGGAGCGGACCCAAATATGCGTGGTCAAACGGAAGAGCGGACCTGATGGCATGAGCCTCGCCACGGAAAATGGGAATCAATATTAATTGAAGTTATTCAATTCAATGATGTTCGACTGTTCAAGGAATTGACTAGCCATGCGGCGAATCGGATCCAAATCTTCCGGTATACGGATATCCTGGTAGTTCTACACTCTAATCGGTGTATTCCAAAACCTATTTGCGTTACTTTGCCTCGATGTTTAATCGTGAATGTAGTGCGGGAATTTGAACCATTTTTATTAGTTACAAACATCTTTTCTTAAGGCCAATCATCTAACTAAAAGTGAAAGCGAACATTCGCAGAACTTGAATAAATAGGCTTCGAATTTATTTCAACATTTGAATATATATTTTCGCTGAAATACCCAGGTGTCGCAGTTTCGTCAGCAGCAAATACTTTATTGATTTGCGCAATTCATAGACAAACTGATAAATGTGCTTTTCTTTACTTTCTGAATGAATTCCAGAAGAAGCAGACTCGAGAGCACCGAGACTCGTGAATTAGTCGGTGATGAAAGCTGTGCGAGATACGAATATTGTGAAAGGAGAATGTCTGGTTGCTAGCAGTGTTGTGCATTCATGTGAATGCATTGGAATTTCTTTCCATTATGTAACATGGTTTCCAATTTCTTTTCTTTATGTAAAGCGTGTGTAAAACTTCTTTTTCTGATGGCAATTCAAAATTTGAAAAATTAAAATAAATTTATTTTTGTTGCAGGTACGTACACCTGGATGTGAATAGACACAAGATCTCCATTTACGAGAGCCGCATATCGAAGAATGCTGTAAGTGATCAGACTTTTATCAAATACCGTGCAATATACATTTTTTTGTTTATTTATTTATTTATTTCCACAGAACAGCATAACTGCTTTACAGGGATTGTTTTCATACAATAACAACTTAAAATACAGGTATACAAATAAATAAGACAGCAGAATACCTTTCAGTCAACAACAACATACATAAAATTGATAAGATTTCGGATATTCGTCAGGCCTAAGAAGTGACGCGAGGTAGTGGTGTCAGACCACTGGTTGTTCGTCGCTGGGATCGGAATTAAAATGCTATTCTGTTCAGGAATTTCCAGTGAACAAGGGGTCTACCGACTCTGTAGGAGGGAGTCGGCATTACCGCTGTCTCTGCGGCGTCTCTGAACGAGAGATACTAGTGTTCGAGTTTCGACGTTGGCGGATTTTCGATACTATGTCTAGGTCGAATTCACCCACTGCGTGGAGGAAAATTCGAGCTGCTCTGATCGGTAGTTTCCCTAGGTTTCTCCGATCAATTCGAAGCAAATGCAGACGCAGACCCTGACACATAGGCCGCCAAGGAGCGCAGGCTATCTTTCCTTCCTCTCTCTTCTTTTTCACACATACACGCAAACATTTACATGGAACTATAGGACCACACATGTCGAGTGCATAGAGCTTATCTCGGCTGGGGCGATGCCTCGCTGTGAGGATGGCTGGAGGGGAAAATCCCCTGCCATCCAACGTGTACGTCGGTGCCGAACCTCAACATCCAGCGGAGAAGGAATATACTCAACATGAACAATACCAGTAAACAAAACAGTTGACGTGTCAGGAATCAATCAATCCAATCAATCAACCAATCAATCAATCAATCAGTCAGTCAACCAACAATAGGGTCTTAAGGCTTCTCCCAGTTCCCTTGAATCTCATTCCGCTCCCTCTTTATTCATTTCATTAACTACCACCTATCAGATCTTCTCAGCCACCTCAGTTTCCATGCAGAATAAAATATTGAAGGTTGTTTTCTGATCTTAGTTAATTGTGACCGTGATTTTTATAATATAGCCCCAAACAAATAATGTTCTCAGAGTTGAGAAATTCTCAAATTAAGGAAAATCGACGTGAAGGCAGTCCTTCATATATTGTGCGAGATTTTTCTCAAAAATTCATGTCAATGTCCCCTACTCATACAGTAGGTGAATAATATTCTTAGTATTAAAGCTTGTGCTCATTCATAAACTGGCCATGAAGGACTCGCTTCGCTCACAGTTTCGCTTAATACCGCATTGCTCAACCTTGGATGCCTCCTTGTAAGGTGAAGTCACAAGCATACGTATTAAGGTGGAGCGACGCTCTTAGCTTTCAACGATCTGCACACCCAATATCCTGCCCTACATGGCGTTCACGTATTGATGTTCTGACACACACATGTTTCGACACCAATTTCAGCCGTAAATTGTGATTGAAGGAAATACATATTGTGCCGTGAGTGGCGTCCGTGTCTTTCTTTTCCCTCCACCCTTCGACACCGTTTTCGGTCGTGCAGCACGGAAGCGCCGCTTTCTCGGGTCCTACGCAGGACCCTGAGAGCAGCGCGCGAGTATCTAACCCTGCGGGCGATCACGCGCACGATTCTGCGTGTTCAAGACACTGCAGTGCCTCTGACAGGGAGGACCAAGGGTCGAGCCTGTCGATGGCACTACCTACGTAGCTAGGTCGAGTTCTGTCGCTGTCTGGAGGAGAATTCTAGCAGTCGGCTGCTCTGATTGATAGTTTTCAGTGATTCCTCCGATCATCGACAGGCGAATACCGGAGCAGTACCCTAGCAAACGGGCAATTTTCCGCGCGATTTTTCCTTCACCTTCCTTGTTCTAACTGCAGCCCTTACTTGCATACTTACGTGCAGTACACTACCACACTTGCCGAGAGACCGGTCGTGTGCTGAAACCTTGTCCCGGCTGGTGGAAGATACCTGAAAAAAAACCGTTAGCAGACGATACGCCGACGATAGTCGACTCTCATCATTTGCCAGGGGAAGATCATCGCCACCTCCAGAGGAAAAAACACGCTCTACACTTACGGGAATAATGACCGTTAATAGCCGTTAACGCTCCCGGAATTACAAGTTAATCAATCAAAAAAATCCATATTCAAAGGTTTTCTTTTGCATATTATTACTTCTTGATGGAATACACACAGTTCAATTTTAATAAACTTAGCACACGTGTATTTGACTTACCTTGGCGTTTTAAATAAAATTAGCTTTCATCGATTTATTATGGGCCATATTACTCGCATCTCCAGAGATTGTTGACCCTAGTATGTAAATAATAATTAGAAAGCATCAAAAGGGCATCTATTTTATTTGATGGGTTTTTGCCACTGCCAGCAACTGCTGAGGATATGCAGCAGGCTAGTGTTGACATTGTTAGCTAGATAGGCAATGGCTATTATTATAATTAATATCTATAGGTTTTTAATGTAGATATGTGTAATAGTTCTCCAAGAATACCCACAAGTCCCCCAAGTACCCACAAGTCGTCCACAGCGAATAGAGAATCGAAAGTTTTATATACTTTAAAAAGGCGTTATATCAATCAAACCTTCGTAGTTATAGTCGTAGATTCTGGGTTTCTTGGATTTTCATTTAATAAGCTTCGCTGGAAACAATATTTTCAATGATCTTAAAAGATCATAGATGCATTGAATGTTGGGTATACGTAACGTGCCATCAGATGACAAATAGCTTTTGAATGCCTTGGACTACTAGTACTGTTTAACTTTAACATTAACTTTATTGTCTTCTCTTATCCGACAGCAGCGCTTGGCAATATAAGTGATGAGACAAGGCAGCTCAAGGTGTATTTGCACATATGTTCGAATTCCATCGTGGGCAGTTTTATTTGTGAATTGAAAGACTTAGAAATTCAAATAGTACTATCATATTATGGGTCCATTACAAATGGTACGATAAGGTATGTGCTGTTGTACCACAACTAGTTTTCAGAAGATCGTAGATGCGTTTAAGATTAAAATCTAAGTAAGTGCTATTATATGACCTTTTTTCTTAATATCACGGACGAGGAGTCTAAATTAGTATTGAAATGAGTAACTTTCTCACCCATCCCCATCCAAATTTCTCAATCGTTATATGAAACGACATAGAATCAGAAACCTGTCAGTGTTACAATATTAAATGATAAATAACATTTCATAAAAAACAGCGTGGGTTTCGATTTCATTGAACTTTTTTTGTAACAGTGGTTTGAAACATTTTGTATTGCAAAATGATTTAATAAGAACATTCAGCGACCTGAAAAACCAACACATTGCACAATTACCCCAAATTATTGAACTTCGAACGTTCCTACGTATTGAAAGGCCATGTGATACGACCGATCCGCAAGGAGACAGTAGCTTTCCGAGAGGCAAGACCATCGAGAAGTCGAGAGACTGCGGTTTTGGGGGCGGGAGATTCGACGCGCTGACCCGTATTTAAGTATTACTTTTCTCACCCCCCAAACATGCTTCGAACGCATTTGAAACTTTGTAATGGTGTTCTTCCCGAAAGAAAAACCGTATCATAGAAACATTATTCCACAAATAGAATTTCATACATAACTCACGTGTAATTATATTTTGTGTCAATTTTATTGTGTTACCTTTTCCTATCCCCTATTTTGAAATCGCCTCTCAGATTTCTGAAAATGTCTTTAAAAAATTCAGATTAAACGTAATTAAAAAACTTCTAATAACACCCACCTGAAATTGAAATGCCGATCGCAGCTGTTCCACGAGGCCTGCGACCGGGCGTCGGCCGCGTGGGCGGGGCGGGGGGGGTAGAGGGCGGGGCGGGGAGAGGGCGGGGCGGGGAGAGGGCGGGGCGGGGAGAGGGTGGGGCGGGGAGAGGGCGTGGTGGTGAGAGGTCGAGGGACTGCGCAGGCGGCGCCGGAGAGGCCACGAGCAGCCGTTCAGCATGGACGAAAGCAGGAAAAAGCCCATGACTTTTCACGCGTTTTTTTAAAAATTTTCCAAGCTGTTTGTTTACGTTTTTGGAGAACACGATTGTAACCGTTAACTAGGAAATGGTGCTGTGTGATGGATACAGACATTTCCAAATTCGTTAAATTTGGAATAATTGATGTATAAGATTTTCCTCTGTGTAATGTATTCGAATTCTAATTACAACTTAAAATTCAAATTTCATTATTCAGATTTAGTCTACAAATAGGTCGAATGTACGGCGGATAGAAAGCAGAAAATGTAAATATCGTAAATCAACACAACGGAACAGAAATGTTTGTAGGTATTAAGTCTGGAGTATACTTACCCTGAACTGTTTCTATGTTGATAATATTTCCTGAAATTATTTCGGAAATAAAAAGGGAATATTTAATTTTGATTTAAAAAAATGTACTTCAGGTTAATGGGCATCCAAAAACCAACGAGCGCACCAAATCACATTCCTTGGAGATTTTTTTTTTAAATTCTGAAATTCAGGGGTGATTTTGTCTGGAATATTTTTTGGTTGGAAGAATATTCGGAATATCGCAATTAAACAAGCCGCAAATTCTTCTCGAAATGAATCCGAGAATCTTCAAATCCACTGGGTGCAAAACAGCAATTATTTTCACGAGATGAAGGTCTAAACTTTGGCGGCTGGGAGGAGGGGGAGAATTAAAAATGGACTAAGAGGAGAGAAACTAAGGAGAGAAACTAAGTCCGCTTTTACTCACGCAGCACACACTGAATACTTAGAAATGCTCTAGAACTTTTTCATTTTTTAAAATTTTAATTCTTTATTTTTTGGATATGTATTCTTGGATTTAAACATTGGAAATGTGGAAATCGTAAATAATGAAATCTTGATTTCGATAGGGTCTCGAATATAGTGTAATGTTTTTCAGCAGTGAACATTTAACTCTCTAGGGGAGAACGATCCCCATCAATTCGCACCCTACGAAGACTGCTGTGACTGACAACTGGTTATTAAGACTAGTTAAGGCTATTGCGACCCGCCGCACTTCGTTCGTCCAGAGGCTGCGAGGAGGGAGTGGGAGGGCGGCGCGGTCACTTTCCCCGCGGTCGATGGCCGGCGCTGCCGCCGGTGCCAAGGCGCGCGTGGCCCCGCCCGCGCCGGCAAGAACCGCGCGCCGCCCCCGCGTCGCCGCCCCCCGCTTTCCTGCCCACGCTTTGCTGCCCCTGCTTTGCCACCGCCGCTCTGCCGCCGCCGCCCCCGTCCCCACCCCGCCATTCCTGCCCTGGCCGTCCCCGCCCCCGCTGCACCGCCCCCGCCGCTCAACCCCCGCCGCCGCCCCGCCCCCGGCGCCACCCCGCCCCCTCCGCCCACCGTCTCCTCCGCCACCCCACCCCCGCTGCCACCCCGCCCCCGGTGCCACCCCGCCCACGCCGTGCCCCGCCTCCCCGCCACCGCCCCCGCCACCATCACCGACGCCACCACCGCCGCCGGCACCGCCACCACCACCACCACCACCACCACCACCATCGCCGCCGCCGCCGCCCCCGCACTGCGCCGGTCATTGCATATGCCGGCGTTGCAACCTCCGCGTTGCCGACTTTCGTATCGCTCGCCCCCCACATCTGCCTCCATGTGGGCAACGACACTGTGGTAGAGAGACCGTGACTGATATGGCGAAGCTGCATCTCGTGCTCTCCTAAATCTGGATGCAGCGGACTTGGTGACGGTGGACAGGGATTTTGTGCCTGCATCTGCTTTATTATTATAATCATCTAGTACTTACTAAATCCTTTATCTTTGGAAATTTGGTTAGAGATAATAACATTCAGGTGACTTACAACTTATGCTACAGTAGAATTTGTCACAACTTTGTGATGAATTTTTTTTTAATTACTGAATTTTTAATATATAGTATACAATGAATCTTGTTTTGATTGAGTCATTTAGTGATTGATATGAGCTCTTTCGAACCATAAAGAGAAAAATTGCATACTTAAACTGAATTGCATGCAAAATATTTTTCCACTGCGTCACCCTTCACCTTAAAAGCATCGTTCTCACATACCTAGACTGCAGAGACACCCTCGTGTCTTCAATCTTGACGCGAGTGCCATCTCTTTTTCCGCCTTCGTCACCGTTTTCTTCAAAGTCTGCGCCTCACGCTATTACGTACGCCCGCGCGTTCGCATTCGCGCTGCCTCCGCCCCCGCCCCCCCCCCCCTCCGCCGCGCCGCCCCCGCGACCACCTCCACGCGGCGTCTGGCGTAGCCCGGAAGCGAGTGACCGCCCACGTGGGTCGCGTGGCGCTGAACAATGCAACACATACTTTTGAGAAAGCGTTCCGGTGGAGACAGGTGCGTCTGCCGGGATTCCTCTGCCCCTCTTTCCGTCTTCCGCGTTAATTATTGCCACGAAAGAAACGGGTTGGATGCAATCATGATGCGTCGCTTGTAACATTTCCATAGAGAAGTTTTGGGCTGGGGTGTGAAGAATTTAGTTCGGTAACATGATAAATAACTACAGAATAAAGCGCTCTGTGATGAAATACTCGTTCCTCCATTTGCCACTATTTAACCCTTTGAAAGATAAAAAAATATCTTGGAAGATACAGGTTCCTCACATGGTATGCAGCATGAAATAATATTTTGGTTTCAGAGACAGGCGTAATGAATTTCCAGGAGCACCAAGATAAATATCTGATCCTTATGGAAGACTATTATGAAATACTATACAACGTTTCAATTAAAGAAATTTAACGCCAATTTTTTCTCTCGCGTCATTGCAGAAAAAAGGAAACGAAATATTAATGTCTCTACTACCTGCTCACGTGCTACGATACAGTCTTCTTGCGGTTCGATTCTCGTCAGTGACGCAAGCGATGTTCCGAAGTCCTGGCAAGCGAGCGGGAAGAGCTCGCCCCCGGTCTGAGATCGAGACGGCGTTGCTAACACTAAAATTTCGAAAATAAAAACAACAACAAAAAACAAACAAAAAAACGAAATTGCACAATGCTTATTGCTCATATTCCGGGTGCTGAAACGCAAAATTGTTCTTATTGTAAATTAAATAAAAAAAACAAGAATTGCTATTTAGTCTCTCACGAAATTGAAGAAAGGAAGAATAAAAAAAAACACGAAATATTAACGCCTCCAGTGATACGCGTTCGCCGCTGGTGATGGTCGAGTGACGCAAGCGATGCGCGGTGCCGTAGCGTGCGAACGAAAGGGAAGTGCCGCCAGCAGGGGGGTGGGTGGAGGGGGCGCGTGAGCACAGAGCAGAGCGGAGCGGCGCGGCGCGGCGTGGCGTGTCTTCGCCGCCGTGGGAACTGAACTTTGCGCCTCCGACGCCGACGCCGACGCCACGGCGAGGGAGGCGACGCGACGCGATGCGACCGACGGCATGGCAGCGCTCGGCGCCGTGATAGCATCGCATCGCGCCTCAGGTGCCGGAAGGCTCCACGGCTATCAATCTTGCTGTCGCCGCGGGACACATAAATAAAAGGCTGTCGATTGCGTCGGCGATGAGTTTTGCTGACGCGGATGAAAGATGTGGGGATCTCTACGATTTTTCCAATGTGGCATAATGTATTTTTTAGAGTAAAATAGAATGAAACTTCAATAATTCGAACTTTCGGCGTCTGCATTATATTATTTCTTCTTTGTACACTTACGTATGGCGAAGAAATAAATATATTTTTGTATGCCCTGTAAATGCAAGAGGCCTTTGCCCTTTACAGGGTGTTTATAAGACCAGAAATATTTTTAACCTAGGCATACTCTCCCTTCAGATTCGGCAAACGAAGATTGACTTTTCTTTAGCTTAGTAGACCCTGATATATGGTTGCATTACTGACTTGTTGCCTGCAGAGCCTGGTTCCGTCGTTCAATTCAGAGCAGTCTTTTTAAAATGCGGGTAGATGGAAACTGGCACTGGCGTGTTTGCAAGGTGCGGGAACAGCTCGTCTAATAAGATCAATTATATTTCTCTATAATTGTCTTCCTATTCATATCCCATATTCGCTTAAATGGGGGACGTCATCTGGGACCGAGACTGCAGATTGATGTCGGCCATAGGCACGCACAGCCGAAACAAGTGAAGGGGGGAATATTTGTGAGTCCCTTTTTCCATTAAAAAGTGGAAATCAAGTATTAAACAGGTTTAGGAGATAATGTTTTATAACGTAAGACCACTCCCTAAGTGTCGCATATGATGAGAAAATAATTGGTGCCGTGACACATCCAAATTTTCTAAATATAGTCCATTTAAATGAAGAGATAACACACAATTGCACCTATTTTGAAAATGTGTGACTTATGAGTTTTGTCTAAGTGTCATCTCCCAAAATTGTAAGACCCGTTTCAAAATCGCCGGCCCTAAGTCTGACACACTCATCAGAGAACATGAATATTGGTAAATAACGTTCTGCATACGTGTAGTTGCTAATATTGTTAGCATGGTTAAACTGTGGCATAATTTTTTTTTAATCTTTGATTCCCTATATCAGTGTATTATTAAAGTGCCGTGTTGACAGAGAGTACATAGTCTTCTCTTTACGGTGAAGGAAATATATTTTTTCATTATAAAGCAATTTTCTTACACAGCGGAATAGCCCTTTTTAATTTAAATCATTTGCAAATGTTACAGCAGAACAAATATAAAATATACGCAGGACAAATTGTATAATCTTCTCTTTTTGAAGACTCGAAGAAAACGGTCTGCTTAAACGTCAAAGTTTACATAGTGAACGATAACTTTACGATGTAATATAATCGCGTTTCCTGGGGTGATATTCAGCTTCTCTTTATTTGTAAGGTTTCGCAACTGCGTGTCTGGCCGTGTCGCTTCCGTGTCCTGTTTCATTGCACGCTGCGGTCACTGCAGCCGGCGCCCTCGTTGCTCGGCTGCTTCGCGCTCACCGCGGCCGCTGTTCCAGTCGCCGCCGCCTCCGCCTCCGCCGTGGCCACCGCCTTCGCCACCGCCTTAGTCGCCGCCTCCGCCGCCGCCACCTCCGCCTCCGCCTCCGCCTCTGCCTCCCCTCCGCCGTCGCCTCCGCCTTCTCCGCCTCCGCTTCCGCCGCCGCCGCCTCCACCTCCGCTGCCTCCGCCTCCGCCTTCGCCTCCACTTCCGCCGCCTCCACCTTCGCCTTCGCCTCCGCCGCCCCCGCCGCCCCTCCGCCCCCGCCGCCCCCGCCGCCCCCGCCGCCCCCGCCGCCCCCGCCGCCCCCGCCGCCCCCGCCGCTCCCGCCGCCCCGCGGTATTGGGGCAATGTCTAATGACGAAAGTATTTGTTGCATAATTATGCACTCTATTAGTCATTATTACTTTGCCTTTGAAATACCTCTTTTTCGTTTTTTATATCACACGATACAAAAATCTGTGATGTATTCAAAGCTGTGTGCTTATTACTGTCTTTCGAATGTAGAAAGGGAGAAAGTCATATTTTATCGTTTCAACGATCAGAACAGATTTTATTTAGGACTTGTTATCCATTACATGCTCGTGATTCACGATTTGTGCGCAAAAAATGTTAACGTGTTTCCATCTGGAAATCTCTAATCAGGGAGTAGATGCCCAAATGTAGAGGCGTCCTTTTCATCTCTACCGCGAAGCCTAAAACACGTTTTAAAGAGGTTGAGATTTGGCAGATGTGCATGTAGTACACAAGAATATGAACGGGGTCTTTCACGAACGAATCGGCTCCGCTTGAAGGAGTCTTAGATCACTTAATGTAGGGTACGTGCTCTCACGAGAAAACCAACGGACACCTCTGAAGCTGATCGTGCAATTAGTTGCTTTTGCACAAGACTGATAATAGTCAACAAGTTATCACTGGAAACCTCATTTAAAAGTCATGCATTAAAAAAAGGGAATATTAATTGTGAAGAATGTTCATTGAGATGCGATGGTAAGGAATAAAAATAGACGAGCATTTGAATCACTTTTTCATTAATAAAGAAGGATCGTTCTGAAACATATTACACACTTAAAGATCATTTAAAAATACTATTTTTTTAAATAAAATCTCCATGTGTAACGATAATAATTTTTCAACCTCGACAAAATTGAATGAGGATTGTTTTAGTCCCTCATCACTGACGCGCATCCCTTCAACTCTTGACTTCGCTGCCTAAAAATTCCTAAAAAAAAAGTATGTTTACACGGCATATATGCGGCAGATCTTGTCGAAGTTAGTTTGTACAATAGTTTTGAAATTATTGGCATTTACGTTTCCTCAGTAAGAACGAATAAAAGAAGTATAGCAATAAAGGGAAAAATAAGAGAAAAGTATTATAATTTACCTTTATGGTTCAAGGTATTAGAATAAGAATGATACATACCTACATTCGTCCATTCTTTGAAAAAAATATAAAAAACGTAAATGACAATAAAATCATTTGTCCTTCATCGTTTATCTATAGCAGTCTGACAATACATTCTCAACTACTTTTCCTTGATGACTCTGGAACGTTTAACGACCGATGAAGGACAGTAACGAAAAAGGTTACTGCTATTATCAATATTTTTTTCTGCCACAATCGCTAGAAGAAATTCACGTTCTACAATGTACTTCGCAGAAACATCTTGTCTCCGTGATGAATCCAACGTTCCCCCAGCAGCCACAACCACGGAAATACCCTTGGCCTTTGTAGCGCACTTAACAGAAATGGAATGTGCTAACATTTCCTACGGTGTTCTGGAAATGGAATGACCCTTTGTTCCTCGAAATATAAGAAGTTAACATTATAAGCATAAGGTCTGGACAATATGCATATAAGCTTCATTGATATTTCCCAAACATTAAATAATTTCTCTATTGAATATGTTTATAACCCATTGTAATTTCCATATTTCTTAATATTGTCACTTTCTCCCAAACTCTCGGAACTCATTTCTCTTTTCTTGTCTTTTTTTTTATTTCAAACCTTTCTATTAGCTTAACAATCCCTATCTTGTCTTTTATACACTTTTAATTGCTGTGCTAGCGAGAGCGGTTTTCAACGGTGAAAGACAGTCTGGTCTGTTTCAAGAAAGTTACGACGTGGTTGCTGTCAGTGATGACAGGAAGGACCATTGACACAAACATTTCTTATAACGCAGGAGACTTTTAAACTTGTTTGGTTGTCGTGAACATTGTGCCACGGTTTAGAGAACTCACAACGAGAGCCAGTTTCACATTTCTCGACTGCATACATACGGATGCAGAACTGTGCTTGTCACGTCTTCTTGAAATGTACTCCCCATATAGTTTGTCTCTCACATACATTAACGTGCAGTTGGGCATAACTTCTTTCAAGTAAAAACTGTTTTCTGGAGTGCTTTTAGGGTATGTAAATATATATGTATGCTAGCTAATTTTGTTTGATTACAACTACCCGTATTTATGAACTTGCATCTCTGGAGGATAAAATGTATCAACATTAAACAATAAATGATAGGTTGATGAATAACTGATATCGAGTAAACCTGAATGATAGGGGACATATATCGAATTTCAATTTGTCCTTCAGAAGTTTGCTACACGCTACAGCCTCCAAAACACAAACCCTACGTTGCGCAATGTAGCGGGTTACTGTTGTCAATTGTCTTCTCCTAGGAACAAAGTATTATGATAGAAGACCCTAAATAAACAAGCAGAATGCTTTGCGACGGCGTGGAGACATTTTCGAAAGATTCTCAGATTCAAGAGAATGCGGTTTTTTAGCACATGTATGCTAAGAATAATATCAGTAATAACTTCGATGTGATTAACTCCATAACCTTTATAGATTATGAAGGTGACCTGTGACAATCCTTATTACAAAGGCGTAGTCTGACAGACGTCTTTGAATAAAAATAAAGAAAAACTATTTTTACAATGAAACACTAAATTTAATGGATTGAACATGAATGATAAATGGAGTTTTAAAAATTACATTTAAAAGGTTTTTTATAGACACACCTAAATGTCTTGGTGCTGACATAGCTTTTGAGAAGTGTCCACAGAAGAACTTCGTTATGTAACTTTAGTCATCGTTCATCGTTATCACCATCGTTCCATTGTGATAATTATATGATCAGACCAAAACTTAAATGCTACAAGAATATGAGTTTGTATTCATTATTCACAATATTAGAAAAATATAACGCAAAATATATCACTACGTAGCTAGAAAGGCGTAGACTACTGGACGAGGCGTGTTAAAATAGCGTATACCGAAAATAGGCACGGGATCAAGGTTATGTCACACAATGACGTTCACTGGCTAATTACACAATGAAGTTTCAGAAACGGGGAGTTAGATGAAGGGGGTTGGGAAGCTTTCGGCATTAGTTGCGTCGTCTGACAGACGATGCCTATGGAAACTAGGGTTAAGAAGTAACTAGTGAACTGTAAGGCAAGTCTTGTATTTATTATTATTATTATTATTATTATTATTATTATTATTATTATTATTATTATTATTATTATTATTATTTTGTTAATGAAATATACCTTAATTTCTCAAAAAGAAGTAATGGAGGGAAGTCGATTGTAACGTAACTGTCACGCTTTGATGATTGAAACGTTACAACTCTGTTTGGAATTCTCAAAGCGTTGTGATTGTTTATTTGAGTTTTGTATCATAACACCCCGCTGTTAAGAGAAGACAACTGATTAGTTACCCTCCACGTAACAGTTGTCGTGAGAGTTGGTTGATTGATTGTTGGTGATTCCGGGCGTATCAACTACTAAGGTCATTAGTCCGTAAG
Source organism: Gryllus longicercus (assembly GCA_038098605.1). Taxonomy (NCBI): domain Eukaryota; kingdom Metazoa; phylum Arthropoda; class Insecta; order Orthoptera; family Gryllidae; genus Gryllus; species Gryllus longicercus. The sequence continues at coordinate 3,005,025 of JAZDUA010000085.1, forward strand.
CGAAGTGCATGTTTTTTTTTCGGGAGGTGGCGGTGGTCTTCGCCCGTTGTACGGCGTGATCCGGCGCCGACCTACCGTAGGCTAGCGGGGTTTTCCCCAACCAGTGGGGCACCGTTCCCGCCGGGAAGAGTTCTAAGGTCCCAACCTGTCTCCCGGCACGTGAGATAGTGTAGTGCATGTTAGTGTGTGTGTGAGGGGTGAGGATTGGACAAAGAGGTGGTAGGAAATATTACGCACGCCCCGTTTGTTAGGGTACTGCTCCGGCATTCGCCTGGTGTTGATCGGAGAAACCACGGAAACCTACCGATCAGAGCAGCCGGCCGCTAGAATTCTCCTCCAGACCACGACTGAATTCGACCTAGCTGACAAATTAGTTTCGAAAATCCAGCTACCGTCGGGACTCGTACCTAGGACCTCTCGGTCAGAGGGGCTGCAGTGACATCAGTTGATGCCCTGAGCCATGTCTCCCGGTGTGAGAGTTCGTAGCGTCTGAGATGTGAGCCCCTCGGGTGAAAGCTGAGCGTGCCCCATCGAGGAGCGCGCTGTGCTTGGCTTCTTGTCGGAGGCGCCGTGCGGGCCCGCGCCGAGCCGTGACGTCCGCCGTGTCCGCTCCCTGCGCACGGCGCGGCACGCCTCCCGTGCCCGGCACGGCCACTGGCCGTTCCCACGCGCACGCCCCCCTGTTGTACCACCGCCGCCGCCAACGCTAACGCTAACACTCAGGTTGTTGGCGCCGAAATTCGCCAGGGCAATTAATGGTAATGAAGTGGAAGTACATCGCCACCTTCCGCATGGTTTTTGTGCGGTCTCGGTAGGCGGAAGGACCAAGTTTTTCTCTTCACTTTCGTTTTGTGATTCAGGTGGCACTTAACATTTTTGGACTTTGAAGTGGAGTTTAAAATGCTAATTGGGATAGAGTAGCCTGTGGATTGATGTGTGAATTTTTATAGTGCAAGTGGTGTTTGAAAAAGAATGTTTAATTTAAGTATTCAGAGATGTGCAAGGAGAGAAAGGTAGACAGAGTCAAGATGTCGAAAAAAAATAAGGAAAAAATTAATAGAATAATGGCATGTATTTTTTCACACTTTTATTCCAATTCTGAGATCACCACTTCGGAACCTTTTATATTCCTGCCACATGGCTGCTATCAGTTTCATTTGGTCACGCATCACACCCTGCCAGACAATACTTAATGTAGTATACAGTGCCTTGGAATTAAACCTGCATGGCGGAGGTGTAACATCACTTTTTGCCCGTGAATGCATAGTAGGAAAATCTCAAAAAGTTACAATAAGACATTTACGTCTGATTGGTAGGCCGTTCATCTTTCACTGGCGTTTGGCAGGTACGCAAAATCTCTTTGCGTCATAACGTAAACCTGCCAAACATGATTGTATTGAATGTTGTATTGCTGTTGCCTGCTTTGTGTGAACAATTTGTACACTTTTTTAAGACTCTCGAAAATTTGACAAAAAATATCATTAAGCATGAAAATTATTTTGCGAATTTTCTTGTCACTAGCTGTCAATTTCTTTTATTTCAGGTGTATTTCATATTAAAACCGCGTACAACGCTCGTTTTAATGCAAACTTGTTCAAGCAATTCAAATCAATCATCTACAAATGATATAAATGCATCGTTTACAAAAAAGTTGAGAAGGCAGACCACTTGATAAACTGCTCGCACACTCATTCATGTACAATGCATATGAGGTTTTTACTGTCATTTTATATTTCGCTGTTGCGACAGAGCGAGATCAAGTTCTTGTCCTACTTCTTTGATATTTCAGAGATATTAGAGATACTGTGTAATTGATATCCGGGTTAATCTGGATTGCAAATAATGAATAAGAAAGTTAGTCATATGGACTAACAAACCTAGATATGATAATGTTTCTAACGATTAATGATTGTTCATACTAAGAGTTACCAGCCTCCTGTTAGGGTTTTTTATTTATTTTAGAAAATTAGGTAACTTGTCTATTCACCCCATTATCTTATTAGTTCGTTGACAAGTGACAGGAATGTTTTGTTCTAATTATTACCTAAACTTACATTTTTTTCAATAAGTTACTCTTTGTGTTAGAAGTAAAGTTTATTTTGAAATTTTTATTGAGAATGAGGGGCATACTTGTTCAGGGGATACGTATGAGTGTAGAGGAGTTAAGGGCATGTTTCAGAACAGGGGTCACTGTAAACTACAAAATAAGTTGTCTTTTGACTCCTTGTGAATTCATACGCTTACATACATAAACACACACATCACCACATACATTATCACACAGACTGTGATTAACGATCACACTCTGACACGACAGACACGAAATGACAAGGTTTTTTACGGCCATTCAGCATAAAATACACTTTCAGTCTACCATTGACTTTAGAAGTATAAGAATTTTGGCACAGTCACGTAAATACACGTTTACAGAGGCAAATTCATTCTCATTTTTGCCAACTCAACACTTCTCACAAACTGTTAGATCTTTTTCATGTGTGTATGACTTCTTTTTCTCTTGGGGATGAGAATTCTTACGCGGAGTGCAATTCTAGTCAATTATTGCAAAAAAATTGATTATTCTGTTCAGGATTTAGATCCTTTTTTCTTTTCGAAGTACACAGAATCGGCCTTCTTCTGAAAATTATAATGAATATTTTATAAAAACATATTAGAGGGCTGGCAGGTAGCTTTCATTCGGCATACCGTATGGCAGAACCAATTGGAAACAAACATATAATGCAAGAGAGGGATGAATTACGTTGGATTCTTCGTGTAGGAGGTTCCGGGGCATAGGCTGTATGTCGGCACTTCGTGTTGATTGCTCGTTAGCACCACGCAGAGGACGCGCGTGACTAAATGCGCCGTCACAGACAAGAGCAGTCATCGACTTCCACTTCATACAAGGATCTTCCAAAATTTTTTTATTCCCTTTTAAAATACTATAACAAAACTATTTTTGTGTAGTTACCAAGAATGATTATTAACAGCTTACGTAAATTGCATAAACTGAACTTTGAGGCTTTTATATAGATTTATATTTACCCATGAAGTATTATAGATTCCAGTTCCAATGCACCTGTGCGTGTTATTCGAAGCAATAGCATGAAGCCCGCTGACGTTTCTTGGGTATCGCCTACGCTGAGTTTCCGCCAGGCAACGTCCCGTCCCGTATTACCGTCTTTCTGACAACCTCCCCGCCTTCCCCGCCACAAATCCACGCCACTTCTCACCACCTATAATACTTTCCACCCACCCCACCCCACCCCGCCCCACCTCGCCATGGCCTGCCCCAACACTTAACACCACTTCCCTACTCTGTGGGCCATCCCCCATCCCTAACGTCTTCGCCCCGCCACCAAGCCTTCCCCGCCACGCTTTGCCCCTTTCCCCCACTCCCCACTCCTCCGTCTTCCCCAGTGACAGGATTTTCGACACTAGCAAGGTCGTGTACAGTCGCTGTCTGGAAGAGAATTCCAGCGGCCGGCTGCTGTGATAGAGAGTTTCCCGTGGCTTTTCCGATCAACACTAGTTGAGTGCCGAACATCCGATGAACACCACGAGGACCAAAGTAGTACTCTTAACAAACAGGCCATGGACTGCGTGCGATTTTTCCTTCTCATTATTGGTCTTATCGTAGCACCGCCTTTTACACACTCTTACACTTACATGCACTATACTACCACACGTGTCCATAGGGACCTTAGAGCTTGTCCCTTGTGAGGCGGTGCCCCGCTGGTGGAAGATAACTGCTTGGGGAAAACCCCGCTGGTCATCTAAGGGGGATGATCACGGCCACCTTCTTAACAAAAACATGCACTACATTTGCGGGATTAATGAACTTTGCAGTTCACACGCCTGTGGATGTGCGTGTTATTCGAAGCAATAGCATTAAGACCGTGGAAGCCCGTGACGGAAAAAGAAATCCTTCGTACGCCTTCCTTCGGAGGGGAAGTAAAGCTGGCTGTCCCATGTTTAGTAGATTTACTTGCATGTAAAAGATCCTCAGGCCTAAATGACGCCTCTGAGCTAAATTCAAATCACCTGTCTCTCGCCCCAATAATACCCCCTTTCTCCGCTAGTTGGTGAAAGGAGCGTAGCGAAATTCGCGTGGTCAGACGGAAAAGCGGGCCTGATGGCCCGAGTCTCGCCACGTGAAAAAGACATTAATTCAATTCAATTCAATTCAATTCAACACGCCCGGAATCACTAATCAATCAATCTAACACTTCTAACTACTTCCCATCCGCCCTCTCCTCACTTCCACATGGTCCGCCCCAACACTTGACACCGCTTCCACAACCCCACACGCCACGTCCCATCCCTGTGGCCTGCGCCCCGCCCGGCCCCGTCGCGCGCGGCGCCGCAGCTGCCTGCGCGCCAGCGCCACGTGGGCGCGGAGGCTCCACGTGCCGGCGCGGGGCGTGGCGCGGCAGGGGGGCGGGGCGGGGCGGGGACGGGGCGGCGGATGCTCCGCTCGGTCGGCCGCGGCGGAGGCGGAGGCGCGCGCGGAGCCGTTAGTTACCTGTCCCGCGGGGTCCCGTTAGGCGCGGCGGCACCCGCGACCCTCCCTCACCTCGCGGCCGCCTCCGCCTCCGCCGCGGCCCCCGAAGCGGAGCCGGTGCGAAGTGCACGGCGGGTTTCGTGGCAGAACTCACTGCGATCTGGCCAACAGCGCTTTATCCGTTTAGCCCTCTTGGATCTGGCCTGCCACATAGTATAATTCCAAGTATGCTGACCTGGTGTCAGAGTGCGCCGGCTGTCTGGGCCAGTTTTGCTTTTCGGAGAAATTAAAAATTGCACTGTCACATTGAATTTGTTTTACTTCAAAATATGGTCTATTTTATTAAAACAAACCGTCTCATAAAATTTACCAGTGCACTTCTCATTCCAATTCCTGGGTTTGTTGTGTCTTGCTGGAATTGAAAGATAGGTGATAATATATGCATGATATTGAAGTAGGAATGTATGATATTGGAGTAGAAGAAAGGTATGTTAATGATGTAATGGCTAGCGCATACACCTTCCTAATCTGGGAACAACATTCGATCCTGGTCAGTTCATGAGGAATTGGTTGTAAACAATGTCAGTTTCTTCTCATTCGGCCATTGTTCCATAACAATTCACCTCATCATTATCGCTCATTAGATAAACACTCACAGTCTTCAATAACCTTAAATGTTCAAGAGTCTATACTCCAATAAATAAATGATGGAGGAAGAAAGTGATAAAATACATACGTAGCCAAGAGTAGACAAATAACGACGCTGGTTCCACAGGCAGAAATTGCCCAAAGTGACCAGTTTTCTATCTATTTGAACCATAATGGAGGCTACGAATCGCAAGAAATGTCAACATTTTTAAATTATGCAATGCCTCTTCGAATCAAAGTAATCCGAACCATACTATTGAAATCTCCACATTCTCTAACCGAGGATGACGGGTGTCCGGAGGGCCAGATTTCACATCATCCTGTGCCAGGTGTCGTCTTCCCAGGTTTCTCGCTCTAGGCCACATCTTCCCTTCGTTTTGGCCACTTGTCCTGTCCCGCCACTTACGACGTCTCACTGATGCACTCGAGCTCTCGACCAATTCCGCCGGCCCTGTCAATCACCATCTCGCTGTTATCGCCATTTCCATTTCCTTTACTGCCAGTGCCACCTGTGCTCCGTTCTGTCTCCGTTATCACAAGCTCCATTCTAGACGCCTTTTTTCACTCATCGACTCCGGCCTCCACTGCCATTAACCTCCCCACCGCCACCATCCCCACCACCACCGCGAGCATTACCATCCCATCCGCCACCATTACCATTCCCTCGCCATCTCCGTCACCATCCCCGCCCCCACCGCCACTGTCGCCGCCCTTGCACTACCTCCGCAGCGGCATTCCGCCGCCGCGGCACGCCATGCCAGCCCGCTCGCCCACGCCGCCGCCGCCCGCAGCCCTTTCCCGCCCGGCTGCCGCCCGCCGCGCGCCCGAGTGGAAACTGTGTCATCAGTGCATCTCCACCGCCGGCGCCTCATTAGGCGGTTCCTCCAGTGCTGTCTGCCCTCTCCCGCGGGGCCGCGGCGGGCCCTTGGGCGCGGGCTTCATGGCGGGAGAACACGAGGCTTTCCCGACTCATTCCGTTGCAGAGGATATCCATTCCTCAATTACATTTACGATTTTCACCTTTTGAACCACTTTCATAGGGTGGGCCACACATCTTGGAGAATATAAAAGTTTAAATCAAAATGGTACGCTACTCGTGTATACGTAAGCTTCCGCGGCTTGAATCCATGAATTCTCGGCTATCCGGGAGACGCCGCGTCGTTGGCTGGGGTGCCGACGTTTCGCCTGACATGTCGCAGGCTTCGTCAGGGCAGTGACGACACTGCCCTGACAGTCACTGCCCTGAGGAAGCCTGCGACATATCAGGTGAAACGTCGGCCTCCCAGTCAACGACGCGGCGTCTCCCGGATAGCCGAGAATTCATGGTACGCTACTCGTAAAAGAATCGTAATCGAATTTCCTGATATCTCCCTTACCCATTTTCCGCGGTTGTTGCCCAATACACTTTTGCTTTTAACGTCTTATAAGCAGTTACATCATTATCTTCCCCGCCATTATTTGCATTTCCACGAACGCGTTCACCTAACCGTACTTGTACCCTAGTCGTCACGTCATGATGAATCAAAAGTGTCTCCGTCCTCAAATTGGCCAACTGCATCGCGCCTATCGACGTTAATAGCCGTCTCTTCATCGTCGTAAGTAGCGCTACTCTTAATTTGGCACCCATTGACACATCAGAACCAGCTTCAACGTGTGGTATGATTCTTTCCTTCCCGTAGTCAACAGCACTTAGCGTTGTCATGTGCCTCAAAAACCTCTCCGCACAAAAAACGGCATCAACATTACCCAATATTCTGTCACCAGAATTTCGTTTATCGGCTTGCCAGGCGCCAGGAAAACCTCTATCATCACTTTCTACTCTCACCAACGTCGTCAGAATCAGCCTAAACATCACCTTTATCTACCTTTTCATCATCAGAAGCGACATCCTTAAAGTCGCATCTATTCTTTCCAACGTTATCAGCACTAACTTCGGCATTCTCATTAGTTCCACCCTCACCTTTGACTATTCTGATGTGACAGCCTTTCGAGATTTTCGACAAGACACACATATCACTGTCTTTCCACCCAAAATAACATTATTTTCACTAGATTACTTCTTTCATGCTGAGAATGAAGTTTCTTCGTTATTAAAAATATATCAATCCTACTATTTTAAACAGCAGGAACGAATTAAATGTATTATCAAAATAAAGAAGGGAGTTTTCCTCTCTTACCGCTTCCGTCACAACTTCAACAATCTTTAGTTGCCATCATTGCAAATAGCATGCATATGTATCATTAAAATTCATTATGCCATTTCCAAACAGAAATTAAACATAAATTAGAACAATGAATGGCAAAACGTATTAACTCTGCTCCTCCCTTTGACGCTATTTCTCTAAATCAGTTTCTCTCTTCGTCAATGCCTTCGTCTCTGCCCTATCTCTCTTCTATTTTCTTCTATCTCTTCTAAGTCCTCATCTTCACATCCACCTCCACTGTAACTATTACTCGATCTCCACATTGTATTAAATGTTCTCACGGCCTGCCTGTCTATCCGATGCCTTCGCGTAGAGTATGATAAGGAATAATATCCTAGATTGGTAGCTGACTTGGCCTTTGACAGTAGTTTTGAGACACGGGAGTGAATTATTTCTTATCGATTTTTGTCAAAAACGATGGAACATGTATTAAAAATTTATATGTGTATAAGAGTTGGGTAGGGATCTCACAGCTGAAAAAAATGTGCACAGACTGCACTTCTCCCCATAGTACGTCTTATACTCTTTGTAATTGTGTTGTTTTTTACGTTAAAAAATAAATATTTATCATTCAACACTTAATTTCTCCACTACCTTCACACTATTTTCTCCTCCTCCACATTACGTCCTCTTCGTTAACTTCACCTCCTCCTTCACCACATTAATTCCCCCTCTTTACTAACTCTTCCTCCTCCACATTAATTCCTCCTTCTCCACATTAATTCCTCCTCCTCCTTCTCCACCACATTAATTCCACCTCCTCTTTTTCCTCCTCCTTCTCCTCCTCCTCCTCCTTCTCCTCCTTCTTCTCCTCCTTCTTCTCCTCCTTCTTCTCCTCCTCCTTCTCCTTCTCCTCCTCCTTCTCCTCCTCCTTCTCCTCCTTCTTCTCCTCCTCCTTCTCCTTCTCCTCCTCCTTCTCCTCCTTCTTCTCCTCCTTCTCCTTCTCCTCCTTCTCCTTCTCCTCCTCCTCCTCCTTCTCCTCCTCCTTCTCCTCCTCCTTCTCCTCCTCCTTCTCCTCCTCCTTCTCCTCCTCCTCCTCCTCCTCCTCGTCCTCCTCCTCCACCTCCGCCTCCACCGCAGCCCGGCGCACAATAGCCGCCTCTATGCGAGGGCGCCTCCACCCGTTTATTATCCTGCATCCTCCCGCGCCCCGATAAATTCTTCCGTGAAGAGCCGCTGCTCGGCCCTGCCCCTGCGCCGCACACTCGCGCTCGTTGTCGTGTTATGGGCCTGTTGCTCGCTGCCTGGGAACAACACACAGAGGCGAGGTAACGGGTCGACGTACTACGTCGATGCTCTCGATGCGCCAATGAAGCTTCGACGCACGCGGCGCCCCCCCCCCCCCCCTCGGGCGGTGCGGGAGATGCGGGTTTTATGACGTGTCGTATCGCTGACGGGCTCTTGTCTCTTTACAGAAACTGGAAGTCGTAGAAGGTCTCGGGTGAATTCGTAAATCAATGCGTCGCTGTGGGTGATTTACATCATTTTAGGTTGTTCTCGTATCGGTGCGGCATAAAATTTATTGTCTGAGTTTACAACCGCTATCAACTTCCTATGTCATGCAACTCCATTTCCATAACAGGTGGAAGCACATTCACATGACGGTGTATTAAGGAGAGTTCTATATATTCTCTTAAAATAGACTTGGATAAATATAATATTGTTTTAAGAAATAAAGTTTCAGATTTTTTTTAAATGAATCAATATTTTTTAATATTCATAATAAAAAGATTTCCAGATTCTGAGATTTTTTTGGTTATAGAAGGAACGTATGCTTTAGTTATCTCGTATTTCTCGAGATATCTCTCAAAACGGAATGAAGTACTGTGTTCTCTCTAAAAAACTGTCCCATTTAAGAACATTAAGATGGCCAAAAATAAGACCTTTAAAAACAACAGCAGACTTTTTATTTCAATATATCTCTTCTTAAAATATTTACAATCACAATTACAAGTCTCTACCGTATTATCAACTGACACTGATGTTCTATTTCGTATGAGCGCTATACGCTCGTCGGTTTTTTTTACGAACCAGTTATTACGTTGTTTGCTTAAGGTAAAATTGAGATAATTATGGACTCCACATCTACACTTTATAGGGTCGTTACAAGGCGTTTAAAGAGAAAAACTGACAGAGGGCTCGAACACCTTCATTATTCGGAGCAGACAAAAAAATGCGGGCCATTCATTCCACACAATTCTAAAACCATTAAAGTAATGAAATATTATTTGTCTATTCGTGTCCAACAAAACGTCGAAGCGTTAGATTCACGAAGAATTTAAAAGACCTCAAGATATCGAAATGAAACTTGTCTCGGCAAGGTCATACGGCAGGTCACATTTAATTTAGACACGCAACATCTCCTCGGCTCACAATGCACAATGGGATGCCGATCTTTCAGCTGTGACAAGGGAGATAAAGGACTCTGAAAGCATTTTGACGAATCGACGAACTGAATAAGTCGCTGTAATATCCTATTCAAATTAAATAACTCGAGTCTGATTTTCATTGTGATTGATAAATTGATGGTGATTTTTTAATGTAATGGTCGCTCTCCAAACTTCCATAAATCTTTTAGATACTCGAAGAATTACCCAACATTCTGCAGAGTGAAGTCTGAAGCCTATCGATAAATTTTTAGGTATTAACGCAGTTCTTGAAATGTATTTGTGGCTACCATATCTTAATACGCATATATTTAAAATTCTATTGTCGTCCATAATCTTTATGTAAACCATTAATTAATTTCGGTATGCTTATTAAGAAGTACAAATCCTGCGTAAAAGGGATCAGACCATAATATCAGTCTGAACACGAAGCTTTTGTTTTCTAGAAGGCAGTTCAAATCTTTCTGAGAGACATTGTTAGTATTTGATATTCTTCCTCACAACGTTAAGTATACATGGGTCAGATTACTTTACTTCCTTTCCGAAAAAAGTCAACTGAATTTCCTGTTTGAAACAAAAGAATAAGTCTTCGGTGATTTGCATCGCTGCTCATACACATTATTTTATTGCTTAAAATGAATGGTGCTTAAATATCTCATCCAATATCAAAATTATAATAATTGATGCGTAAAAGCTGATAAGTAATGGAAGTATGCCATTACTTCTAAATTATCAGGGCAAACTCTAATTTGATCCCCTTCTTATCCTTTAGCAACTAACCTGTAGTACATCATGTGTGGCAATGTTCTCGCATTATGCCTTCTTGGTAAGGGATTAAATTTTTACTGTCAAAGTTGTTACTCTTTACATTGTGAGCAAATGTAAAGACATAAATAGTAAAATTATATTAGTATATTGAGTAATAGTAGTTTATACTCGTAGTTAAGATTAAACAGCAATTAATAGATAACTTCGTGTAATGATTGTTGGCAACGGAAAAGAAAAGTGGACATGCATGATGACAAGAGGTTTGCTCCAACCCAAAACACGCGACATTAAGGTACAGGTAGCGACATACTTTTCTTGGAACAAATTTTTCCAAGAAAACTCACTTTTCGAGAAACCAGTATTCGAAAAAGATGATTTCGTTTATACCCCACGACACTATAATATACGAAAATGCCGTTATCCTTTGGAATTGTAGAAAGAATAAGTGCGGAGTAAAAATAGGAATTATTGGAGAAACGAAATGTTCTGCATGGGATTTCTTCAGGCTCTAAAGCTTCTTTTTAAAAAACAGTTAAAATATAGAGGTTAAGATATAGAGGATAAAGTGAAAGAGACTATGAAGACAGATATGTAATAGCCAATGATTTGCCTGGGAGCATAGGGTCCTCCTCCCACCTGCCACTTCAGCAGAATTCCAAAAACAGTCAGTATGTGTGTATGTTCGTAAATGGTAAAGGCTCTCTGAATCTACGAAGAAATGACCTTTGAGGATGTGCTCGTCCTGTGGCAGTCGCACCAGGGCTCCTTTACACCTTTACTGCTCGCCAGCAATTCTCGACCAAGCACCTCGCTCGGATGGCGAACGCCGTATATCGCCAGCCGCCTGGCGGTTGGTGAACGGGACCCTTCAGGGGCCCAGCGTGGAATGTCGAGCTCGGCAGGTTTGTGTGTTCAGTGGCCAGCACCCCGCCCCTCATCACCAGACCCCGCTCCCCCACCCCCCTCCCCTAGACCACCAGTCTGTCCCGCCCGCACCGCCCGCACCTCACCTCACCGCTCCGCCTACCCCTCCCCTCCCGCCCCGCTCCGCCCGCCCCGCTCCGCCCACCCGCTCTCCCCGCCCCACTCTCCCCGCCCCGCTCTCCCCATCCCGCTCTCCACGCCCCGTTCTCCCCGCCCCGCTCTCCCCGCCCCGCTCTCCCCGCCCCGCTCTCCCCGCCCCGCTCTCCCCGCCCCGCTCTCCCCGCCCGCTCTCCCCGCCCCGCTCTCCCCGCCCCGCTCTCCCCCGCCTCGCTACTGCCTACCTCGCTCTACCCGCCCCGCTACAGCCCACCCCGATCTGCCCGGCCCGCTACTGCCAACCGGGCTCTGTCCACCCCGCACCACCCGCCCACCTCATTCCTATCCACCCCGCGCCTTCTCTCCGTTTTCCTCTGGGATCCACTTTAACCCGCCCTGTTAGTTCACGCCCGCCACGTCCCTCCTCCACTCAGCCCCGCCACGCTTTTCCTGCTCCGCTCCTGCTGGCACTACTCCGACCCCGTCCCGCCCCACCGCGCCCCGCTCAGTTCGCTCTGCCCCGCCCCTTTTTTCACTGTGCCTCCCACCGGTCCTGCCCACTCGGTTCCTGCCCGCTCCGCTCCAATCCGCTGTGCCCCACTCCACTCCGGTCCGCTAATGCCCGCTCCGCTCATGCCCGCTCATGCCCGCTCCGCTCCGCTCATGCCCTCTCCGCTCCGCTCATGCCCGCTCCGCTCCGCTCATGCCCGCTCCGCTCCGCTCATGCCCACTCCGCTCCGCTCATGCCCGCTCCGCTCCGTTCGCTCTGCCCCGCCCCTCTCCGCTGCGCCGCGCCCCGCTCCTTGCCGCGTTCCGCCACGGCAGCCGCCGCGTGCCGGGCCCCGCCTTGAGAGACCGGCTGCCTGGGAGATCGGCGGCGTGAGGTCACCGCCTCGCTCGCCGCGAGGTGGTAATTTGTAGGAATCGTTATTGGATCCGGCGCGATGAAGTGAATGAATAGACCGCTGGGAGGGAGATAGTTCCACCTTGACCGTGGAGGTTGTTCTTCACGTTGATGTGATGGATTGCGGCGTATTGAAGAGTACACAGAATCTGCTCGTGTGCGAAAGTGGATAAAAGGCGTGCAATCGAATACGACTAGTAATCCAAGAACAAGCAAACGTTTTTGGAGATTTTTATTAATCTGAGAACGTTGTGTGTGAAAATTGAAAATATTAATCGGATATTTGTCCACGGCCAATAACACTGCTGCGCGGAACGAAAGTTTAAAAAGTCAACTTTTATAGAATGGCGTACGTAAATGACAAATCGCTAGTTAATGCGAAGGAATTAGACCTTATTCACATTGTCAAAGCTCTACCCGTGAGAATACGCAAAGGAATGTTTTCCAAGATTTTTGTAGTAAGAGGAAGTTCACCTACAAGTAAATGTTTTATCCGTGCTTGAGGTGAAATGGTCCTGTGCAGGGGGAAGAGCCCGGAGGGCAAAAGCGAGACATCAGCAGCGCGCGCGTGGACTCCCGGCCGCATCACCCTCACGCAGCGCTGCGGGCCGCGTTGCGGCACAGTTGCCTGGAAACGCGCGTGGCACGGCACTCACGCGCTGGCCACGCCCCCTTGCGACCACTCCCCATTCCTTTCCGCCCCGCTCCTCCCCGCTCCGCCCCGCTCCTCCCCACGCTTCTCTTGGCTCTCATGCACTCATCTCACCTTTCCTCCTCTTCTCCACGCCACCCTCGCACCTCACAGCTCTTCCTTGTACCTCTCTATTCTTCCCTGCATCCCCTTCTCCCCGCTTCTGCCCTTTACTATCTATTCCTGCTGCTCCCTCGCCTCTCTTTACATCTGTTTTAAATCAGATACTTCTCCCCTCCCTGATCTTGCTTGTTCTCGTTCTCCAATCTCCACCTGTGCCCACATTATATATCGCGTCAATCTCCTAACCCGTTTCTGTTCTCGCCCTTCGCTGCCCTATTCTTATACTGTTCATCCACCCAATCCTTGGCCCACGCACTCTTCCCCGCACTCTCACGCCCCCGCCCCGTCCCTCCCCTCGATGCCCCGCCCATTCCTCGCCACTCCCCTCGCTGCTATGCCCTTTCCCCGCCACTCCCGCCCCGCCCCGACCCCTGCCCTGCCCTGCCCTGCCATGCCCTGCCATGCCGCACGCCCCCCCCCTTGACGCTCCTGCCATGCCGCTACCCCTCCCCGCCCTCACACGCTGTATGCCACCCCGCCCCGCGTTCTTCCCCACCTTCCCCTGCCCAGACCTTTCCGCCCCAAACGCGTCCCGCCCCCTCCCCTGCCCCGCCCCGCAGCAGCTCGTCCCTCCCCTTGTTGCCACCCCACTCCCCTCACTGCCCCGCACTTTCCCATCTCCCCGCACTGCCCCGCCGCTCCCCGCCCCCTGCTCTGCCAACCCGCACGCCTCCCCGCCCCCCTCCGCGCGTTCGTCCCCGCTTCGCTCCACCCTGGCCCAGCCCTTCCCGCTCCGTCCGCCCCCGCCCCCGCCCCCTCCCCTGCCCCGGCCCGCGCTCCGCGCCGCACGGGCGCCGTCCCGTGCGCTCGGATGCCTCGGAGGCAGCGGCGCGGAAGAAAGTCGCGCTGCATCCAACGAGCCTCTGCCAGCGACCCAGGCGGCGAACGCGACGCGCAGCCAGCCACTCCATCATTCCCCTCGACCCGCCAAGGATGAACTCTTATCTGCCTTTTCTCCATCTCGGCGAACTGTCGACGCGATGGGCAACGGGAACAATGGGAACCAGAAATCGTTTCCCTACACACATACAGACAAAATAACTATATATATATATATATATATATATATATATATATATATATATATATATATATATATATATATATATATATATATATCCGCTGTTAAAACTATGGTGAAAATGGTAATGAGTCATAGAGTGAGATGTAAGGATGCACACGAAAAGACAGATAACAAGGTGAATATTAAATGCACGACGAGTTGCACGGAACTGCTACAGTGGTATGATGCCTCGACAATTCGAAACAGCTCTTTTTCTCCCTTGTAATGTCTTGAAAACAATTTCGGCATGGACAATCATGTTCGTGTTCCAAGTGAGATTTGGAAGCATGACTCTGCGAACAGACATTTTCGTTTCTTTCTTCAAGGAGAAAATTCTCAAGTGGTTTTCTCCTAAATTATCACACACGTTATGTAAATTGTTTAGAAGAAATAATGAAAGAAAGAAAGGAATCGTCAATTAGAAACAACTTGAAACGAGTAATTTTTACAGTTTTCCCTCGTTAATTTAATAATTTACAGTTCTTATCTCGTAATCAAAAAATACTTCTCTGGCGTACAGTTAAAAGTACAAATTAAAATACAAATGAATGTCCTACTTGTATTTAAAAGTTGTTTCTCTAGATATTTCACCTGTTTATGTATGTAGGCTGCCACAATCGTGCGCACAAAGGGGCAGAGGTATCCTCGCCAACTGTCAATTTCGACAGTAGCCGTCGTTGCCTTACGTAATTTGTTTTTTGTAAATATGCTGAATTCCTGATTCTCCCCCTTTAAGTTGATTCTGTGATTGTAGATAATGCAACGTAAAATGAATTGTACTTGGAAATTATGTTCTTGAATGTATAATTTCATTCTCCCACTTGTACTTGTGAATTGTAATTAAATTTATAATTGCATTCGCCTTGTAGAATGTTTTATTTACGTAGTAGGAAAATGTTAAATAAAATGAAACAATATATAATTGTCACTGTTTTCGTCACCTTGTTGGACGCAATTTCGCTAGGAGAATAGATTTCGCCATCGTGAAGAAATCCAAATTGTGACCATGTTACTGAGTAATAATGAGTTTTGATAATTAAATTTTTTCAAAGAATTGAATTCTTGACGATTGCGGAATATATTCTCCGAGAGTAATTGCGTCCAACAAGCTGACTCGATTGGTGACAATTATATAAACATACAAGGAGCGATAATCGCGCTCATGTAAAATGTTCAAAGGATTGGTTGTCTCGGTGGCTTAGTGGTTAGAGCAGCTGGGCGTAAACTTGAAGGCGCGGCTTCGAATCCCGGTCGTGACAACCAATTCTTTGTACAAATTAAAAAATTAAACAAGTTAATGGAAGGCGGCCTGGGGAGCTCTGAAATGAAGCCCCCCCCCCCGTTGCTTTAGGCTGTGGATGCCAACGGAAGCTACGGTTTCCATTGTCAAACATTTTCTCCGAGAAACTTTCCTCGCATCTTAATCATTTTGAATTCTTCCTTTCTTCATATTCTCTCACCTCACCATTGAATTTAGACTATCAAATGTTCCTGTTGCCTTCACGCGGCAGTTGTGCAGCTTATTTTTTAAAAGATGCGCTTTAAATCCGCCATCTCTACACTCAATTAGTGAATCCTTCATCGAGAGTTTTGACGAAGGTTGTCAGTGTCCGGCGCCTCTCTCCACGGCAGCAAATACTTTCTTCGGAAACATTCGCAGATGATCGGCCATTGTTCACTTTCTCCTTTCTCCTGAAGTAAAAAAAGAGCTTACTCCATGACAGCTGCAGCAGACTGCCCCGCGTGACAGAAGACGCCTCTAAACATTATGCTAATGTGCCCCGTCAAATTGCCGACAGATAAAAAAAACTCGTTGGAAATTCACTCCATCACGCAAATCGAGTTATTCAAAACGTCTCTTCGGAGAGAAATTTACTCGTTTGTACTAACGTAAAATTTTGCATGACTGGCGTCATCAGCTGTCGCAAGTCTTTCTAACGTTGTTTGTTGACAATTTATTTATTTCATCTGAACTTACGTCAATGAAATGTAATCACAATAAATTCCACTAACAAATTTGCTTCTCTAGGGAATTTATGCAAGTGAATTACGTTCAGTTACTGCAAAACTTTATACTCTTTAAATTACTCTTAAATTATAGATTTCTTTCCAAGATGTATAGAAGTTTTTGCTCTTAAAAGCTCATTTTGGTATAATAAAGTTAGATTATTGCAAATTGGGTGGGGATAATGAGGATAACGACAGCATTGTTCCAAGAGACAAAGGTAAGATCTTTTGAGAGTTGAAAAGAAACCTGCAAACTAACTAAAAGTCTTAAAACTTTCTAAACTTTTCCGAAAACTCTGAAAGGATTCTGTTGATATTTATGTTGAGTATACATGTGTAATACCAGTTCTATAGTCATTCTCTATTGTTATCGATTTTACGTAGTCTTTTCTCTTCTTCGAGTTCAGGTTATTTCCACGAAAAATAAACATGTTGATTAGGTTAAATTTAATAATAATAATAATAATAATAATAATAATAATAATAATAATAATAATAATAAATTATTCAATTAACTCCAGTGACTGTATATGTGTTTCTAAACATATTTTCCTAGTCATTAAATATATTTTATTTTATAATTCTTGAATTAAATCATTCTGAATTTAAAAAATGTGTGGAGAGGCTCACGTATTCTTTTACTCTTTAAGGGTTTCGTATTTTTGTATTTGCATGCATGAATATAAAATGTTAAAAACATATTAGGATATAAAATTTACAAAGAAACTTCTGACATTGCCCTACAGTTCTTTATAATTGTATCCCTAGAAGGAACTGAGGAAGTCAATGACCCAACTGAGACTAGGAAGCCTTCCCAACAGCGTAACCTCTTGTTCGCCTGCCTCCCGCACTTTGCATCATTCTTATCGTTTCACTGACTTTTTTTTTCTCCCCGCACATTACTCATTCTCTCCATTTCGCGCCCCATTGCAAACTTCCATCAAACCTTTGATCTTCTTCCGGGCCGACCCTTAAGCGACGTTGCCACGTCTCAACTTCCTCACCCTGTCGCTTCCTAAAGCTTACGCCCACGCCACCCACACTGTCCTCTCCCCGCACAGAATAAAGTTCCCAAGGAAATCATGTAGAGAATCACATCAGAATGTATTAACATAACAATTCATTACAATTTGGTTGAAGCGAAAACTTAATCTATTTTGAACCTTCTGAGCGTATACCAAAGAAACGTAGAATCAAAGAATGCAAATTGCTTTAAATGATTGAGAAAATGTTCCGATCATGAAAATAATTAAAGTTGTTAGTAGGTCATGGATTATTAGAACTCTTTTCAAGAAATTCATCTTATTTTTTATCTTTAACTTCAAATCGTCAAAATGGATAAAAAGATTTTTAATAAGAGTTAAAATGATTTCTTTTACAATATATTTTTGTGTATACATTAAGCATATTATCGTGCCAAACAATACACAACGTTTGTATTTTCCAAAAAGCGTATCTGAAATGAATTTGAAAGTCTCACCAGGTGAATGATTTGAAACCGTGTTCTTGTGAGGTGATCAAAGTACCTATTTTCTTCAAAATCGCTTACCATATGCCACGTGAATGTTGCCTCAACACTGGAGAGACAGCTTTTTCCGGCCCGTGTGTCGCGACTCCGCTGACTCACACATCCCGGGACTCTGCCAAGCCGGAGCAGCTTCTCCGGAGGCAGTCTCCGCCGAGGAAGTCGTCCTCGCGTCCAGATATTCCGGTTTGCGCGCGCTCCGCTCCGCGCCGGAGCAGCAGCCGCCCCGCGCTGCACTTCCCGTTTACGCACCCGCTCCGTTCCGTCCCGCCCCGCCCCGTCCCGCCCCGCCCCGCCCCGCCCCGCCCCGTTCCGTTCCGCCCCGCCCCGTTCCGTTCCGCCCCGCCCCGTTCCGTTCCGCCCCGCCCCGCTCCGTTCTACCCCGCTCCGTTCCGCCCCGCTCCGTTCCGCACCGTCCCGCTCCGCTCCGCTCCGCTCCGTCCAGCCCCGCTCCGCTCCGTCCAGCCCCGCTCCGCTCCGTCCAGCCCCGCTCCGCTCCGTCCAGCCCCGCTCCGCTCCGTCCAGCCCCGCTCCGTCCCGCCCCGCTCCGTTCCCCCCACTCCGTTCCACCCCGCTCCGCTCCGTTCCGCCCCGCCCCGCTCCGCTCCGTTCCGCCCCGCCCCGCTCCGCTCCGTCCCGCTCCGCTCCGTTCCGCCCCGCTCCGTCCCGCTCCGCTCCGTTCCGCCCCGCCCCGCCCCGCCCCGTTCCGTTCCGTTCTGCCCCGCTCCGTTCCACCCCGCTCCGTTCCGCCTCGCTCCGCTCCGCCCCACCCGCCCCGCCTCGCTCCGCTCCGCCCCACCCGCCCCACCCGCCCCGCTTCGCTTCGCTACGCCCCGCCCCGCTTCGCTTCGCTACGCCCCGCCCCGCCCGCCCCACCCGCCCCGCTCCGCTCCGTCCCACCCGCCCCGCTCCGCGCCGCTCCGTCCCACCCGCCCCGCCCCGCACCGCTCCGTCGTGCCCCGCTCCGCTCCGTCGTGCCCCGCACTGCTCCGTCGTGCCCCGCTCCGCTCCGTCCCACCCCGCTCCGCTCCGTCCCACCCCGGTCCGCACCGTCCCGCCCCGCTCCGCTCCGTCCCGCCCCGCTCCGCACCGTCCCACCCAGCTCCGCTCCGTTCCGCCCCGCTCCGCTCCGTCCCGCGCCGATCCGCTCCGTCCCGCCCCGCTCTGCTCCGGACTTGCAACGTTTTTTGGGGCACCCGGCGGACACGCGTTTTCGCAACTGTATTGTCTCCAACTGATGACGACAACTGTTGGCGGCTCCTAAGTACAGCTGGTTATTCCGGAATTCCAGTTAATCACTCAAGTCTGTTGCTTCATGAAATTGACTTTTTTTAACCTCTCGGTTGTGAAGGATGTTTGGACGCGATGACACAATTTATTTTTGCCGCTTTAGCCGAAAATGTAAAAACCATTTCCTTTCAAAATTCATATTTTTGGTTCTTGAACAAAGTGTGTATTTCGTACTGAAATCGTTATCAGTTTACAAACTTTCTTACGAAGAAATATAATTGTTGCTCAGCTAATCCATTTTATTAATAAGATGTATTGGACAATGGAATGTAATTATCATAAACTAAATATTCGAGTATTTTCTTTCTGTACGTACATTGTTCAAGATAAATTAGTTGATATTGCTAGTAGTTCAATCGAAATTTTATATAATGTAATGAAATTTAAAAGTTGGCTTATTCGTTTTTAACTCCTTCAAAAATTAATTATATTAAATTTTTCGACTTAAATAAAATTGATTTGGAATAAAATAATGTTATACACATTTCCATATAGTTTTGACATTCTCTAGAGCATATGATTGCATTTTCGTTCCCCTAACAATTATTTCATTCCATACTCTTTTCATTCTCCTCGCAACACATGAGAAGTAAGCCTTTAATTTTTAATGAATATTGATTTATTGTGGTTCAGTAATTGAGCTGGTTTAAAAACGTCAAAAAAATTATGAATTAGAATAATGATAAGGAAAATGGTTACTTACTAACTATCCGTTACCTTTAGCGTCACAATCACAAACAATGCTTTACATGATATTTGTATCAAAGCATTCATTAATTTATACATTCAAATAATCAAATTGTTGATAATGTTGTGGTTACTTATAATTACAAATGACTAAAATTAGCATAGCTTTTTTTGTACTTGATTCTTTAGCCCAGCAGCAAGCACGAGTCTCGATGACTTCCCAGAAACCCAGACTTTAGCCCAATCTTCAATCCTTTACCTTCCACGCTACAATCACAACAATTCTTTACGCGATATGTCTCACGATATTCATTCATTTATTAAAATAATCACTTTGTTGATTATGTGGTGGTCACGGCGGTTTATATATAATGCACTTAATTAACATCGTTTTTGTCGTATTTGATTCTTAAGCCAAGTAGCAGACAGAAGTCTTAATGCCTTCCCCAGAAACCCAGACTTTCAGCCTAAGCTTCAGTCCTTTACCTTACGTGCTGCAATAAAAAAAAATTCACGATATTTCTATTTCACAATATTCATTTATTTATTAATTGACCATGTGGAGGTTACTTATAATTGCAAATGACGCGTTAAATTAACATCCCTTTATCGTACTTGATTTTTAAGCGCAGTAGCAGACCAGAGTCTTGATGCTTCTCCAGACACCCAGACTTTTCTGCCCACCTGCGTGCGGAGCAAGGGGCCGGCTGAGGCCCGGCCGCCGAGTTCGGAACGCGCGCTCATCACGCGAGTCGCCTTAGCGGAGCACGACGATGGGGCGAATTTCGAGAGACGGCGGTGGAGGCGGGGGCGGCGACGACGGTGGCGGCGGCGACGGCGGCGGTGGCGGTGACGGTGACGGTGACGGTGACGGTGACGGTGACGGTGGCGACGGCGGCGGTGTTGGCGGCGGCGGCGGCGGCGGCGGCGGTGGCGGTGGCGGTGGTGGTGGCGGTGACGGTGACGGTGGCGGGGGCGGCGACTACGGTGGCGGGGGCGGTGGCGGCGCCGGTGGCGGCGGCGATGACGGTGGCGATGGTAGCGGCGGCTGTAGCGTCGTCAGCCGCTCGGAGTAACGGCCCGCGGGCACGAAGGGCGCAGCGGCTGATGAGGCGGAGAGGCCCACACGCGCTCATCCAAGTCCACCGAAGGAGAAAATAGAGCCACGCGGGTGGAGGTGCTGAAGATGTAAAGATGCTCGTGCACGATCCCGATTTGCTACATGTAGCTGCATATGTTTGTGCGAATCATCGATAATATGTGTCGGAATCAGTTAAAAAACACATCTTGACGGTACGTTCCATTCCCGTGAAACCACATTCCCCCAGATGATACATGTATACCTTAAACATAAATTCTGCGATATCCCAATGGAGTTAACCGCACGATAAATGTGTATGTTTATATTTTGTTACTTTGAAACCGTCCTGTGTAAAGCCTTAGGGCCGACCAGTGAATAAAAATGAATTTAACAAGAATCGATAACTGTATCACGAAGGATGAATTGCCACGATAGTGTCTCTGACCGAGGTCCTAGAATTTGTCAGTGGCGGATTTTCGGCACTTGGTAATTAAGTCAATTCAGACGTGGCCTGGAGGAGCATTCAAGCGACTAACTGCTCTGATAGGTGGATTGTGCCTGGCTTCTCCAATCAATACCAGGCGAATGCTGGAGCAGAAACGTAATGGTGCACTGACACTACCCTCCAAGCCGCCACTGGGCCAGAGTAGCCTAGGGTCCGGGTGCAGCGGGCGTCGACTCGGCTGCCTCTCGTTCACCCGCTCACCCAGTGGCGGCGGCGGGGGCGGCGGCGGCGAAGGCCGTAACGGTGCTCGGGTTATTAGCACGACCGCCTTCCACCCACTCCCGTTGCGCCGGCGAAGGGCCCTACGCGCGCGCCGCACAGCGCGGGGTGGTGAAGCACTAATTTTCACGAGGTCGCGGCCAAGTGCCTATTGTGCGGGAAGGAACACTCCCGTTCCAGACTCTTTCTCTTGGTGACTTAATGTAGTGTAGAAGAATTGACGGGTTTCGAGAGCGGGCTCGGGTTCAGCATTGGAGGGCGGTGGTAGTGGCTACATAACAATTGGAGGTGGTGGTGGTGGTGGTGGGAATTAGGAGACGGAGGTCATGAAATAAGGTGTCTCATAATAAATATTACCAACTTCTAGGGCATAGGAACTGGTTTAAACTTATCACTTTCAGCCAATGAACGTACGGTCGAAAATTTTGTATAACGGAGTTACACGGTTTGCTCCTGATTTTTGTACTGGTGATCGACAGGTCACATTCTAAGGCAATCAATGGTATTTCATATCACTGGAAAAAAAAGAACCGTTGGAGTATACCAGATCCATACTCCAACGGTTCTTTTTTTCTCGGTGTAAGTCTGACGAACATGTGGATATTGTCTAATAATTTTTGTTTTGTTTTTTAATGGTTTGATTAGGGATTCCTGGCGTTTCCACTACTAAGGTCATTATTCGTATTCTTTTTTTGTTTGTTTAGCGAATCGGGTGTCATAGAACTACGCGATACGTACATCCCACTAGGGCTTAGACTTGATTATCGGGGTAGGTGCACGTTACTTTTCTGTAGGGAGGAATCAGCGTTTTAATGCTGATAGAAACACACACAACTCAATCATGCCCGAAGCGGGACTCCAATCCGCAATCTTCTGGACCGAGACCGCTGTGGCACTACTGGCATAGCGATCTCGGCCATCGGATCGGCTATTATTATTATTTAAATTATTATTTATAATTTTAAATTTTTTTATGAATTAGAGTGTTTTATATCATTATTATTTTTATTATTAATGTTATTTTTATTTTCATTTTTATATTATTATTATATTATTATATTATTATTATATTATTATTATATAATTTGCGCGTTAGCTGTAGTATTTTATTTATGTTATTAGCTGCCACCGGGTTATGCCCATTTGCAGTTCAAATAAATTTATCGAATCTTATAATTATTATTATTATTATTATAATTAATTATTATTACTACTATTATTATTATTATTATTATTATTATTATTATTATTATTATTATTATGACTTCTCAGCCTACGACGCAGAATCACCCAGACAGCAAAGAAGGACGGACTCAAACCACGGAATCTTACGTTTAGTCGGGTCATTAGTGCCGTATGTGTAATGCAGGTTTTTTCCTCGGGAAAGGGCAGTGATCTTCCCCCGCCGGATGGTGAGACCCGGTGCCGACCTACCGTCGGCTTGCGGTGCTTTCACCAAATGGTTATCTACCACCAGCTGGGCACCGCCCCACCCGAGACAAGGTCCCCAGAAAATATTTGTCATGGCATACAATTCGATTTGTATTCATCTACTTACAATTTCTTTGTAGACAATATTTTCGGCGGCAACTCTCCAATATTCTGTACAACTAGGGAGAATTCTTAACCTTCGTGTGGATGTTCGAACAATGTTCTATATTTCAATTATGTATCCAACATTTTTTTTGTTTCATTTTCTTAGTTGAAAAAATATTTTCATGTACTTGTCAGATGTATTCAATTATCCGAAAACCGAAAGTAAACGGAAAGCGGCATCTGCCGCATAGGTGCTTGACTGCTGATTTTGATGGCTGCGTGAGGGAGAATGTTCTACATTTCGATATTAAACATTTTTTCAAGTAGAACACTTGTGTGTGTATTAAGGCTAAAATGAAAATGTATTCGGATCGAGGAGGAAAACCGTAACAAAGGCGATGTTGGTAAATGACGAGAGTTCTTTAAATTAATAATTAACATTTCGACCGAGATGCATACTTTTCCGTTCACTTACCGCTTAAAAAATATATGTTCAAAAATGAAGAAACTACAAAAATCCATCCACCTCGTTTTCTGTTTGCAAAGTGAACATTGGTCTCGGAGAATAACCATTGTTGTTGTGCTGATTTGTCACCAGTTTGCCATTGGTCGTCATAATAAACCGTGTTCTGCGTATTACTGCCCATTGAATCCGCGCGTTTTCGTCGGACTAGACCGAGAAACTTCAGCTTAGCTGGCAATTGAATAGAATTAAAATGGCTGGACTCGGAGGTGAATGTGCAAAATTATTACTTATGTCCCCAATTCCCAGGTGTTAAACGCAATTAACAGCCAGGCGAGAACGGAGGGGAATCAACAGCCACGAGACGGTGCGAGAGCTGTGACTTTCCAGCGGCGTGGGCGCGAGAGTAATGATATCCTTAGTGGAAATTTAGTTAGTGTCTCCGGAAATCCCGCCATCTGCCTTTATGAATGATGATGACAGTAAAGCTGTCGAAAGTAGGTTATCGTAAAAATAGTCTCTTGACAATCACATATTTCACTTAAACTTCAGTTATTTATATACGGTTTTGTTATTGCACTGTTCTAGCAGAAAATTGTTCGTCGTCACCCGCCCGCAAAAAAATCGACTATATACAGAAAATAACAAAAGGAAACCTACAGCTCCTGCTTCGCTAGAAAAATGATGTAGACATCAATTCCACAGAGAAAATGTTCCTTTCTCATTTTCTTAACAGAAACTATGTATCGGACTCATAAGCCTGAATCTAGTCCCTCAACGATCATATAATGAAGAAGAAAGAAAATCACCTCTTCACTGCATTATTCCACACTTCAATTACAGGAGATACAAATTTTCTAGTTCTAATGTCTTGGTCTTCTTCTTCTTCTAGGTCTTTTGTCCAGCCTACAGCTGGACTGGTTAACCTTTACGTCCAGATGGGATGCATACGCAAGGGACACACACACACTTGCGGGCTTCACTGATCTGGGGCCAGCATAACGCGAGGTCCTCCGCGACAACACATACATGAGGGACAAGGGACAAACAACCGTGCCCAAGGCAGGACTCGAACCCGCGACTCTTCGAACCGAAGCGCTGAGCCAGCACACGCTCTTAGCCACCTCGAACATCCAGGTATTGTGGACACCCTGTTTTCGTCCGGCGCTTGTAGGTGTTCAATTAGCAGTCAAAGGGGAACGTCCACGAGTACGATCCGCTGTGTCATCCTAACATACTCGTACTAGAAACCAAGCTGGTTGCTCTGATCTGTGTCATCATAACGTGAGGCCCTCCACGACAACACACACATGAGAGACAAGGGACAAACAACCGTGTCGGAAGTCGAACCCGCGGCACTCGAACCCGCGGCACTCGAACTCGCGGCACTCGAACCCGCGGCACTCGAACCCGCGGCACTCGAACCCGCGGCACTCGAACCCGCGGCACTCGAACCCACGGCACTCGAACCCGCGACTCTTCGAACCGAAGCGCTGAGTCGGTACACACTCTTAGCCACCTCGACCATCCAGGTCTTGGAGGACACCGTGTTTTCGTCTGGCGCTTGTGTGTGTTCAATTAGCAGTCAAAGGGGAACGTCCACGAGTTCGCGTCTCTGTGTCGTGCGTGCAAGCGGCAGGATCGCGGAGGCGTTAATTTTCTCCGCGCAGCCACGCGGAAGTGGCTTAGTGAGCAGCGGCACGTGCACTGCGCCGACGCGGCGCTTCGCGGAGCACGTAGGTACGCACGTGCGCCTCCGCCGAAGGAAGCATGCGCACCGCTGGAATACCCAAGACACGGGAGCACGGGAAGGGAGGAAAGAGAAGACAGGCTGCCGTGAGTAGTTGGGAAGTTGTGGATGGGCGGGTGTCATTAAGGGATTTACGGTCGGGCGTTTGTTTCCGTGTGCACCTGAGGATCTGCGTTGGTTGGCCATCTGAAAGGAAACAAACACGCGACTTCAGAATATTTGTCACAGATATGTTCTCCTTTCGTTCAGTACAAACGCGGACAATTTCTATGAACGTTGTGCATCGTGTGATATGTGATCGTGTGAATTCTCCTGAAAGCGGATTACTGTTCTTTGTCCGTGCAACGCCCCTTCCCCCTCTGATCCCAAAATTTAAAACAAGTTGTACAACAAACTGCATCATTGAATAAATAATTAGTTATTAGGAAGCCATGTGCGGGAGTGTGTCATTAACAGCTTTATGTCGGGCGTTCCCTCTGCCGTTCATACCTTTGTATCTATGTTGATCATCCATCCGAAAGAAAACAAACAATACATTGTTCGAAATATTTCGTGCGCATAATTTTAATTCGTTCGTTTTGTATAAATAAAAAAATCATGCATTAAAGAAGCGTCATACGTTAAATAATACACGTTTTAATGCCAAAAAATGTTTTTTGCATAGTGCCGTACAACAAATCTCATTGTAAAACGTTTCCCTTATTATTCCTCTTCGGAGTTTGTAGTAACCTACTTCTAAATTTACATTTCTCTTCGCACGTTCTGAGATAAATAATACGTATATTTTAAAAGTGCTTGTTTCAATGGTATTGAAACATTTCATTAAAATAACGTGTGCATCATTCAATGAAATATTTTTAAAAATCGTAAACCTGAATCGTTAAAAGGCATTACGTCGGGAAATTTCTTAGCCACATGGCATTTTCGCGATCACTTGGGATGTCGTAATGAGGTTCTGCATTTATTCTTCGTGTGAAAGAAAACAAACGATGCGCTCAAAATATTAGATTTTTATCTGTATGATCTTCTCAAATTACTTTATCCAAACGTGAATGATTGCTGAAAAGTAGGCAAAATTGCCTTTCAATGTACCATATGTGAAGTAACGCATGTCTAAATGGGGATAGCAGTTCTGTCTTTTCTGCCATTCAAAAGCCTTTTTCAATGTTTGTTCTATCATTCCCCTTCAAAATCCCTAGTAGCCTACTTCTAAGATTGTATTAATCTTTTCACCTTTTCAGATGTAACAACGCGAGCTTCTTTCATGAGGAATCATCGACAGATTTCAATGAAATATTTCATTAAAATGTTATTTTAAATATACATCATTTAAACTTTTATTTGCAATGATTACAAGGCCATTTTTATTGTATTTAATATTTATTCCAAAATAATAACTACGACTATTCCACTTTTGGAATTAAAACCAATAATGTTTAACTATACTTACAAAATGCCCCAATCAGGGCGGTGTCTCTCGAAAAGTTTATCGCTTTTTCTATCCGACTTTTCTTACCACTTCTCCCTTCTGGCCAATCATTCTTCTCATGAAGTTACGAGATATGACGAATGCATATAATCATCTTTGCTGCCGTGGTGCTGACAAGTACTCTCGACGCATATATGCTGAATAGTTAAAAATATCGTTGAGGTTAAATGTACAACGATATAACATTCTAAAATACGAGCCAGCTATGTTCAAGAATCCCTCCGCTGTCAACGAGAGACGAATTATCCGCGTTCTCTCTTTCGATTGAATAACATGGAGTCATTACACACCGTATAATATTGATGTACTTCATTAAGTAAATATCATTGATATAATTATTATTTTTATTTGTTTTATTTTCATCCGTGGAACAGTCCTAATAAATTGAGTTCGTGCCTTCGATTCAACTGGGCAGTGCCTGACGTACGTGATATTACCTTTAACTAATGGACACTGAAATTAGTGTTGAGCGCTGCAATGCTTTCTACTTATTGAAAAAATGATTGATATAAATAAATTTTGTGTAAATCCTGTGCAAAAACACGCTAGCTCTGCAAGGCCTGACCAGGAGGTTCTAGGCTAGGAGTGCCGACCATGGAGAATTTTCGATAATAGCTAGTTAGCTACGTCGAATACACATACTGACTAGAGTATTCTAGCGCGCGACTGATCTGATTGTTATTTATTGGTGGTTTCCCCGATCAGTACCAGGTGAATGTCGGAGCAGTTTTGTAAGAAAAGGGCCATGGACCGCATGCACAATGACCGTCCTCTACCTTGTCCTATGTTTTCCCCGCTCAATCCCAAGCACCACGTTCGTCGTGAGGCCAGTTGGAAGCTTGTGTCTTGTCCTGGCTGGGGCAGTGGGAGATATCCCTGCTGTGGGAGATACCTGCAGCGGATTTCCACCACAAACCGAGGTGTAAATCGGTGCCGGATCTCACCATACAGCAGCAATACTGCATACAAAAAAATCACTTCACTAACGGGTCAAGTGACCATTGCAGTCTAGTATCCAAAGAGACAAAAGTGTCCAAAGAAAACATCACTCTCATTCACTCCCTCATTCAGTCAATCATTTGTGCACACGTGTTTGATAAAGACGACCCAAAATATTTGGATAAATTGAATAAAATATTATTTTATCACTAAATATATAATTGCCAAATTTGACACGTTGCATACTATTGCGAAATTTCTAGTCTTGAATTTTCTCGTATGTACGCAATAAAATTTTGAGCGAGGAGGCGAATTGCGGGTGAAGACGAAGTTCCAAAAGGGCCTGCGTGCGGGAATGTGCACGTGGTGGTCGGGGGGGGGGAGCGAGCAATTCGCCACGGCGCATGCGCGGCCGAGCTCGCCAGCGCGCGACAGCGCTTCCTCGGAGAAAGCAGCGAGGAGCGGGACGCGATGTTTGGTCGCTCGTTTAAAGTTTGGTGGTGGCTGGATCAGAATCAGAGCCTTACAACTATATTTCAAAACAGGGGACGAAGCTAGTGTCGCCGGGTATAGCTGCAGGTTAGGCTCGCCAACTTCCGCCCATAAAAATTGGCAAATTTGTGAGAAATAGAAAAAGTGTCTTTTAAAATGTTCAATTATTCATAATATACACCTAGAAGAAACCCCTGAAGAAAGCGCGAACATCGGCGCTATCTTTTGTAACATTAAAGCCCGGCTTGCGACACGCGAACTCACGCAGCAGCCACGCACGTTTAAAGTATCGTTGGCAGCAGTTCGTATTTTAGTTCCTGTCAGAAGGTGCTGCAGCAGAACTCGCCACCGTAATGGTTTGCACCACGATATAGGGCAGTTATAAGATTCTGGTCAGATCGAACTACTGTCCTTTACATCCGGTCCATCCATACCTTCTACGTATCTACGCAACTCGTGCATATCTCGGTGTAGACTTGTAAGGCACCGACGGGAACATATAACATTGTTTTGGAACTATTGTTTAGTGAACACCCGCCAGATCACATAGTCGGTAACTCCAGACCATCACTTATTACATTTATTTATTATTAATAATAATAATCTTCGTCTAAAGAGACGTTACGCTATAGTTTTCTTTTCGTAGTTCACTGTGAGTCAGTGCTTACTGTTTTACATTCAGGCATGTACAGGATACGAAGGTATAGAGTAGTATACGAGTCTAGTTTGTAGTATTACAAACTAGACTCGTACTTAAATGGCCGAAATTTTCAGTCTGAAGCTAATACCTTCTATTCGACAAACGGGACCATTTGTGAAATTAATCGTTCTGAATCACTAATTAAGTAGCCTACTTTCCTTCCAAATGTTATCTTAACATCTAAAGCCAGAAAATGCAAAAAAAATCAAAAGAGTCTAAAATGCTGGGTATTGGCACTGAATTAGCCACATAGCCCAAGGGGTCTAACCGCGACGGACGCGGGCGGACACACTCCAGTTACTCGATTTCCAAAACAAAACAATTAGTGTGAATTGATCAATGACACAAAAATGTTACAACAACTACAACAATGACAAAATATAGCAGTACAGACCTTCAAACTACCATTAAACCAGGTACCTTCTCACAGACACCATTAAAGCAATATTTTTCGCTATTAACTATAAATTCATGAACACAAAAATGAATGCGGCAGCATTATTCAGTGAATGTTCCTTCTACTCGAAGAGTATAAACTTATTTGCACAAACCCAATGAAGTCCAACAACATAATTTCCATAAATAAACGAGACCGCTGCTTGACACATATATTAAGGAACCTTGTGCGTCCGCGTCCGCCTGAGACGAGCTCCACGTGTACACATGCGTACATCTGCCGGCGCAGCGTCTGTGAGTGGGTTCGCAAGCTTCTGTTTACGAGCGTTGCGCCATCGTCCGTGACCTCGTAGTAAACGAACTTGAAACCTCAGCGCAGGAGACGCAATACTGACGCCCGCTACAGACTGTTGATCACGCCCGCCCGCCCGTCTGTCTGTCTGTCTTGCCTCTTTCCAGCACAGAGAATTTTGCTTGGGTTAGTATTTACTAGGCTGTCCGGGTGACGCCGCGTCCATGGCGAAGGTGCCGACGTTTCGGTCGCCATTCTGCGACCTTCCTCAGGGCGTAATGAAGGTCGCAGAATAGCGACCGAAACGTCTGCACCTTCGCCATGGACGCGGCGTCACCCGGACAGCCTAGTAAATACTGACTCCGGCCGCGGAAGCCTACGCTCTCATTTGCTTGGGTTGTCAAACATCTCCAGCTCCTCCTGGGGCAGCGTTTTCCAACATTGACACTCAATGGCTGTGTGAGACCGCACTGATGGCTGTGTGAGCGCACATTGTAATTGTTTTAGCGTCCGCCATTTATCTTCTTTCTTTTACCGGACATGTTACCAAAATGGAGGTTTCTACGGTATGAATGATAGTGATCATCAGGGGTGAATGATAATGAAAGACAAATAATTTTGAAAGGCAAATATGGTCAGAAGGAAAATGTATGAGAAGCCAATCACAGCCACAACCACACCATGAAAACATGCACGCCTTTCTACAAAAAACAAAGCTGTTTCACGACGCTCGCGCTGAAGTAACTTCTAGTCCTAACAATGGTGTGTGGGATACGAATGTCTATTTTAAACGTATGGAATTCTTTTAGGAAAGCTCATATATGAAAAGATATGTATGTAGCTCTGGAATAAATGTTCCATGTTTAAATTATTAGTGTGGTACATATTTCATAATTTGTTATTTATGGTGTCAAGTTAAATACGGAATTATTTTCTTACAGTTCGTAAATCATGAAATAATGAAAATCTACCGTATATTTCCATTAATTCTTCTTTCTTTCTATTATATTATTTTATTACTCTTATTATTCTCGACGCACATTTTCGGCGCTTATCCTGTGCACCGGTTGAAAACTCCACTTTCATGCCGTTTCTCGGAAAAATGTAAGGAACCAAGCACGTAGATATGGTACCTCGATTTTTGAAATAAAATAAAGGAATGATTTCAAGAATTAATAGTATTACGTTTCGCTTTGTGTACCATGCCAATATCATAAGGCAAAAACATCCTCGAATATAACGTCCGTGCTATTTAAAACTAGCGTAATGAAAGAGAGCATTGTGTGGAAAAAACAATAGGGCATGACACTGACGAATTGAATTGATAAACATCCTATTTATATCCCAGTATTAGCCATGCCTTTCATTTCTATTCGTTCTAAAAAGAATTCTCAACATTCCAGCCTAACATAGGTTCTCATTGACATATCAGAAATGTAGAGAACTGAAGAACGCAAGAATTGAAAAACTGAACCATTAAAAGCACAAATGATTCAATTGAAGTATGAAGATTCTTCCATAATAGTTATAGAATCTCCAGCAACACATTCTATTGCACTCTTCTACGAAGAAGGGGCGCCTCTTGCTAGAATGATACTATTTTAATGAATACTCAAATTTGTATGTACCGACTGGAAATGTGAAAAAAATTGCAGAATATGACAGATATTACCTATCTGTTAATAGATGTTATGCACATGTTATATGAAATACGTAGATGTTGACTTAAAAACTGCATTTTTGATTTTAAATTAAAAACAATTTTTAGATTCTTTCGTTAATTCATTGATTGATGGGATTTATTATTTCAGTAAGAGTATTGGATATTTAATTCCTTTTATTCGTAAATATGTCGTGATTAAGTGAAGAGAGTGGATTAATTTTCTTTAAAGTTACAATGTTTTTAGTGGGTTTAAGTGCGTTCACAAACGCATTGCCTCTGTAATATGATCCTTATTTTTTTTTTTAATTCACATAAATTTGTGGCTATACAGGAATACAAAAGATCTTCGTAAAATTTTATTCGTCCAAAGCTCTTTTCCTTACAAATTATCTCAAGAATGAAGGGAACGTTGACAAACGTTTAGTTTACTCATAGTTCATTTTTCTTGTCTCCATCACTCAAACAAAACGTAAAGAAATATATCATTTTCACTGCATGCATTAAAAAATAATTCTTGTTCGAATTACTCAAATCCGGTCTTTTATAGAACTGCAACCTTCAGTAGATTATTTTGCAGATAAACGTCGCCAGATTCTGTCAGTTCTTGTTCTAAACAACAAATGCCTTAGAACACAAACCAGACATTTCTCTGCAGCCAGACGTCTGTACCAGTTAAGCAAGAACCCATGAAGGCCAAAGATGTGTTAAGAGTGAATAAAAAGTGTTAGCTATATGGAAATGGTGCATAGGCGATGACACTTTGACCTGTTACATTTGCTGGAAAGATAAGACAGGACAGAGTACCACGTGGAGAATCCGCTTATATATTGCGCGTTTTCTGAAATTCTGGAGTATATTTCTCGCCCGGACCGGACCACGAGGATTTTCATCAAAATTTTAAATTCTTTACCGCTTGCTTGACCTATTTTTGAATGAGTTCATGGGTACTATTTTGGTGCATGCCTAGACTTCTTGGAATTTGAACTTTTGCATAATTTTCTAAATATACCAATCAACTATCGTAATATGTTTTGATAAGCAGCTCAGAAAGTTTATCTTGAGAATGATGACTAGTATTTTATTTTATTACAAAATTACATTTTCATATTCCGTACCCATCAGTATTCATTTTCCTCTATAGTTTGCTCACTGCACTCGACTTCGTCGTCTGTGAGGCAGTCATATAGCTATCGGCTACGAGTTTGACACAAGGGCAGGCATGGGTGATTTCTCCATGGGGTTGTGGCGCAAATTTTTTCTCTTACGATTACAGTACCACCCTTCGCGCAGTGTAGGGTAAAAGCCAACGACTCACTGATACCGCCCGCCCAGGAACTTATTCCGATTCTTCCATTGTTTACTCTTCGCCTCCGTTCCTTTATGGTCGTGTCATCAGGTTGTAGGAACAGATGTAGGTCGCCCTGGGGCATCCGCAGGCCCGTTGTCTCTCGACCCCTACACGAATTCCAATTTCTTCGTCGTTTATTCTCCGCCATCGTTCCTTCGAGGCTGTCGTTGCAGCTCGCAAGAACAGAAGTAGGTCGCCGTAGGCCGCCCGTAAGCCCGCTGTTTCCCCTAGCGTCTTTTCTCCATCATCTTCCCCTCCTCTCCTAAACCGTGCACCTCCCTCGACGACCTCCTCCTCCAATTCCTGTACCACCTCCTCCTCCTCCACTTCCTCCAATTCCTGTACCACCACCTCCTCCTCCTCGTCTTCCTCCAACCCCTGCATCCCCTCCTCCAACCCCTGCAACTCCTCCTCCTCCTCCTTCTCCTCCTCCTCCTCCTCCTCCTCCTTCTCCTCCTCCTCCTCCTCCTCCTCCTCCTCCTCCTTCTCCTCCTTCTCCTCCTTCTCCTCCTTCTCCTCCTTCTCCTCCTTCTCCTCCTTCTCCTCCTCCTCCTTCTCCTCCTTCTCCTCCTCCTTCTCCTCCTTCTCCTCCTTCTCCTCCTCCTTCTCCTCCTCCTCCTCCTCCTCCTCCTCCCCTTCCTCCAACCCCTGCATTACCTCCTCCCCCTCCTCCAACCACTGCACCTCCTCCTCCTCCTCCTCCTCCAACCCCTGCATCTCCTCCTCCTTCTCCTCCTCCTCCTCCTCCTCCTCCTCCTCCAACCCCTGCACCTCCTCCTCCAATCCCTGCATCACCTCCTCCTCCTCCTCCTCCTCCTCCTCCTCCAACCCCTGCACGTCCTCCTCCTTCAATCCCTGCATCACCTCCTCCTCCTTCTCCTCGTCCTCCTCATCCTCCTCCTCCTCCTCCAACTCCTCCTCCTCCTCCTTCCCCCTGCATCACCTCCTCCTTCTTGGCCTCCTCCCCCTCCTCCTCCTCCTCCTCTTCTTCCCTCTGCATCTCCTCCTCCTCCTCCTACTCCTCCAACCCCTGCATTTCCTCCTCCTCCGCCACCACCCTCGTCGACCTCCTCCTGCGGCGTCGCCTGCAGATCGATAGGCGAACGACCACCGCCAGGTGAACGCCCAAGTTTTTCCTCCGCGCAGCGACGTTTCACCCGCGGCGTCCTCCGCGGCCGACCCGCGGCGGCGGTGGCGGCGAGAGCGGTGGCGGCGGCGGAGTGCCGTTTTTATCGAACGTCGCCGTAGAATCGCACCGTCCCGGGGCGTGAAATTGTTTCCACTGGCGCTCGTAAAGACGCGTCGTGTCGCAGAGCGACGTCGCTTTCACGCTGCAACTTTCGCTCTGCTCCGCTCCGCTCCGCTCTGCTCTGCTCTGCGCGGCCCTGCCCCACTCGCGAGATGAGGGGAGGCTGCCCCGTTGTTGACGTCTTATCTGGGGCGCGCCGCGTGCAGAACAAAGACAAGATGCCTCGTCCTGTGTGATGATACATAATAGCGTTGCGCGTTCGCTCCGAGTAGTGCAAGTGAGTATATGGCTCGGCGGTTATCTAGGTTGTTGCCGCAACGGAACTGTGGTAAGAGTAGTGCTGAGGTTTGTAGTTTATTTGTTGGTACCTGTGTTTGCTTAATAGTGAGAACAAGATTGTCAATCTACAGTAAACCTGTGTGCTTTTTTAAAAATAAAATTTAAAAAAAATATTTTTAAGAAGGGTGCCAAATTACCTACGTTGTTATATTGAAATATTACAAAAATGTGACCAAAAACAAAAAAGTCGTATCCACCGTAAACTATTGAGAAAAAGAAGTGCGTAGTATCTCTAGACAAATCTTACCTTTTAGCGTGGCAATGTCTCTGGTTCGCAATGGGGCATCATTTATTGGAAACAATTGAGTGGATCTTAGCCGACCTAGAGTCTAAAGAGGCCAACCGGCCCAAGAACTCACAGTTTCAGCTCTACGCCGCTCCCCAAGACGCATCAGGCGCTTCGTTGATGCATTTCTTTAACGCTTTTTAAAAATTGGTTTTTAAATTTAAGAAAACATTTCGCTTCACGACTTCAAAATGTTTTGGTTGGTCTGAGTTTAGAAATTATTTCATATCTGCGACGATGCACGAATCACTTGTCTATCGCCTTCCCTTACGACTGAATGTGGAGCGCGAGGAGTAAATTTCGGAATCCCTCTCGGACCCTAGCCTTGCTCCACGACGTGAGCACACGATCTTGTAACTTGCGCGCGATTAGCGGTTGAAAACAGTATATTATCAGAAAATATTCACTTTACAGTGCTCCAAGCCACGAGATACAGTACGCACGTACAGATACGTGAATACTACGTTGGTAATTGTGATTGCGAACACTAAACGTGAAAGAAAACAGTGCAGCCTCCGGCCATTTCATAGGCGTCTAATATGGTTTCGTATACATCTAGGAAAGCTAATATTTGATTGTGATAGTTCGCCTATTGTATCACTGTGCGTACCGACTTTATTTATGTTCTTGGTGTGTAAACAATTGTACTGTACATATTACACTACGATTTTTTCATATTCGTAAAGTTTTTTGGTTAAAATATTTAATTTATGGCAGTTTACGAAATATTTTGTTGTAGAGCAGTATTAGTGCTACCTTTTTGAAAAACCATTTTGTGTGGTTTTCTTGAGCAGCATTTTTGCTACTGCAGGCCACTACTGATATATTTTCGAACAAAAAAAAAGGCTTGTGTTAAATGACACGGGACTGTAGAATGGAAGCTCTTTTCCGGCAAGTTTCACGTCGAAGTGTCAGCGAAATGTAAACAAAAAGTGACAGTATTGGAGGCATTTGGTCAGGCGTGCCTGCGGCCCAGTCTGGGGCGAAGACACGCTCGCTGCCACGAGTCGCCCGCGGCGGAGGCGCCGGCGGCAGCGCTGGCGGCGTTCGTGACCGGAAGAAGGCGGAAACGAGAACTTGCGGACTCGGCGGAGCACTTAGCGAAAGACGGGGCTCGGTCGATTTAAGGAAGCGATACCTATCGATGCAGGTGGCCGGCGTCAAGTCAACCGGGGTAGAAAATGGGGTCATTGCGTTAGAGAAGAAGTGAAGTTTTTTCCAGTTTTTCCTCGACTAAAAGTAATTGGGTGGTCTTAGTTCTTGAAAATTGAATCTGTTTCGTTTGAATTTATCAAGAAATGAACGCTGTGTTTCTCAATAGGGTTAAGAAAGAAGAACACTATTCGCTAGTTGTTGGTAAAATACGATTTTATCTAATGTATTCAAGGACTGTTATACAAATTCCTAAATCATCTTACACGTCGAAGTATTAGATAAGAGGCCCACATTCCTTCAAGAATCCATGAATATATTTAATTTATGTATACGTCTTCAACTTTTAATCCCTATTAAATTTTCCGTCTTAAAAAAGATCAGATCAGACGCGGATTTATATACAGGTTAAATTAGATCTGGCACTGGGGGCATTTTATTAAATTCGAAAATGAAAATCTGAATGAATAATGTATTATGAATTATCAAACATAAGGATATTAAACAATGTATTTTTATGTAACTTCAGAACATAAATTCAGTAATATTATGTCTTACACTTAGTTTTGATAAATATTAAATAAGTAACATGTGAAAAAATGTCAATGGAGCATTGTCGGCTATGATAATGTCCCCACAGACACATAATTGCCCGCTTTCATCACTCCGAATATTATTTATATATTTTGTACTTTATTTAAGGCCGCTTATTTTTCCTCAGGAATTTGCGACCCCTTTCACAATTATATATAATTAATTTACCTATCCATTTTTCTACTTCTACATCACGTAGGCACCAAAAATAACTTACCTGGAGCATTCTGTGGTTTCACACCGGCCAGAGAACATCAGTCTACTCAAGACGCCTGCCTGCTCTGTCTTCTCGTGTCCTTGTCCTTCTCGGACAGTTACTTGATTACATTTTCGGGAATAGACCTTGGGTCCATCTCGAAATTTTAACCATTTTAAAGGTATAGGAGCCAGCTTCCTCATTGCTCCTTTCAGTTGTAGTTCACAGGCCCTTAACCTCTTCAGTCCAGAAGTACACATATGTACACCTTCGTTTCGAAATTTATTTCGCGTGACGTATGCAAGTATTTTTATTTCGAGACGTAGACTTGATTTGTTAACCTCTAAGTTGCCTGTTGTAGCCACCAGCGCCGCTCGTGTATTCAGTAGAAAAGACTTGTGCAAAAACAGAAGTTAGTTGTTTGTGAACAAAAAAATCTTAGCCTTGGGTCTGAAGAGGTTAACGGGTGGACGTTTTTTTACTCCGGAGGTGGGAGGAGGGATTAATGAGGAGCGTTTGAAGGAGACGAATGGTGGTTGGGAGAGCCCTACCACGCAACGCACACCCAAACATCCATGCCTGAGGCGGGAACCAGCAACCCTTCAGCCGAGGAAGTTAATGCGGTCCCGCCTTCAAATCTTTGGCTATCGAAGTCAGTTGCATAAATGATCTTCAAAAAATGGCGCCTTCTTGTCACCTGTCTCAATTACGGTTGTGAAGTAGTGGCAACGAAGATCTACAATTGGAAGTTAATCTTAGTAGAGGCAAAGTCATACTCAGAGAGGGCCAGGGGGGCCGCCCCCCTCAGAAAATTTTGAAAAGGGCTCCATATCCTGTCATAAAACTTTTCGTTTAAATAGATATGCTAAATCCCTGATAAAAATGACGTTAGAACGTACAGATACATTTTAAAATTTACAGTAATGGCAAAGCGATGGTCACATTAGTTTATCTGTAATATGCTACCGTATCTATTTTTCACAGTGTATGATTGTCCTATTGCTTAAGGATATAGAATTTGAAACTTATCGCCGTTTTACAATACTTAGTTGTAGAAAGTCAACACTTGATGTGCTGTTTAGTCATTAAGTATCTGTCTTGCTCTTTTTCAATCATATAAAAAAAATAGTTTTATTTCACGGACGAACTCGTGAAGAAAGAAGAAACTTTCGAATCTACTCCTGAAAGGGGGCAAATTTAGATTTCATATCCCCATAAAAAAACCCTAAAAATGCGTCAAAAATTCAAACTCAGCCGAAAGCAGCTTAAAATATCGAAAAATGTACAGTCCCCCAAAAAATGAAGTTCCCTCGTACTACCGCCCAAAAATATTCGAAAATTTGCACAATTCAAAAAATAGACTGAAAATTATTGCTCGTGTAAAACAAGAAATCAGATAAAAAAGCGTAATGGATGAGAGGGCCCCGACAATGCAGTTGGTCCCTTTTTGTTTGTAGGCTGTGCGCGCCTCCGGGCACAGGCAGAACCGCCGAAGGCGACCCAGTTGCAGAGTCGTTTGTGGAGTCGCGTCGCGTCGCGTCGAGACGCCTCTCCTACCGGCGCCCGGGGAAGGCGCACGAAGGGGCGGCGGAGTTCGTGACCGGACATGGGTGTAAACAAGGGGGCCAAGACGAGAGGAGACGGGGCGGGGCGGGGCGGAAGGGACGGAAGGGGCGGAAGGGACGGAAGGGGCGGGGCGGGGCGGAAGGGGCGGAAGGGGCGGGGCGGGGAGCGGCGGGGCGGGGAGCGGCGGGGCGGGGTGCGGCGGGGCGGGGTGCGGCGGGGCGGGGTGCGGCGGGGCGGGGTGCGGCGGGGCGGGGTTCGGCGCGGCGGGGCGGGGCGGGGTGCGGCGGGGCGGGGAGCGGCGGGGTGGGGCGGGGTGGGGCGGGGCGGGGCGGGGAGCGGCGGGGTGGGGCGGGGCGGGGCGGGGCGGGGTGGGGCGGGGCGGGGCGGGCACCGCTTCCACTCCCGCTCCTGCAGGGCGCCACGGAAGCAGCGAAGAGACGGAGAGGTTACTGCGGGGAGTTTCAGAAAAAAAGCGCGGACAGTCTCGGAGGAGAAGTGGTGGGGAGTCAGAACAAGCAGATTCCGTTTATAAACCATAGATGTAAGTGGCCGGGACTAGGCGCTAGATTGTGCCTCCCTGCGAGCTATTCATGCCAACGGTTTTCGTGTCGTAAACATGTCCACTATTTTAGGCTGACGGAGGTAAAGCAGCAGTTCAGGCCATAAACGCCGTTGGAGTCCGAAACAGCGTCGCAATTATAGAGGAGAATGGCGCAGAGGTGCTGGGAAAGAATCATGATTTCAACGTAACACATTTTCTCAGTGAAATAATGGAATAATTGAGGTTGATACTGAAGTGATAAATAAAATGTATTGCTGAAGTTATCATTGCTGTTTTTTTGGGGGCGCATTAGATCATTTTGCAGGCGCATTGTAATCTTACCCATTGTAATCATTACTTCATAAAAAGTAAAACTACGGGTAAAACCAAGAACATAATTACTTATTTATGATTGTTTCGTGACTCTTGTCACCATGGAACGTTCGTTCTTATTTACAATAGTCTTGCTTTCCGAAAAGGGTACGATAACTTTACCAGAAGAATGTTCTCTCTAACGTAAGAAAGTTTTTTCTAAGGCTTTTTAATTTTTATTTTCAGAAAGTTAAATTTTCTGTCACTTTTTCGTTATCCAAGAATATGCGTTGGCCTGTGTATAAGAGATCTTTCACATAATGAAGCACTGTGTGCACATATATCTTGGAAATACAACA
This sequence comes from Gryllus longicercus, assembly GCA_038098605.1. Lineage (NCBI taxonomy): Eukaryota > Metazoa > Arthropoda > Insecta > Orthoptera > Gryllidae > Gryllus > Gryllus longicercus. Next base: position 3,044,310 of record JAZDUA010000085.1, read on the forward strand.
CGTGAATACTGATTAAATTGTAGAAGATGGGGAATAATTGCGGCCTCTGAGCCGAAGCAAACTGTAAACGCAACCTTCACAAACCGGTGTCTAAACGGCGCGCGGCCGCAGGCAGCGCTCGGGTGCATCGTTCCCGTTCACTCGCTTTACAGGCGCCTTACACTTGTAAATTTGTGTGTTTTTGCGCAATCGCCGGGTGGTTTCCTCGCGCGGTTTCTCCGCGGGGCGCCCTACTTGTGCGGCCGAGGTGAGCCTTGAGGTACGCCTCAAAGCCGACTCCATCTCCTGCCACAGCCCCTAGAGGCTGCTCCACGAGTGCCCTTACCGCGACCGACCGTATCGGTGACTGTTTTATCTGATTCCGCTGGGTCTACGATGAAACATTACGATCACGTCGCACAATTCTCTTCTTCAGAAACGGGTAAATTACGTACAGTTGGTCCTTTTTAGGAAGTACATCAAACGCAAAGAACATGAAACATAAGTCAACACGCCTGTTATCTTCTTGAACGCCGCTGCCACCTTCTCGACTCCCCATCTTCCCCTCGCTTCGCAGGCTTATGTAGTATCCTTGGTACTGTCCTGAACTGGATCCCTATTCTTTGCGATCATCTTAGAGTACAATGTCACCTCTCTGAAATCTTGCCTACACTAAACTGCTACAATTCCACTCAATTTAAAAAGGGCGGCGTGAAGACACAAGACCAATGAGTTTGGGCGATTTGCACTCAAACAAAGAGTATATAATCACCACAAAGTTTCTCTGACCCACATCCACACACGCGTCTTACATATATAGCACGCACCGATACACATCTCACAATACACTTTTGCCTGTCCTCGTCTGTTTTCTTCATTTCCACCTCCAACTTCTTAAGCATTGTTAGCAAAATTAACGTTTTGTTTCTTACTTACACATTTACCCACCCCCTTTCGCTGCTGCTCTGTGGACTATATTTTCCTATGTTGAACTCGACCTTTTCTTCCAACATTTATTCGGCACCTTCCCACCGAGCAACCAAGCAGTCTTACAAGACCCGCAGCCACCATAACGAAAGAGCGTCTCTATAGCCGCTGTTGACTGCACCGCTTCCTCGTAGTTTCTTTGTCTCGCGCAGAAGCAACTCACGACCCACTTGCTACATTGCAGGTTCACCACGCACACGCGATCTTCTTTCTTTGAGGAACAACACCACGAGTAGGTGGTGGAAAACATGTTGGTAGGGGCGAAAGTAACCGAGGCGGTGGCGTTGCTGGCAGAGGCGGCAGGTGACGATGGCGGAGGTGACGGTGGCGGAGGTGACGGTGGCGGAGGTGGCGGTGGCGGAGGTGACGGTGGCGCAGGTGACGGTGGCGCAGATGACGGTGGCGGAGGTGACGGTGGCGCAGATGACGGTGGCGCAGGTGACGATGGCGGAGGTGACGGTGGCGGAGGTGACGGTGGCGGAGGTGACGGTGGCGGAGGTGACGGTGGCGGAGGTGACGGTGGCGGAGGTGACGGTGGCGGAGGTGACGGTGGCGGAGGTGACGGTGGCGGAGGTGGCGGAGGTGGCGCAGGTGACGGTGGCGCAGGTGACGGTGGCGCAGGTGACGGTGGCGCAGGTGACGGTGGCGGAGAAAGAGGGGGGCAGGGGACGAGGGGGTGGAGACGATATCTGTACGATGAGAAGCATGCCTCGTAAGCAGTTGCCTGCGTGCACAATAGGTTACGAAGACGAGCCTCCTATGCGGCTGACTTCCGCCTATAAACAGACTACACACCCTTCGTCCTGTGAGAAAGGCTTGTTTATGGCAGATGGTTAATGGCAAGTGGATGCGTTCACTCAACAGACTATTTGGGAACTGCAATTCGTTTCACTGGTTGTCTTTACGTGACGTTCAACACGTTTCATTGACGATATCATCGTTCATGAACTCGTTCTGGGAATGAACAATGTAGCAGTGAATTTCCTTTGGTTCAATTACATTATTATGTAATGATTTATACATTGTGTATCATTCTTACCTTGTGTTATGCAGCTATGTTATTATAAGAAACAACAATAAACGTTGCAATACAGAAATACAGCATTACAATGCAATACAGAGATTTATATTGAACTCTTAAAACGTACAATACAAAATTTGATGCAAAAATCTACTTACATTAAATTTGATATTTTACCTACAAAGACGAAAATAGTTATACAAGTTTCGTTATTTCTTTTAGACATTTTAACACATTGTTTATCTAAAACTAAAGTTGTTTTAATGCATTGCGGGAGCAAATACAATACTTTCTTGCACAGACACACTAAAAGAAATTAAGTTATTTAAAAGACGTTACAGTGAGTTCTCTCGCAATCTTTTACTTTTGGACTTTAAACCAAAACACATGGATGTATATAGATGGATATATGGATATAGAGTGGAGTTAGGTTTCCTAGGGAGTCTTTTGAAATTAATATTTTCCATTCTCACGCAATGCGCATCTGCCTCCCGTCTTGCGAGAGCTCCTTGTCCACACAATTGCATCACTTGGGCTCCTCTTGCACTCGTCGCGTGGCTGCGATGCGATCGCTCGTCCCGCCGCGCAGCGCGCTCGCTCACTCCATCTCCCGGCGGCGCAGCGGCGAGGGGACGTTCGGAGGCTGCCCCCCTTGCACAACTGCTGCTTCCGCGCTCAACCGCACAGGGGCCGTTCCCGCCACCTGCGCCTCTCGCGGTGCTTTCCGATTATTTGGTAGGGAGGCGACATCGCCACCAATAATAAAACACCGGTGTGAATAAAACACCGGTGTGAATAAAACACCGGTGTGAATAAAACACCGGTGTGAATAAAACACCGGTGTGAATAAAACACCGGTGTGAATAAAACACCGGTGTTAATAAAGCACCGATGTCAATAAAGCACCGATGTCAATAAAGCACCGGTGTCAATAAAGCACCGGTGTCAATAAAGCACCGGTGTCAATAAAGCACCGGTGTCAATAAAGCACCGGTGTCAATACAGCACCGATGTCAATTCAGCACCGATGTCAATACAGCACCGATGTCAATACAGCACCGATGTCAATAAAGCACCGATGTCAATAAAGCACCGATGTCAATAAAGCACCGATGTCAATAAAGCACCGATGTCAATAAAGCACCGATGTCAATAAAGCACCTTTGTCAATAAAGCACCTTTGTCAATAAAGCACCTTTGTCAATAAAGCACCGATGTCAATAAAGCACCGATGTCAATAAAGCACCGACGTCAATAAAGCACCGACGTCAATACAGCACCGACGTCAATACAGCACCGATGTCAATACAGCACCGATGTCAATACAGCACCGATGTCAATACAGCACCGATGTCAATACAGCACCGATGTCAATACAGCACCGATGTCAATAAAGCACCGATGTCAATAAAGCACCGATGTCAATAAAGCACCGATGTCAATAAAGCACCGATGTCAATAAAGCACCGATGTCAATAAAGCACCGATGTCAATAAAGCACCGATGTCAATAAAGCACCGATGTCAATAAAGCACCGACGTCAATACAGCACCGACGTCAATACAGCACCGATGTCAATACAGCACCAATGTCAATACAGCACCGATGTCAATACAGCGCCGATGTCAGTACAGCGCCGATGTCAGTACAGCGCCGATGTCAATACAGCGCCGATGTCAATAAAGCACTACTGTGAATAAAAGACCGATGTTACAACTGCTTTAGTAACCATTAATGTTCAAATGGGAGTGATTTAATTTGAATGTTGTTGCGTTTATTAATTTTAATCGATGTTTAAATGAAAAAACACTGCGAAAAATGACCAGGATACTTAACAAAATACTTAACATTTAATGGAAGATTTAAAAATTATATAGACTTTATTTACAGAATATATTTTGATTCTCACTGTTGATCACATTCACCTGAAGATCGTTCAGTTTATGAATGTCTGAACATCATTAAGGTTTTCATTTCGATGGAACGTTTATATTTAAACAATAAATTATCAAAAATATCGAGTACAAAACAGGTTAAATAATCTTAGTCATGAAAAAAATCAATGTTACTCGTAAGTCCATCCAGGGTTTTATGAAAACATCGGTGTTTTCAAAGCATCGAGATCGGTGTGGCATCACTATTATTTTGCTACGCCTGTCTCGACCTGTGCGGAATAATCTGTTTGTTTAACTACGAGGGCATTCTGGAACGTCAATATATAAGAATTCGTGTGCATAGGTAACGCAATGGTGACTTGTGTACCTTCGAGAGTTTAATGTCTACCCCGCCACCTCCACTCATCCTCCGATGTCATTCGTTTCAATGAGTGAAGTACGCAATGAACTTTTGCTTTGTTTGTGTTCAATTTTAGTTCCTTAAATAACAATTACGTACAATTAAAACAATGTCAATAATAATTTGCAGCTGGGTCTTCACATTTTCATTAAAAAATTCTCAAAACAAAAACTTACCACTTGCATCACATCTTGCAGTGTCCTTGTAGTCTCCTATCTCTCCCGCTTACGCCGACCCGACTCCTACACCGCCACCGCTCCCTACCGTTGCCCCCGCCGCCGCCCACGTCGCCACCCACGCCACTGCCCCCGCCGCCCCCGCCGCCGCCCACTCCGCCACCCACGCCACTGCCCCCGCCGCCCTCGTCCCCGTCGCCGCCCCCGCCGCCGCCCTCGCCCCCCTCGCCGCCCCCGCCGTCAGCATAGCTCCGATCCCGGCCCCTATCTCATTCTCGACGCCGCCGCCACCACCCTCTGCTGCCGCCCCCGCCCCCGCAGCCACCTCCACCGCCCCCCACTGCCAGCGTAGCCCCGATCCCGGCCCCTCTCGCGTCCTCGCCCCCGCCCGCGCCTCCGCCGCCGGCATGGTGATGAGCGGATGGCGTAAGCGCGTGCCTGCATTAGCGGCGCCGCGTGCAACACGTTGCAGCCACCGCGCGTCCTGCGACGACTGCGAAATTGGGCGGAAAGGTTTCGCATCGCGCTCCCCGCGCATCCGACGGAATCCTCGCTTTCCTTGCCCGATAATTGGAACGTTCGTGCGGAGCGCGGGTTGTTGGCTTTTTATTAGCAAACGGCCTTCGGGTGCGTTCTGTAGAAAGCCCACCTTATGTTAGAGACGTTCTTGGGTTAATGAACGTAAACGGAAACAACGGTAATTGGGTTTCTGCTAAAAAAAACAACTAATACACAGCAAGGACATGTTTTTAAATGTGTGCTGTACAAATAACTTTAAATTCGTAACTGTGCATAGTCGACGCTCGGTCACGCCGTAATGAATTATTTTCGTGTTCAGGATTTGACGGAAATCGGGTGATTTTTCCTTCGTAATAGTGAGTCCGCCACTGAAGATTCGTAATATGGAATGCACTAGGATCTATTTCAAGTGATGGCGGATTCTCGACGCCAGAGTGAATAGTAATTGGTGTAATGATGTGATCGTTCGCCTTCCGCCTCTGGTTACAGCATTTGAAAGCTCCGTCGATCAATGAGAAATGACGCGTTCCCCCACAGAAATGGTCAAAACGCGTTCCCCCACAGATTTTATCTTTTTTTCGATTTCTTGGCCTCTTGTTTCACCACCATTGCTGCGTCAATGACAACGCAATAGTCTACTGGATACATGATGGCTTATTGGACTAAATGGCCTCGGCAGTTGTAGTATCCCTAACTCAAAAAATAAGTAAATAAAATATTTATTAATTAATTATAAGAAAAATAATCACTTATAATCAATAATTAAGCCGTTCAGATGTCAGAGATCGTTAGGGCAGTAGTGCCGTAGAAATCTTGGACCAGATGACCGCGGGTTCGAGTCATGCCTCGGGCATGGGTGTATTTGTGTATGTCTATATGTGTGTGCCGTCGTTTCATCGCTCACAATCACCATAATCATCATCATCATCATCATCATCTCATCGGGATTCAAGCAAAATGCTAATCCCCACCCAGAAAGGTACTTGCGTCTGCTGAAGCAGGATGCACGCGTGGTCCGAGTTGGCCTATATGCGAAAAAAATTAACTATAGTCCACAATTTTGAATATAACTACATTCACTTTAATAATTTGTATTAATTAATTCTAATCGTTTCTTAATTAATTGAAACGACTCCCACAGTACTGCGACCACATACATGAAAGAACAAAATACACTGGAGAATACAGAGTAAGAAATCCAAGATGAAGATGGCAGGACAAGATGGTAAGCTGATTACGAAATCTTAAGTGTTCACATTTCCTTATTCATTCCGTTTCATTCCATAAATCTCGTAGGTATTTCTTATAATTCAAGATTGGCAGAGTTCGTCAGTGGGAGTGAAAGGTTAATTGTAATTGTTTCGTGCACCCACGTAAATGTCCAGTTATTTTCCTACTTTTCGTCTGAATGAACGTAACGCAAAGAAATGATCTTCGAAAGCGCTTCGTCAATTTGCCGAAGAACTTTCACTTATTGTAACCCGGAAGATGTTTGCTGTTTAATAATATTATTAAAGTTCATATCGGTCTCTTCAACTTATGGCAACTTACGAAGCCTAGACGTTTCTCTGAAATGAAGAAATAGTTTTATTTATTTAAGACTATTTCCACCGCCGGCATGCTGATGAAGGGATGGCGTAAGAGATTGTTATTTATTATGAACATTGTCTGAATTAAGGGATAGATATCAACGTTAACTTGCTAACGCAGTAAATTGGCAGTGTCAAGTGTCCTTTTTTTGCCACGATTAACTTTCATTTATTCACTTACTTAACTTAAGTATATACATCTCTCTGAAGTCCGGTTGCAGTATCAAATAAGTATATAAAGATTGCACGTGGTTCAGCCATCATGTTACATAAGAAAGAGGAACCTGAATGTGCTATTTATTTATTTTGAAAGAACGCTACTCGAGTGGCTCATGGTCGGCTTTCTGTGAGGCGGTACTGAGTTCGATTCCCGGACGGGTCAGAAATGAAGCTCACGCAGTGTTAATACAATCGTCACAGTTTTTAGAAACTATGTGACAATGAAAGCTCAGGTAGGCCACACACACACACACACACACACACAAATGAGCTACGCACGGTGACGGAAATTCGACATGTTCGCCGCTCGTCTCCCTTACTCCCCGGCGTGCATAATAAATAATAAGAGGGCCCAGAACTGGGAACACCTCTGGCTGGCAGAATTCGGATTAATTCGACCTTAAAATGCCAAATATATTCATACTTTTTCTAATGTTCGGGATTTTGCTGTCAAAGCTTATAGTTCCAGGATTCGTTGCATTTAATGTTCGTCGTCGTGTGTAATCTACTTTGTGTGATGTAATTCAAAGAAAAAATTGCTGTAGTAAGATACCTCGAAAGTAATGAGAAGAAGCACAAGTAGAAGCAGCCTTGCACCCCTGGCATTATAGATAAATGCAAAATACTGGTTGCTTGTGTGCTGCTTGATACATGTGTGCACATTTTTAATACCTCGCAGATACGCATACTCGAGGCGCGGGGGCTCTTTTCTCGAGAACATATTGGAACACATTGGAACACTCAAGAACATATTAATTCTATTACTTTTAAGAAAAATCTATACAAATCTAATGCTGCTGAAGATAGACAGTTAACAATTTTTAAACACAGAATGGGTCAGGTTCTTTACAAAATAGATTATGTAAACTCGCGGCGTTAACAGTCCTGTACTGTTAAGTTGCTGGAACCTGTTAACTGAATGTAGACTGAATTTTTGAGTTGCCGTGTTCTCGGGTGACCTCTTCATTTCGTTAGCGGAGCGGACGCCGGGCAGGACTTTCGCCAATGGGCGGGCGGAAGGCGCTTCCTTAAGGTAATTGGCCCGGGGGCGGGGGCGGGGCGGGGGCGGAAGAGAGCGTCCTCGGCGCCGGACGTTGCGTGGAGCAGTAGATGCGTAGGCGACGCCGCTCTCCTCGGTAGAACGCGTCTGCAAGCGCTAGTAGATTTGTCCATGTACGCCGACGGCAGTTTCGTAGGGAGTAAGGCTGGTTCAAGTAAGCCAACCAACTGAATTTAAGTTCTCATTGTAGACTTATAATAATTTCCCTCTTAAAGTTGAATGTGTTTTTATGAAATGTTTGTCTTGTTTGGCATTTTTTCATGTTATCACAATCTTGATCAATCCAAATCAAATAATAATTTCATTCATAGGAGAGATAGTTGATTTAATAATTATTTTAATTGTCAAAACTAACTAATTGGCAATGTTACTTTTTTAATATTGATTTAATTCTTTAGTGTTGTGCAAAACAATATTACAATCTTCTAAAACTGTTAGAAATGAACAAATAGGCATTCATTTTAATTAAGTATATATTTCTCTGAAATTGTTCTCCTAGCAAAGTATTTAAGCATTTACTGTTTCCTGAAACGACGCAAAACGTTTGCTGTGACAACTAACAATTTCATTTCTTTTGCAGGTGAGCAGTTATTTTGCGGCGTCGTGAGCGGCGGGTCCCTGTGCGCTGAACTGTCGCGTCGCGAGCTGAACTTTTGAGGGGTGAGTCAGTACAACAGTAGACGTTGAGCTGAGGGTGTTCGGTTGGCACAGATTCGCGGACGTACTGCTGAGCTGGACTGAAATAATAGCGGAGATGGGAGTTGTGTTACGTACCAGTGCATTTGAATAGTAACGGTCTGTGAGACGGAGTTACTTGAAAATAAATAAATGAAGAGAGTTCATTGTCGAGGATGGTGTGTTCGGGGCGTTGTGTGGAGAGCGCTTTGGCGGAAGCAAGTGCTTGTAGGGGACGGTGCGTGAGAATATTTCAGGGCGTGGCAGAGACGGGAATGACCGGGCTGTGGTTGCGCGTCGGGGACGTGTGACGCGCCGGGACGTCGTGTTGGGACCGGTGAGCCCGGGACGTGCCGTGGGCGAGCGTTCGCAAGATCTTGTGGGGACCGCAGGGCGAGAGTAGAGCAGAGCTTGCGGCCGGGCTGGAGAGCGTCTGGTCTGACGCGAGGCGACTCGCCAGCTCTGACCGCGCCGCGCTGCGCCGCGCCGCGCGCGAGACAAAGGGGGGCGGGGAAAGAGGTAATCGGGTCACTGCGCCTCTTTTCCTCGTCGCTGTGATTTGCTTCCTTCTCGAAGAGCCGGGTGCATCCTTCTCTGCGCGAGGCGTGGTGAAGTGGCTGGTGAAGGGGAAATAAAGCAACGGTGAAGTTACGCTTTTTAAGTCAGTTGTAGATCTCTTTTTATTGCAATGGCGCTCAAGTTCATGTATTGTTCAATCAAATTAGTGCTGTAAAGTGTAAAATAATAGAAGAAACCCACTATCAGTTATACTATAGAACTTCTGCTATGTGTGTATTCACCGTCTGAAACTTTTTCGTGGCTTTAAATTTTGTTATTGTTTTTGAATTTTTTCCCTTTAATGTTGTACCAACTTATCATTATTTACCAAAATAAATTCGGTATTTACGTGACACGTGTTGTGGTATTACGTACTGTATGTCTGTTATATTTTTTGCAGGATGCATGTTATGGTAAACCTGGCTACATTATGTATTTGAGTCGAACTTTTCGTTGAACTTTTTGAAATGTATGAGACGAGCAACTCTGCATTACTGGGTCATTATGCTGGATTTTTGCGTTCTTGTATTCCTTCGTCTATTAAACCTTTTAAAATAAAATTGCATCTTACATACGTTAAAATCATTCACTTGAAAATGTTTCAGATGAGTCAGATATTGGGTGTTGTTCTACGAAAGCCAGTACACTTGCGTGTATTCTGACATAGTGTCTGCACGCAACCTTGGAAAACAAATGGTTTATTAACAAGACACGTCCGGTCATTTCACAATAACGACAGAACCGAATGCTTTATCTGATAGCAAATTTTATTGCAAGGTCCTCCATTTAGAATTTAACTTAATGAAGGCCTCGTTTGACCCGCATTCCTCATTCCGTGAACTGGAAGTTCCTACGCTCTTGTATAACATTTAACATCCATCAAACTGACAGCTATTCATAATGGTCCATCCTCAATAATGTGACCCCGTGTTAGTTATCTCCCCATTCAGTGGGCCAGGGGAGCTCATCTATTTTAGAGAGTGGTCAAGGATTCACCTATACAAGTTTCTTTTTCGATCTTGGAGCTGAATACGGTGCGGCCTTTAGTGTCGTGGTAAAGAAATTGTATGAAACCTAAGTACGAAGACTATCGAGACACAGACGTGACCATTGTGAGGGACCAGATGGTCATGCCCGCCATGCAAATCTCCTCTTACAAATATTTTGAAAGGGTCCCCTTAGCATAAAGTAATAAAATATTTAGTGTATTTAAATTCCTGATAAAAATGACGTACATAACGTGTAGATACATTTTAAAATATACAGGGATGACAAGTGAATAAAAAAGGTATTGTGAATATCTGTACCCGTATCTATTTATGTTACGTCAAAACACTTTTCGCTGGGGTGCGTGCCCTGTTGACTGGCTGTGACCCCTCCGTAATTGTCGTCTTCGCTAGGTTTGTCTTTTTACAATTATCACAGTTTCTTTCAGTTGCCCTTTGTCCTATTTTACGCTTTGGTTTAGTAACGTTGTAATATTGTCACGTTGATATTGTGAAAATAAATATAACCTTCAGACCAACCTTCGAAATATCTCATAGTACTTTCGTAGTTGCGCCTACTTTTTGAACGACTAGTGATATCATTCCGATAGCGGTCCATCACGAATACTTCTCACTGTACTGCCGAATGTATAAGTAGTTTGATAAATCAGCGGGCTGGAGGGATTTAAGAGATTCGCAAAGCAACAACCCGACGATGTAACTTCATGAAACATTCTCAATGGACTACGATTGTGAATCGAGACATAATGCATCTGGACGCTCGGTAATAACTCTTTTGATAGCTACAGTCAGCTATATTCGGAACGATCTTGTCTGCCTAATCTATATTAAGAGTATTTAAAAAAGTTTTACGATACTTATTAAAGTGCTTTTGTGGCGTATTAATTGTTTTATTAGCATGACCCTAGAGCTTGAAATGAAAACAACTTCACAGTTCAGTCAAATTTTCAAATAATGTGAAATCAAAAAATGAGAAGCACTCATTCAATCAAGATATGAATGAATTGATTATCAATTAACTAAGAACTACGTTCGTGTGGTCTCAACTTGGCACAAAGTTTACTTTGATATTTAAAATGTATGCCATCTGTTAATATGTGTATCTCTGTCTGAACCATCTAGGAGCGCTCTTTCAAGTACATCCACGTGACACAGGGTGTGCCTCTTCTCTCGTCACGTCACGCTGCGACAAAGACAGGAGCTGGCGGGAATGTCGGGTGAAGAGCCAAACCGAACCGAAGCGAACCGCATCGAACCGAACGGTTTCTCTCATATTCCATTGCAAGACGATGCATGCAGTCTAAATTTTTGTATATTGTATTTGAAGTAGTTTCCATAGAGGGGTTACTCTAAGAAGGGACCATTTTGACAGTTGGGGAAACAAAGGAATGTCTTCCAGGGCGATGACATTGCAAGAGATAGTGAAGCCATTTACTAATGAAGTTACTCTAAACGAAGGCAACTGACAAAATGAGTGCATGGACGTAACCTGCGATTATGTTGTCAGCAATGGCTAAGCAGTAGCACAGCAGACTGTCGCAGCAGTCACTTCTTATAGTAATCTCTCTTCACACCTTGTAATTCTTTCATCCTCGAAAGAAATGTGCACGTGTCCCGTCCGATTTTCCCTGAACTCCTCCTCTGTGCTGCTTGGCGGAGCCATTGGGTGAGAAACCGGTAGAGCCCGTAGAGGCCGATGCGCTCCTCTGAATCAGAGACCGCAGACAACGCGTCGCCTGCCCCATGGCAAAATTTACAAAAACATCGATATTTCCTTACATCGCTTGAAGGTTTTTGATATCGATGAAATCATCAACATAAAATTTCGATGTTAAACATATCTATCTTTGAAATACGATCAAATACGTTATTTCTCCATCTTTTTTCCATTTTAATTATTGTGCTTAAATGAGTTAAGTTTTATAGTTTGCTCACGTATAAATAATCTTTATCGAATATAACAAAAGCGACTTTACCTCTGCTGTTTATATCTACCCAAGAAACATAACAGAATTTTGTTGAAATTATTATAAAGGGAGATATCCTGGACAAAACCCTAAAAGTAACGATAAATAAATATCTCGGTCTGGGCATCGCGAACACTGATCGATGTCATCGGCTGTTGGTTTTGAGCAATCTATAAAAAATAGTTTCTTGAAATTTTATTTATATCATGAGAAATTTGTTTTTGAAAACATCGACGTTTCTGCAAAAATACGAGTATATCGATGTGAAGCAAACATCCAACACAAAACATCGATGTTAATTAATCGATGATACTGATCGAAAATATCGAATGTTTTAAAAACATCGAATTTTTTTTGGCCATCCCTTACCCAGACACTCCCCAGCGCGGAGGTGCGGCGCGCACGGGGCTCTTGAGCCGGCGCGGCCGACTGGCCGGCGGAGAGAGGTCACGTGACTCCCGCGCGCCGAGAGTGCGGCCGAGGCAGAGGTGGGGGTGGGGGTGGGGGCGGAGGCGGGTTGACCTGCTGGCCCACTGGGGCGCTCGGTCAGCGACGGCGGTCATCTCGCCACGCCACGTCACTCCACTCCGCTCTGAACGCGCCGCGCCGACCCGCCAACGGCTGCTGCACAGTGTGACGCAGGGGCGTCCAACTTCCAAAGGCCACAACTAAATTCTTTAATTCGGTAGCGGGCGATATTTCCATTACTCGGGCGATCCACATTGGGATGATAATGAATTTTTGAGTTGACAAGACAAAAATTCCTTAAATCTAAACATAACCTATTTTTCTACCAAAGGGAGTGTTGATCCCCAAAGGGCGCAAGCGATAGGCGCGCAACGTTCTCGTCCGACATGAACTAAAGGGGCTTAAACATTTGACTAATAATCTTTCGTGGTCCACAATAAATGGAAGCGCTGGCCGAATGCGACCGGCGGGTCGCCAGATAGACAGCCCTGGTGTAACGTTTGCTCGAAAATCGTGGGTTTCTCTTGTCTCTGAATTCATTCTTTAATATCGTCATTCATTACCGTTGGTGAAAATATTGATATTTTCAAATAGAGATGACTATGATCTTAAGATAGTCTTTGAGTGATGTAATTATTCGTAATGAATTTTATCGTTGGTTATGTTTAATTTAAACGTTCACCTAGTACTTGTGAGTTTATAAGTGGCAGTTTATGAATTCCTTAAAGTGAAAAAAGTCGTCTTGAGTTTGTGGGTGTGATATTTTTGTTAATTTATTTTTTAATGTAATTACAGACGCATGTAGCAAGTGATCATAGACATTGGGGTCTTGGGGCAAAGAGACGATCCTCCGATCCGCATAACCTCAATCAGTCGGACAGTTTTGCGAGACGAGGGATGTCAAGCCTAAGAACAAATTGATTTGTATCAATCTAGGAAGTAAATTTATTCGCCAGCTCTCACATGTGATGCTACTCACAATCACTAATGGAATTTTAGAGCATTGGGGGATACCTAATGAGAAAAGTTCAAGATTTGTAAGTCGGCACCGGATCTTACGCTGTAGCGGGGCATGAACTTCGCCGATTGCCGGCTCGAACTTGAATTACACTCGCATCTTAGAAAGGAGAAACGTTTTCGCGGTCCGACACACGATTGATTGATTAGATTGGTCTTCAGGCCGCGTCAACAGCTGTGGGAATTAATTCAGTAAGTGTATTGCAAGTTTCTATCGTGTGATGAGTCAGTATTCGTTCCCCGTTGAATAGGTCGACCTACACGCTCAAACATCAATGTTCAATATACATCGACCAAAAACAATCGATGTTTTCAAACATCGATGTTTTAAAGTTGGTTTAGTAAGCTCTAAAATTAAATTCGTGCGCAACATAATTTAACTTGATAATGATCGTACTTATTGATTTATAATCAAAATTTAACTGAAAACCAAGTTATACAACGTCTTTCCATGAGCGAAATACAGGAAAGGGTATGGAAATACCAGGCCATCAGGATCATCTCGAGGAAGGAATGATCGTCTATTCCATGAAGATAAAACAAACCCCGTTAGTTTCTATCGAATACAAACAGATATTGCTACCATCAGTTATTTTTCTTATTTTAACTTTTATGATATTGTGATTATAGATATATTTCATTAACGAACAAAACATTGAAAACATAAATACATCAAACCCAACACATCTATTTTAAGAAACATCGGTTTCAATACATCGATGTTTAAATCATCGATATTTTTCGAACAACATCGATATCGCATCGCTAGTGTGCAGACGTCCTCGCCTCTCCTTGCGCAGCGTCCACGCCAGCAAAAAGCGCCGCTGCGCGCGGAGGCCCTGGCGACGCGAAGCACGCCGCCCGCCGCGGGAGGGGGGCGGGTCCACGCACTGGCTCCGCGACGCCGCATACTTGAAGCCAGTGCACGGTCGGATCAATATGACAAAGAGTCTTACGTATGTTCAAGTTGGAGAATCAGTTGCAATGACTGCTCCACTCGTGAAAACCAATCGTGTTTAATTGTACATACAAAATGCCCCATTTAGGGCGGTGTATCTCAAAAAATTTATCGCTTTTCTTCTATCCGAATTTTCTTATCACCGCTCCCTTTTGGTCAATCATAATCTTTGACTCGTCTATCTTAGGAGGCGGTATGCATAGATCGCTATGTCAATGTCTTATAAACAGCGTATGCACTACAACATAACCTCTGTTTTTAACTCATGCTTTCGGTTATTTTCAATATTTGACGCGTTTTGGAACTCTCTCTGTTTATTCAACATCGACATAGCGATCAATGTATACCGACTCCTAAGATAGATGAGACACAGTTTATGGTTGGCCAGTAGGGAGAATTGGTAAGAAAAATCGGAATATAAGAATAGAAAAAGGTATAAGGTCTGAGATACACCACCCTGATTGAAACATTTTATATGTATAGTTAAACGCTATTGGCTTTAATTTCACTCGTGGAATACTCCTATAGTCCTAGTCATGCTTTGGAAATTCTCAGATAAACCCCCTCCTTGCTTCGCGAGTCGAGGATTTATCGACAATTTCCGTGGTATTACCTATGATAAAAACAGCGCGCCTTATACGTATTACCTAAATAGTTTCCTGCAGAATTCAATCACCGCGCCGCATTTGGACTGCTCCGCACTACACGAAGACATTCGAAATCTAATTCTTCGTTATTAACTCACGCTAAACCACACCACACTTTCCAACACAATACTTGTAAATACGTGAATCATCAAATAAACACTCGTAACATTCCTAGCAGAGTAACACTAGAATAACTCATTAAAACATTTAATCTGATTCTTAAAGTGACGAACGATTGGAATGGGTTGAAACCCCGCAGGGTTTGCCCTGCTGCAGCGGGCGACGGAAGTAGCGTGAGGCGACTCGACGAAGTGAGGTGTGGTTGGTGGGTGGGTAGGTGAGTGGGTGGGTGTGTGGGTGAGGGGTGTGGGTGGGTGGCCAGGGGAAGTCTTGGTTCGACTGCGGAAGCACGAGGGGCGTGCTTGCCGAAAAGCCTCGAGGCTTAAGGGCGTGCGCTGCAGGGTGGCTGCAAATGCGGTAGGTGGATCTGCATCAGGAAGATTAGAAACGATCCTTCTCGACTTGCATTCTCCTTTCGTCTTAGAAGCCATTATTTTTGTTTTTGTCGTCTACGGTGCAGTTTTGGTTCTCTTTAGGCGAATTGTAATAACCGAAGAGTCGTAATGTCTTGTATCAGAATAGAAGACATTTAGTATCTGAACTTGTTTTGGTGATTTTGTTAAAACTCTTTGCACGTTTGTTCTCTAAGCTACTCATTTAGCTACTTTCACAATTATTTTTGGCTATTCTGACCCTTCAGAATTCAATCCTATTTATTCAGCAGTCAAAAAAGACGCACAGTTTTCAAGTTTATTGATTTTTTTCCATATATTGCTGACTTATGCAATGTAATTCTTCAATCCCGTTTAAAACGCAAAGTATACATTTCAACTTTGTATCTACATATTCTGTTGCTTTTAATCGTTTGTAGTCATTGGAGCAGTAACAGATTTCGAACAAAGACGACTTCAGAATTGAATCTATTAATGACCCACGTTGTGCACAACTCGGCTTGAAAATAGTGCGGAAAAGGTACCGCAGGTTTTGTAAAAAGTACGAATTGGATTATTCCAAATTAACGTTGCTCGTTCCTTTGAGAGAAAAAAGGCGGTACCACTAAAGTGGATAGAAAGTATGACATTCAAGTTACTGGACGAAGTTACACTTCAAAAAAAAATCTTCGCTTGCTTGTTGGTGCCACAAACATGACATTTTAATGTATTCATTGGAAACTAGGTGAAAGGCGTTAGCGGAACGAAATATGCGCAGAATCGAGTCGTGCAGGTTGCGAGACCCTTGGTGCCAGTTGCATCGTTCGCACTAACTAGCGCATTGGCAGCTGGCCGAGATTTCATCCCGTGAAGCCGCTATGTTCCTGCTCCTTGTACAGTATTAAGACGTGAGTATGTTTCCTGGCGACGGTCACTCCATCAGTCTTCCCCGGTAATTGCTGCCACATCACACTTTTATGACAGTTTTTTTGTTGCCTTCGTGGATTCATATCCTCCTTGGTCATAAGGCCTCATTCACTTCGCCCATCGTGTCGTTTCTTTTTGGCGGCTATAGTAAGACATGCGTCTAAGAAATGCAAGACATGACGAGTAAGAAGTCTAGTTAATTACATACTATGTTTCCTTACTGGTTCGCAGCCCAGAGTAGTAGGGTCAAAATATTATGAAAGCCGGCAGCGTCACTGTTCATTTAAATTGAGTGTTGTCTGACATTCGTTCTAAATGATTCTGTCTCGAGCACTAAATTATGATTATTGTTTGAAATTCTCTATGTATTATATGCTCTTCACCAGTCATTGACAACATTTCAAGTGACCAAAGCCAAGTGACATTTCATATTGGAGCCTACTTCTCTTCCTGGAGAAACAGTATAGGTTCACATCGGATCGACGACCTAGTTTTGCAGTAAATGAAAGGAGTAGTTTCCAGTCCAGTGAGTGATTTTCAATCTTCAAAGTATCACTTTAATTTTATATTTAATTTTAAAATAACGCTTGTACCATCATTTCTATATTGAGAAAGCATTTTCGTTATTTCAGAAAAGCATTGTTATCCCCAAATTCTCTGGTTTCTCTACAGTGTCGCGCTTCCTGCTACCCTGAAAGTGTTTCACAAAACTGAGAGAAATCATTCATATTGACCTTTAAACTATTCTGTTAAGTCACAGAAAACCACATGAATTGGATCACAAAAAGACATTATTCTGTTCAAATAGTTTGAACAGAGGACTTCGTGGATGAAAAAATCTGGTGACATTATTCTACTTATGATACACATTGAAGTAAGAATATGACGAATCCCTGATTAACAATCATGTTAATATGTAAAAGACAGTAGAGTAATAAAGGAAGGTCGAATAAAAACACGAATTTTATAATAACTACTATGCCTTAAGATTTGCCCTAATTAATGAAGAGGACGCGTGGTGCGGGCTGGCGGTGAGGATGAGCAGTAACAAAATATAATGCATATTCAGTCATAGGAAACGTTAATGAAATCCTGTTCGTGAATCGAGAATACACAAATGCAACCTAGTATGGAATAAAACGGATTACAGCACACGGACAGAAGTGTTAAATTACTCATTCGCAATTCCAGCGTCAGCTCTAATCATCACCTAGATAGGAAACATTTCACTCGTAATGTACATAACTCTCCCCATCCATTTCCCTCTCTCCGCTCGGGTAATTACTATTGCTTTTTACTTTTGTTTGATTGTTGGAGGCGATCATGCATTTAGTGAGGAGAGGTGTATTATTTAAAAATTCGTAAAGGTATCAGATTAACTTTCACATTAATTTAGTGGCTTATTAAATTCAATTTAATTCGTGAATTCCAATCATGATTTGGAAGTTCTCGGATTAATCCCCTCGTCGCTTCGCGACAGGGGGATTTTGTCGATAATTTCCAAAGCCCTCGTAGAATTACCAATAAAAAATAAATAACCGAGTAGCGCCGATTACTCAGCTAGTAATACGCGTAATAATACCATATTTTATCCGTGTTAGATCGTATTTACTCTAGAGCAGGGTTGCTCAAACGCAATAATTGGGTGGCCAGACTGCCCGCGGTGGCCCGCTGCAGTTGCGCGTGTCCAACTCGCCGTTCATTTGCGTAGAGCCGATCGCGCCTGAGCGCCATCCTTCCCTCTCGCCGGGATGACCGACCAAGCGGCGGGGCTCCGCGCTAGCCCACTCAAACGCAAAAATTGGGTGGCCAGACTGCCCGCGGTGGCCCGCTGCAGTTGCGCGTGTGCCACTCGCCGTTCATTTGCGTAGAGCCAATCGCGCCTGAGCGCCATCCTTCCCTCTCGCCGGGATGACCGACCAAGCGGCGGGGCTCCGCGCTAGCCCACTCAAACGCAATAATTGGGTGGCCAGACTGCCCGCGGTGGCCCGCTGCAGTTGCGCGTGTGCCACTCGCCGTTCATTTGCGTAGAGCCGATCGCGCCTGAGCACCATCCTTCCCTCTCGCCGGGATGACCGACCAAGCGGCGGGGCTCCGCGCTAGCCCACTCAAACGCAATAATTGGGTGGCCAGACTGCCCGCGGTGGCCCGCTGCAGTTGCGCGTGTGCCACTCGCCGTTCATTTGCGTAGAGCCAATCGCGCCTGAGCGCCATCCTTCCCTCTCGCCGGGATGACCGACCAAGCGGCGGGGCTCCGCGCTAGCCCACTCAAACGCAATAATTGGGTGGCCAGACTGCCCGCGGTGGCCCGCTGCAGTTGCGCGTGTGCCACTCGCCGTTCATTTGCGTAGAACCGATCGCGCCTGAGCGCCATCCTTCCCTCTCGCCGGGATGACCGACCAAGCGGCGGGGCTCCGCGCTAGCCCACTCAAACGCAATAATAGGGTGGCCAGACTGCCCGCGGTGGCCCGCTGCAGTTGCGCGTGTGCCACTCGCCGTTCATTTGCGTAGAGCCGATCGCGCCTGAGCGCCATCCTTCCCTCTCGCCGGGATGACCGACCAAGCGGCGGGGCTCCGCGCTAGCCCACTCAAACGCAATAATTGGGTGGCCAGACTGCCCGCGGTGGCCCGCTGCAGTTGCGCGTGTGCCACTCGCCGTTCATTTGCGTAGAGCCGATCGCGCCTGAGCACCATCCTTCCCTCTCGCCGGGATGACCGACCAAGCGGCGGGGCTCCGCGCTAGCCCACTCAAACGCAATAATTGGGTGGCCAGACTGCCCGCGGTGGCCCGCTGCAGTTGCGCGTGTGCCACTCGCCGTTCATTTGCGTAGAGCCAATCGCGCCTGAGCGCCATCCTTCCCTCTCGCCGGGATGACCGACCAAGCGGCGGGGCTCCGCGCTAGCCCACTCAAACGCAATAATTGGGTGGCCAGACTGCCCGCGGTGGCCCGCTGCAGTTGCGCGTGTGCCACTCGCCGTTCATTTGCGTAGAGCCGATCGCGCCTGAGCGCCATCCTTGTCTCCCGCCGGGATGACCGACCAAGCGGCGGGGCTCCGCGCTAGCCCACTCAAACGCAATAATTGGGTGGCCAGACTGCCCGCGGTGGCCCGCTGCAGTTGCGCGTGTCCCACTCGCCATTCATTTGCCTAGAGCCGATCGCGCCTGAGCGCCATCCTTCCTTCTCGCCGGGATGACCGAACAAGCGGCGGGGCTCCGCGCTAGCCCACTCAAACGCAATAATTGAGTGGCCAGACTGCCCGCGGTGGCCCGCTGCAGTTGCGCGTGTGCCACTCGCCGTTCATTTGCGTAGAGCCGATCGCGCCTGAGCGCCATCCTTCCCTCCCGCCGGGATGACCGACCACGCTCAGCGCTAGTCCGCGGACAAGCGCTGGGCCCGATGGCTCCACGTGGACCAGCCACTCGAGCTGCGCTGCTGCGGTTGCACGCGCAGAACGGAAGCTCGAGCGGGCGATTGGCGCGCAGGCGCCGCGGGGGCCTTGGCGGGTCGAATGTCTTGAGCGACGTGTCGCGAGCGCGGCCCCCAGCGACGGCGACGGGCACGGGCGGAGTCTTTGAAGCGTGCTCCCGTGACGCCACGCCGTGCCGCGATGGAGTGATGACGCTGTTTGTTGACGGGCGCACGTGCTCACGCGCGTGCAGACGGCGACGCGAAGAAGCACGAAGGGCCGAGATGGGGGAATATATTTTGAACAGATACAGCAGACGGGTACGTGGAACGCGCACTTCATAATTCGCTATCTTAGGGTCAGACTGACGTAACCAGAATTTTTTGCAATTTATTTACAACCAGAACAGAATCAGATCTCATTCCTATATCTAAGCAGCAAACAAACTGATCACTAGGTATGTTAGTATAAAAGTTAGGACTTGTTGTATCAACAAAATTATGTATCTTATTTGAGTCAAAGGGACAGAAAACGTGTTTTATTTGTCTGACACCAAATATTTCGTGTCAGTCTGACCGTATTGTAGCGAATTGTCCACAGGCTTGCAGGTATGTTTCCAGCTTGGTCGAGATCGGAACCAGGCGAAAAAAGAAAAAAAAATACAGAAAGGAAGGAAAATACATGAATCAACATTCAGAATCTTAGAAACTCCCTTACCTGCTTTTTTTGCACGATATTGCTTTCCCTTCATATCAGATTTCGTTTTTTACGATCAATGTATCACGATTTCTGAAACATTCAAATGACTTTTGCAATAACGTCATCAACACACGTGAACTCAAGTTTCAAGGGTTCAAGTTTCAGTGACAAGTCTCCATTTTTTGTGTATAAAATGGGTATTATGTCATTGTGCTCAGAAGAGCTTCGTTACTGCAGTGCAGTTTCTTGATGGTTCCTTTACTTCGATAACAATCAGATGGTTTTGCTTAAAGTTAATGAAGTTCTGCGGATATTTCTAAGTTCTGCTGAAGAAATATATACTTTTTCAGGCACAAATTAAAAACGTAAATATTTGAATTGGGGTACATAAAAGTATTACTTTCCACTGCGTATTCCGATAGCTTTTCCATCGCGGCTGACCTCGCTTCCCGGAAGCCTATTAAGAGGATCCCTACTTCGGGGCTACAATATAGTGAGGTTATAGCGACTGGTATGGAAAGTATAGAAAATGTTCCCCGTGAAATGTAATCCAATAATCAACTAAAAACTTTAATGATATCCTTTTTGTTATAACGTTTTCTGTGCGAGTAGTCATATAGTTATTAACTTTATGAAACGTATTTCCTCTTTCTTAATCCTAATTAACAAATATATTAATTAACTAATTAATGAATTTTACTTCATTACTTTCGTAATAATGTAAAATTACTACGCACTAAGCATACTCCCACTGTTCTGCTGCGCGTACTAACCTGACTCGAGGACCATCTACGACGCGCCAACATCGTGCCATGGTCAGCCAGCAAGGCCTCGTTAGGAAAATGTGAGCTGTGGGATTCAATGACAGCGTTGAGATGAAGGATGAGGACACATCACAAGAGACCAAACTTTTCACCCGAGACCGCAAGTGTCTAGAGTAAAAGTTAACATGTGTCCCCATGAGGATCATAGTGGGTACCCGACGCGGATACCCGAAATCGGCACCCCCGGAAGTTGGAAAAAGACACGGGAAGAAAAATACAAGGTCGGGATCGAACACGCGACATCCAATCACCAACGGTCCACCATGAAAAGCATTATGCTCGCTAGTAGTACCGAAGTAACCGGCCTCTCACATTCCCATTTATTTTGCTGAGCCTATTAACACGAGAGCCACCTACGACGCGTCGACCGAACGCCTCCTGGCGTGATAATCGCCCGGCCCGGCACGGCACGGCACGGCACGGACGGCGCGGCAGAGCTTCTATTGGAAAATGGAGGCGGTGGGCGTGCAGGTCGCGGCGTGGCGAGGTGTGCAAGCGACCGGACGAGGACAGCGCCTCCAGAAACCTTAAGTATCCTCAATTGGCCGCTTCTTGCGGCGTAGGTCATCGACCGCCCGAGGATTAAGCCGGCTGAACGATGACGTACATCCCATCACGCCCGCCACGCTATTAGTTTCGGAACTTCTGACAGCGCGACTCGTGTTGTTCAGCTTACGCACGATTAGTAATGAATTAATAAACATTCTGTTGGTCTTGACCTCGTGTTATAAATGTAATATAGAGAATCGTGAGAACAGGTCAAAAAAAGTCAGTTATTTTACTGCGCCAATGTTTCGACCATTTATTTGGCCTGCTTCGGGGCTACAATACATACATACAATAACATACAAGATAAATTTACAAGTAGTGCAATTCGTTTTCTTACGTAATGATAAATAGTGTTAATCAATATACAAGTAATACAATTAGGTTCTTACGTGATGAAAAATCGTTTTAACCAATTGCCTTTCTTGTATATTTATCTGTACGTTATTGTATACTTATAGTCCTGTAGCTCGCCAAATAAATGGCCGAAACGTTGGCACCGTAAAATAACTGACTTTTTATTGGCCGACCCTGACGATTCTCTACATTATATGTAATAAACATGCATTATGTAGGTGAATAAATGAAGCCATAATTACTCACTTCGTAATCTCTGGGTTACAAGTCACTAGCATGGGATGCAAATATCTTCGCAACCATCCAACACTCGCGCAAATCAATTATGCGAAGACGTTTTTGGTGAATCATTGTCAAATGTCAATCGTACTTTTCGTTGACTAGTGTACAATTTTTGGAAGCGAAAGATAAAAAGCTCTACATTTTATTTTTACTTTCACAGTTCTTGATAATTGCATGATAGTATTGTTAATTATGCGAAAACTACGTTGCAGATTTTATTTGTTCTCTCGATACAAGCCATTGTTTTTTTAGAATGAAATAAAGTTGCTGACACGTGGGGATATTATCAATTGTAATCAGTGACAGTATCATCGACATCAACTCGCGATGTGTCTTTCTCCCCACGCGAAACTCTGGCGAGGGGCCAGATCGCGTTGTTCTTTCGTTCGTTCGCTCGCTCGCTCGCTTTCGCGCGCGACTGCCAACCCCGCACAGTCACGCCGTTACAAAGATTCGACCTGTTACTTCCTTCGGGCACAAAGGATCATATTGCAAGCGCCCATGAAGACAGATCGCTTTGCTCCGAGATAACCCTACAACGGACGGCTGTGTATTGAGATGTGCCGGCTCTTTCTTCTGGAACTGTAATTGAAGAGTCTGCGGCCTTATGTTGCAGCAGAACCCCAGAAGTACTTGTCATTGTTTCAACGCATTCGCAGGAATCATTCACAATACATCATTCATTCTTACAAAAATGCTTCATGCACCTTTGTTTTTATTATTTACAAGTCTACACAGTCAGTTGTCTGGTGCTACATCCCAAAATGTTCATACAGAATTGCCAGTAATAATGTAACAATAGTAATATGAAGTGGCTGCCCTTCTTTCTCAGTTATCCGAGTAAATAATTATTTTCGTATATTAGAAACGCAGTCAAAAATCTCGTCAAAAGTCTTGTTTCATGAATGATACTATGCTGAAGGAGAAAGCTAAAATGATTTTTAAAGAATAATTCGAAAATGTGGAAAAGGAATACACGTTATTTCATAGGCTGGTTCTCACTAATTACTTACTGATGGTAGCGATATTGTAGTGATAGTGTTTATTAATTTTTAAATATATCGACAAAAGGCCATACGATAAAGGATATTAAATACTAGTTTGTATCTTACAAAATAAAATATTTTGTGCGTATTCGTGTGAATTTTTAGATTCAGAGGAAAGAAACCGATTTCATTTAATAGGTCAGGTCAGACAAAACCATGATTCTTTATAAATTGAAATCACTCATAAGTCAAAATCGGATCGTAGATATTATATTTATTTTGCTCCCTGCGTATGTTTCATCCTAAAAGCAGTAAAATATTTATATTTATGGGAGGCAGCCTTCAAACCCTTAATAAATTTTAGTAGTACGGGTCGTAATTTAGAATTATTGCCCCCAACGTGAAGCTGACAGGCCGTCGCGTGTTTGTGAAACGAGCCGGTGGGGTGTGACCGTGGACATGGGCAACCGCGGAAGGAGTACGAACATCAGAAGAAGTGCGCGCCCCCGAATACAAGCGCCCTCGCGTTCTTGCATCGCTGTTGAATCAGTGTGAAAGTTCGAAAACTGTAACTTTGCGACCGCAGATAAAAAAGTCAGCCACCTTCGCAGCACTTTCCAATTCGTTCTATATGCGAAATCGAGATCTAGGATAAAGACGGTTTGTAGTGCGGAGATAACGTGCCAGTTCACTGGGCCTCACGAATGGTTTTGGGATAAGAAACAAATGGCGCGGCAAGTATGAGTCAGTGTTTTTTTTTTTTTGTTGTTTTTTTTTTTTTTGTTTTTTGATGCGGTGTAAAATGTTGCAAAGAATTTAGATGTGTGTTTCGATAATCATGCTGTCCTTGAATGACCTCCATTTCATTACTTCGCCTTTAGTGAAAAATCGAATGAAATCTAGCAGATAATAAAATGAAGATGACGACTGAGCTACAAATCGAAATGTGCTTAGTACTTCCGCTACTTAATAAATTGTTCGTTGACAGATCTGATCTGATCTGTATTAGGGTTTACAATATATTTACATACTGACTCAATACAGATTGCTCCTTCCCTCGGATCAGAAAATGCCTGTGACGAACGCTTATAAATATATTCATCTAGGGAGGAATACACTTGTTTCTTGCTCAGTATTCTACGACTCGAGTATTTTACTACCAAGAGAATATACTCCAATCGGAACTAACTGGATATCTTTCTTTTCAATCTTTCTAAAGATAGTATTTCTCTCTAATGACTAAAATTATAATTTACTTCCTATAATCACTTCCCTTTATTTACAGAAAAGCAACATGACAGCGACTAAATATACTAAGAAATTTTTAAAATTCATTGAACGAAACGAAGAAGATAGCATAAACTTTTAAGTAAAGATTTTTTTAATCTAATCTCCCCTTGGAGTTTGCACACGTACCCCCAGCAAATCTTCCGTGCACGAAATATCAACATTAATTTTTACCTTCTTTACCAATCTATAAATGACAGCGTCTTATTGGTACTATCACCATTTTTTATCTAAGAGCAAAGGAGAAAATCATTACAATTTTCCTTTCTGGTATACATTTAAAATGCGGATAGTGACATTTCATTCTTACACCACGGTTTAGAATGAGGCCACTAACATAATTTATTGCACAAAGCCCTCGTTCCAATTACATATTTACTCTTAACTTGATAACATGATAGTGGAACTTACGAAACGCCTGGCCCTCTACTCCTTGTAGGAATTAAATTACAATTGCGTGTACTCAACTGTTTTGACCCGCTTATGATATTAATATCATTTTTCATTTCAATAAAGAGTCTGTCTTTAAAATTTAAAAAATCAGATTTCCAGTGTTGCCATATCATTTGTATTTTAGAAGAATATGATATTTATTTTATTTTCCCCAAAGATGGCACATTTAAACTCCGGAAAATGAAATTGCATCCCCAAATTATATTTGGAAATGGTGCTACATAAAAAAATAGTTTAACTAAAAGAGGAGGGGTTTATAAATCAACTAACGCTAAACACGAGGGAGCGTTTTATAGGGGAAGAGAATCTGTAAAAATGCGACGAAAATATTCGAAACCGAACTAGAGTATATTCTAGAACCTAATTAAGCTGGCAGAATACACTCGCCCTTGCTGTTAAGTCCCTGATGTGGGTAACGCTTGTTGTCAGAAGTGTTCTCGCCAATGCGTACTTTCTTCAAAAATTGTCCCTAATTTTATTGTTAGGAGCAGTCAGCATCGCCACCTAAATCTGACTTCAATTATAATAACTATAAAACAAATACAAGGAATACAAATTGTTTTGTAGTTATATAATTTATTTTTACTTATTGTAAATGTAGGTGTTTTCGCAAGCGTTGCGTAATTATTAGGAGAACTTAAACATGCTATATAAGAGGAAGAGGAGATACAATACTCCAATTTACGTTGTCATTCATGGACTGTCCCAAAACACAGTGAGTAGCGGAAGAGTTGACCTAATAGCCACCAATGAAGACTAATTTATTATTATATTGTGTGCCATTGCCCTCAGGCTGGTTGCTAATTCTCCGAATTTAAGATATATCCAAGGAACTAGGAATACCAGGGATATCTGCGCAGTGTGTCAACAACACCCAGCAGAATTACCTCTTGCATTCCAGAAGGTGTTGCAGAATACAACAGAAAAAAACCATAGGAAAAAATAAAGAAATAATATTATAAAGAAAGAATATCAAACAAAATTAATAACACATACCACACTCGTTTAGTACAAGTTAAATGAGAAACGGCATTTCTTCAAAATTACAACACAATCTAACAAAACCTAATAGGGAGCAATAATAAACTTCACACGCATATTCCAATGTCCCGTTGTTTATTCCAACTTTTAATACACTGAGGATACGAAATACTGAAGTCAAGATTATGCAAATTACACAACTTTACCACATATTCATCAGTAGACGGCGGATTGTTATGACCTAAAAAATCTTCAAATATGCTAATTAAGCTATGCAGTTTGACCTGAAAAATCTTAAATATGCACTTTAACACAATAAAAATTAACAGTATTTTTAATTTTCTGGATACTTTCTTGATAGAATTCATGAGAAGTAAGTTTAGAATGAAAAGAGAATATATTTTTGTGCAAATACAATCCAATCTAACTTCCTTCGCGGAAGAAAGTTGAAGTAAATATTTGGCTTAGTGAAGTACATAGTATGTCTTCTTGCATTTCTTCTGTCTGGTTTAAAAAATATATCAAGAAATATTCTACATTTGCACAAGTATTTTTATGAACTATTGAAAAGAACTAACACAGCAAACTATGACAAGCTCATTCTAAATTCACGAACGCTCACAAATAAATAGTAAATTCTATAAAAAGATGAAACGTTTTAGAAACAAGTCTCTATTTTAACAAGAAGTGCACCAATAATTACACGAATATGCATCAACATGTTAGTCTACTTAGCAGCTAAGGCTATAGTGTGGTTTTTTCTTGCAATGTCCCCCCGGCCGCGGCCCGGCCCGCCCATACACACGTCGCCTGCCGCTCACACAATGCTCCATTCCACGGTGGCGGCGCGGCGCAGCCGTCCTCGGCCATCTTCCGCTCACGACAAGCGGCGGCGCCAGTCGCAACGTCGATAGAAAAGCTTTCGATGTAATAAAAACATCGATGTCTGTAAAACTGTTTGAGTAACCTCTACCATCAGCCATCGCGCTGGGGCAAATTTAATTTGACAGTTGCCGCTTTTTAATTAATTTATAATTAATGTTTAATTGACAAACAGTAAGAATTACGAGAACAATTACCACTGGAGTACAGATGCACAAAATTTCAAAAACTAAATAATATCATGCGACAAACATTGTCAAAATGCCTCTTGTAACTTTCTGACAACTGCTTTCACTACACTGCTCCAGAAGATCATTACGACAACTACCTGGCGATTTGTAGGATATAGTAATAATTCTCATATGATCTAGGATATAAGGCTTCACTATCATGTAGAATCATCGTGTGGTCACATAAAATTGGACCGTCATTTCACAAATTTTGCGTTCATGTCACTACAAAGCTTTCCTTATATCCCACTGCATCATTACTTCAGACTCTAAATTCATCGGCATGAACATCTCGCATGTACTCATCACTTATATTTTGCATCAACAAACAGCGACATTATAAACCTAATATATAAGTGGGTGCAACGGTAAAACCCTTTAGAAACCGGTTTGAAGTGTTTTAAAGTTCTTATTGCCACAATAATTCGTAGCTGTTTGAGCGAAGCTGATCTGGGCCATCCCATAAATAAATTATAATCAATACAATTTGTGATTACGCATATTGCAGAATTTCAATTTGTTTTCACATTATAAATACATAGTTCCAATCTGCGGGGAATTGGAGAAGCTTGTTTCTGATGACCACCTTCAGATAGGGGGAGTACAAGCTTGGTAGGTTCTCCTTCATCTTACCGCCATAGTGGTTGCTTCCCAGCTCATGCATATCCCGTTGGTCTCAAAAGCTGCCTCGCGGCGAATACAGACGGCAGCTCGGTCTGAGTTTAGGACCTCTGAATCACTACACTTGCATTCTTAAAGCGTTACTCCTCGTCTGTAAATATGGGTTACGTGTAAAGATATCGAGAACTCTACTTAACTTTTCGTAACGCACATGCCAGTTGGAAAATTATTCAAAACTACAGGCTTAATCTTACTCCAAGAGTCGACCAGGCGGATTATAGAAAAATATAGTGACGGCATGACGGTAAGTCGAATAGAAGTCACTTTTTCACAGTCCAGGGTCGACTACCTAACTCATGAATAATGCCGTGACTTCACATACATTACAATAAGGAGGGGCTTTTTCTCTCATTGTGTTCCTGCGAAGCATTTGGAGAAATGGACGGCGAATCTTTAACGAATATAATCATGAACGAGTGATTTCAAAAATTTAGTATGATTTTGAATTGTCTTAATATCATATTAGCATATATAAGGATGTCAAGCTAGGAAACTAAAAATATTAATATCAAATTGTCGAATTAAACTGACGAAAATAAATTCATTAGGTGTACTGCATTCAGGATGCAGAAAATATTTTTTACGACGGGAAAATCTAAATTATTGTTATAAATATCAAAATCACTATTTAGAATTACATTGCATGAATAATACATTACCCTAATGATAAAAGTATAAGAAGGATTTGTAAATAAGAAGTATTATTAAGTAAATGACAGTGACAATTATAATCTCCAAATAGGATGTAATGCAAAAGTTATGGTATTCCACCGTATTCTTCGTGAACAATATCGATAAAAGAATTTTAAAAAATTCTTGTTCATTATTATTGAGTAAATATATGGTCAAAAATAGCAAATATTTGTTGCAATACCTAAAAAAGGTTCCAGTACTTCCGTCTTATCAGATAAATCACGTGAAAAGCTGCTCGTTCCAGTTTATCATGGACAAGAGGCGTGGCAAGGCGGTGGCCCAATGATCGGGAACTATGGGCGCAGTGTCTCGTTTCTTTGCGTTCCTCATTCCTCATTCGGCGCCTGGAGGGGAATTTACTGCAGCCCGCACCCCTCCCCCCCACCCCGTATCCGTCGCCCCCACCCACGCACAGCCCTTTCACTTAGCCGCCAGGCCGTTTCTTCGACGATCTGTAAACCGGGTTGACTGCCATGTCATTCGAAATGGCGAAAGGTATTTTATGGCAATTTCAGAGTTCACGCATTTCTATAGTACAGCTCGTATGTTTGACGCCGGCATTCAACTGTGTCGCTTTCATTCATTTTATTTCAATAACACGCCTTTTAATTTCGTTTGACTTGCTTCAGATCTGCAACTTAAGATTCGCAACCCTCGCTGATCTACTTCCATGGCTGAAACCTAATAAATTAACTCTTACGTATTACGTACATAGGTTAAGAATAAACTTTTTGTTATTTAATACACAAGAATACCAATGATTTGTAATAGAAAGAATGCCTTAAAAAGCATACTATGTACTGAAATACGGTGAAATGGATACCAAAATTAACAATTAGGAGGAAACCACAGACCCGAACGTAAAGAACAGCAATCACAACTGCGACTTCGCTTCAGAACTTTAGCGAATTTAGCACATCCGACGCCGGTCATTCTGAAACTGATTTTTTCAAACAATTGAGATTCATTTATGAAACATGGCCCTATATTTACTGTTGATATGTCTGGTTGTTTCTATTTTACCCCCAATGTTTTCGCGGTACCCCCCAATGGTTTCTCATGAGACACGAGAGATACTAAGAGTGAAATCTGTGGTTCTATTTACTCTTACATTTTACTACATGGGAGCAAATATTTCTTGTTATCAAGTTTTTCCAAAATCATCGATGCATTTAGTCATATTTGTACTTACTAAATGTAGCGGTGATGTTCTGTAAGAGCCTTAGCGAATCCAGATCTCAAGAAACCGTAGCTTTTCTCTTCCATACGTCACACGCAGTTTGTAACTGTCTTTCGACGTTTCGTTGAAATAGATGAAAATAAATAAAACGTCGAGCTTTGGATGAGCACTTGGTGGTACGAGTCTGCTGCGAGACTGTGCAGTTCCTCGGGGGGGCGTGGTGCGCGGGGCGGCGGCCGCGGCTGCCCACGCGCCTCCGCCTCCGCGCGCTCGCAAGGACGCCTTGCGGCGGCAGCGGCGGCCCACCCCGCGCACTCGGCTCTGGGGGCGAACGGCCTTCCGCCTCGGCGCTGTTGCAAGGCGCGCCTCTCCCCGCCCCACCCTGCCTCGCTACGCCACGCCTCCTACCACGCCACGCTCAAACCCGCCACTCCCCGCCACGCTCAACCCCGCCACGCTATGCCCCGCTATGCCCCGCCACGCTCCTCTCCGCCACGTGCCCTCTTCACGTCTCTTCCTACAACGACCTCCCCGCCTCGCCCCTCCCCGCCTCGGCCCTCCTCGCTTCGCCCCTCCCCGCCTCGCCCCTCCCTGCCACGACCCTCCCCACCACGACCCTACCTGCCACGACCCCACCCCGCCACGCCCCTCCCAGCCACGACCCTACTCACCACGCCACTCCCATCCCCGCCACTGCCCTCCCCGCCACGTCCCCTCCCCGCCATTCCCCTTCCCCATGCCACGGACCTCTCCGCCATGCTCCTCCCCGCCACGCCACGCCTTCGCGGCGCGCACACCGCCCACTGACTTCCTCGCTCTCGACCCTAGATCCGTCTGCCCCGTCACGTTCGTCTCCAGCGCCCGCTCCGATCCTGTCATCCTGCTGCCTTCGCGCCCCGTCCCTCTCCTTCCTGGCATTCACCGACGCTTGACCAGTCCCCCGACCCCGACCAGCCGCCCTAGCACATCCATTTCTCTTCCCTTCTTCCTGATCTTTCTCGACCTTTTCTCTCCTGACTCGTCCTGTTCTCTCTTTCGTCCGTTTGCAGCTTCCTCTGGCCCCTGACTTTCAGCCCGTTAAGTCTGCCTCTACATACTCGTCTCCGGCACCCCACTCCCCCCACCTCAACTCCTCCCATCTTCTTTTTTTTTTTAATTTATTTTCCTGCCTGTTCGGCATAGTATGCCTTTCAGGGGTTTTAATCTACAGTTTATAATTACAGAATTTTTTGGCCATTCGGCTGACAGTATATGAGGGGGACCACACGGTTACCTCGTCAACAAAGTCTGCAGAGCAGTAATTCAAAGAAATTTATTAATTTATTTATTTATTTTAATTAATGTATTTATTTAATTTTTCAGCAGCGGAATTGATTAATGGGAGGGGATGGAAATTATTCTAATTTAAGGTGGTTTAAGAGAGTCTTTGGGGTATCGAGAGATAATGCGGGTTGGATGGAAGCATTTTTGCCTAGATCAAATATCTGTGCACTTGTACACGACGGAAGAAGGGTGAAAAATCTGTTACTCATCCGTTGAATGTATTCGCTAATGGAAGGAATGTTAAGCTCTCTGTGAATTTGCATATTTGGAATAAACCAAGGGGCTTGCACGGCTTTTCTTAGGTACTTGTTTTGAATGATTTGTAGTTTCTTTAGATGTGTGTTTGCTATATTGTTCCAAATTTGACAGGCGTATGTTAATGAGGGACGTATTATCGTTTTAAAAATTGATAATGCGCAGTCCAGACTAAGCGATGATTTGTTGTTAATTATTGGGTAAAGTTTGTTCATTTTTGCGTAGGTTTTGTTCGTAATTTCTTGAATGTGGTTTTTCCAAGTTAATTTTTGATCCAGTAATACACCCAGATATTTTACGGGCGTTTCATTATTAAGCCAAGGAATTGCAGAATATTAATTTTGATTTGTAGTGGTTTATGTATTTTTCTTAGTGAGAATATTTTAGGCTGTGATTTGGTAGGGTTTATGGCAATTCTCCATTTCAATGTCCATTCGACAAATTCATTTAAGTCCGACTGGAGATCTTTGCAAGCGTTGGTAATGTTTGAATTTGCATTGAATAATACTGTATCATCTGCATAGAGTGCTATTTCTGAGTAAGTCATTTGTGGATAGTCAGCTATATATATGTTGAACAATAAGGGAGAAAGTGGGGAACCTTGCGGCACGCCGGCTTTGATGATATGTGCTCTTGATTTATTGTTGTTTATACTAACTTTGAAATCCCTCTCTGACAGAAAGCTTTTAATGATGTTTTGGAGATAATCGGGGTTCCCAAGGTTTGCAACTTGTAAAGTAGCCCATGATGCCACACTTTATCAAAGGCATGTGCGATGTCGAGAAAAATTGCAGCTGTGTACTTTCGGTTGTGAAATGCTTCAGCAATGTACTCTGTTACTCTTAATAGTTGATGACTTGTGGAGTGGTTTGGACGGAATCCGAACTACGTATTTGGAAGTGCATTGGTTTCGGTGAAAAATTTGAATAGTCGGGATTTTATAAGTTTTTCAAACATTTTGGCAAAGGTCGGTAACAAACTAATTGGTCTATAGTTAAGAGGGTCTTGTGGATTTTTGTTCGGCTTGCATACTGGTGTTATAATGGCAGTTTTCCAGGTCTTTGGATAATATCCTAATCTTAAACAAGCGTTATAGAGCGCTGTTAATGCTGCAATTGCATTGCGAGGTAATTCTTTCATCATTTTATTATTTAATAAGTCATGTCCTGCTGATTTTCTCGGTTTTAAAGCCTTGATTATTTGATATGTCTCAGACGGGACTATAAATTTAGTTTTTATTGGGACGGAATATCGCGGTATTGACAAGTTTGTTTCCACTTTTAGTTGGAAATCAAAGTCGGTTACCGGGTTATTTGTAAATATTTTCTCAAAATGTTCCGCTAAAGTTTCAGCTTTTTCGAAATCCGTCGTTGCTAGACCTGAGTTAGAGGATAACTGCGGGATGAAAGATTTTTCCTTTGTAATCATTTTAATTGTGTTCCACATTGTCCTGGAGTTTGGAGGGATGCTGCCTAAAAAATTTTGGAAATGTATACACCTCACTTTATGTAGTTCTTGTTTAATTTTAACCGATATGCTGTTTAATTTTTGTTTCACTATTTTATTGCGTGAATATTGCCACAATCTACGAAGGTTATGTTTTTCTTTAATTAAATTTAGAAGTGGTTTAGGAAGCGGAATATAATTTTTGGTGAAATTCCTAACTTTAGTAGATGACCTTTTAATAGCATTTTTAATAATGTTTTCTAGAGAGTTGATACAACTGTCGATATCAGATGATGTTTTAAGATTCACAGGAAACTGACATTCGTTTATTAGTATGTTTCTATACATGTCCCAATTTACTTTACCCTCTATAATTTTTTCGTTTTGATAAGTCTGAAGTTCGGCTTTGAAAGAAATTATTACTGGATTGTGGTCTGAGTCTAATTCTGGTTTTACATTTTGGTAAATCGGAATGTTTAAATTTTGTGTAATAAGTATATCTAGAATATCAGGAACTACATTTGGGTTATAAGGGTAGTATGTGGGCTCTGGAGGAGCTAGTATATTAAGATTTCTTTGCAATGCGAATTTATGAAGAAGTTTTCCATTATATGAAGTAGAATTACAGTTCCAAATTTGGTTTTTACAATTTAGGTCTCCTGCTAATATTATTTGTGACCTGCCATCAAACAATGCTTTCAAGAAACTTGACGGAAACTTTTTGTTGGGAGGTTTATATGCAGCAATCAAGGTTTATGTTAGAAGAGATCAGTTCGATATTGATAATAACTGTTTCTATTTCATTTGAGGATGGGGATTGTATCAGTGTATGTTTAATTTTTCTATTAATGAGAATTGCTACCCCACCTGATGCTATATGCGAAATTCGATCATTGCGGTATGCTAAATATTTTGGGATCGAAAATTTTTCTACCGGCTTTAAGTGTGTTTCTGAAATACACGCAATATCTATGTCGTGGACTTGTAGAAAGTATCTTAGTTCGTTTTCTTGGCGCTTTATGCCATTTGCATTCCAGTTGAGAATTTTGAAGTTTTCTATTTATTTTGAGCCATTGAAATGAACAGAAATAAGTTTTTGAACCATTTGTTGCAGCTGTGGAATGATTGCAGAAAGAATATTATTTATAATTGTTTGGATTAGGTTTTCATTTATTACGTTCATATTTTGGAGGACTGGGGGAGAATTCCTGTTATCTGGCCTCGGCGGCTGGCTAGCGCGATAAGCAAAAGAATGCAAGGGCGTTGAATTAAGCGGCAGAGGAGGAAACTCTTGCGGGGCATAGTGATAAGGTTGTGTGTTTTGGTTTAATTGGCGATTTGAGAACTGCCTATTTGGCAGATTGTAAGCTGAAAATTTATGATTAGCCTGATTTAAATTATATTTTTTAACTGCTTCTTTGTAAGCTTTGCAGCCTTTGTAGTTAGCCGTGTGTTCCCCATTGCAGTTACAACACTTTGGTACATTATTATGTTTAGGTTTGTCACATTTCGAATAATGATGGCTTTCTAAGCATCTCACACATCTAGGTCTCCTTCCGCAATTTGCCTGTGAATGACCGAAAGTCTGACAATTTTTGCACATTATTGGAGTTTTAGACTTTACGCGCATTTGAACTCTGACAATGCTATATATTAGCTGATTTATTTTTAAAATTGCTTTGTTATTTTCATTATCAGTTAGATCAACCGCAACGGTAGTTAACGGTTTACGTTCTCTTCCGAACAGTCTAACAACTTTTAACACTTCAAAGTTTTTCGAAAGTTCATTAAATATTTCCTCTTCTGAATAGGTAATTGGCAGATCTTTTATGACAACTGAAAAAGTTTTTTGGGTAGGATCCCTATATGTGTGATGCTCGATTTTCTCTTTTTCACAGAATTTTCGATATTCTCTATAGTCCTCTATTGAGTTGAATTTAATTTTTATAGTGTCTTTTTCTAATTTAGTAGAAAAATTGTTTTTTGTAATACTTTTTAGTTCACTGATAAATAGGGGATAATCGAGTACTTTATGGACATAAAAGGGGGGTATTTTAATGATGGATTCTTCACTTTCTTCCCTTTCGTTTGGCGAATTTTCTTCGGTCATATTTTGAAGACCTTGGTACCTATTTTTGACGGTCACGTTATACAGTATTCTTTTAGAAGCATTGTTTTCATCTGGTAAATCTACGTGCATGCGTTTTAGATTTTTACTGTTTTCATTAAAACCACTGGTTGACTGTTGAATAACTGTTTGTTGCGGGGCAGCACCATACCTGTTATAATAAGCATCTTTAGTGCTTACTGACTGAAGGTTGGTCAGAGTCCCTTCCGGCTCTCCATCCAGCTGCAGGGCGGTCGGTTGTGATGTGTTGAACTGTTCCAAGGGTTGAATATTTTCCATTTGTGGTGGAAATGGAAGCACATCTCCATTCATTGCTGTGAACTGATCTGGTGTGCCACCATTTAAAACGTGGGCTGCAGACACCAATTGGCCCCCAAAAGCGGGGGCACTTGTTGCGAACATACAGCTTTCGCTGCACCACTACACTTTCACTTGATAACACAATATTTCGTTATTAGCAATAAACAATTCTATTGCACAAAAACAATCACTGTTAGAAATATGGGGATCCGCTGGTAGCGGCGCCCGTTTGTACTTGCACTAAACACGAGTTTGAGCGTAACACCGAAGCACAGCGATAAGCGGAGCGATGCGATGCTTACTCCACGACGTCTAGAGCGAGACCCCCCATCTTCTCTTAACCTGCCATGCCCTGTTCCTTCCTCTCTTGTCCTGCCGTGCCCAGTCCCTTCCCATTCTCTTCACATTTCTTGCCGCGTTCTCGTCTCTCTTGTTCTGGTCTGTCTCGTCTACATCTGTCCTGACCTGCCTCGTTCTCTTTCCTCTCCTTTTCTGATCTCACATGTCCTCTTCTCTCACCTCTTGTCCTGACCTCTTTTTTCTAGTTCTCTCGTCCCCTCCTCTGCCTCGTTAAGTGCTCTTCCCTCCTATCGAATCCTGCTCAGTAAACCTCTTTTCTCCTCTTCTTTACCGCCTGATCAGACTCTTCCTGTCCGTTTCGTCCAGCGCCGCGCGTTATCACCCGCTCCGCCCCGCCCCGCTCCGCCCCGCCCCGCCCCTTCCCGCCCCGCCCCTTCCCGCCCCGCCCCGCCCCGCCCTGCCCCGCCCTACCCGTCTGGGCACCGCCAATTCATTGCGTCCCAGCTGCACCGGTCATTCCCGCCGTGCTCCACCGCGCTTGTCACGGTAACGAGCTCGTATTTTCCGCGTTGGCGAAACTGGGAAGAAAAACACTCGCCTAGACGCCTACTCGCTTGTTTGCTCGCTACGATGAAGAACACAGATGTACGACTCTTCAAACGACTATCGGTTTCCACACTTAGATTTTTCGAGCAATTCATGTGACTTGTCCTTTAATATATAAATGTCTTATTACTTCGCTGATTGAAAAAATATCACTCTACGTGCATGGTTTCGGAGACTTCGTAACGTGATACAAAAATCACCTTTTTATTCACTAATACATTTGTCTTCGATATAAACTAAAGGGTTTGATATGATTTTAGTCAAGTACTATATGGATGTTTGATGTGAGGGGAAATTTTGTGGAACTGATAAAAAAATATTGTAAAATATATATCCTGTTGGTAATTTTTGCATTTGATCTGTCAATATATTAGAGATGCTCAACACGTCATGATTGTTCGAGGTTGACCTTTTTATTCTCGTGGACGTTTTCATCTACAGAACCTGACTGGAGTTCTAAGATCTGTTTTTTGACGACGCTTTCGAAACAACTTGCCGGTGGTCAAGTAGTCCTGTCAGTGGTAGAGGCCTCGTTGGTTCTTATTATCTGCAGAATTAAAGGATGTTAGGGCGTTGATGTTTTTAAGGCCGAACAACTTTATTTATAACGACTGACCTAAAAAGTGAGGAGGAACCCGGAGTCTGGTTATATACCTTTGTAATATCGTTCATTTCTTGCCACCCTGTTTTGTTGTGGGGTAGAGAACGTTCACAGTGTTTATAATCACGAACATATAAATATCAAATCAAGTTCTGTTATAAGGGTCATTCGCAAAATAGCTTATAGCTTATAGCATTTAGCTTATATCAGCCCTCCACTTCCGAAATTTCATATTTAGAACACTGCTCTAAAATTGTGGTTCGTACGTTACTATGAGCATTATAGATTTTCTGCAGAATTTATTAATTGAAAATATATAAATTATTTGTTTATATTGAACAATAACTTCGATATCAGTATCTTGAAAGTATTAGATAGAGTACAATATAATGATTCCCTGTGGAGGCAGAGGAGTCTGTTTTTATTCCTTCCACTTTCCTTGGTGATGTCATCACAATAGTAAAGGGGGAATGATGATGAGGGGCAAATGTTGGTTGTGACGAATCCTGGTACAAATTGAAGACGCGGTAGGATGAGAAGCCAATGTAGCCAGAAAAACAAAACGAAAAAACGCATGCCTTAACAGTGACTTGAATCTCCAGACTTTGGCTTCGCATATGCGTAAGTCCCCGCGTTAACGAGGTGGGTAACCCAGATACAAAAATCTCTTATAAACACGAGAAAAGCTTCTGAAAGCTTCTGAAGCTTCTTGCTATCTGAAATTGTAATTAGCATGCAGTATTGCGAGTTTGCTATTTTTAAGCAATCTGGTGTGCATAGTCCGATTTAAACATGGGGTGTCTGACCTTTGATCAGCTGATATACGGATATCCAATCGGTAGATCAGTTACGGCTTAAGTTTTGAAAGTTTTGAAAGTTCTCCCTATTGGATTACTGCTACCATAATTCGATATATTAACAGTATCCTTTGACAGAACATCAGCTGTTACGGTGTTATCCAATCGGGAGCTTAAACGTCAGTACTGTAGGTGTCATCCAAGCTCCCAATTGGATGACACCGTAACAGCCGATTTACGTCAACCGACCCTGCGTTGAAAGTGAAGTATAGCTGATCGAACGTGAATTCAGCGCGTGTTTAAATCGCGCAATGGCGCTAGTAGCGCGAGGGGCAAAGAGCCGCATTTGGGTGCAGCCGCCGCGCCGCGGGCGAATTAGTGCCGGCCGCCCTTGGCTGCGCCTGGGAGCAGCGGAGCGTGGGCGGGCGGGTTCCTCCGCTCACCACGACACGCTCCCCCCCCCCCCGCGAGGCGGCGCGGAAAGCGCTCCGCTTTCTTCCCCCGGCGAGGGCTCTTTCGCCACTTCCGCGCCGCGGCCCGCGGCGGGCGCAGAACGCGGCGGCGGAGGGCGCGGCGCGGGCGCGGTGCTCGCTAGGCCAGGATGCGAGAGGGGGCGGGGCGCGGCCAGAGCGGGGAGGGAGAATGATGCGGGGGGAGAGCGGAGCGGAGCGAGAGCGGAGCGGGGCGAGAGCGGAGCGGGGCGAGAGCGGAGCGGGGCGAGAGCGGAGCGGGGGGGAGCGGAGCGGGGGGGAGCGGAGCGGGGGGGAGCGGAGCGGGGGGGAGCGGAGCGGGGGGGAGCGGAGCGGGGGGGAGCGGAGCGGGGGGGGAGCGGAGCGGGGGGAGAGCGGAGCGGGGGGAGAGCGGAGCGGGGGGAGAGCGGAGCGGGGGGAGAGCGGAGCGGGGGGAGAGCGGAGCGGGGGGAGAGCGGAGCGGGGGGAGAGCGGAGCGGGGGGAGAGCGGAGCGGGGGGAGAGCGGAGCGGGGGGAGAGCGGAGCGGGGGGAGAGCGGAGCGGGGGGAGAGCGGAGCGGGGGGAGAGCGGAGCGGGGGGAGAGCGGAGCGGGGGGAGAGCGGAGCGGGGGGAGAGCGGAGCGGGGGGAGAGCGGAGCGGGGGGAGAGCGGAGCGGAGGGAGAGCGGAGCTGGGCGAGAACGGAGCGGGGCGAGAGCGGAGCGGGGCGGGGCGAGAGCGGAGCGGGGCGGGGCGAGAGCGGAGCGGGGCGAGAGCGGAGCGGGGCGCGAGGGGGTGGGGTGCGAGCGAGGCAGGGCGAGGGCGGGAGGGGCGTGGCCAGAACGGGGCGGGACGGGAGGGGTGGGGCGCGGCGAGAGCGGGCTTGGGCGGGACGAGAGCTTAACAAGAGCGGAACGAAGAATGGTACGCCGTACTTGCCCTCGTTAGCCCTTTGCAACACGCCCACAATCGGCTCACACATCTGTCTGGAACTACCGATTTGTTGTTGTATCGTCACTGACAATATGAAACGAACTGAGCAAATCGGAATGCCTCCTTTGAGCCATATGCCATGCTCCTTGCTCCTCCCATTAACACGACTACGATCGCAAATGTCGGGATCATTGCTAGGACGAGCTCTTCAACCACCTTCGCCGCAGTAATTATCATCGAAGTAGCAGAAACAAACAGAACGTCATTGAGAAGACGAAGTCTAAAACAATAGTGATAACGCCTGCTGTGATGTATCGTAGGCAATGATAAAAATGATTTATCGACAATTTCCAAAGCACTCCAAGGTATTACTTATGATAGCTACTGTTGCTCCTTTCGATCGAATATTTTGTGCGTCTGAAGTGAGAAGCCGCGCTGCCACATCCTTCCCGTTCCGATAATCTATTCTCACTGTAATCGTAACGCCTGTCCTTGTTTGCATGGACCCAGTGTCTCGATTGTCGCAACATGTCAGCCGACCTGATGTCGCTGCAGCTCTGATTTCTTTGAATGTGCCGTCGCCGGTGTCGCTCCACCTCTGCCTCCGCGTCTCGCGTCCCCGCTTCTCGTGTGCGCGACGCGGGCGACGCAGCGGTTGCATACACCGGTGCAGCGGCGCTCCGCCACCGCCCTCGAGCGCGGCGCCCTGACGCAACGGCGACGCGACGCCACCCGACGCCTCGCCGCGGGAACGTCTCCTCCGAGCCGGCGGCAAAACCGTCCAGTTTCATTCTTTGTGAGAACAAGTAAGAAGGATGGGTCATCACACATTGGACTCTTCCAAGCTTAGCTCTCGTTCATAATGTGATTAATGAAAATTGAGGGTGTCTTCTTAATTTTCTCTCTTATATCTTCATTTACTTTCTCGATTTTTATAAGCTGATTCTTCCAAGAAATCCATTTCGATTTACTATTAATTTTCCCTAAGTTCCACTCCATTTAAAGCAGTACTTTCTTCAATAGATGTAAATATCCCTCTTCGTGTTCCTTGACCACTTCAGTGTTAGAGGCATGAATACCTGATGAAAACGTTTTCACTAATTTGTAATTTTGAAACCTATATATCAGTATCGTCGCAGAGCTATCAGCTCCTCCACAGAACATCGAGGCTCTGCGCAAGTGCCCTGACACAAAACTGTTCTATTCACACCCACTTCCCTCTTATTTTTCGATGTATGTATCCGAAAAATGTAGGCTACTCTCCGTTGATAAAATGTAATTTGTTTACCAATTCGTTTCAACCTAAAGCCAATATTCTGAAGGTTATGAAAGAAGATAATTTGTAATCACAGTACTCTAGCTCTTCAGTAGCGATGCGATTTTCAGCAAAATGACAAAAAATTATTGCTCTTTTCTATTTGCAGAACACGCTGGTCTTCTTTACCTCGCCCAAAATATCTGACACCGCACCATTTAATTTTGGATATTTACATTATATATAGGCCGTGACGGGTTCTTTAGCAAGTCTAATATTTAAGAAAATGATGATAATTGAGAAGAAGAAAATAACTATGATGATGGAGAAGGAGGGGAAGGAGATGGAGGGGAAGGAGATGGAGATAGAGGGGAAGGAGATGGAGAAAATTATCGCTGTGGTCAACTCGCGATGCCGTACGATGAGAGGCAAACTTGCTAACCAACTCATTGTTTGAAACCAATGAAAGCTTCAGAGTTGTCTTTTGCGTTGGCGGCGGCGCGGCGGTTACGTCGTCGTGGCGTTCCCATCTGCCGCCGCCCCCGCGCGCCCTCTCGCGGGCTGTGGAGCAACTGCTCTTATCGCGCGCGGCGTCTGCTGCGGCCGGCGCGCGTGCGCCAGCCGCTAATGAACGCGAGTGGGAGAGAAGAAAAAAAAGAAGACGCTGGGCGCGTTCTTGTTGGCTGAGTGCTGCATTAATTGGAGGCGTTGCCCATGGAGAGCAACTTCTGTGCCGTGAGGTGGCGAGGGGCGGGGCATGATGGATGTTTTGTTATGATATGTGGTCACAGTTAATCTATTGGGTATTAAAAAGCACTCGTTCTAGGGGATCTCCAGTACACGAAATATTTCGGACGTCTTATATAACTCGAGTACAAGCGAGTAGTTTCGCAAGTGGCAATTCGATCCCCTCATTTTCCTCACTTTTATATTAAGAAAAAATGCTAGCGAAACGTCTTTTACTGCACAACCCATCCTACGTAACTACTGATGAGGGAAATCAGAAGAGTCGAGCTCCCAAAAATGTAAAAAGTAGGACCCAGAAGATATTATTTTTTTGTATTCCAGCATTATAAAAGAACCTTTTCTGTTGCAAGATATTGTTCATAGGGCATTTTACGGCACACATGATGACGTATTAGATTTTATGTCACGAATGATTGCACCATCACACATTCAGCGAATCGTAGCGAGAGAATCGGTGGGAGATAAACGGAACAGCCGACCACCGTTTACTCGCACGATGTCAAATACCCGAGTCGTCACAGGGAGGTGGTTTCGCAAAATTAAGTTTGATTTTCGTATAAATGTTAACGCTGATATACAAAAAAAAATAGTATGCAACTCGTTTGTAATGTTGCTTTATTACATTCGTACAAATTTGAAAACTAGCTCCTAAAGTCGCTCCTTTTCAAAACATGTACTCGTACAATAAAACTTAACATTATAAACTAATTGCATAAACTACTATTACTGCACAAAAATGCAGCTCCCAAAAATGCAAAAAGGAGGACCCAGAAGATATTATTTTCTAGATTTCTTTGTGAGACCTGTCATACTTGAGTAATTCGTAAATAATAAAGGTGGTTGGGTATTCGATTAATAATAAAGGTGGTGGGATTAGTAAGGTAAAGGGGTTGTGCAGTAAAGAGGTTAGGGCGAGGTCGTTGGAATGCAGTGGTTAGAGAGCATGACAACACAACACTTTGGATCGAAGAGTCGCGGGTTCGAATCCCGCCCTGGGGATGGATGTTAATTTTTTCCTTTATAGCGCATGTGAGTCTGTGGGTATATGTATATGTGTACGTGGGTGTGTCCGCGGAGGGTGTCGGGATCATCTGACCAGAAATGTTAGTGTCTAGTGTTTTGATTATGACTCGTTTCATTAAGGAGTGAAGGGTAACTGGCTTCGTCCAGGAAGCCCTGAGAGAGGATTATTCTATAGATCGTGAAATATAATATGCTTATCGCAACATATTTATTGAATTTATGAATGATTGGACAAAAAATGTAAGATTTCTAATTTTAAGGTGTTTTGATGGACGGTCAATCTGGGTCTATCCTTTTTTCATAATATTACATTGTTCTTGTAGTTTTACTCTTCAGATACCCCTAATTGCAATAGTAAAATTTGTATACATATTGTAGACTTCTAACAACTCAGTTAATACAGTTCATTAACGCAGAGAATGTATAAACATTCACAACAGTCCTCGGATTAAAGTGAAGGTTATTTTTGTAATTTCATTGTATTAATTTATTTTATTTCAAAAATAAATTCAAAGGTTTATGTACTAGTCGTAATATAAGAATTAGTGCATGTCATTTTCAATTTTCTCGGGCTAGAAGACACAAAATAGAGTTAATGAACACCCATTGTCAATGTCCTCTGACAGGAAATGCTGTGGAAGATAGGTCTTTGTTTCAACGAATACATCTTTATTCATGTTTTGGATATCTTTCATAAGCCACGTAATTCCTGTTTCTTGGACCTGGGAACTTTCTCTGTTAATTTAACTTGCATAATACTCTGAGATGAGACAATACATTACATCCGGAGTCTATGCAGTTTTCAGCTAGAATAGTGAAATGTTTGATATCCTAACATTTTCACAACTACGCATTTTTATTGCAGGGAGAAGAGGTTCACGAGCTTACTTACAGAAAAATCTTAGTTATTAACATAAGTTTTTCCAAAATAAACAAAAAGTCGTGGAACTTGTAATCGAAATGAGATGCATACTTCACTTTTTTATTTTTTTGCTCGCGATTCGGCCAACTAGGACTACGCGTTCATACATCCTGCATTTACCGTGACTCAGTATCATTTATCGCGGTAGCAGGTGCATGTAACTTCAATTGGGGGGGATCAGTATTTTTTACTGAATCCAATTTTTATCCCCCAGGGTTGTTAGCTCTGGGGGTATGAAAGATGAAATGATGATAATGAGGAGTGAAAGGACGACACACTCATACAGACACACACAAATACACCCATGCCCGAGGCGGGACTCGAACCCGCGATCTTCCGGTCCGAAACCACTCCGGCACTACTGCCTTAGCGATCTCGGCCATCCGATCGGCACTTCACTCTTTAATACAAAGGTATGCATTTTTTTAGAGGAGTTTAATTTGGCCTTGATGAGTTCGATTTTTGTGTTCAACTGACATATTATATTTATGTTACAACGATTATTGAATTATAGTGTAGGATATTTACAAAGATGATCAATGAAGGATTTTCGTGAACTATAATCCTTGATGCTTTTTCACCCTTTCTTGCTTCATTTTCGTGATGCAAAGGAAGTGCATTTCCTAACGAAAGAGGTGAAGGATTGTTTGATTGTACGGCGCTTGAGGCTCTTGGGGATATCTCCCTTCGAGACAAACGACTTCTGAGTGGCTCCAAGGCTGCGTCTGGAGAGCAGCAGGTGGCGGGGCGGAGGCGGGGCGGAGGCGGGGCGGAGGCGGGGCGGAGGCGGGGCGGAGGCGGGGCGGAGGCGGGGCGGAGGCGGGGCGGAGGCGG
The DNA here is from genome assembly GCA_038098605.1 of Gryllus longicercus. NCBI lineage: Eukaryota > Metazoa > Arthropoda > Insecta > Orthoptera > Gryllidae > Gryllus > Gryllus longicercus. Next base: position 3,088,276 of record JAZDUA010000085.1, read on the forward strand.
GGCGGAGGCGGGGCGGAGGCGTTGCAGTGGAGCAACCCAAGAAAGTCGCTCTCGGTGCGTCGACGGCGCCGGTCTGCTAAGTGCAGCTTTTGTTTTGCTGCAGGAAGAGAGTTTGCACAGCGTCGGAGACACGGCCGACCGCGGCGCGTGACGTCACTGTCGTCACGGTCACCCACTTCGCCGCCCCGGGGACCGCGCAGCTGCGGCCGGACGGCGACGACGGCATGACCGGCGGTCGCGGAGATGCATCGGATCCCGTTCACCATGAGTTGCCTCGGTGTTCACTTTTCGGATTGTGAGGAGCGAGTGAGATAAGACAAGAATTACAGTGGGGTTACATCAACAGGCACATCCACCGTTTGAATGTAATTTGGCCGGACCAGCGTCGGTGGTGCAAGGACTTGGACTTCTTATTTACCTACACCAACAGCACCAATGAAGAGTTTCATCCCGTGTAAGGAACAATGAGTGATTTCTCATTGTGGTCGGGACTTAGTACGTTTCTCATACCATCGCACAGCCCGTCTGGATCCTATCAATAATAATTTAACCTGCCTTCACCAGTCTTCCCTTTTGATTACCTTACTATCCTTTATATAGCAGACCATCACATCATCGTGATTTTCTGCCCAGTAAAAGGGAAGGTTCAAAGGTGAAAGCCGCCTCCACCGTCAATGTCTGTCACTCTTTAATGAGTAATTCAGCGACAATTGAGGCGTTCGGGATCGGGATTTTGAGATGGATAATGGGATGTGGCCTTTTGCGCGAAATCAAGATCATTGACCTTGATGAAGAGGCCTACCTCTCTACATACCAAGTGAAATCAAGATCAAACAACAATGGAAATGATAATTCGATCATACGTTTAGACTCGTGAAGCGCGTTTCGTGTTAAACAGAGGCATCGTATTGCATTTTCCTACGAAACGTATAATATGATTATTCGCACCCGGACGCCCCAATTGCGAAGACGGCGGTGCCCAAAAGGCGTTGACCGCTCGCATGGGCCTCTCCGGCGCGGACGGCAGGGGCGGACAGTGCGGCGCTGCGGTCTGGTTTCCATTAGGCTCTGCGGGGCGTTGCGCGCCCTCCTTCCTAATAAGCCCCGCCCCGCCGCCCCGCCGCCTCGCCGCCCCGCCGCCCCGCCGCCCCGCCCCGCCCGCCCCGCCCGCCCGTCCTTCCGTCCGCCCCGCCCGCCCGTCCACCTCGCCCGTCCACCCCGCCCGTCCACCCCGCCCGTCCACCCCGCCCGTCCACCCCGCCCGCCCGTCCACCCCGCCCGCCCGTCCACCCCGCCCGTCCACCCCGCCCGCCCGTCCACCCCGCCCGTGCGCCTCGCCCGTGCGCCTCGCCCGTGAGCCCCGCCCGTGCGCCCCGCCCGTGCGCCTCGCCCGTCCGCCCCGCCCGTCCGCCCCGCCCGTCAGCCCCGCCCGTCCACCCAGCCCGTCCGCCCCGCCCGTCCGCCCCGCCCGTCCGCCCCGCCTCCGTCCCGCCTCCGCCCTGCCTCCGCACCGCACCGTCCGTCCACCCGCGCGTCGCCCACGCGGCAGGCGCTTTCATCTTCGGCGGCTCCCACACGGCTCCCGCCGCCGCGACCACCGCCCTGCGACGGCACGGCACGAGCAGCGGGCGAATTAGTTCAGGACCGGTATGCCACGACGCAGCTCGCCTGCGGATCCGTGCAACCACAAGGCAGTCCTTCTCTCTATTGTGCGGTTTATTTAGTCGTGCACTAGTCGTAAATCAGCTGTTGCGGTTTCATCCAATCGGAAGCTTATATGTCGCTGCAGTGACGTCACTATGGGGACGTTCAAGCTCCCGATTGGAGGAAACCGTGAACAGGCTGATTTACGTTAAGTGCATGGTTAAATAAATTCTTGTATAGGATACTGCTGCTCGGTCTGATCGGTGTTGAGCAGCGTCTGTGTTGAGAACGGTGGGTGTTGAGAACGGTGGGTGTAGAGAACGGTCGGTGTCTCAAAACAAACGTTTCCGAATCTATGTAAATTTTGTAAAATACCGTTATATGTTTTTAAAGAATATTGATGTTTGTGAAATGTTATGAAAAATAAGAATTAACTTAGAACATGTTAGTTACTGTAACAGTATAGACATCAATTAAAATGTCTTATTGAAAAGAAGCTTCTGGTAAATTGGACTGTTGTTGATTCACAAAAAAATGACAGAATTAAGTTTGACACATATTCTCAAGTCAATATGACATTAGGATCCTAACATCAATACATTCTTTATTCATATTTTGCCACGTTCGTAAATTATCACATAAAATAGTTCTGAGAATAGTTTAATTGGGGTTATACGAGATGAACAGTGTACAAATAGTCTCCTTTCACCGTTCTTGTGTTTTGCTCCATACTTGCGAGTGGCGTCAGCTATGAAACACATTTTGCACAGCTGCAATCCGCCACCTGAAAGAGTATTTATTGTCTTCTGCGTTCGTTCGCATCTGCTAGTGATCTCTATGGTTTCGTAACGCCCAAGCCAGGTGGTATTAGACTGTATGATCAGCCGGAAAACACCCTTCGACTGCGAATTATCATAGTTGTTCAAGCAGAGTTCATCGTTATTTCAGTACTTGTCAAGGAATTGGGAGCTAGTATCTCTCCTACACAACTGAATCATCTGAAACAGATCCAGGTAACACGTTTTTTTTTATTTATTCAAAATTGTACTACATACTCTAAGTTCGCGGATAGACTGGCGTATCAAAAGAGATTATCAGATAAACTACGTAGACTAAGAAATAAAAAAGAAAGATATAATTGCTTTTTATTATATGGTTTTGCTTTTATAGTTGTGTCTTGTCTCTTACGCCATACATTCAAATAAATTGAAAAGATTCACTGATCTGGTCGGATCTGATTCAGTTGGACAGTACTGTACAGGTCAATATATATGGTGTTTTAAACACGATTGTTATCTTTGTTGTGGGACTTGTAGTATAATGTTATTATACTGAGTGTGTGAAAATTAAGAGTAAGGATGTAAAATGAATAGAAATTGCATTGTAGTGATCTGAAATTCCAGAATTCCATGTCGATAATCCTCCCAAATGGCTAAATTCGCTTACATTCGCCCTCGGTGAACGAGGGCTCAATTATAAGCTTGGAGTTGTGTTAATCTGAAAGTGCTCCTCCCCCTTACCACCTTTCGGGGGCCGGGAAGTCGAAAACACGAGTACGTGATGCATTTTAGCTCCTCAGCCCTGTTCATAATTGTCTTTTTTCAATTAATATTAAAGAAATATAGTTATTAACGTGAACACAGAATTTGGAGCAAGTATTAACACATATGTTCATAATTGTTTTCAACTCTTCCTATAATTTTCACAGAATATTCGCCTTGGCGGGATATTTACGTTGTTAACAGTAATATACATAAATAAATAAGCGATATTTATAATCCGGTTATGTTAATTGTAAAGAAGTTAGCGTGATTCGAACGGGATGGATGGCTCAGTGCATAAACTGATGTCACTGCTGTACCTCTGACAGGGAGGTTCTAGGTCCTAGGTCCTAGGTTCGAGTCCCGAACGGGGGAAAATTTTCGACCCTAACATTTCAGCTAGGTCGTATTCAATCGCTGTCTGGAGGAGAATTCTACGGCCGGCTGGACTGATCGATAATTTTCCGTGTCGAATGCCAGAGCAGGCCCCTCACAAAGGGGCCATGGACCTCGCGCGATCTTTCCTTCCTATTCCTTGTCCTATCCTCACCCCTTACATACACACTTCAACTCATGCCGGGAGACCAATTTGGAGCTTAGAGCTTGTCTCTGCTGGGGGGGGGGGTCCACGCTGGGGGGTGATACCTGGTGGAGGAAAATCCCCGCAAATCGACGTAGATCGGTTCGGGTCTCGACATCCAGTAGGGAAAGATCACCGCCACCTCTAGAGGAAAACCCATTCACTACACTTACGGGACTCGAATGACCACACTCTACGGGACTACACTTAATGACCTCGGTAGCCCGGAACTCTACCAACCAACCTCCGCCATCTATCCTTCGTTGCAGCCTCCGACGCGCCTCATAACGTAAGCTTCCCCGCGTCATGCGCGAATAAGTGTCCTTATTTAGGAATGCAGTAACGGGGAAGGAATTTTTCAAAGAGGAGAAGTTGATAGTCCGGTTTTGTTCGACCATCGTAATGAAGCACTCAGTATGAAAAATAACCTGTTCCTCTCTGAGGTATCATCTCGGAGAAAAAATTGCAACAAAAAAAATAGTTTAACCTCTCAGAATGTATTCTATGTAGTGTGCATGATGGATATCTTCTCTGGTATTTCCTTTTCTCTACTTTCATGTCTTAACCTCTACCTGCGCTGCTGCTTCAAAATGAATTTATGAATAGATCAAAATCTGCTATTATTCCTTTGTTAGTGGGTTAATAACAAGTGTCAAATGTGAATTCTATTTAATCACATGACCAAAAAACGTGCGAAATAAGTTCCAGAATTGTTTGTAATAATATAATGGTACTACACCGAAACATTGATAGTATTAGAATGCTAGAACGAAATTTTTAACATAAGCATGAAACGGCGTAAGGTCTTGGTTATTGCGTCTAAAGCAAGAAGTACATTTGCTTACTGATAGGACTTCCGTATATGTTCAGTGATAGGTCGGGTGGATTGCTGCCATAAAACGAGAATATTTTATTGCAGTAAACATTAAATTAATTTCTATTACATGTTGCTCCTCCGCTTGAGAGAGCGCCATATTTTAATATCGGTACTTTCCAATCCGAATTCAACATTAATGCTACAACAACCTCTTCGCATTTATCTCTGGCAAGACGAACAAAACGAACGTTCTAAATAAATAAATATCTTTATTGGTGGCTCTGGCCATTTAGCTTGCTCTTCAACATGACCAGTTTCAATTTTTTTGAATACAATAGTTAATGAAAAGAAGGTCATTCAAAGAGAAATACGTATGCATTTTGGATGAGGAGGTTTTTCACATTCAAGACAGGAATGTAAGTGAGGGAAGGATATAGACAGAACGATCCCACGACAGAACATGGGAGATATTAAGGTAGATAGGAAAGGAAATACTCTCACAGCATTTGTGAGATTAAATTTATTTATTAATTTCAAGTTAGGTATGTATTAAAGTTAATCAAAAATGTATTAGATTGAACGCTACGAGAATTGACTCAAATTTAGAGATGTTACGTTCTCTTTGACTTCTATCGTCTGGGAAACCAATTGAAATGTAACGAAGAGCGGCGTTTCTCACACTTTTCACAGCCTATTGGTTAGTCGCTGTCGAGAGAGGGAGAGTGCGTGCTCACGGGGAAAGGGTGATTAGATAGGAAAGGTCCGCTGCCCGTAAAATGAACGGGTTGCCCCGCAATGACCGGCGAGCCTATCGTAGAAAGCGAGCGCGCGCTCGTACTTCCGTGCTGCTTATCGTCGTCGGAACGCGACTGCCACGCAAGGCAGAACACGGGACTTCCTTATGACTGCGATAATACAGTATTGTTGTATTGGATGGTGTGTGGGTGTCATGACATAAGTGCATCGTCAGATACTGAACAAACACGACAGAACATGGGAGATATTAAGGCCGTAAATCGTGGACCTTGCAAATTGTTAATTAGAGCTGGTTTAAGAAATAAGATTTGAAAACGTGTGGATTGATTTTAGAACTTAGTTTATGACGTCTGTAAACATGAACATGTATTGAAGTACTACCAAATTACGTCACTAGTAATGTGATTCCCGTTTGACGATACGCATGGGAATATCTTGAGATCTAAATTATTTCCAGAATCTCAAAGAAGCTCAGGATGATGAGTATGACTGTAAAGCTGTAAAAGATAATTACAGTATTGCATTTGTCAGGTCAATCTGCCCATTGGATTCTAATTGCTATTGATTCGGTATGTTAATGGCACATTTATGTAGATCGATTATTGATGAACTCAAAAAACAACAACACATTACTACAAGTATTAAAATACCCATCCATATCTTTGAGTGAAGGGCTTGTTAGAAGAAGTGAAGGCGATTTATGAAAGAAACTGCAAAGAAGCTGGAAAAGTTCTTATATCAAGTTTAAATTGCATCTCACATCATTTACATCTACATCACATGAAGTACAGGTGGAAGATTTTTCAAAATTATTAGGAAAATGCAATATAAATTATTGTTGTTGCTTATAATCGCCAGAATTTCAACTCGGTGTAACGAAGAATCTGCTTTAACTAATGACTAAGGATAATATTTAAACATAATGTAGGAAACCGAAGAATTATTGATTTAATTTAGAAAAGGTATTTTGTTCAATTAATGTAATGACAATCGGTTCGAAATTTAGTATCGGATATACTGCTAGGCTAAGAGGCAAATCAGTAGCTGAACGATGAATCAGCATTGCAGATTAGTAATTACAACAAACAGAGTAAGAATTATTTGAACTTTCGTTGTTCATATCTTAAAATTTACGTTTCAAAACGCACCATAAACTATTAAGCGTCTCTTATCGTCCCCTAAACAGGACTGCCGTGTTGTAAAACACAAGCTTCTTCCTTGCGGTTACGATAATGCTATCTGACAGGACTAGTATACTTAAATAGAAGAGTTAAGAAGGGTAGGAATCACGCGTGCATAATATGACTTACGGCACTTAATTAAAGAACTAAGTTGTTGAATCAATAAGATCACTAACATTGTAACGTCGGCAGACCTTATCGTATAATACATTCTTGTGAACAATGAGAAGTAGATCGTTGATGAAAATAGATCGCAAATAATTTTATGGATTGATGGCCTTAAATAAACCCAAGGAGCCTAGGAAGATGATAATGATTCTCGAAACTCTCATATTATCCGCGCACATTTTCTTGAGCCCTCGCTTCGCTAGATTCGAGAAGAGTGGGGAGTTTGGTTATTTTGACAAAAATAATTTTATGTAGCATTTGTAGTTCATTTTTCCATGAAAAATAGTTTTTAATGCATGGGAGCGAACATTCCTCGTCACCAGATTTTGTCTACAACTCACATTGCTATCATTTATTCTTAATGCAACATATTGATTGATTGATTGATTATTTTTATTTATTTATGTCAAAAACAGTTAAAAACTGTGTGTGACGTGCTATGGGGAGAACTTAATTTGAAGTTCCATTTATGTCCAGAAGCAAAACAAGGGCCCATCTTAGCATTTGCCCAAGGATCAGAGAAACTTGACGATATGGGGGTCATTGACCCAGAAGCTGAAGTACAATACTTCTTACAGGTTCTGTAGAATTATACAATCCAAATGGTAAATAGTACATTAAATGTCTTTAGAAATTATATAGAAACAAGATTATATATTTCCTACTCAAGTCACTAGCAGCATCCCACAGCGTAGGGAGCGAAAACCTGGTATCAAGTTTTATTCTTTTATCGAAATTTTCTCACTATGGATAGACAATATTTTAAAACATTTCAAAACAACTTAGTATTTTTCTTTAAGGTACCTTTCAGCTGTTTTTTTAGAAAACATTTTGGTTTTGTGTAATTGATTACAGTTTCTACGAAGATGTCGGGCGTCATTTGTTATGCAAATATGATCAAACCGCAGTGTGCTCTTTCTGACTCTTTGATTCCGATTTAAGAACCAAGATTACTTACTGTGTGTGTTGTATACTTTTCGACAGTGTTATGGACATACCAAGGACTGGTCTATGGATTTCTGGATATGCATTTCTAACATTGGTGGCGATTATATTGAATATTTATTATCTACGTATATTTTTAATTGGCCCATGGATGTCTACCGAAAATGTTGTGCCTAAAATTCATGTGAACTGTAGAAGTTTGCATTATCCTTTTCACAATAACACTGTGAAACGCCTTCAGTTTTCTGATAGTTTAGTTCCATGGAATGTTGGATGGCCAGATTACAATCCGGATGATTTTACAGCACCAATTATTTTGGGAAAGCCGTGGGCTGATAGAGATATATCTGATCCTACTTTTTCCCCTAAATGGAATAGTATAGACGGACATGTTAACAGACAAAGCTTTATGATCAACTATTCTGTGAAAGACAAAAGACCCTTAAATCCTGTGGGTCGAACAGGGCTATCTGGGCGAGGGTTATTGGGTCGATGGGGACCAAATCATGCCGCTGATCCTATTGTTACCAGATGGAAACGAAAAGGCTCGCGTGACGTGCTTATTCATCCAAAGAGTCAGAAGAAGATTTTGCAGTTGGTTGCTATTCTACGAGGAGACTCTGGTGAATGGGCCGTTCCTGGAGGGATGGTGGACCCAGGTGAGGAAGTGGCCGATACATTAAAAAGAGAATTTCTTGAAGAAGCCTGCAATTCTTTAGAAAAATCAGACTCTCTAGAGGAGCACAAAGAAATAATTGATTCATTTTTTGACAATGGAGAAGTGGTATACGAAGGTTATGTCGATGATCCAAGGAACACAGATAATGCTTGGATAGAAACAGTTGCTATGCATTTTCATGATGATGATGGTAATACTACTGGGGTTATACCACTTCAAGCAGGAGACGATGCCGTGAGTGTGTGTTGGATGGATGTAAGTCGAGACTTTCAATTGAATGCAATGCATGCAGGTTTCATTTCTAAAATAGCAGCTAAACATAACTCTCATTGGTGATCATTGAGTTTGTAAATATATTATTTTCACGAATCTGTTGAATATTATATTATAAAAGAAATATTATTCTATTAAAATTGTATCTCTGTAATTTTGTTGTAATTTTTTGAATAGCTTCTCCTTTATAATGAGTTATTTTCGTATAGTTTATACAATACCGAGAGCTCTATATTTGGCTTCGTAAACACATTTAATGCGCAACATAATGATTTCATTTGCAGAAATAATCCACCTGACACATCAACTATCTTCATTATATCCATATATTTATGAGGTCTTGACTATCATCAATGACAGTCCCTCGCAAACATTTTACGAAGTACATTATTTTAAATTTTGTGAATACTCCTGTAGCAAGAGTGAGTGGAAAACGTTCGTTCCACATATTTCTTTGTTTAATTTTTCGTAAAGTGGTGTTGAATCAATTGGTGTTTGTGAACAATGTAGGGGAAACACAAATGCGATTGCAGAATGTTTGTCCTACCTATATAAAATTGGAAACATCCAACATGACACAATATTTCTGTTTTATACCAAATTTTTCTCTAAAACGTTCTCGCAAACGTTTTACAAGGTTAATATTTATGGAAATTTACCAAGGAAGTTAAGCCTCTAAAATCTTAGAACATTACAGACAGTTTTCTTTCCACAAGAAATGTTAATGTATGTACTGACTGCTTAGGAATATATCTGAATTTCCAAAGTACGAATAGGATTTAAAATGACTGTTTCATAAATTAAATTTAAAATTAAAAAAGCTGGTTTACTAATCCGCTATGTAATATAATCTATTGACAAATTTTCAATGAGTTTATTTACTATTTGCATTATTCTCAGTTCTCTGATTACACTGTTCTAAAAGGATTAATTTTCTTATAAAACGATATATGTTTCTAATGGTTTTCGGAATGAAAAATTCAAATCTGGAGCTTTTGCGCGCTATTCGGCACAGTGTTTTGTTACTAAATTTAATTAAATTCTGAGTTATTGTATTGGGACTGCAACATGGCTACACTAAATACATATGTATTCTGTTTTAATGGGATAACCGCGTCAGAAACAGGTAAAATATTGGACTTCACCGGGAATGGAAAGTGGGAGAAAAAAATATTCAGAAAGATAAATTGGTAGCCAGTGATAATGTCCTGTCTCCACTACACGTCAGGCTGGGTCTTATAAAACATTTTTCCAAAGCCTTGAACATATCTGAACGAGGGTGTATTTATATTTCACAGAAATTTTCTCATCTTTCTGCGGCAAAAATAAGGAAAGGTGTGTTTTGGGGGTCAAAATTAGAGAACTTCTGAAAGGAACAAATTGTGAACAACACCTATCACCAAAAGAGAAAAACGCAAGCATATGTTTCAAGAATGTAACGCAAAACTTTCTATAAAAATAGCTAACAATGATCAAGAACTAGTTCAAGAGCTGATATGTGCATATAGGAATTTAGAGAGCAACATATCCTTAAAAGTGACTTTTCATGATTCACATCTGCGTTGTTTTCCTTCTGTTGTACTGCCTTTTAGATCTTTGCATGCCATTCAAACTGAATGTATTACATGTAGCAGTGATTCCCTGTGAACTACAGAAGAAAACGTGAAACTTCTGTCCGGAATATGTTGCTAAATTCTTTTCGGTGAATTCTGGGACGCTATTTATTGGTAAACGTAGTAATTATTACTCCTAAATTGCACGGTTACCAGTATTTTATTAATTATTAGAGTCGAGAGTATAAATATATAAAGAACATCGTTCGGGGACATGTCGGAGACGAATTGTAACCAGGGGGACTGTAAATCTGAAGTGTATCCCCGGAAGATGGGGACGATTAGTAACATTTGTCTCACGAAGATTAATTGTGACGTTGGTTTTTGACTAAATAAATCTAAATCTATGTCTGCGCCGTGGAGGCTCGTCGCCGGGTGCGAGTTTCGCGTTGCCTGCGCAGTCGCCTGGTTTCTCCGCGCGCGTGCCATCGCGTGGGAGGCGGCGGCGGCGGCGGTGGCGGCGGCGGCAAGGCGTGCGACAAAATGGGGCTGAGCCCGTCGTGTTACGCATACGGAACTCCCCGCCGCAAGAAAGCGTGGAAACCTGGCACACTTTTCGAAACGCGATCACTCTCGCCCGCGAGACGTGGAGACACGATTTTGGAGTTTTCGGGGGCGGTGCGTCGCCCTGGTTTGTTTTCATTCGCGGTTAAATATTTGCGCGTATTGGTATTCATGTGGTAGATGTGTTTTTTGTAAAATAGTGCGTATCGTTTCTATGGTGAGAGCGTAGGCTTCCGCGGCCGGAGTCAGTATTTAATTGGCTGTCCGGGTGACGTCGCGTCACCCAGACAGCCAATATACCGTTTCTATGGTGTTTTTGTACTTGATACTGTTTAGCACTTGAAGTCGGTGATGTTCTCTTCAGCCGGAAATTAGATTCCTAGTAATACTATACACCGAGTGACTTACATGTTTTTTCTCTTTCTCTATAAACAATTGGGCTTGCAGCCTGTTTCGTCTTCATCTGGCCATCTTTATCTTGAGTGTTCTAATTTCATTTTCTATTTGGTTTTTAATACTACTTTTACTGCTCTTTTGCGAGTTTTATAAAGACTACTTGTATCCATCAGTTATTTTCTTGGATGCACTCAGATCTTACGTCTGCGTTTCTGTCTGACCTAAAATCAATCAATCCTCGATTAGTTTTAAAATAGATGTTTGCAGTATTTTTCTCACAAAACGAACTCAGGTTGTATCATACTAGTATAGCTCGTGCGCTCCATTTGAGTAGTGGCGGATCGAAGGGGGGACACCGACACATGTCCCCTCAAGCCATTTTTAATTAACGTTTAGACATTTTATTCAAAATAATTATGTATAAATATCATCACATCCAACACCGAATCCCCATTAGCAATACACTTAATCATATTTTATTTCACTTTAAAAATTCTGTGGTCACGAAGAAAAAGCTAAGTAAATTTTTGACGAAATGAGGTAAGTATTGTAACTACAACCTCGTGGATGGCTCTTGGTCAGCGTGCTCGCTTTCCACTGAACGGCCCTGGGTTCGATTCCCGGTCAGGCAAGATTATAGAATGCGTTTTCTTTTCAATGTCAATGCTGTGTAACGATGAGAAAATTCATTTCTCAGGTTGAAAAGACCGGGATACGGCGTGGGGATGTCTTCGTGCTAACCACACGTACCGCCTTAACCCATGGCCGCGAGGCAGGGACGTCGCCGGTAGGCCTGAGACCGTTCACGGGCTGTCGCGCCAAATACAGACACACATGCATGTATACTACAAGTTAAGAATATTTTATTTTAGTACAACGACCACAAATTTATGTTGCCTCCTTAACGACAAAACAGCTTTGGGAAATATAGATTAATCTGATTAATATATTTCTTTTGTATTCCAGCATTATAAAAGAAGGGTTCTGTTGCAAGAAATCGTTCATAATCGGAATTTTTACGGCACAAATGATGACGTATTAGATTTTATGTCACGAATGATTGCGTCATCACACATTCAGCCAATCGTAGCAAGAGAATCGGGGGGAGGTAGAGCTAAACGGAACAGCCGACCACCGTTTACTCGCACCATGTCAAATACCCGAGTCATCACAGGGAAGTAGTTTCGCAAAATTAAGTTTGATTCTCTTATAAATGTATAATGCTGTTATACAAAAAAAATATAAAATACAACTCGTTTGTAATGTTGCTTTATTACATTCGTACAAATTTGAAAACACGCTTCTAAAGTCGCTCATTTTCAAAACGTGTACTCGTGCAATAAAGCTTAACATTATAAACTAATTGCATAAACTATATATTACGGCTCAATAATCTAACCCTCGTTTTTTCTATGCTAAGATTTCCGACTTAAGAAAGTTAACTCCGTGACCTCACAATTAAAAAAAACTATTATTTCAAAAATATTGATGTGGATCGAAATGGAAGCCCCCTCCCGCCGCGAAACACTTGTCGGATCCGCGAGCCTCGCGGAAGGCGATCGCTCCGGGGCGCGCGCGCGTCGCTTTCTCGCCGCGCCCCTCGCGGCGCGGTGTCCTCTGTCTCTGCGCCTTTCGCCCGCGCCCGCGCCCGCGCCCGCGCCCGCGCCCGCCCTGGAGCGGCGCCAGAGCTGCAGCGGAGGCTTTTGTTCTCGTTCCAGTTGGCGATGGGGCGCAGCGGCTACACCTGCGTGCGCCATGTCTTCTGCACGCTCAACGTCCTCATGTGGGTGAGTAAACACCTCGGCCGCTCGCTCGAGCTGCGCTGCGCTGCGTTGCGCTGAGCTGCGCGCCGGGCCCTGGGCGGCAACTGTTGACGCGAGGGGGGTTTTGGTTGGTCGGTTGATGTTTCCGGGCACGTCAACAGAGAAGGTGGTTTGTCCCGTAAATGTAGTGCATGTTTTTCTCAGTAGGCGGCTGTGATCTTGCCTCGCAGGATGGTGAGATCAGGCGCCGACCTACCAGTCAATTAGCGCAGTTTCCCCCCACCAGGTATTTCCCATTGGCGGGGCAATGCTCCAGCCCAGACAAGATCGAAGCTCTCGACATGTGTGGTAGTGTAGTAATGCATGTAAGTGTACGTGAGTGTCAGTAAGGGGGTAAGGATATGACAAGGAAGAGGAAGGAAAGATCGCGCGCGGTTCGAGGTCCTCTTGTTGCGGTACTTCTCCGGCATTCGCCCGATGTTGATCAGAGAAGCCACGGAATACCGCCGATCGGAGCAGCCGGCAGCCGGAATTCTTCTCCGGACAGCGGCTGAATTCGACTATAGTTATCTGGCTATTGTCGAAAATTTTGTTACCGTCGAACCTTACGACCTTCCGGTCACAGGGACTGCGGTGACATCAGTTGGTTCCCTGAGCCACCTAATGCGGTAGCAGGGTTTTTAGATGTGTATGACCTTGACGTATTGGTACAAGGTGAGAGTTGGCGGCAGTGAGGAGTGTTACCAAAGGATGGTTCCCTCTTGTAGGTGCGCTATGGTTCTTCAATTCTTTTCTCACACGCCTTAGATTTTCAATGGTGTGTGCTAATTTTAATTATCGTTCAAGTTTATATATTTTACGTGACAACCTATGTATTTCTTGTGCTACTACGTAGAATGCCTCTTGTTTTTCTTGGAATCTCAGCTAAGCAATTGATTGTATGGATTATTTTTCCATGTTCTGTTCATCAATCAATCAATAACTAACCCATTTCATTTACCAACTGCAACAGTTTAAAAGTCAGAATACGTAACCCCTCAGTTTGCATTGCTAAATTATTCCAAAACGTAAATGAATATTCATATCGCTTCCCAGGCACTGGTATTCGTCACCTCCAAATCGAATCTTCAGGTCAACGTTTTCGAGGCAGTTGGCGGTGTGGTTGTAGCGTGACTAGAACGAAGAACTTGAGGAAACGAAGATGAAGTTTTGCCTTGTTATAATCGGTACTTTTCCGTAGTTTCTCCGATGAACACCAGGCGAATGCCGGAACAATACGCCAGCAAACGAACCATGGACATCGCGCGATCTGACTTTCCTCTTTCTTGTGCTATCTTCATCTTTATTTAAACACACTTACTCTTGCACTTAAAAGCACTACTTGCTCTACCACACATATCGGGAGACCTGTCAGGGGCTTTGAGCTTCTCCAGCCTGGGGCGGTGCCCTGCTGAGGGGAGATACCTGGTTGGGGAGATCTCCTCTAGCCGACGCCGGATATCGCCGTCCAGCGGGGGAAGATCACCACCACATCACGTGATAAAACATGCACTATACTTACGGATAGCAGTTGTCGCGCCCAGAAATATCCATCAGTCGTCACGATGATTGAATACTGCCAATGCATATGTTCTGACGAAATTTGTACGTAAATTGTGATATACTAAAGAGATTAAAAAAAGAGAAAACAAAGTTTTGCAAAATTAAAATGAAGAAAGAATTTCTTGCGATTGTAGGATTGATGCACGTAAGTGCGTATTTCTTGTTAAAAAACCTGTTCGCGTGTTCGTTAAGATGCTAAGAGCGTACGATGTCATTTCAGCAACAGGCACAGGGGATCCCGGGAAGCGGGAGTTCCTTTGAAAAACAGTTATTTCAAATCTGCTACATATTTTACATACGCCGCATGCTGCGAGCATGAAAACTACGAGAAAGGCCTTCACAGTGAACTTAAGATTCAAAGAGAAGAGTAATATTTCATGTTTCACGTATTTGGAAAAAAAGTTGACAAGATTACAGCTGATACCATTCATTTGCGTCTTGTTCCTAATGAATGCAGAAAATGGTGTATCCATGATATTGTATTTGCATCACACAACGTTTTCCACTTGATGCTAACTCAATAACTACTCTTTTTTTAAATGCATGATTTCTTTTCAATATCTAAAGCTGAGAGATAAATTGTATTGGGAAGGACATTACTGTCTTTAGTATTGGAGGAGTAGGGCAGGTTCGAAAAATTAGTTTAAACATTTTCAAAATGATACATGTTTTAATGAAAGTTATAACTACACATTCATCTGTTCAAGAAAAAAAATACGAAAAGAAAATAAATAAATTGCAGTATTTTTCAGAAAATTTTGCAAATGTTGAAGGTGCTTAATGCAAAGCAACCCTAAAAATTTTAATATTTTAATGATCTCCCGAACGGCACAAGTAGAACGTACTCCTGATGTGTTTAAGAACTTTCAACTCGAAAGTCAGTTATTCGTGCATTAGTGCGTACATGCGTATTTGCATGCGTGCATGCAGGGCTTGATTTATGGCGGGACGCGGCGGAAAGGCCGAGGCGTTATGGTACCTCGGAAACGAAATAGAGGGAAAACCAACATAAAGCAGAGGACAAACTCTCCAAGTTTTTCATGAACTCTCATTTTTTTTTGTTACTAAACTGTTTCAGTTTTAAGAATGTAATTAAATTGTTAGTAAATACAAAAAATATATAAATTCAATTTTTAATTTCCTATTATTATTATTATTATTATTATTATTATTATTATTATTATTATTATTATTATTATTATTGTTGTTGTTGTTGTTGTTACCATTATTATTACATTCCCATATAAACTGTGCAACGATTGTTTTTATGTTATTAAGTATTATTTATAATGATTTAATATTATAAATATATAAGTACATATTTATATTAAATTAATAATTTGGGATACTTTCCGGGGACTGAAATTTGATAAATCAAGCACTGCTTGCGTGTAAACATACGTAAAAACATCGAGATTTTCGGGCAAAAAGTTGCGTGCATGTCCACTCCTCCTGCAACAATTTGTACCATCTTTGCAACAGCACCAACAGAGATTTATTCTGACGGTGTGCGAAGCGCTGCCGAAAATTAAACATCATATTGCCGAGATTATTGGCATACTCTTCCTCCCCAGGAAGCAGTACATTGATAGCCGTGGTCTACCTCAAATTTGATTACATTCCTCGCTGAGCTTTCGCAATATCCTTTCACGCAGACCCGTTTTAGAAGAATTGAGAAAAAGTCTCTTTCTGGGCTTCTTGTTCCGGGAAGATACTTCCGGGAAGGTCTTCGTGGTTATAGATCTCCTGCAGTAATGAGACTTAGATCGATCGGCAGAGCCAACGCGTCAGTTTTTGCAGCGACGTCCGCTCGCATTGCGGCCCCCGCTGCAGTTCGCAGGTGGGGCAGGATGGAGGGAGGCGGGGCGTCGAGTGGCTGTGCAACGTCGCTTCCGTGATGTTACGCCGCCGCTATCGGCTTCGCAAACTTTACCTCCAACGAATGTACCTCACTCACCATCCACCGCATGTTAGCATTCCATGTGAAACATGGAGAAATCCATGGCCCGTCATTGGTTAGCGACTAAAAATCGTCGGTCTAAAAATTGTCATTCAATGCCGTCGTCGTTGCCATTCAATGCCGTCGTCGTTGCCATTCAATGCCGTCGTCGTTGCCATTCAATGCCGTCGTCGTTGCCATTCAATGCCGTCGTCGTTGCCATTCAATGCCGTCGTCGTTGCCATTCAATGCCGTCGTCGTTGCCATTCAATGCCGTCGTCGTTGCCATTCAATGCCGTCGTCGTTGCCATTCAATGCCGTCGTCGTTGCCATTCAATGCCGTCGTCGTTTTCATTCAATGCCATCGTCATCGTTGTCAGAGGCACTGCAGCCGCCGGGCCGCTGCCGGCGCCGTTTCGGCCGTGGCTTAACCTGTTTGCCGCTCCACTTGCAGGGTGTCCCCGCGACTTGCATCCTGCATGCCGCCTGCCCGTCCGCCCGCCCGCTCGCTGCCGCCACGTTGGAGACTAATGGTGGCGGGTTCGGCTGCAAGGCCAGGACACGACAAGGAGACACGTTCTGCCCACGAAAAATATCTTGCACCGCTGCTTCCAGAAAACAATACGTTGCTTCATCGAATCGGTGTATTAAAACATCAATCAGACACCAGTTGGCAACAAGCCTCGGAAACCGTAAAAACAAAAATTTGGAAAATCTGAAAATTGAAATTTACACACAAAAGTGTTAGTAACGAAACTGTAGGAAAGTCGTGAGAAAAAAACGAAATCAATTTGATTTGGTACGACAATATCACGCGTGTAATTTTTTATATTTAATAAAGACATATGATGTTTTACTCCCCCCCCCCCTGCAAAGGTACTTCGTTAAAAGGAAAAGTTATGTAATCGTGTGAAATCGTCCTGATAACAAAAAGAGTGGATAAATCCCATTGTTAAATATAAAACAAATCCTCCAGCATGTGCCAGATGTGTAGTCAGAATTCATGTTTTCTGGGTCCTTGATACCTAAAAATCGATTGGCGGTAAAACGTTTGTCTGCCTGACCGTCTGTGGTCAACGCTAGCGCTTGAACCGTTCTTCCGGTTTTCTTCAAAACTGATGTTCCACAATTTTTCTGAATGAACTCGAGGCTCTTTGGGAGTTTCAAACGGATATTTTGATTTTTGAGGGTACTTTATAAGAAGCCTTAAAACATTTTCAAAATTTTCTTAAAAAGGTCACCAAATGTTTTTATCAAACTTTGTCGTCGGGTAGCATAAAGGACGCTTGAAAGAATAGTGCAGATCTCTTGTTCGTTGATAACCCAGATTTTTTAAATTTTCAAAAGGGCAGTTTTTGTGGGGCATCTTCCTACAACTATAATATTGAAGATATAGATGTTTTTAAATTAATCAAATTTGTTTCTAAAAGACTGATCTTTAAATAAAATCATTTTCAATTTCCCGAAAATACGAGTAGTTTTCATGTAATTTGGAGCAAAATGTGGGCAATATTTAAAAAAAATAACATTTTTTTGTTAAAAAGCCCTTCATTTTTTCGTTGAACTCCCTAAATTTTCGAAAACTGCAAATTTAGAAATAATCTGAGAAAGTATATGCTGTGATAGACCCCTAGTTTTATTTGTTACTGTATTCTTAATTGCCATGTTTTCAATTAATTTAATATCTGTAGTAAATAAAAATCACTCGTAGCCCTGCCTCGTAAGAGCTACACTACTCGCATGACTCGACATTACCTTACATCATGAAGCGCTACATCTTGGCATTAACCGAGGATCCTCGACCAGTCTCCCAGCATTCCTCGATCGACGTTGCGGATATTAGACAAGTAACGCAAATGCCCTCCCGACTAAAGTTAAATAAATTTTATTTCTTCTTTCCGCAAAGATCGTGCAATATTGATTAGATTAGTTTAGTTTTGATTAGTTAAAATTGATTTTAGATGAAGTCTGTACGTGCCACAAAAAATACGTTTAGAAGAGAATTTTGTTTCGAAAAAATTAAATTATATTTTGAGGTCTGTTCAAGTTAGAGAAAACGGTCAAAGTCATGTTCCTTGCACATTCAAACGTTTGTTCATATTCTAAGAAAGTGTCGCGGAAGCTTCTGGAAACACGAAGATGAAATCCAGAGTGAAAGAACGTGACTATGAGAAACACGACACTCCCCTTCGAAGGATGGGACAGGACGAATCATCGTTCAAGAACATCAAATCCGGAAGCGCTGTGAATGGAAGTCCTTCCGCGAGATATGTGAGAGTGGACATTATGACCTCAGCATTTTTGCTATTATCTTGTTCACAATGTTGTGTTGATTGATATAGAAGTATTTTATCATCTTTATAGCGTTCCAACACATTCAAGTTTTAACTGAAAGACATATTTCAAAGGAACTTCAAATGCCTATTGAGGTTAAATTATGGGTTCTTCATTCGTGAAGATTTTTCGTCATAAATTGCCAAGATAATAACACTGATTATCATACATCATAAATTTATTCATTTGGAAAAACGTATGCTGAAATGACATTACCTCTTTCATCTTCTTGGTCTCATACAGTGCGTTAGCTCACTCTTTTACGATGGGAGATTGCATTGCTTTTTAAAATAAATAGATTGTTTTGCAGTACTATCTAACTAAATGAATTGAATATTTTCAGGTTTAACGTAATAAACCTATAAAACCTGTAACTCCAATGTAACAATTTTTGACATTTCAATAGGAGAACAATCGAAAGAAGGAGTACGTCGCAGAAATTCTGAAACTTGTTCTTCTTCGTGTCTCGTTGAACAGGATTTGGGATCATAAAACGCCCAGGTACTTACCGACCGTAGATTCTTAAACAGAGTTGCAGATGCTACAAACGAACACCACAGAAACGACTGTTCAGTTCGAAATATGTAACAATCTCAATGTTCTTGAAGTCATAAAAATAAAACACAAATTATGTTCTCACTTAGTTACATTTACTCGCACAGTTCCATTTTCGCTGATCGGTTTTCTTCGGAAATTGCAAAAAATTAACATTGCAAAGCCATTGTGCTACAGTATGTGTAAGCAACTTATAAAACCAACTTTTTCATAAACGGCTTCAATCTTTTTCTTTAAATTTTTAGTTCGGGTGGAGCGAAGTACGCTGAAAAAAGTGTCGCAGGTTTCATGTTCGACGAATTCTCGGAGATTTCGAAACTTGCAGAAGTCATGAAGTGCAGAAGTATAATGCAAGAAAGTACAAACAGTTTTATCACGAATCAGAAAATCCACATACGATCCACAGGCTCATCTTTGAACGCAAACGAATTCTCGTTGGATAACGAGTTCTCCGCTTTGTGCGAACGCACACCGTCTTGGTCCTGCGGAGGTGACGCAGCGGCGGCGGCGGCGGCGGCGGCGTCTTCCGTAAAAGGACGTGACCACGCGTGACCCTGCCCCTGCCATCTCGCTGCCCACGCCACCGCCGCTGCCACTGCCGCTGCCACCGCCACTGCCGCCATACCACCGCCCCCGCCGCCCTCGCGCTCACCATCCCCGCTACCCATATGGCCTCCGACACTGCCACTGTCGCTACCACCACCGCCGACATGGCCGCTACCACCACCACCACCACCACCGCCACCTCCAACATCGCCGCTACCACGACCACCGCCGCCGCCAACATCGCCGCTACTACCACCCCGTCAACATCGCCACCACCATCACCGCCACCGCCACCGCCACCGCCATCGCCGCCGCCATCGCCGCCGCCATCGCCGCCGCCGCCACCGCCACTGCCACCATCACATAGGTCTCTGTCGCCGCTGTCGATTTCGCCTTCGCTAACGCCATCACTGCCACTGCCACCACCGCCACCTCGGCCGCCGCCGCTGCCACCACCACCACCACCATCACCACCACCATCACCACCACCATCACCACCATCATTACCACCACCATCACCACCATCACCACCACCACCATCTCGGTCTCTGCCGCCGCCGCTGTCGCTTTCGCCTTTGCTAACGCCATCACCGCCGCCGCCACCGCCACCACCGCCACCACCGCCACCACAGCCCCTACCGCCACCACCGCCACTACCGCTACCACCACCACCGCCACCACCGCCACTGCCGCCACCACCACCACCACTACCACCACCGCCGCCACCACTGCTACCACCGCCGCCACCTCCGTCGCCACTACCACCGCCACCGCAACTACCATCGCCGCCACCACCACCTCGGTCTCTGCCGCCGCCGTCGCTTTCGCCTTCGCCTTCGCTAACTCCACCACCCCAACGTCACTCGGCACCTCGTTCAACGACCGGCCACTCTGTAGAGAGCGGAACATGACGCGTTTTTACGACGCCTAATAAAATTTCGCCGGCCCTGCCGAAAAAGTAGAAGCTAGTTGACGCAGTTGTCCATATCGTTTGTTCTCGCTTTACCCGCTAATGAAAAGTGATGAACTGGCGAGCAAAAAGTAAATGTCAGCAAAGAACGATAATGGGCAGTGAACATGAATGATGTCTAATATCAATTTAGTGTAAGGAGGACCTAGAAGATAATACTCGTACATATGGCACCGACTTTCAAGAAATCTATGCTGTACACTGGAACGCCTTAGCCGCGTAATTCATGTAAAAAGTCTCACATGATAGTGCACTATTAAGTATAACATTTAATGCCCTGCTTCCCCGCGCTTTTATTGTTAAGTTTGCAAATTGTTTCTTAAAAATCTAATTTGTGGAAAGTACTTGAAAAATAATTAATGAAGTTGTTTACACTCTCCAAATAGGTTTTTTTCTTCTTTTATCTTTATTAAAATTAACTTCACAGCCTTGGTATGGTAAAGGTTTTGTTCACGAGCCCCAGACCACCTTTTAACTCCCTGCTAATAAGTAGAGGTTCTATGATTTTTCTATGCCTTGTCAACTTAATCACAATAATACGAAATGGGCGATTTTTTTTTTTAAATTGAAATCTCCAATGGGGTTCTCTCCGACTCCTCCATGGGTATGTTTTGTGACAGTTTTCAATTATGATATAAATCATTCAGTAATAATTGTGCTTCGTCCAATTAACAAACACTGAAACTGAAGAACGATGTTGTAAGTTTTAATACAAATATTTCAAATGAAAATTAATAATAAATAAATCATTAATCAATACTGGAAAATACTTGCGCGCGTTTCGTGTTTGTGTTATTCTATAACATAATTTCCTGCGACCCCGCAATTTTATCGTTAAGTCGAATAACTTGAGCAAGATAGAAACGGTTTTTTGTATCTATACTTATGGTTTAAGGATATTGCTCGGATTGGATATAAGCAGTAAATAAAAAAATAAAATATCGGCCTGCTTGCTATGAAGTGGGGTGCTAATTTAACATCTGATGGTATAATTCGGTGTTTCGCGGTGCGCAATTCGATGTTTCGAGTGAGTTTGCGTTTAAGGGACTAGTAATTGGAGTGAGTTAGGAGTTTGGGGAATATTCAAAATAAAGCAACATCAGGTATGCATCCGTAAATTGATTCCGATTAGTGACTCTCTTAATTTTGTGTGCCCCAATTAAATTTAGCTTTAAAGAAATTAATTTGTGCTTTTCTGTCCATTATAATGAATTATTAATATAGAGGTTTTATTTCCTTCCCACATTTTTTCTAGTTATCCATTTAATTTTATCGTGTTTTCTCTATTTAGTTGCATGTAGAACGGTATAAATAATACAAATGTTAACCATGTCGGGAAACTTACTGTTGGTTTCCGTAAACAGGTTCGTCTAGATGGTAACTGTGATAATACTGACGATTGATAGAAGAATAACGAATGGCCCATGAAGGCTGTATTGACATGATTAAACGTTCATAACCTGAAGACTGCCGCAAATGGGGAGGTTTAATGGTTTTAGAAGGATTATCTAACATCACTCTATTATAGAGTAAAATTGGAAATGGTTTTGCAATCTTGTGAGAAGCCTGTTCCAGCACCGTTAAGTTTAAGTTTGCGGGTTTGTTATCAAAAAATCGTACAAACCGCTTTGACGTACGGGGGAGACGTACAATTTGCACACTTTTCTTGTGCTCCATAATCTCTACCCCCCACTTTGACTATACATATTTGAATTATGAATAAAAGGACCTTGTATGATTGACAATATTTGAAAACTAGAACTTTTCACTCCCTTATAATAGAAAAAGCATTTGCTTAAGCTAACGAACTAGATTTGAATTTATAGTATTTCTAAAAAGTAATTTCCCCTCATCTCCTTAATCCTACTACTCATCACCTAGCAGAGTGCTCAGTTAAGTGTGCATTTAATGAAGTTTTATTTACGACCAGACGTAAAACAAGTCGCCATCTCAGCATTTTCTCAATGGATCAAAGGAAACTGGACGAAAAGCATTACAGCATGCTGCTAATAATTTCCAGCTAACAGTGCAACGGACTCCCAAAGACTAGCACCTAAAGGCGTGCCTGCGCGTTCCGGTATCAGAAAACTCTTAAAACACTAAAACTTGTGAAAATCGTGTTAAAAAATTGCGCCATTAGTATTTGACTTGTATATGAGTAGGTTAAAACAAAACTTATTCACTTGTCTTGATAAATCTAGAAGAGTAAACCAAGTAGTTTGTAAAATTTACATCGCTGTGCAAAAAGATCTATGGCCAGATGCTTTCAAGAAATAGGCTCACAAGTTAAATGATTGTCAAATGATGCTGTAAGGCTCGCAATAACCTAATAAACGCCGATTCTTCCGTGCCCTCCCGTTAATACAACCTGTATTGGTTACAGCAGTATCATTCATAGTAGCGGCACAGCGTGTACGAGCTGAGATAAAATCTTGAAAAATACCGTTCTTGAATTGATGTTTAAAGAAGCAGCAGAGCTCTTTCCGCTCTGTGAGTGAATAGATGAAAATTCTATCTAAAAACGAAATAAAACGATACCAAGAAAAGTGACATCCTTCACATCCGGTAATTTTCAGGTAATTTTGCTTGAGATTCTCTCGGATATACCTTTTCTAAACGTGTCTTCCGGATCGTGAATCTGAGAAGAAGGTGGCATGTGCTTGGTACTTCCTACGTGACTACACATTTTGTTCCTCGTGAAGGATACCTACGAGGAGAAACGCGTATCTCGGGAGAGAGATTAAGGACGAGTGCTGTAGTCGAGAGAGACTCCCCGGCCGCGGTGGTCCACGCGATGTTGGTGAAATTCTCAAAGAAAACGAAAGTACGTGATGCAGCGAAATCAACAAACTCTGCGCGACTCACGAAAGAGATGACGTGAAAAAATTGCTTCTACAAACGCTGATGCGCGGCAATTTCGCTCATAGTAGTGAACGTTACGTGGGGGAAGTGGAGCGCAAATAAGTGGTAAAGAAGAAAAGAGTTGAAGCATCTGTGCCTAAAGTGTTAACCATTTTACTGCAATCTTTGAATAAACTTAACTTATCATCTCACTTACTGATACACAGTTACTACATACTTTCGTTCATTTTATTTGGCCGGAAATTGATGGAATCGAAATAAAAACATGTAATATTAATATGTAAATAACTTTACGATGCTTTCAGAGATACCGAAAATTATGTTATAGACATTTCTCTTCCGCAGTATTCACTATACTAACGGAGAAGAAGTACACTTCATTTTAAAATAAATTCGTCACCACGATAATGAGTAATTAATTATATTCATGAGTAATTCACGATAATAATTACTCATCGTGGTTACGAATTTATTTTAAAATGAAGTGTACTTCTTCTCCATTGGTATAGTGAATGCTGCGGAAGAGAAATATCTAAAACAATTTTCTGCATCCCCAAGAGAGGGGGGAAAAACACCAGTTCGATAACCTATTACTGATTGTAAAGCAAAGCTTGGAATTAAAAAAAAAAAAAAAAAAAAACCTTAAAAACAAAACAAAAAAAATAAATTTATTATTAAATATATTAAATTGTGTTTTGCTTTTCATCAAAATGAAGAATTAATATGCGGGTTTGATTTTGACTCATTTTTGACGGGACTCCCTAGATTCGTTGTATTATTGTTGTGTGAGTCCATTATTATGGGTGTAAATAAGTCTTATTTTGTGGATGGCACTCGACAGATGTTAATACATGTTCACGTATGATATTTTGTCTGTAATTTTCCGTAAATAACTATAAGCTCTGATGGAGTAGCGTAACGAAATGAGTGCCGGGAACTTTAATCCGGGCCCCCTTTATGAAAGTGAGTAGCAGACACCAGTAGAATCAATGCCTTAAATAATAAAAATTACTCCTAAAAATAGACTCCGTTTTACCTGGGCCCGGCGGCATTCGAGTCATGCGGACCCGAACGTTACGGATGTATGGATTTGTCTATCATTTGACTATCGTTTAATGTTATAACTGGCTCTAATGCCGTTTGATGTTCTGTTGCAGCTATGTGGCTGCGGGATGCTGGGCGCGGGCATCTGGCTCCGGCTCAGTTACGCCGGCTACACAGTTTTCACGCCGCAGTTTAGCATGATCAGTGCTGACAGCCTGTTCATTGCAACTGGAGTCATAATGTTTGTGGTAGCCTTCTTCGGTTGCTGTGGTTCCTGGTTCCAGAGCCGATGCATGCTCATCACGGTACGTTATCATATAGTATGCTTACAGCCTGTTAATAAAAAACCCTCAGAAGAATTCTTTCAGTCACAATGTTTGGAAACGTGCTGAACATATGAGTTTGGTTCAGGAAATATTTTCATTATAGTTGTGTTAAATTGAACCAAGAATACTAGAGAAAGCATTATTAAAATGTTTATCAGAAAACAGGATATCATGAGGAATAACTTGGTTAATTAGTTTTACTATTTCATTTTTATAAATAATTGTTATCGAATATTCCTCAAAATTTAATTTCCTTTAAAAAAACATACGATCAATGCAAAAGTTTCCACTAAAAACTAAAATAAGCCAAATGTCGTGTTTTTCATCAGTATAGACTTGTTCTAAAACTATCATCTGGTACAACAATTTCAGAGCTTAATTCCCCCCACCCCAATATTCCGTTATCAATTCGTTTAAAGAGAAATGTGCCTTGTGTAGAACTAGAAAAACTGGAGATCTAAAAAACGTCACTTTTAAGAGACAAAAACTTGCAAAGCTGGTGGATTTCTTTATGGTTGTTCTCCCCCAAATGCCACAAATGTTTTTCTTCTGTTTTTGTTTCACATTTAAAAAAATCTTAATCGTATGACAGGGGCAGGATTCTAGTAAACATGGGAGAATACAATCATATTTACCTACTTGTGCTGATAGCCTTTTTGGCTACTTTTGCCTTGGCATTCTTTTCAGCCTGCGCATACGCCGGTACACAAGAATTTACACGGAAAACATTTTACGGGAATATACTAATTTGTTTTTCAACTATTCATTGCATTGACTTTGGTAAAAAATGTATTCTCTAACAAAACCAAAATTATTCCAAAATTTGAAAAAAAAATGCCAAAAAGATAGAAAATTGTTGCTCAACTAAAATATAATATGCATATTTTTTGAAAAATCTTAATGGATAGGGGCCCCAAAATTTAGTTTGTCCCCTATGTAGTGGGGTTTTATGAGTCTACACTCAAATGCTCCTGCTCGGAACGATAAAAAGAATTTTAAAAGCTCATTTCCTCCATTCAAATATGCAGAAGTAAGGCACATATGTAGTATCTACATACATAGTCACAGTCGGGCAAAATACTTTAAATTTAGTATTTAAATACTTCACTAAAATAATTTATAAATAAGTATTTAAATACATACACAAAATACATTAGGACTTTATATGCTAAATATATACATATTTCAAATACCTCAAATACTCAAAATATTGTAAATATATAATAATTTTGATTTATTTATTTTTTATTGCAATAGTGTATTGTAATTGTCAATTACTGTAAATTAGTAATTGACAGTCATACAAATTTCTGAACAATAACCATTGTAATATTTTGTAATAACTAATATAATTTCTTTTATAACAACTAATTTTTTGAACAAATCATCAAACAATAAATCCAAAGTTGGCGAATGTATAAAAAACATGCAAAGGAAAACAGTGGTGTGGATGAACATAAACTAGTGTTGTAACGAATAAATGCTCTTTTTTGTTGCTGGATAATTGTCCAGTATTTTTAATAATTTAGATTTATCATTTAAAAATGAAAAGAATCAAAATTCAACAGCTGTAATGAGTTTTTATTTTTGTTTCAATGAGTTACATTCATTAGCGAAATCAAAGAGAAACTATCCTCGTTCTAAACTATTTTCTTCTTCTTCTTTTGTATTTAAAATATTGTAAGTATTTCTTTTTTTTCTTTTCCTACTTTATGTATCTTTAAAACACATGCCCAAAAAACTCAAAAATAGTTTTTTCAAATACATAATGTACTTGAAATACATATTTTAAATTCAAGTATTTAAATACTGCCAAACCCTGTACATAGTAAAGAAAAAAATGACATTAGTGACTAATTTTTGTTACTATAATAGGAGGTACACTTTTCACAAAGTAGCCACGCTACTGACCGATGTTAAACACTTTAAATTTAACATTAAAGGTATAAAAAAAGAATTACTGTTATTACTGCTTTCATAAAACTGATGTTAGCCATATGCCATAGTATTGTTATATATACCTGTCTTGATGTAAGTTTCCAAATTAATTTTTAGATGATCAATTTTCTATATTTCACTTTATTTCATTCGTACAAATGTACAAAGGAATAAAGTAAAAGTACGAATGAAATAAAGTGAAATTTATAAAATTGGTAGTCAAAAATTAATTTGGAAACTTACATCAAGAAAAGTAATATAGACAATCATCAAGTTATATATACCTATTTTATTTTAATCTAATTTACTTTATTTATTGCTATATGTAATCAGCTAGTAAGGTTCAAGTTTCTTTTCGTGAAGTGTGTAACTCTATAATTGAGTTTATTTATTTTTTCCCAACAGTACTTCAGCCTCGTGATCTTCATGTTCCTTGTGGAGTTCCTGTTTGCAACATTGGCCTTTGTATTCAGAGAAATCCTTGGAAATACATTAAAGCAAGAATTGTTAACAGGAATCACAAAACATTATGAAAATGACTCTTCCAACAGCTTGTACAAGACGTGGTCTCATATCCATCATGAGGTTATTATATAAAATAATTAATAATGAATACATTATGAAATAAAATATGTTGATAGCAGAGTACTTGAATGTTCATTGTGTTTGATATTTTTCAGTTCCATTGTTGTGGTGTTAAGGATTATCAAGATTGGTACTACATTTCTGCTTGGCCAGAAATGAGATATGTGCCAAGTTCCTGCTGCATTCCAAACATGACAAATATTACAGGTCCTTTATTATTTTCATGAATTTCCTTGGATATGTGTTTTTATGTCAAATTGTGGGGGAATAAAATCATTTTGTGATCTTTTTTTTTTTTTCTTCTTTTTTCCTTTAGGTTGTGGAATGAATGATCCCCCAGATATAGATATCATTTACACACAAGGATGTGCTGAGCAAGTCCAGATGTGGTTTGTGGAAAGACTTCACATCATTGGAATCATTGGCCTTGTTATAGCATTTATTCAGGTACATTTCTTATGATCTTAATGTACTTAGTTGTTTTTGTGTGTTATGTTATTGTTTTTTTTTTTTTTCATTAAAAAAATCAATATTGCTCATCTTCTTAAAACCTATTTTGTTCCGTTTTCAATGTTATTTTGCAAAATATAAATTTGCATATTCCTCTAGTTCATTGTTTTAAGAAAATGAATTACACCAACAAATAAACAAAAATATTAATTTAAAAAAATTCAAATTTTCCCTCATCAATAAATAGCGTTTCTTAATGTGAATGTAGGTTCTAAAATTCTAATCCAAGAAATATTATTTCAAGACAATAGACCGATATCTAAGTATCTGAAAAAACAAATCGGTTTGACCTATAGAAATCTAATAATTGCACTTTTAGTACACCAGCAGTTGCCTGCAGCCAGAAATAATGCTTCTTAACAAAATCACACAAAATGGTTTTCCAAAAAGTAGCGGGAATACTGCTCAAGAATAACGAATAAAATACTTTCATATAACACTGCAATAAATTAAATATTTGAACAAAAACAGCCTTCATGAATACTTCCATAACACTATAGAGAATTCTTGGACACACAGTACAAACAGTTCTTTCTGAGCCAAAAAAATAAAAAAAAAGATGCTGTTGCATAAGTATAACAGAAATAGCAAATTTTTAATGGCAGGCAGCCTCTTCCTGAGTGCCTTATTGTCAGATGACATCAGCCTTATTTTAATCAGTTGATCTCACTGAGTATGAGATTGGGCAGAATTACACAATCAAATACATTCATTTTTCAGTCAAAATAGAAATTGTTTCATTGTTTATGGATTTTTGCCATGGTCCTGGTATCTAATGAAATCATAAACACCTCTGGCATGGCCAAAGGCTATATAGTTTTCTTTCAATTTGTATGTGCATTAGAAATTAGTAAAATAGATAATCTGAATGTGTTAATCTTTGTTTCAGCTGTTTGGACTGATTTCATCAATGTTACTGTTCTGCACAGTCCGGCACAAGAGAAGCTCACATGCTTACAAGGCATACAACCCAAACTCATGATGCACTAGTTAAGTTACTCCAGCTTGTGTGTAGGTCTCAACAATAAGTGCATCAATTCCATTTTTTGACTATTCAGAGTCTAACCAATGATAAATTGTACAAATTTATTACCTTGTGTTTTGTTACTTTTATAATGAGAGATCTATGACATTGAGTGAATAAGTGTGGAGTATTGTTATAACTGCCTCTTCTGAATTTAGGAGGTAAGGAGGTTGTTACAGGCAGTGGGACCGACACTGTCTAGTTAATTGAATTTTTATAAGATCTGGTGGAACATTCTTTTGAGATGTTCTTATTATTTCCAAGAGTAAGATGGATACAAATTTGTGATTCCTTTCTGATGCTGTGGTTTTTCATATCTCATATGTAACAATATTCATTTATGTAAAATGCTGTGTTCCTAACAGTAATTATCTCTCCATGAAGCAAGTCTGTAATCCACTGGCTTCAGTAGCCAATATTTTCCATTATATTTATGCCCATTTGTAAATAAACTATATTGATAAATAAAATGGATGCTTACATTTTAAAATACCTCTTAATGTTATTAATATTGTATTGTTAAGTTTGCTTTTTTATATATACTTTCAATTTTCCCTATCAAAAGAAAATTCATACCAGTATTTCCTTTTATTTTTTTTGTTTTTGGCTATTCAATTCATTCAGAATGGTGCATAATCCAATTCAGTTATGTTGCAAATTGAAATTCTTCGATAATATTACTTATTGAAGCAAACTCATTATTAACTTATATTAGATCTAGATCCTTATAAATCTAACATCCTTCAAGATCATCATCATCTTCACTATTGTTGTTATCAGTGCTCGAATCATATATATTCTCTGTCTCAGATTCTGATGACCTAAAATTCTTTAAAAATGTCCTACAAAATGACTTAAAAATAAGTATGAAAAATTTGTATGAATATGTTTATTTATTTAATGAATTTTACAATGTTAAACAAAATTTATTTATATAAACTATATTTAATATAAATTTTTTAATAGAGGAAGAAATATACTTCTTTGTTTTGATTTTCCAACTGTCGGTTTGGAAAGGTAGAGGAAGTTACCGAAGATCAGTTTAATTTTGAGAGTTCAAAAAACAGAGTCCACGGCAGTAGTGAATTTTGTCATGAATAGATGATACAATAAAAACTTTTTTTTAGTATCATGTAAATTCATGTTGTAAATGTTGTAAATTAATGAAACAGTCACTAGCAAAACACACCAAAAGGAAACAAAAAGTGTAAAAATGACAAAAATGACGTAAAGGTCAAGAAAAAGTACCTAAAAGTTGAAAAATGACCAAGAATGACTCAATAACTATACAATTCTAACACCTATAAGTCGTGATAAACATTCAAATACAAGTTAGTTACACCAATAAAAAATGACATGTCATCAGAATCCAAGCCCTGGTTATTATAATTAATATGTTTAAAAAAGTAGACAGAGGGAAAGGGTGGGGAAGATGAAGCGTCAATTGCCAGAAGCAAGAAACGCGGCTTATAAATGCAGCCAAGTTGACAGTTTTATCTGACCTGTGGCAAGGCCAGGTTAGGTCGCCCACACCACCCTCCCTTGGCACCCACTTGTTAAATGACTCAGGGTCCCTAGAAAATTGCATGGAAGACATTGCAAGTTTCATACCTTTCACCCAGAGTGGGGGCAGATAGGAAATCAATGAAAAAAATCATATCTTTGGAACTGTTTGAAATAAATTTATGGTAAAACAAAAGCAATATTAGTCCCATGGGTATTATCTACAAGATATTTAAATTTCATGTTGATAGATTCATTTGTTTTATAGTTAAATCAGTTTTTATAGAGGAACTGACAGACAATTGATTTGAGATGTGATTTGCTTTAGTAGTTGAATAAGCAAGTTGAAAAATTTCTAAAAAACTGAAAATTTGAAAATAACACATGTACTTCAGATTTATTTATCTGTATTAATGATGCCTAGTAAAATATGCCATATGTAAATAAAAAAAAACTTTATTGGAAAAGAAGGCCCAGTATTACTCTAGGGTCCTCCGTGGTTTTAGAAATGCACACATTTATGAAAATAACATTTGTACCAGTATTAATATTAACGGCAGCGAAAATGCCAAAATTTTCAACAAAAGATTTTGATGATTTTTTATCGTTTTAAGGTAAATTGACTGTACATTCATCACATTTAATGAATTTTGGTGAAATGAGATTTTGAGATTATTGTTTTTACATTAAAGTCATTATTTTCTCTTTAGGTAGAGCAGGGGTTAAGGAGGGAGAAATTATAACAACCACATAAGGGAGAATTTTTACCTAACCAAGGAACATATCCCCAGAACATGCTACCAGAACCTGTCTTATTCCATACAACTTTTAATTGACGACGACGACGACGGCGGCGGCGGCGGCGGCGGCGGCGGCGGCGGCGGCGGCGGCGACGACGACGAAGAACGACGAAGAACGACGAAGAACGACGAAGAACGACGAAGATCGACGAAGAACGACGAACGACGAACGACGACGAACGACGACGAACGACGACGACGAACGACGACGAACGACGACGGACGACGACGGACGACGACGGACGTCGGCGGACGACGACGGACGACGACGGACGACGACGGCGGCGACGGCGGCGACGGCGGCGGCGGAGACGAGGACGAGGACGACGACGACGACGACGAGGACGACGACGAGGACGACGACGAGGACGACGACTGCCCTTTTCAGATACCCTCTAGTGTTACTTTTGGTGTTCACTTTGTATTTTACTTTGTTTATACATTTACTCTTATTTTAGTTTTTACACTTACATTTACTTTAGTATATATTTAAATGTTTGTTTAGTATTTATATATTTAATGAAGTTAATAAATTATCCAATTAGCTATTAACAGGGGCAACAATAAATGAATTGAAAAACTGGAATGGAAGTACTAAACCATGCCCTACATGTAAAAAAGTGAATTATGTTACCCAAACATTCAAACAATATCCATAACCAAACCGATTTAAAATATAACATAGTCCAAAACCAAAAAAAACCCCTCACAGTGAACATTTTTCTGCTTCTCAATAGAACATATCATTATATTTCTACTAAGATAAATTAAAGTTAGCTACCACTTAAAGCCAAGATATATGTGCAAAAAAAAAAGTATTATATATAAACAAATAATACAAAGATGTATGAGTAACATCATGTTTTCCGCACAGTCAGCGGCGTCCTTTGGCAGTGCGCCAAGACCTCAGGAATAAGGAATGAACAAGCAGCGCAGCCAGGAGGGGCGGGGTGACCCCACCGTGTCTAGTCTTACCATACATGTAGTCTTACCATACATATAGTCCTACCATGTATGGTAGGACCGTAAGCACTCTGCACTCTGCGTTCACCGCCTAAGTTCGGCAGACGTATGATTGCAATACACAATTAGTATATTATATCATTTCCAATAAAGATATAATTGTATATTAGATACATGTAAATAATTCTCCAAGATAGTAATTCTCTAAAACATATTTTTATAATACTTACTTTCTGACACCAAAAACAAAGAAACCAACAAACAAAAACACTTTTATTTTATATGATTAGCCACATATAAATAATGACTCAAGTTCAATGCTAAAAA
Organism: Gryllus longicercus; assembly: GCA_038098605.1. NCBI lineage: Eukaryota > Metazoa > Arthropoda > Insecta > Orthoptera > Gryllidae > Gryllus > Gryllus longicercus. The sequence goes on from JAZDUA010000085.1 coordinate 3,120,964, forward strand.
ATAAAATTATAAATGTAAATTCACATTCTGTGCAGTAGATCATTTGCTACAAAACAACATCACCAACAAATTTTTAAAAACATACATTTAAATTTGCTACACATATCAAGTGAATGTTCCAATATCTATATCTGTAGTGGATAGCAAATGATGGTACAAGAAGGGATAAACTTGTATAAAATTCATTTCAATTTTCTTTTTTCGAAATGAGGCAAAGAGAATTTAAATATTTTCTAAGCAGCATCTCTTCAGATATTAATATAAACTTAAAAACTTATACAGGAAGACACATTTAAAGACTTGTACAATGATTTTTCAATATTAAATAAAAAAGTGTTAACTTTACACCTAAGAAATTTGTTACTTCTCAACACTTCATGAAATAAGCAATAAGTTGAATAATAAACTGGGAGGGAAAGAAAGTACTGAAAAATATTTTACATAATTAAAATTAAATAATCGAAGTGACTTCAAACACCTCAACAGACCCCCTCCTATCCTTAAAATTGAGAAAGACCTAAAAGTAATTAATTATGCAAATATTATTACACGAAGAAAATCTGCACAAAATAATTTTATATTATTAATTTAACTAATTACATCCTGTCCTCCAATGTATCGACAGAAATCATTCTCCCATTTATATAAGCCAGGAATATATAGAGCCTGGAATGTCATCTTTCTAAATGAGGATAAAAATAAAAAAGAAAACTTTACTTAAAGAAATTAACTAAATATATACTGTGCCTGTAAAAATAACAACCGCCTGCAAACTAAAAAATAAATGCAATGGTCAGAAAGAAAATGCATTTTCCAATTACACAATTGAAATAAAAATAACAATAAGTTCTCTCAATCAATCAATCAATCAATATAAAAAAAAGTTACTATAAATGATTCTTCATATTGGAAAAAGCTAATAACAGACTATAGATACCCTCAAATATTTCAAGTCTCTCTTATATCGTGCATATTGTTAAAATCCTAAAACAAAAGACAGAGTGCCAAAATGTAAGCAAGATGTAAATTATGGTACATAATATTAAACAATAAAATTAATAAATCTCTGACTGGTCCCAAATGGTAACACCTGTCTTCTTTTGATTCAAAAAGTTTGTGAACCTGAAATTAAGCTGTTGCTGTAAGTATTCTATTAATCGAACGGGATAGAAATTAACGTAAATAATTTTACACATCTGAATAAATTAATCACAAACTCTGCACTCGAATCATCAGTCCTTATTCTATCATACAAAATGTTCAGACCTTGGATTTATATACACTTCTGTTTATTCATTGACATAGAAATTATTACAAATAATTTTACATATTTGAGGAATCTCATTACAGATTGTGCTCTCAAAGGTATCAACAGTCGTCCACCCATTCTACAATATGTTAAGATCCTGGATATAAATATGCAGTTTTATTAATCCATCCATATAGGAATTACTGTGAATAATTTTACATGTTTTAGTAAATAAATCACAGACAGTATCCTCATAGGTTTGGATTTGGATTTATTTAGTCAAAAAACAGTAAAAACTGTATGTGGCGAATGGGTGAGATCATCTGTGCACGTTTCTTGAGTTCCAGAATCCCTTCCCATCATTTTAACTATAAATAGTTGAAAGATGAGTAAAATTAAAGATAGACAAATTTTAAAAAAATTAAAAAGCCTGAGATAGCAACTTTTGAAAAACTAGAGAGTTTTATTTCCGAGTTACAGAAAACTTATTTGCAACGGTAAATGAACTGCAGATTTGGTTTATCTGCATTGCTAACAAAATAGTAATTTGCCTTACCTCTACTCCTACCACTACAAGCAAAGGGAGAGTTCAACAAAATGTGTGCATAGTGAGGCTACATTGTCCAGAAGGAAAAGAAGGGACCATCTCAGCATTTGCTTAATGTATCGGGGAAACTGGACAATAACCTGATTGAGATGGGCGTCATTGACCCAGAAGCTCAGTACATTATTTGTTACAAGCATATTAATTATTTTTGAAGGAATTATACAATACAATTATAAACTAATTCATTATATATCACTGTTTTGTTAAAATAAATATTATTTTTCTTTACTTCAGCCAGGATACTATATGTTATAGAAAAAAAATATTGTTAACTTGAACTTGAAATTTACAATCCAATAGAAAAGATGATAAAATTTTTTGTAAATAAATAGGAAATTCAAATAATCTGAGTTTATCAAGTAAACCATCATGCCATACTTTATTAGACACCTTTTCAACATTAAAAATAACGCAAATGTAAATTATTTCTTTTGAAAACTGGTCACTATAAAATTTGTAATTCTTAACAATTGTTGTATTGCTGAATAATTAGATATAAATCCAAATTGAGAATTTGAAAGCAAATGATAATGAACAAAAGAAAGAGAAGAGGAGAGTAAGCAGCAATATGGCAACAGCAGTGGATGGCGACTGCTTGTGATGTTTTTTCACCTCTCTGCTGTACAAATAAGAATTGATAGTTCAAAATGGTTTTGTATAAAATTGCATTGGGAGTTATTATTTTTAATACTTCATCCAAGTTTAGTTTTGTTTGAGGGCTGCCAACTGTCGAGGAAGTATTGAAAAATTGGTAATCACTTCAAAAGAACTTGGAATTGTCTGAAAACATTGTACATGGCTTTGCTACAATAAAATTGCCAATTTGCATCCTGTATTTGTAGGTCTATTTAAAATTAAGTTGTAGGTTAATTAAGTTAAATAAGTTAAATTAAAAAACTTTCAAAAATTATTTGTACACTGAATGTGCTTATATGTTCAATAATAAAACGTGGTTGCACCTAAAGATGTTTATAATCCATGACCAGTCATGTTGTGAAGTATGTTCACATTCTGTGGATGGTCAGACAACAAAGTAAGAAACTGAACTCCTGTAACTTCAAACGACATTAAAACAACACAGAGCAGATGTTGTTCAAAAGATATTAAGTGCAGAGTGGTATTTTGTTGAATTTTTCATGAATAAGAGAGCAAAAGTGTGGACTGAAGAACAGAATTTACCAGCTGCTTTAGGATTAAACTGACTTTCTTATGTGCTTAAATTTTTCATTTAAATTTTGCACTCAGAATTGTAAGAAATTGCTGCATATGGAAATAAATGGATCTATCACACACACTTTTCTATCTTTTATTTTGATGTATTCTTTTGTTTTATTTTATTATAATTATTTTTTTTTCATTAATATAAGCTTTTAAAATTACATTTATTAATGTATTTTTTATAATATTATTTTAGTTAGAATTCTGTACACTTTTACTTTATTCTTTAATTATTTTATTTTGTATTAGGAGATGATGAATAACAATTCAGAAAATGTATTTGTGAGCAGTATTTTCTAATTGTAACTTGCAAAGTAAATACGTTTACTTTATTTCCCAAGGAATACTTTTGGTGAACTATAGGTAAAACTATGTTTGTTTATGCACATTGGGATTAAGTTTACGTTGCATTTACTTGATAGGGATAGCTATGATTGAAGGCGGAGCTAGACTTCAAGCCATCGGGCCACTAGCCAATCAGCAGATAGGGGTAGCTCCTGCGTAGTAATTGAACAGAAAAAGGACTAAAAGTTAATGTTGAAAGGAGTGAGAGTGGGAAAGGGAGGGAGAGAGGGACAAAAAAAGGAAGGGAAAAAAAACAAACATTATTTGTGGTGAAAAATCAGAAAATGCAGTATGTACCCTCCCATTGCCTAAGATTTCATCTTTGAAGTATGCTCCCATTATGTCTTAAGATGTAGAAAGATCATTTTTGACTTCAAACAAATTATTTTTCTGACAAAAGAATGTATTTAACACATTAAAATTTAGAAAAATTGTTAATTGTTCACTGCTACAGAAGGCATAAAAACAAAAAAGCCTAGTAAACTAAAATTTGATAGTGCATATTTTGCCTATTTTTACCCTGCATTGTGCATGTTTGACTATTCGATGGTGCACCCTGTCTCTCTTTTTTCTGTATGTTTGGCTATCTGATTCGCTCCCTGTTTCTCTTTACTTATAAACAATTAGAAGCAGTTTCTGTCTTTCCATAACCAACTTTACTTATCAATTTCACTTGCATTATATCTTCAAATCCATCCATTGTATCAATACATTTGTTTTTCATGCAGAAACTTCTGCTTTTAAATTTATATTCAAAGAAATTATTACCATTTAATTTCAATCAGCCACTTTTCTTAATTTGTAAATTTTCATTCTTGCACTTTCTGTTGTTCTTGCCTTTGTCTTCGGTGCATTCTTGAATTTAATGAAATTAGTTTTAGACTTTCTTCAATACTTGTCCTGTGTGTCGACTGCGCCCAAAACATCTTGAAAATGTTACTACTTTCTTCTTTTAGATGCTCTATCTCTAGTTATTGGTCAGTGGTTAGGGACAAATTTTACACATGTGTTGACAGATACCGAGATATGTCATGCTTGACTACCTTGCTTTTCCCTTTCCTCTCTAGCACATGACCATAACATCGCACAATAATAATTGCAGTAGTACATCTACATAAGTTTGTACATAAACTATTGTTCTTCAGTGAAGGAGGGTTGAAAAGGACTGATTTAAGATAGTGAATGTATAACATTGACATTTATTCCACTGATAGTAAAATACAATGTTACATTAATACATGACATGTAGAATTATTAAAATAGATTGTAGACCTACATGCCAGCAAATTGAAAACGATCTGCCATCATTGAATAAGAATTTTGTATGTAAATAATAATAATAATAATAATAGTGAACATAAAAAGATAATAACAACGATGCAGCATTTATCTTAAAAATATATCCAAATTATACATCAGAAGTCAACAATATTTCATTAAATATTTGTACCATAAACACATTATTAATTAAGATGAACATTTTCATGTAGAATCCACAGTCCATTTAACAAAAATAGGTGGTAAAAATTTAGTTACACAACTATATTTTATAAGTTTCACAGATCTTCCCCCCAAAATTGTTTTTCACATATATTTGCTTGATTCATTATTACATTCATTGTGTCATCACTTTGAACAATTGGTAAGACAAAACAAAATAATTCTATATTATGGTCATATGTCATTATGCCTTAATAATTGATAATTGAGATACTAGCAACATATTACTCACTTTTAACAAAATTTTTCAAAAAGTGTTCATATTACTCTTTTTTTTATCTAATTGCTCCTAATATTAGGTTACATTAAGTTGATTCATTTCATCAGAGGATACACTTCAAAATGTTGGCTTTTGTATGTGGGTTTTATATAAAGCTTTTGTTTGGGAAATGTTTCTTGAATATTACTGAGAATGTTTCTGATGAATCTTAAATATTCAAAAAGAAAATGTAATTTCCATACATCGGTATATTTCAGATTGAATGTTGTTCAATTTAAAATTTAATAATCAAATAAAAAAGAACTCTGAAGACAATTTCATAGACAAAACAAATTTGGTTAAAATATAATATTATTTATCAAGTGTGTTTGTTATTCTATATATTCATTTTAATAATACACACTACCAATTACAAGAATTTTAAGCTTATGAAGTTCTAAAACAACTTAATCAAGCAAAAAAATTAGATAAAAATAATTACAGTTGTGCAGATATTAAAGATTACTGCATTAGTGCTACATTTTAAGTTCAAGTGAAAAAGGTACGTAAGATTTTTAGCTTCATTAACATATTGAAAGTTAATTTAAAAAAAACAGATGCACACAAAACATCATTTAGTGGGTAAAAATTAATCTTTTAGCAGAAGTTTTTTTAAATTTAGTTTTGTGAATAAATAAAAACAAAACATGAATGAATACAGCTGTGCAATGAAAACAAAAGAATGCTAATGAAAATAATATTTTATAGGACTACAATCTAAACTGAGCTTCATGTTTATTGTTAAGACATTTATTTTAAAAAAGGAATTATTAATTATTTAAATGACATTCATAAAACACATAAAGAGAGCATTTTAGACCTTTGCATTAGGCGGTCGTTTGATAGTTGCAATACTTTCTATTATTATTGTGATGTTATGTAATTTGAAAACTTTCCATTACAATGTTATCAAATGTGAAGGTTGTTTTTCTGTTGCTCATAATTCACTAGATTTGGAAACCAAAAGCATTGTTGTACCATTATGTTCTCAAAATAAATACCTTGAAGCCATCATACATTTTGGTTTGTCAGATCTGTTCCAAGTCCGCATTCTATTTTGAAAACCATTTAAATGTATTCCTGTACAAATATTTTAACATCTTAATTCACACTAACAAAAGTTGTATCAGATGTAAATCTTTATATTATGCATTAACCACTTGACTATTCATTATTTACACATTGGTTTTCGACTAGGTGTGGGCAAGACAACCCACATTTTGACAATAACAAACTTATCAGTTAACAAAGATCTCTAATAGATATTATTTATAATCAAACAATCATATATTTAAAATCTCCATCAATTGACATCTTATGGAATGTTGTCGTTATTGATCAGAGAACAGTACATATGAATTTCTTGAAGTTTCAGATTTTCAAGTATTATCTTGACAACCCCACAATTTTGGATCCAATTTTGTTGAGTGCTGCTGTTGCTTGCCTCGTGAAGCTCTTTAGTGTATTCACAGGAAACTGAAAAAATAAAACAGTTATTTAAGTATCTTCATTTAGAACTCCTTTAACTCTAAAAAAGAAGTGCTTGGAAAGTTCGTTGTTTTTTTTAGTCAACTTGTAAACTATCTGATTTTAATAGTTGTTCATATTTCTTTATTATTTCATTCAATGATTTGTAAGAATTGAATGTCGAATGTTGGGTTGTGAGTTATTCTTTTTAAGGAACCATGATCTGTACTTTCTCTGACTTGTATTTTCCCAAGTTCTATATTTTTCTGGCGATTTCCCACTATCTTCAAAGTCTGAACAATGTCATTGGTTAAGTGTGAATACAATTTTCCCGATTCAACAAAAGGTAAAAAATAATGGAAAAGAAGATTAAAAGTAATGAGGAACAATATTCCACTACCTGCAGACTGTCTTTAAGGTATTATTAGATTTTTGGTTCAGATTTTATTTTCGACAGTCATATAATACATATTGAAAACCCAAAAATTAATAAAAAACATAATTTAGATTAAATTTTTATTGAAATGTATTAATTTTTGAAACATTTTTCTTCTCTCAATGTTTTGAGGAGCACCTTTCCTCTTCTTCAGGAGTCTAATTTAAATATAAAGAGAAATTATTATAAATTATATTAAAATTTACTAACTTTTAAGAGTGTAGTAAAACAAATTGAAATATATTATAATAAATATGTACCAGGTACAAATTAATTTACCTTAATAAATTCTGTCTTTCTTTTTTGAAACCACTTTTTTTAAATGTATAATTATTGTACCTCACAAGGAAAAGTGCTCCTTGAAATGTTGAGAGATGAAAAATGTTTCAAAAATTAATAAAACATTTCAATATAAATTATGTTTTTTTCTTATTTTTTTGGTTTTCAGTGTGCATATAACTGTCTAAAATCAAAGCTGGACAAAATCTGATAATGAGGAACTACTTGATCTGCATGGAGAGTTCATTTGCTGCTGATGCTTCCCAGAAAAATTAATAAAATTTAATTTCTTAAGATGTTTTATGGAAAATATTTTATTTTACAATGTTTATTAATGTAGATATCAAAGAAAGTAAACTGAGTAAAACCCAAATGCATGTAGCAAATTACAATTTTGTTTACTTATATTTAAAAATCATTGTTTCTTATTTTGATGGTATTGTATAGTTAGAATTCTTATTTGAATGTATAGGATGCCTATATTATTCAGAGGAGTAAAAGTATTGTTGGTTGTGTGGCAGATCTCCAAGTAGAAACTAATGAACACACTAATTTAATGAGTTTTAAATGATTAAATCTGGCATTTTAATGACAACATGAAGGCAATGAAGTACCATGTGCTTCAGACATGTTCATATACAATGTCAATTGCTGCATTGTGCACATTATTATTTTTATTTAATGATTTCTTAGCATGATAGATGTATTTTAATATATTGGAAAGTTGTGATTTCTTTATACAGTGTGTGTCAAAAGTATTGGAATTCCTTGGAAATCTGTGAATATGATTACATTCTACATAGAAAAAGTAATATAAATGACATTTTCAGTGGAATTATATACAATGTATATAGTGAAGTTGCTACAATAAACATTTTTTAATGAAGTACAGGAAATTGAGAAACCAGATATATAAGTAAATATCTCATGGAAAAAGAAAGCCAAAAGTGTTGGAACAGGCAAAACTCAAACACTAACGGCTTTCCTGGAAGTCACCGCGGCCGCAGCCCGACTGTGAATTGACCTTCACCTTGTCAGTCGGAACTCACCTGTCAACCCTTAGCTGTAACGGTTTTTGTATCAATTTCTTTTCTGGTATTCATCAGTCGGTGATTCAGAAGTATACGATACTGTTATATTTGTTCTTCAAATGTTACTACAGCGCGTTAAGAAAAGGAAACAAGTGAGGAAGAGAGAAAAATTATAACTAATGCGTATTGAATGCAGATCTTTGAGAGAAATCGGAAAGATTGTGCTAATATCACACACTACAGTGTTTAATGTAATTGATAGAGATTGTGTTCGGAAAACCGTGACAAACAAACGCAGGAGAGGACAGCCATAGATCCAGAATGAACGTGACACATGAATTTTTTTCGCGACATTAAAGTATATTCAAAACTTAGTGTTACAAAACTTGCTTTTGGAATAATCATTTCTCCATGTACTGTTCGCATAATACTACGAAACAGTGGATACCGAGGGGACGTATGGTGCTTAGGAAATTCTGGATCAATGACATTAACAGAAAAAAGCGCTTAGAATTTACTACAAAAAATTGAAGTAGTTCTCAATAAATGTGGAACTAATTTACTTTTTACTGATGAAAGTAAATTTAATATTTTTGGTGCAGGTGGGAGATGTACGGCGTGGAGGAAGAGGACCTCTAGCCTACAGTGCAGGGCCGGATTTATGCATGTGCTGACAGTGCTGCAGCACAGGGCACTCCACCAAAAAGGGGCCTCCACCAAATAAAAAATTAAATTTTTTTTATTTTGGTCTATTTTTCTGCAAAAACTTTGTAATTTCATTGTTATGTAGTAATTTGTATTTTTTTAAATTTAGATTTCATGATGCATTTTTAGTCTCAAGAATATCTACTTATTTAGTATGTATTCAAAGTTATTTATGATTTATTCAGTATTAAACGCACATAATCTAACCGAATATCGTGTTTCAAACATGATCACCGGTTTCGACTTGCTCTTTTGGCTAATTGGAATTTCGAGTGAAAAGTTACCTTCCAGTAATTGACCAGTTTTTAGTTTCTTTAGATCAGCGTGTCTCTGCGTATGAAATAATTTCTTCTCGGTTTGGTTTTTTATCAAAATTAGGCAACCTTAGTTCAGATGAAATAATCAAGCACGCAACAAACCTTAGTAAAATTTATGTAGACGACGTCGATGAAAATCTTGGAATTGAGTTGATCCAATTCAAAGAATTCATTAACCAATTCATAGAAGATGAGGAATCTAAAAGCGCCTTAAGTCGGGAACATTTTATGTATAACATAATAATTGAGAAGGGAATTCAAGACGCGTTTCCGAATGTAGAAATGATTTTAAGAATTTATCTTGTGTTAATGATAACAAATTGTACAACGGAAAGATCATTTTCAAAATTAAAACTTCTAAAAAATAGATTGAGAACTAGTATGACAGAAGAACGACTTAATTATCTTTCTATTTTGAACATCAATTTTGATATTCTAAAAGAATTATCTTTCGACGATGTAATTGAAGAGTTTGCTTACAGAAAAGCAAGAAAAGTTCCTGTAGTTTAGTTATTAAAATTAAGTTGTAATGTGTTGTAAATATTCGGTTTATAAATAAAATATTGTACGCAAAAATTATTTGCAAAAACATTTTTTTAATTAAACATATTTGACACATAGATTTTATTTTGTCAGCCGCCAACTGCATATAATATATATGGGGGGGGGCCTCCACCAAAAATCAGCACATGGGCACCCACCAAGTTAAATCCGGCCCTGCTACAGTGAAATAAAGGTGTTTCTGTACTCGGCTGGGGGTGTGTACAAGTGCGTCTAGAGTGGGGGATCTTCACTTTATAAACGAAACAATGGACCATGCAGTATTCATCAATATTGCTGAAATTAAACTACACAGAAGTGCTGAAAATGGGCGTCAAAGGCAATTTCATTTTTCAGCAGGATAATGATCCAAAGCACAAGGCTTGAAATACAAGAATGTGGATCCTTTCTAATACACAACGATATCTGGATACGCCACCACAATCTCCAGACATTAATTCCATTGAATATTTATGGGATATTTTGAAGAAAAAATTAGAAACAGACCAATTTTGTATAAAAAGTTTTTTAAGCGCGCACTCTAGAAGTAATGGGACAGTCTGTTGCCACCCATGACGGCAAAGCTCGTAGAATTAATGCTAAAACGTCCAGAAGCCTTTACTTAGGACATCTCACTAAATATTAATTTGTTTACAGTTACACTTTTATTTAGTTTTTAACCGCCGATTATGTGTCTGTTCCAATACTTTTTGCTGTATTTCTTCGCGACCTTATGTTTGTAAACTTTGTTTAAAAGTTTCCAGGAAGTTATATTATATTTTTGTTTGCTGATCTCAATTATAAAATATACACTGATTTTAATGCGACCTACATTTTTTAATTTGTGTTTTATTTTACACCTGAAATTTATTCATTTTCTGAAATTTTCGAGGTGTTTCAATTTTTATGACACTCGCTGCACATAGATGGAGGCTCTGGCGCTGTGGGCAATCCTTTATTGGCGCTCATTCATCGTCAAATATGTATGTATTAAGAAATTAAAAAAAAATAAGGAAATGCGACATAGAATGAAATAAAACGTGTTACGACACGCGGGCGGACATGTTACATTATCGTTGGAATCTCTAGCCTCGCTCATAATGTAAATCTCACTCATAATGTAACATCGTAGTTATGACGTAAATTAGGTACAATTACGAAGATAAACCATACTGAATTGCTTTTTTTATTGACTTTTGGGGATATGGGTTTACTCTAAATATTATTTTTGTAAATAGAATACAAATTCGCATGGTTCGTTGTAGACTGCCAGAATGCTTATGTAAAAACATTTATGAAAGATTATGTTTATTGAAAGAACGACGTGTTATCATGTAATGACATTGACATGCCGTAGTCATGGGAACTACTTCACTGCGCGATAGCCCGCACTCAAATAAATACTGGAGCGGGAAGCACCATCACTTGTCAGTTGGAGTTGAGAGTCAAACGAAAGGTCGTTTAGCCGTTGTGATAACTATCGTAGTGGATTATTCGCTTGAACGCAGCATGGTGGCTGGCGCTAGTCACACGAGACATTCAATATCTGAAGACTTTTGAAGATTGAACATTTCTCGCTCTGCACTGTGATTGGTGGAACGAGAGTACAGCATTGGATGCATTGCTATGCCTCTCATCAGTGACAGCAAGATGGTCGGCCACGTGGGCTGAATAAGCGCTTCTGGCGATGTCTGAGTAGAATCGTCTCTGTTGTTTTGGAGTACATACAGACAGCCTGACCTTTGCCTCTTCTGTCTCGGTAAGTTCTTCGCAAATTTTGTGTTGACATTTTTCCGAATCTACCACAGGTGTTGGGGACTGGGGGAGGATAGAGAGTAAATGGAATGTTTTTTGGGTTATGGATCGTTATTTCGTTTGAGCGACATTGTTTTCGTTTAATTGTAGTAGGTGTGGAGATGAAAGGGAGTTTTAAATTGTGTTAAGATTTGCGGAAGAAAGGAAGGATATGAGAGTTCTTCAGTATTTGGAAGAAGAAATGTTTTTTAGGATTTTATGTCAGTCGTCAAACAAATATTTTCCATAAAACATCTAAATAAATTGAACTTCATTAATTTTTTTCTGGGAAGCAGCAAATGAACTCTCCAAGCAAATCAAGTTGTTATTTTCTTCTAATTATTTCTTCAAATTTTTTAGCTCTTGTTGAATCGCCGATGTTCTGTTGGTCTGCTGTCAGGTGTCGAGTGGGAGAGGAAGTGTAAGGATATCGTGGAGATGTTTTCCTGGAGGATCTTACGAGGATCTTAGATTAGAGGGGAGATCAGATAATGTGAGAGATTCGTAGTGTTTAAGCGGTGCATAATTCGCACATTCCAAACTTTATTTATAATGTGGAAACCAGTAAAACGGTGGACTATTTATGGAGTTGCAATCTTCTGAAATTCAAAAGCACTCCAATCAAATTAAGATTCCGCATTTGGTGGTTGGTGTTTCAACTTGGGATGGCTGTCATCGTAAAATACCGAAAGTGACTGTAAACATTCCTGTTGTTATAATAATTTACAAGAAATTGCCCACTACTGTCAGGGTCATGATAATCATAGGTAAAGTAAGGCAGATTTGTGAAAAACTGCATCTTCAAAGTTCAAATATTTAATCCCCAAAATGTACTAGTAAAATAAGACTACTAGTAAAACAGAGAAGCTATTTACAGCATCTGAAAAATGGCCACCGGTAAGGAGAATTTAAATTATTGGTAGATTGTTTGATTTTATTACTTCTTCGTCCTTACTTTTTAAGAAGAGAAAGTATTGTTATCGTGTGCAGGAAAACATTTTCGATAGAAAACTCTTATTGCCAGGCCCTAGTAACGAAAACTTGGTAAACCTTATTCCTACGTATAGTAAATTACTTCCTCTAACTTGTTGTGCAGTCAGAATTCGTGTTTTATGGATTCTTGATACCGAAAAATTACTTGAAGTCAAATCATTTCTGTCCGTCTGTGGTCAAAACTAACGTCAATAGTGTTCAGCAGATTTTATTCAAAATTGATATTCTCCGATCGATTTAAATGAATTCAAGTGATTTTGGAAAGAATATTTTGATTCTGGGGGTATTTTACGTGAAGCCTCTAAAACATGTTCAAAATTTTCTCAAAAATGGCTCCAAATTTTTTGATCTAACTTTCTTTGATAGCATAAGGACACTTAGGAGAAGGATGTAGGTCGTCTCATTTTGGTCGAAATCCCTGATTTTTCAAAAATTGAAAAAGTTCAAAACTTTTCCGGTGTCTTCGTACAACTACAATATTGAAGATTTTTTTTCTTGGATGAAATATGTTATTTAAAGACAGGACTTGATGAAGGGTCACGTATAATTTTTCGAAAATATGAGTTGTTTTCGCGAAATTTTGTGTGAAGAGCTATTAGGCAATATTTTTAAAAAAATTCTCAAAATTGGCTTCAATTTTTTCTTTAAATGTTCTCTTCGCATGCATCAAGCGTCGATAAAAAAGTGGTGGTAATCTGATTTCCGGCGAACAATGGATTTACGAAAATTGCAAAGAAGTCAACATTTCAGGATTTAATCAAAGTTAAGAAAGTTTCTGCCTTAAATAAAATCTGTTTCAAAAATCATATTTTAAAAAAAGGCCATGTACATTTTTTTAAACGAGTCGTTTTCACGTAATTTGTGTTTCAAATTCATGCAATTTATAAAAAATAACTTTTCCTCGAAAAATGCCCCAATTACTTTTATTAAAATTATTTTTACGGATAAAACAAAGGTATGGATTCTTAAGATAATGACGCAGGTCTCATTTTCGTTGAACTTTAAGCACGGGGTGAAAATTAAGCACAGGGTGTGGTGTTCTAATGATGTGGTAGTTATTTGACGAGAGCGTAGGCTTCCGCGGCCAAAGCCAGTATTTACTTGGCTGTCCGGGTGACGCCGCGTCCATGGCGAAGGTGCCGACGTTACGACGAGGCATTACGCTCTGAGGAAGGTCGCAGAATGAAGACCGAAACGTCGGCACCTTCGCCATGAACGCGGCGTCACCCGGACAGCCAAGTAAATATAGTTATTTGACGTTCGTGACAGTTCAATCTAGCAAAAATTCGTAGATTATGTACGAGCGCCGATCCTAAAAAGACAAATGGATGGATCTCGCTTTCTCGGACTAAAGTGGTGGTAAAACTCTTTAAACTAGGTGTTTCAGAAATCGCATTAAGAAGTTTAAAAACAGAATATTGAAAATATGTATATCTTTTGTTACACATTTCCTTTTTGATTTTGTCCATATAAGAAGTCGCATATTGGCACTGCGACTCTCCATGAGATGTATAGCTTTTTGGCCCTCGATATTTCTAAGATATAGCCTCTCTAGTGAAGAAAGAATTGCGCTTAACATAATGGCTAACGTGCGTGCTCTTGAAGTAATGCAACCTAAGGAAGCGGAGGTCACTTCAAGTACGACCCGCGAAATGAAAACAAATAAATGCGATAATTTTAGCAGCCCAAAATCTCCCTAAAGCTGGTATTTTTCTTATTTTTTATAGTTTCTCAACCGGAAGTATATGAACCACTATTAGTACGTGGAAGGATCCAAGGTGATTCGCAAGAAGATATTGCAAAGAAAAAACACTTTTTTATTCGCGTTTGTTCACGCAATTTAAATCACATCTTATCAAACAACCTAGAAAGGATGCTTTGCCGCAACGAGCAATTCAACGTTTCTTTGTTGGTTAAGTATACTTGTAAAGAACCAAACTGAAATAAGTTTAGAAATTGGTTCCCGTTTTGTAAATTCTGTGTGGCAGATTCAAATTGTTATGAATAGAAAATACGTATGAAGTAGACTATTCATGTTGTGTCAGATTGAACCAGTATTCGTATTAAGAAACTCCAAATAACCTTCTGCAAGCCCCGGTATTGCACGGAGTTATATGTGACGACAAAAGTGCTGTGCTGGTCCGCAAAAGTGTGAAAATAGCGTTTCTTTAAACCGTTGAACATTATTATATTGTAACGAATATTGCATCACCTGCCGAAGTCGCTGCGCGTGGATTGCGTCATCGGCCGCCGCCCCTCCCCGTCCCCCCCGAACTAGACGGTTCCGGACAATCCGCGAGCCGCGGAGAAATGCCGAGAATGAGCCAGGTGCCTCGAGACAAGCGCCGGGCAGGTATAAATACGCGCTGCCGGCGGCCGCGAGTTCAGTTAGTCAGAAGTTAACAGTTTAGTGAGAAAGAGTTACAGAAGTCAGTCAGTAGTGAGCAGTAAGACGTCAGTCCGTCAGTGTGTCCGAAGTGGAAGCTGTGCTGGGAAGTGTGCATTGCGGTGAAGAGTGGTGCAGTGGTTGAACAGCAGTCAGCAGTCTGAAGTCTGCAGTGGAAGCTGAGCTGTGAAGGGTGCATCGCGGTAAGCAGTGGTGCAGTGGGGAAACAGCAGTCAGCAGTTTGAAGTCTGCAGTGGAAGCTGAGCTGTGAAGTGGGCATCGCGGTAAACAGCAGTGCAGTGGACCCTGGTGTGCGCAGTGAAGTGTGGTCTGCGCAAGGAATTGTGGTCTGTGCAGGGGAATTGTGGTCTGTGCAGGGAATTGGGGTCAAGTGCAGTGGACCGTGGACAGTGCATGGACTGACCGATACTGTAGAAGAAGAGAGCTGTTTAAATAAATAGGGTGTAAGAAGCGAACTGTGTAAATAAATCAAGAGAACGGAGTCGTGTGTAAGTGTAAATAATTAAGTGTAATATATCTGTAAATAGACCAAGTAGTTTTTAGTGTCAGTAGATTTTAGAGTGTATAATTATTCACGAATAAAACCTTCTTTGTTGTAAATATTTCGTTGGTTTTAATTCACCACGGAGAAACGTTACAATTGGTGTCAGTTGTGTGGGGTTTGTGTGTGTTTAAATCAGAATAACGTGTGGTGAATAAAAACCTTAATGAAAATGAGTTGCACAAAGACCTTACGGGAACTGAAAGTAACCGAGTTGAAGGTGGAGTTAGAAAACAGGGAGCTGGAGACCACCGGAACGAAATCGATATTACAAAACCGTCTTGCTAACGCGTTGAAGGCAGCAGGAGAGGATCCAGAGAGTTTTCTCTTCGAGATGAACGAATACAATTGGGAAGCATTCGAAAAACTGAGAAAAGATTTCGAAGGAAAAACCAGAATATTGGAAGAAAAGTTATTAGAAAACATGGAACAAAAGATAACACAGAATAATATATTGGTTAGAGAAGAAATAGAGGAGAAAATGTCGAAAAATGTAGAGAAGATTGAAGAGAAATTTGTGAAGAGTGAGGAAAAATTACTAAATCTATTAGAAGAGAAGTTGAAGGTTTTTGATTTCCCTACAGAAAAAACAAAAATGAACACCGCACAGGACCCACAGGGAATTGCACGAGTGACCACAGTACGGGAACCACCGGGAAAAGGACGAGTGAAACCACCTACCTTTGATGGCACTTCTTCTTGGCCAAATTATTTGAAACAATTCAAGGCTGCTGCAACAGCAAATGGCTGGTCCGGGACAGATTGTGCCACTGCACTGATTTTATCATTGCGTGGTAACGCCGTTGACGTTCTGGAGACAATACCGATTGAAGAACAGGCGAACTTTGAGCAAATTGTCAAAAGACTCGAAACACGTTATGGGCAAAAACATCTAGAAGACGTGTATTTTACAATGCTCAAGAACCGTGCACAGAAGCCAGGAGAAAGTCTTCAAGAATTGGAAGCTGATATTTCTCGTTTGGTACGTCTTTCGAACCCTGATTCCCCAGAAAGTTTCATGGAACGCATAGCCGTCCGTTACTTCATTGAAGCGATCCATGATGCAGAAACGCAACAGGCATTAAGGTTGGCAAGACCGAAAACCTTAGCGGACACATTAAGTCAAGCGCTAGACTTCGAGGCCGCAAAAAGAGCATCGAAACGTGACGGACGAGTGCGAGCTTTGCAGCCCGACCTAGGTACATTTAACGAAAAGTACCTTGAGGCAATGATCGAGAGATTGTTAGACGCACGCAAATCTAATATCAAGAGGCGACAACCTCAGTGTTGGAATTGTGGAGAATTGGGCCACGTGAGAAGCCGATGTGACCGTCCGGTGACGCAACAAGAAGAGAAGCCTGTTTATAAACGCAGCAGCCAGCAGGGAAACTAAAGCAGGTTGATGGAAGGGGGCATCTGTCGACCTATAAAACAAGAGCCCCACCTTACGAAGTGCACGTAGCGTCCATTCGACACCAAGGTGACAGCGTTTACATAGATGCAATTGTAAATGGAAAACCATGCGTCTTACTTCTGGACACTGGAGCAACAAAGAGCATTATAAGAACTGATTTTGCCAAGTCATCTCGTCATCTTATGCCATCCAAATGGAAACTTCGAACAGCCACAGGAGAATCGGCGAATGTGGTTGGAGAGATGGATGCCCTCCTTACCATTGGAACTGCAGTTTTCAATCATCGTCTACTGGTCGCAGACATTGAAGAAGAAGCAATTTTAGGAATGGACATCATGAAGAAATATGGGTGTCAGTTGGATTTACAACGCGGCATACTGAGACTCGACGAAGTGGAGGTGGTCCTGCATTCGCGTAATAACATTGCCGTGAATGTGATTACGGCTAACGACGTGATCTTGATGGAGCGTAGCGAGACGTTTATAGAAGCGAGCCCTGAGAGCGACGTTCCAGCTGGGGAGATTGTTATCCTGGAACCCAGAAATCATGACGAAGACATTGGACGAGGGATTTTAGTAGCCAAAGAACTGGTCAGAGTGAATAGAACAATACCTGTGAGAATAATGAACATTAATCATTATCCTGTTAAGTTAAGGAAAGGGGCAGTAATTGGTTATTGTTCTACGGCGTCCTCAGTTTTGCGAAATGCTATCCACACCGAACCGCTATCTAAAGGAATTCCGGAACGACTGAAGAACCTGGTTACAGAGGCCTGTAAAGACCTGTCTCGGGAAGAACGTCACAAGGCGGAAGAGCTAATATGGCGATATCAACATGTGTTTGAATGCGGGGATGGGGTAAGAGGAAAGACTGATATTGTTCGACATAGAATAGACACCGGCAACGCTACACCGATTCGGCAAGCTGCTAGAAGATTACCTCTGTCCAGAAGAGAAGAAGCAGATCGGATTATTAAAGACATGAAGGAAGATGGCGTAATCGAGCCATCCAGCAGCCCGTGGGCCTCTCCTGTCGTATTAGTAAAGAAGAAAGACGGGTCGACTCGGTTCTGTGTCGATTTCCGACAGCTCAACAATGTAACAAAGAAGGATAGTTATCCATTGCCCCGCATTGATGACATGTTGGACACGCTTTCTGGGGCCAAGATATTCTCGACACTTGACCTGAAAAGCGGATACTGGCAAGTAGAATTAGATCCTAGTGATCGAGAAAAGACTGCATTTACCATCGGATCAGGTTTGTGGCAGTTTACAGTAATGCCTTTTGGACTGTGTAATGCTCCAGCTACATTCGAAAGATTGATGGAAACAGTGCTGAGAGGTCTGTCTTGGGAGACCTGTCTTGTGTACCTTGACGATATAATTGTTGTCGGAAAATCTTTTGAGGACCACATCGAGAATTTAGAGCAGGTGTTCAAGAGGTTGGAAGGAGCGAACTTGAAACTCAGCCCCAAGAAGTGCCATTTATTTCGCAAGAAGGTAAACTATCTTGGACATGTAGTATCTGGTACGGGAGTAGAACCTGATCCGGAGAAGGTTAAAGCTGTAAAGGAATGGCCAGTACCGAAAGATAAACATGAATTAAGAAGTTTCCTGGGCCTATGTACCTATTATCGTCGGTATGTTTTGGGGTTTGCCGACATCGCCAAACCGCTGACTCGGCTGACAGAAGAAAAACGGTTGTTTCAATGGGATCACGATTGTCAGTGCGCTTTCGAAAATCTTAAAAGCGCCATGCTAAACGCCCCTATATTGAGCTATCCATTACCTCAAGGAAAATATATACTTGATACTGACGCAAGTAACGTTGGCATTGGAGGAGTATTATCACAGATACAAAACGGACAGGAGAAGGTCATTGGCTATTACAGTAAAGTACTCTCAAAACCAGAACGCAACTACTGTGTAACCCGAAGAGAACTACTTGCTGTGGTGAAATCCGTCGAGCATTTCTACAAGTATCTCTACGGCAGAGAATTTCTTTTGAGGACAGACCACGCTGCTTTGAAATGGCTTTTGAACTTCAAGAATCCGGAAGGGCAAGTTGCCAGATGGATCGAAAGATTGCAAGAATTCGCATTTACAATAGAACATCGAAGCGGAAGTAGTCACCGGAACGCCGATGCTCTCTCCAGAAGACCGTGTCCTGAAAACTGCAAACATTGCTGTCATGCGGAAGAGAAGATGTCTCCTACCTTAAGGGTCACTGTGATTAACGACAAATGGCAACCCAGAGAACTCCAGAAAGATCAGAGAGACGATGCAGAATTGAAACATATTTGGAAATGGAAAACGACGGGACGGAGACCGAGTTGGCAAGAAATAGCTTCCTGTTCCTCAGCAGTAAAATCGTACTGGGCGCAGTGGGACTCCATCGCTGAGGAAGAAGGCGTTCTTAAACGAGTTGTGGAAAATGAAGATGGCTCTCAGAAGAAAATGCAGATATTATTACCAAGGAAAAGGATACCTGAAGTATTGAAGGAATTGCATGATGGAACCTCGGGAGGACATCTCGGTATAACGAAAACGCTAGAGAAAGTGCGCGAACGATTTTACTGGGTTAATTCCAAGCAAGACGTAAAGATGTGGTGCACGAAGTGTCAAGTTTGTGCTACTAGTAATGGACCTCATAGAAAGAAAAGAGCGAAGATGAGGCAATACAACGTTGGAAGTCCCTTTGAAAGAATTGCCATTGATTTAGCTGGTCCATTTCCAATGTCAGATGACGGAAATAAATACATACTCGTGACCATGGACTATTTTAGCAAGTGGGTTGAAGCATACCCCCTACCTAATCAAGAGGCCACTACTATCTCCGATGTGCTTGTTAAGGAATGGGTGAGCAGATTTGGAGTACCCCTTGAATTACACTCGGACCAGGGACGGAACTTTGAATCTGAAGTTTTCCAAGGAGTGTGTGAACTACTTGGAATAAGGAAAACAAGAACAACAGCCCTACATCCGCAGTCAGATGGGATGGTGGAGCGCATGAACAGAACAATGGGAAAATATTTAGCGAAGGTCGTGTCTGATCATCAACGTGACTGGGACCAGTACATACATCTTTTTCTTCTAGCCTACCGCTCCTCAGTTCACGAGACAACTGGACAGACACCCGCGAATATTCTCTTCGGCCGGGAACTACGCTTACCATGTGATATACAGTTTGGTTGTAAAACTAGCCAAGAGATAGCTGGCGAAGGCTTCGTAAACGACCTAAAGCAGAAAATGGACGTCATTCATAATCAGGTGCGTGAGCGAATAAAAATCGCAAGTGACAGGATGAAACACAGGTATGACATCAAAGCCGAAGAAGGAGGTCACCGACTTGGAGATCGTGTTTGGCTGTTCAATCCCCAACGACGCCGTGGTTTATGTCCAAAATTACAACGACAGTGGGAAGGACCGTACGAAGTGGTGAAAAGAATAAATGATGTTGTCTACCGAATTAAAAAATTGCCGAATGGAAAACCGCGTGTCGTTCATTCCAATCGGCTGGCACCGTACGCAGGAAGTAATGAAAATGACGGAGAAAACACCGCACGGGTTTGTGAGCTGAACATGAGAGAGTTAACTTTTGACGAGTTTATGTCTCATCATGGCGGGAATGATATAGCGCGTTATGGTGTGACAATGGAAGTACAACAGGACCTGTTCACGGTACCCCATGAATATTCATTAGCGCATTGTGTCGCCCAGGATCTAGATATGACCAGAGGCCTCGGTGTCGTATTCAAGAGCAAGTACAGGAGAATAGAAGAACTAGAGAACCAGCAACCGGAAATTGGGAAGGTTTTGCAACTGCGCGACGTGAGTAGATATGTGTATTTTCTCATCACAAAAAGTAAGCCACATCACAAGGCCTCCTATCAGGGTATTTGGGAAACTTTGATTGAATTACGCCAACAAATTCTGCAAGACAACGTCCAGAAGCTTGCCATGCCCAAACTGGGATGCAGTTTTGATAAACTGGACTGGAGAATAGTGAGAAGCATGTTGGAAGTTCTCTTCCGGTACACTGGGGTAAAAATCTTAGTCTGCAGCTACCATCATGAAAAATCAGCCTATCCGAAGAAGACAATTGACTGTCAATTCTTCTTAACCTCCAACTGCAATAGAAGCTCCCGCTGCAAATATCTGCATGATTTCACTAAACGCGATCCGGGACGGATCGCATCTAAGGAGGGGGCAATGTAACGAATATTGCATCACCTGCCGAAGTCGCTGCGCGTGGATTGCGTCATCGGCCGCCGCCCCTCCCCGTCCCCCCCGAACTAGACGGTTCCGGACAATCCGCGAGCCGCGGAGAAATGCCGAGAATGAGCCAGGTGCCTCGAGACAAGCGCCGGGCAGGTATAAATACGCGCTGCCGGCGGCCGCGAGTTCAGTTAGTCAGAAGTTAACAGTTTAGTGAGAAAGAGTTACAGAAGTCAGTCAGTAGTGAGCAGTAAGACGTCAGTCCGTCAGTGTGTCCGAAGTGGAAGCTGTGCTGGGAAGTGTGCATTGCGGTGAAGAGTGGTGCAGTGGTTGAACAGCAGTCAGCAGTCTGAAGTCTGCAGTGGAAGCTGAGCTGTGAAGGGTGCATCGCGGTAAGCAGTGGTGCAGTGGGGAAACAGCAGTCAGCAGTTTGAAGTCTGCAGTGGAAGCTGAGCTGTGAAGTGGGCATCGCGGTAAACAGCAGTGCAGTGGACCCTGGTGTGCGCAGTGAAGTGTGGTCTGCGCAAGGAATTGTGGTCTGTGCAGGGGAATTGTGGTCTGTGCAGGGAATTGGGGTCAAGTGCAGTGGACCGTGGACAGTGCATGGACTGACCGATACTGTAGAAGAAGAGAGCTGTTTAAATAAATAGGGTGTAAGAAGCGAACTGTGTAAATAAATCAAGAGAACGGAGTCGTGTGTAAGTGTAAATAATTAAGTGTAATATATCTGTAAATAGACCAAGTAGTTTTTAGTGTCAGTAGATTTTAGAGTGTATAGTTGTTCCCGAATAAAACGTAATTGTTTAAAATATTGAGTTGGTTTTAATTCACCACGAGAAACGTTACAATATTACAAGAGCAGCAAAACACGACCATTTCATCGCATTTCCTCAAATCAACCATGCGATAAATATAAATACATTTTCCCAAACGAGTGACCAAAACCACCCGTCTGTTGCAGCCAAGAAGGCAGAATTATTCTGTAAATGTAAAATGATTCTTCTGAAAACAAGAACTAGTGTCTTACCAACACGTTTTCGCAATGGTAAGAATGTGTGTATTGTACTCGTACTTACATCAGCTGCCGAAGCAATAAACGTTGTCAAGGTTTCCACTCCTCCAACCACCGAACGACCAACTTTGTTGAACTTCTCCCCATCATTGCCATACTTCTCTTCCTCTTTGATAGTGTCGAGGATCGGTTTCGGCTGCAATTTACCAAGAGGGTCAAACCAAAGGACATGTCAAATTAAGAATGTAATTCCTTCATAACATGCGTTGCAAGCGTAAGCATGCGTTGTTCATGCTATACATGCAGCATAGAAAACTTAATTGAATGTCAAGCAAAACTGTTAGGAGAGCCATCCAGCCGGAATGCGACCGGCGTAGCTGTAACATTTGTTATTTGGCTGTTTTCCCGAAAACATTAAACAAAGGCCGAAAAAGTTCGTTGTAAAAGTACTTTTTAAATTTACATTTTAAAAGTTTTTGATAAAGTTAAGTAACGATAGTATAAATATGAAAAAATACAACTAATAATTTCTTTCATTGTTTTTATTTATGAGAGAGAGTAAGACAAAATAGTTTAGTTTTTAATATATTTTAAATTTTTTACGATGGAAGATACGCGCAATAATGCTTCTTCATTTAATGTTTTTGTATAATAATATGTTCTGTAACAATAAACGCAATTAAAATATTTCTGTTTAGAGTTAACTATTATACAATGAAAAATTTACAAAATATTAAATAGAAAAATCTTAATACAGTTTTCAATATTAGGAAAAGAAGCTGAGCATTTATCAAAGGCAAAAAATCATACTTCGAAAAGATGGCAATCCTAAAGTCTGAGGATTTAGAAGAGCAATTTGACAAGCAGTTTACCACAACCACACCCATTCTATAATCCATCAGAAAACGTCCGTACCCTTAACACGTTCACCAAAACACTTTCAATGAAGTCATACATCTTTTTTGTAATGGGTATCGTCGCCGCTTCAGGGTCGTCTTGTGTACTTTTCGAGAAGGCGGCAAAGAGGTTTGATGCTAAGTTCTGAAAGTCAACATGTTCCTGTAGTTAGTTTCGTGGAAAACAAAATACAGGCGAAAGCAATGGATTTGTAAGGAAAATGGATTGCAAGCATCTAATAGTACTTTCGTGACCATTATTTAAGAGGTTGCCAAACACCCTTTAGTGCTGAGGACCATATGCATTGACCACAAGAGACCAACAACGAAACAATTTTTGTAAACAAATTTTAAAACATTTCTTTAAAGTTATTTACTACAATGTAAGAAAGTACGATGTTGAGCCACGAAGCTCTACAGTTTGGTGCTGGAGTAAAATAAATAGTTCATTAACATATTTTTTCTATGTTTAGATTCATAATTTTTATACATTTACTACGTAATCTTATTGATTTAGTTTATTATGTGGACTTACTACAAAGAAATAATATCAACAGAACCTGGAGACACGCTCGTACGTTTGAATATGCTCTTAACTTCTTAGAAGCATTCAATGATAATTTTACGTATTTATAACTTAGAAAACAAATACTCATAAGATAATATATACTGAGCATAAGCATGTAAAAAATATTTGGTAGTATCTTTTGAAGTATTTTAAAAATATATAGGATGGATTAAAACCTATCCAAAATTTATAGGAACTTCTGATGTACACTCACAAAACGGTATTCTTTTATCCGTGGCCTTAGACATTCAAGATTATTAAGACGACTGAAGCCAAGAGACACGATTTATGAATTTAATTGTTTCTAATGGTCTGAATCATAAAAATAGATTTATTTACTCAATGTCGTACCTGCTTCATTACTACGTTATACCTACTTCATTATTTGGAGATTCAATGGAATGAAAATTTAAGCACTTAATTTTTAATTAAAAAATGTCTAAAAATGTTAACGTTTTCTTTTCTATTTGGAGTTATTTATTAATTTTAATATCACTAAATCAAAGTTGAAAGTAGAGATGGTAGCTTTAGAAGGGTTTCATCCATGTTCGAATACGAGTTAAGTTTACCCGTGGAGTTTTCACGTTTTGTATTTTAACGAAAAATCGTAACCTGATGGCTTCCGAGGACTCGCTCTGGAGATGGTCAGTTTTACCCGTTCGTGGTTGCGTATCTTGTATTTAACCGGCTCCTAAAGGCGCCTACAGTCGCTCAGTCGCACCCATCAAATTTTACCGCGGCGTGGATCCTCAGGTCAGTGGCCTCCTCCACCCCTGCCCTGGGCCCATCGGTGGCAAGGTACTGCCAGTCCTTTCTCGGATCCGAGTCACGCAAACGAATCTTCAGATTAGGAGCAACCACGAGAACTTATCTGAAAGAAAACCACGAGCTACTCTATTCGTGATAGTTTTACTCGCGGGTTTGTTTCGTCAGGCGCTAATATTTACCCGAACGGGTAAACCGGTACGGGTAAAACTGTCACGTATCTCGAGCGTGGATAGGTCTCTTTAAGGGCCTCCGAATTTACACGTCGTGTTCAATCTCCGGGCAGGCTAACCTGACCGGGGTTTTCGTGTTTTCCCTCGGTTACAAGGTGAAAGCTGGGTTGGTTCCAAAATCCCACCTCCTACTACCCCACCTAACATCTCCTACCATCATCCTAGTCCTTTCACCCAATAATGATATTATTTATTATTATTATTATTATTATTATTATTATTAACATTACCCTATCCCCCTTGTCTTGATATTCAAGACTAACAAACTTCTCTTAACCAAGGGATGAGGCCGAAAATCTGATCTCCATAATTCCACACGTTGATCTCTCCAGGATAGAATACAAGAGGGCCTCGAAGAGAGAAATGTGTTGCATAGTCAGTAGTGGCCCGTACACGAATAATAACAAACATTTTTTTGCATGTTTATGAACGAATATAAACTTTTGTTGAAAAGCATGGGGGGAGAGGGCGCCCGGAGTGCGTGCGTCCCACCTGCGCGCTCTGGGCCTTGTTCTGGACGGAGGCCTGCGCCTGCGCGACGGCCGAGGCGGCGTCCGCCGGGAAGGCATGAGCTGCGCTCTGCAGCAGCGCGCACGCGCACAGCGCCGCTATCGCCGCCGCCGACGCCGACGACGCCGAAGCGCTCGCAAGGGCCCTCATCCTCGGGGCTCCGCTCACAGAAACAGGGAGGAAGGCACGGGGGCCCGGCGATCTGAAAGGGGAAAAAAAAACGTGCGAGTTAATGGATGTGTTGGTTGACGCTTCCGGGAGCGTCTTTGGTTCCGTGGGTGTAATGTATCATATGCATCTAGAGATTTCAACTATTTTATTTGGGAACAGTAAAAAATGTTTGTGACGTATGGGGGAGAAGTGCAAAGGTGATGGAGATAGAGGATCCTTTCCTGCAGATGCGTCAGATCTGGTGCCGACATAAACTGCTTGTAGGGTTTCCTTCTCCAGGTATCTCCCCCCCCAATGCTGCACCGCTCCAGCGAGGACAAACTATTAAGTTTCCGGGTGGTCATCCAGTAAGTGTGGTGTAGACGGATTGGTTGATGCTTCCGGGAGTGTCTTTGGCCCAGTGGGTGTAATGCGTGTTATATCGAGAGATTTCAATTATTTTGTTTGGAAACAGTAAAACCTGTATGTGACGTATGGGGGAGAAGTGCAAAGGTGATGGAAATGGAGGATCCTTTCCTGCAGATGCGTCAGTTCTGGTGCCGACATAAACTGCTTGTAGGGTTTCCTTCTCCAGGTATCTCCCCCCCCCCAATGCTGCACCGCTCCAGCAAGGATAAACTATTAAGCTTCCGAGTGGTCATCCGGTATGTGTGGTATAGACGGATTGGTTGATGCTTCCGGGAGTGTCTTTGGTCCCGTGAGTGGAATGCATGTAATATCTAGAGATTTCAATTATTTTGTTTGGGAACACGAAACACTGTATGTTACGTATGGGGAAGAAGTACAAAGGAGGTAAAGGTGATCTTCCCCTGCAGATGCGTGACATTTGGCGCCGACATATACTGCTTGCGGGGTTTCCTTCTCCAGGTATCTCCTCCAACGAGGCACCGCGCAAGCGGGGACAAACTATTAAACTTCCGAGTGGTCATCCGGGATGTGTGGTATAAAGTGCGTGTGTTTGTAGCAAGAACGCAAAGGACAATGATGAAGAAAGAAAGATTGTGAAAGCACACTGTCCGTGGCCATTTGCTAGCGTACTGCTCTAGCATTCACCTAGGATTGGCGACAGAAACCACGGAAAAGTACGATCAGAGCAGTCGCTCACCGGAATTCTCCTCCAGACAGCGGCTGGATTTGACAACTTGATCTCGCTAGTATCGAAAATTCACGACTGGCGAGACTCGAACCCCAGGTCCTCCTGGTTAGGGCAGCTGCAAAGTCATCGGTAGTCCTCATCTCAACAGGCAGTTGAATCGCGCGACTGTCAAAGGCGCTCAAGAAATGCCAATTGGAGCGGCCTCAAGGGCAGTGATGTTCTTGCAATTTTCGTGAATGCAAGAGAAAATGCACACATTTTTCTTCATATCATTAACCGAAAACTGTTTCATTTATTAAGAATAACGTTGGGAAAACATAACTGTAGGCGAGTAAGAATTTTTTTTGTGTAAGTTCTATAGTCCATATGTCAATCGTGGCATTTCTTGTCTACTCCGAAAACTTGCTTATGGTAGAATGGGGAAGTAAAGATGCTTACGCGCCTATTTTATTATTGTAAAATATATGAATTGACAACCTTAATAAAGTAGTCCCTTCATAATTGTTTATAGGTACTTTGTTGCATTTTATAATTAATGAACATACGTACATTTTACAAGTTCATTATTCACACAATAATTTAAACACGCACGTTTTCTTGGGTCCTCATTTCGCTAGATGCGAGAAAAGTGGGGGCTTGGGTATTTCGACGACAGAGCGATTATATAAACCTGTAGTTCGTTTTCATTTGCAAAATAGCTTCTATTACATAGGGACAAACATTTATGATAATAGATTTTGTCAACAAGGCTCATCCCTAATATTTATTCTAAATTCAACTAATGTTAGTAAAGGATGTGAGGTACATATGTCGGGACGTAAGAAAACGTGCGCGTATAATACATTACACACTATTCAGTTGATCACAATATCTTGACTGAGACATTTTTATAAAGATCTCCACTATATGGTATGGTTTTCGAGCACTTTTGCTTTCAAGAGAGATCAGATTTTAGAAATCTGATATTATGACTTCTCCGGTATTCAGGTCTCGATCGTGGCATATTTGACTCTCGCTCAGAAACGTGTTACGTGATATTAGAGGCCGGTGAAATGTCCGAATACCCAAGTATTCCTCAAAACCGGTTGTCCACGGCCTGATTATCTGACGACCTGACCGCCTACTCCTTGTACTCTTTATGCAATTTAGACAACCAGTAACTGAGCAGATCTAGTGTGCATTCTAATTTCTAATTTCTTGGTTGGTGTTTAAATTTTGAAGAAACGAAAATTACCTTCTCTCATTACATTGCTTCTTGAAAATTCTAAATTTCTTTAACTTTACGTTTGAAGGTCATCTTTTTGGTCGATCAGAGCCTGGAAATTTAGTGACTAATGAAATAATACAACAAAGAAAATAAGAGGATACATTTTTGGAAAGTAATAAACAAATTTAACATGGAACCAAAAGTATTAGAATAATAAATATCCTCTCATAATTTTAAACGAATTTACATTTTAAAAGAGAAAACCGCAAAACATTTTTATTATCGGCCTTTTTTATTAATATATTATATTAATATATTAAGGTAAGTAAAAAGCATGTAGAAACGGTTTATTTCCATATGATATGAAATGTTTCCTGTAAAATTTCTTATCACTAGCTCGTCAAAGAATATTCTTCTGCCATCCGTAAATACGTAATTAATAAGGTCGAAAATGAGCTACCGCTTACGAACGCTGCAAGATCTTAATTGTCTCTTCGTAATTCACAAATTGACAGGTCTCCTCATCCTGTACGACTCCAATGGGAAGATGAAACTCGCACAAAATAAATATCTGAAAATCGAAACTCCCGTAGAAACGTCGTGACGCATAGAACTTTCGCAGATGTTTGTTGCCAGAAGAAAGAGAAGAGATCCTAACAGTGCGGAAGTGGGAAATGAGTAATTTCTTCTCGGAAATCGCGATGAGCATTTAAATGACTATCACTTTCATTCGTTGAAGCAGCCGCTGCAGAGAGAGTAAGCCAAGTCAACGCCTTTCCACTCGTTGTCACCTTAGCTCAGTGTACGCCAGGTGATCTCGGACGTGTCATCTTAAGGCTAAAGAGTTTCGAAGATTCAACAAGACGTTTTATTTTTCACGGATGCAACAGTGCAACTACTCGTAGTCTCATTCCAATTTTCGCAAACCTTTCAGCTTTGTAAGCAAGTGATTTAATTTATGAAACAAAACCATTTTGTAATTAAAAAGGTATATAGTTACATTTTATTTTGGGATATACTGTACCATCACTTTGTCAAGTTCTGAAAATGTTACAGATTAATGATAGGTTTTTCACAAGAGTCCCTCTCAAAATAGCCCTGAATATGAACAGTGTATTGCATAATCGGCAATTTCAGCCTTTGTGAACTAAAATTTTGTTACTAATTTACGTGGGCACTAGGTGTAACATTATTGATATTATTATTACTATTATTATTATTATTATTATTATTATTATTATTATTATTATGATTATGATTATGATTATGAGTATTAGTATTATTTATTATTATTAACAGCTAGATGGTCCCGCACGAACATTCCGCAGCTTCATTTTGGAATCCAACTTCCAATGACCAGACTCTGAACTGTTCGTGGGCAAACGTCAAAACATTGCTAACCGTTTATTAATAAGCTGAGAGAGTGACTCAATTTTACAATCAAAGAGTTAATTTAATTTGGCATAGATTTTAAGATTCTGCACGTTTGTGAGTACTCATGTTGCGGAGTGAGAGTGTCTGTAAGATGTAAACTTCCATAAATATTGTAGAAAGTCCAACAATATCGGTTTGTTCGTAGAATTCGACCCAAGAAACAAAAAAATCAAAGCACAAATTAAAGAAAAAAAAGGTGCTCTCTTTGAGAGTGCGAAAACAGACTTATAAGTTTCTGTCGCAGAGTTGGATAGCGGTTGGATAACCGTTGGATAGAGTAACGTGTGTGACCGTTTGGGCGTGGGCTGCTGATTTCTTTGTAGCTTAACTTACAATATTCTACATTTTTAGTCTTAAAACGGTTTTATGCACCCATGTGAATTAACTCCATATCTAACAGGAGTTTTGTGCCTACGGAGTCTTATAAATCTTTTATTTTACCATATCAATTTTGTTTTTATATTACTTCGAATTATAAAATGAAGTATTGTGAGGCCGAGAATGATTTCTGGTGTCTCGTCAGTTACAATGGGTTTGTAATTGATTATTTTAACTTTTTCGACTTTAAATAAATAAAAACTATCAATTTAAAGAGTAAGTTATGAATGAGTTTACGAAGAAAATATCTGTAGTTGCACACGTAAGCTTACGCGGTTCGATTCATAAATTCTTGGCTATCCGGGAGACGCCGCGTCGTTGGCTGAGAAGCCGACGTTTCGCCTAACATGTCGCAGGCTTCCTCAGGGCAGTGACGAGTTCGTCACTGCCCTGAGGAAGCTTGCGACATGTCAGGCGAAACGTCGGCCTCTCAGCCAAGGACGCGGCGTCTCTCGGATAGCCAAGAATTTAATGTCTGTAGTTCTCAAAGGGCTATTTTATCCAACAAAACAAATATTTTCGTGTTCTTTAAAAATAAAGGATTGAAACTAGTCTTGGCGGGAGAAAAATCTCTAAAAATTTCTTTTTTTTTTTTCGGCAAAAGCTGGCGCAAGGTACTAACGAGTTTTTAGCATCTGTCAAAGTGTTTATAGCCTAGAAAACCGGTTCAGCATTCCTTTGTTGACTCGGTAAATAAAAAAAATTGAAGAAGCAAATAATCCTTCACTTTCCAAAAAAATTCTACCAATTAACATATACTTTAGTTATGGATTTGCATATTAAATTAATCTTTAAAAGAAGTGAAAAATATTCCTCTGCCATTTGTCGTATAAATACTTCATTTTGTTACAATACAGTGTGAATTATGTGTTGAAAGGTATCGTAGAATCCAAAAGAAAATGTTCATTTACAAATATGACTCGAACGATAGTATTTATGATTCTTAGTCTTCAAAACTCTATACAATTAGTATATTGGCTCGCATTTTGCCTCCATGAAATCTTTTTACCAGGTTTTTCGTGGTCTTCCTCAGATTTGGAGAATTGATAGACGCCTGGGAATGAGGCGCTTCAAAACATCTCGCAACCCTGTAAGTGGCTCAACATAAAATCAATTGCATTTATTTTATAATTAAAATTTTAACTTCATGTGACTTGTATGATTCATGTAGTAAAATATAAATGTAGTATGTTTTTGACATTTAAGATCGGATCATTTCGACTTGTCTTGTCAGCTTGCGGTGTTCCCACGCCTGCACCCCTACAGCGTGGAGATACGGAGACATGAGAGGAGCACGACGTACTCCCATCACCGTACCTTGCTTAATTGAGCTACCCGAGCTTCCTTTCGTCACACAGCTATAAAAACTGAGACTTTTTATGTTAGAAAGCTACAGCCTCGTTTTTTACCTCGGCTGGGAATCGAACTTGGGACCTTCTCACAGAAAGCTAGCACGCTGTCCACGATTCACCCAAGAACTGTACAATAAATTTGAATTGCCGTCAACTGTACGTAGTTGTTCTCTGAGCTAATCACACATAAATATTTCACAAACGAGACATGTTTGTTTTTCTGTATTTTGTTCTGAAGCAATCGCACAATATCTACTCTCTGTCTCACAAATATTATCACATCTACTGGCACGTTTATTCATCGTAATAAGCAACTTAACCAATTATCACAATGAAATTTCAGCAATTGATCACCAGAGCTATTAAACTTTAGTAGATTAGGAAGCCACAAAGCAGTAAACTTTTCACAGAAAATAACCGTTAATTTTATGCTGGTATGTCACAGTATGTATGTGCAGAGCTTGCAAAAATTACGTTACCTTTTGAGAAAAAAAGTTGTCTGGTATCAATATTAGTACAAAGGTGACCGAGATTATTAGGGCAATAGAGCCGAAGCGGTCTCAGACTAGATGATCGCGGGTTCGAGTCCCGCCTCGGGCATGGGTGTATTTGTATATGTCTATATGTATGTGCCGTCATTTCATCCTTCATCATCATCATCATCATCTCATCATACGTACCCCAGGGCTAACAACCTTGAGGGATGAAAAATCGGGATTAAGCTAAAATTCTGATCCCTTCAGATAAAGGTACTTGCCCCTGCTGATGGGATGCAAGCGTGGACCTAGTTGGCCTATACGTGAAAAAAATAGTATAAATGTTGATATCATACGTCTTTTTCTCAAATTATTTCAAGTTATCAATCTCACCAGCAATATTATTCATTACGATTCTACGAAGTGCTTTTGGGTGAATCGTCAGACTCCATTTTAAAGAGGGAAGGCAAGAGCCCAAAGCTGCCGTATTTTGGCAACGGCCGTGCGAACAAGCGGAACTCCACAGACTCCGGCCGCGGAAGCCTTCGTCTAAGAGCAATGGAGAAACACCGGTGCTCGGTTGCGTCCGAGCCGGCACCGGACGTCCGCCCAACGCAGGCAGGGAGCGAACGCCAGTCATCCCCGGCGCTTCCTCGACACCGCGGACGTCCGCCTCCCACTCGAAAGTCGCTTTCGCAGACGCAAGTCAAGAGCAGATACGGGAAGGCCTCGGGAAAGCAGGCAAGGGGACGCACTCGTCGAGCGACACTTCGTGCAGAGATGCGCTATGAATTATCCCTACTACTTATTGGTTCCAACTTTTGGCTTTATTTATTATTATTATTATTATTATTATTATTATTATTATTATTTTAACTGATATATCTTCAGTGGTCCTCGTTGTTAATGGATCCTGTGAAAGTTTTACTCTCACGGCGGTCGGTGTCGCAAGTGTCCAATAGCTCTGGTCATTTGATACGTTGTAAACGATGTTTCGTGTAAAAGAGGATCTCACCGAAGAGGAGATGCATCTCTTGCCTGTATTTGGCCACATCCGCTTCCGCACGAGCATTACGCGTATAGGATTGCGAGATGTTTATTCATTGGAGCTGTGCAATTAATCTTCTTTTTTTTTCTTTTTCTTCATCTACTACTTCTTCTTCTTCATACTATTATTATTATTATTATTATTATTATTATTATTATTATTATTATTAGGCCCCATAGTTATTGTTTTACTAACAATCTTTGTGTTCTTTGGGTAAAGAAGCTGCATTTACTTCCAGAGACAAAGATGGGGCTTTTCCAGCATTTACTCGAAATGCCCCACTTCACATAACGTCGGGAAACTAATTTTAACACTAAAATGAAAGTTATTGTATCGATTAAAACTTGTAATGCAATACAATAAACTACTAAAATTGAAATAAAATACATTTTACAGTTGAAAAATATTATAGTAGTGATTTAAATTTGTGACAATATTTTCTAAATGTTCAAGTGTGGAAACTGCCTTCCTCCTTCGAACTTCATTGAAGAAGATGCAATGATAAAGAGAAACAAATGTCGTTTATGCGGATTTCACGGGTTTTCTGTAGCAAGAGGGATGTTACAGCATGGGGAACATGGGGAAACATGGGGGAAACATGAAAGGAAGACTTATGTTGTACGTCTGTTATTTGTATGGGGCAAAATAAGAGAGTTCGTTTTGTAATTCAGCCAACGTCACTTTAATAAAATGATCTACAATTTTGAACTAGTGGTAAAACGAAATCCACACTTTCTCGTGAATGGTGATAGCCCAATGATTATTTTAATGCGGCCTTCCCAGGGGTGAACTACGTGGAAAAGAAACCTCCCTCTGCTCATGCGCTAAAAGTTTGATTTCCACTTGCGCCTCCTCCTCAACTCTCAGCCTCCGCCGTGAAACATCCCCTTCGTCATTCAATGTGATATCTCCCCGCGTTTGATGTCGGTGACAGTTGATGCAATTCGGACTCGATTGAATGGAATCAGTTGTATGTTGCGCAGCTCTAAGAATAGATTCCAGTTCCTCGAGAGTCAAGCTGTCTGTTCCACTCCAAGAGTCAAGCTCCGGCCTCGAGATGGGTTCCAAAGAACGTAGTTCGAAACGGGACGGAATTCATGATGGACATTCATAAATGTTCCTTAAGTGTTCTTGCAGTAAACAGCTCTTATTGATTAGGAGTGGCAATGAGGGACCACTTATCGGTCCAGGAAAGATTGCACGCTCTCTAAAGAGTTTCTTGTTCGGCGTCCGTTTTATCGATGTAGGTTATGTTCTTTCGCGTCTCTCACTTCTGCTGTGCGAAATGTTCTCAATAATTTTGCTCTTGTATTTTGAGTTGTATACGTAACACATTATTTGTACTTAAAAAAACAACTTGAGGAATACGGTTAATCCTGTCGAAGTGTACACCTACAAATGGAATCGAAAATGCACAAGTTAAAATAAATGCCCTTTGAACGAAAACGATTGTGTGTACTCCCTGTGGTCACTCAACCATTAAACGGTTCAAATGAGACGTTGCCATATTTACGAACACTTGCTGAATTGGTCATTGCGCATTCATGAGAAACGTCTTCGAAGTGCGGGCTTGGATAAGTGACCACGTATTTTACGAAACCACGTATTGATCAAGGAGCTTGATCGCCACCATAGTGACGTCACTTAGGTGACGTTCAAGCTCACGGTTGGATGAAACCGTCAACAGCAACAGCAATCGGGAGCTTGAACGTCACCAAAGTGATGTCACTATGGTGGCGATCAAGCTCCCTATTGGATGAAACAGTCTACAGATGATACCTGCCAGGGGCAGAGTTGGATAAGTGGAAAGTAGACAATGTTTTCAGGACGGATCGGGAGGCGGCAACGCACGTGTGCGACGTCCCCCCACTCAAGGACAAAGCGTGCGGAGGCGTTGGATCCCGATTCAACGGCCTGCTGCTAGTGAACGAGCGTCCGTGATTGAAATATTCCTTTGCGCCGAGTAGCCTTTTTGCGATTGCCATTCTCGTGAAATTAATGTTATTCGGATATGAATAGAGACAAAGTAGTACAAAAGTGTTTAAATAATAGATTCTTCACTTTCAAATGAAGAAAAGAAACGAGGAACTGATATTGAGCCACCATATTCTGACATTATCATATTTCAGAATTTAATTTTTAAAATGACAATCAAAGGATGGACAAAATGTATTTTTAAATACCTTAAATTGTATTATTTCAATATTCGCAATAGAAACTACAACAACCTCATTGTTGTTATTTTGAGACGATCTTTCCCTCATTCTTCTAATATTATAACTTAAAATAAGTCAGGATTTTGTTCATATATCTCAATTTTTCTCTAAAATGTTTACGAAAAGAGTAGTGTGGGGCTTAACACTTTTCTTGACTGCCAACGCCCTAGATCCAGAGTAAGGAGACGCCACTGGTTGGCACAATTCTTATATGGTATCCTGTAGGATATTCCAGAAAAAACACACGTTCGTGGTGGTTTCAATGCCCCTACAAGTACGAGTAGTACACTGGTGAATCGTTGTGAACTGCTATAATCACTTTCCGAGAATTGTTACGAACTGAATTATCAAATTGACGATAATTAAACCCAATTTTGTAATGAAGTAAAAAAATTAAACAAGTGTTTGGATTAATACATTTTCATGCAACTTTCTTTACCCGAAACTGAAACTGAACTGAAATATAAAAAATATTTTGGACTTGAATTTGTGAAGCACAAACTTACGCACTTTAAAGTTAATTCTTTTTATCATGAAACTATCTGTCTGATGATCCATGATAAGCTAATAAGTAATATTATAATTCTAGAGCTGTTGTTACCCAATACAGAAACGTATCCTCATCAACCTATATTTTTTTGCAGATCTGTTGGCCTTTCCGTTCAAAACATCATTGCGGGATGTCACTGACTGAATTAATTGTATTGGGTAATAAACTTGATAATATTGTGTTTATTACGTTATTGTGTTGTATGATAACTTTTCACGTCATATTTTTCAAATCCCAAAAGAAATTATTTCAATATTGTTAAGATACCTATAAAAAATCATGATATGTTAACCTGCACAAAACCCCGTATAAAATGTTAACTTGCAACACATGAAAGATCATGTTTTTTTACTCGGTACAGCTCAGTTGTCTTGTGAGAAACACGGAAGTCAATAATGAACAGAGACTAACCGAGACATAAAGCGAAGGGTGACAGGACGACAAGGCAAAAAGTTGTCTTAATATCTGGACAGATTTTGATCTCTACATCATTTGTCATTATTCTCGAAACCCGTTTGAGCCTCCTGTAGCAACACATTCGACTACTTAATTCTTGACATCTGATTATTTGCATTTTAAGTCGATCAGCTTACCTTTGTTGTTTAGCACTCCTCACAGTGGTTTATAGGGAAAGAAAGTGACAGTGGTAGATTTTCAGGCATTACAACATGCTATTCAAATTAATGTTCGCAACATAATCGAGAAGTAAATTTCGTCACATTCTATTACAATGGAACCTGTATTGAGTTATGATTGGCTTATTCACCTTTTTAAGGATTACGTGTATGCGTTTATATTCAGAATTGCGTAAATCATCAATTCTGTTCATAGTTGATAGAAGGAGAATACGTTTTCCTGATGTGAGTTTTCAAGAATGCTCTAATTTGATTGCAGTATTAAATGCATTTCGAAAACTATTTTTTTTAGACAGCCACTACTAAGAGCGTTTTATTCAAAGCATACATAGCATGCTAAAACTTCACCTTTTATCACTACTACTAAATGTAAGACGGTGCTTAAATGTTGAGATAAATCTGTGGATTGAACAAAGAAAACAAAGTAATTTTAATTGACCGCACCAGCTACTACTAATCTTAATGTATCACTGAGTGATTTGTATACTTGAATAAAAATAAAATGAAGGTCAGTAAGGCTGTCTAAAAATAGTGCATGATGCTCGTGGTAAAAGTAATTGTGTTTTGTTCGGATTGGATTAATCGGCCTATTGCTTTCATGTCGCAATATTTCCTATTTCCAAACTAAAATGACACTTTTACCTGTAAGTTCTGTCGGGATTTATATTGCTTGTGTACGAGTATATTTTTTTATTATGACATCATAATTTCCCCCCCTTATTTTAATAAAATCGTTCAAGAATATTTAAAGAAACTCAAATGGTTTACTTTTCTGTACAGAGATTCCTGTTCGATAATAATATATCACATTTTCTCCATGGAATCTAAACAGGCTTTAAGGATTACAAGAACTGGTAATAATTGTACGTAGAACAATGAACCATTAATCACTTTCTTACGTTAACAAAATCGTAGCGTTGGCAAGAGCTGACATTTCCCCATGTTGCAACAGCATTTGCCATGCCAAGCTTATAGCACTCTCTCCACCACCTCACAATACTCATTTATATTTTTTTCTCCTCTACGTATTCCAAAATTCTCAACTCCTCTGCTTCTCGCCGTATTCGCAGTTCGCTGTATTAAACGGAATATTAGGTAGTAAAATATCTCTAATTTCTCCCCAAAGTTTCAAATTGTATATTGCACAGGTGCAAAAGCAGATGAAGAATTAAGAGGAGAAAGGGAGATCCAGACAGACACGTTTTGCAGCCAATCGATTTTTCGGCATCAAGGAACCATATACCAGAACAACGGTTCTGGCTACACCACGTGTTAGAGGAATTTATTTACTATAAGTTGGAACAGGATTTATCCACTTTTTCGTTACTTGGACCCGGCAATAAGAGTTTCTGTCGAAACTTAGCCGTTTTCCAGCGCATGATTACAAATTTTTTTTCTTCCGAAGTGACGGCGAGAAAGTAAAAATGACTCCTTAGGATATGATTTGGACTACTCTGTTCTTCAACCAAACACGAGGTAGGTATTTAAAAGCTACTTATGGATGAAAGGCAGAGAAAATGGGAGAATCCAAAGATAACTATTTATCGCCCGTTCAAAATAAAAGCGACATATGAATAATTGTTATTTTGCAGAATGGTTTTTAATCAGAGCGGAACGTTAAACACAGTAGTTTACTTTACATACCATCTATCTTAAGAAATATCATTATGAAATTCATATTACATAAATTACCAATATATTATTTCCAAATCATATTTCCTTACTTAACGAAATAATGACTTATTGAGGTGTTCCTTTTCTTATTCACAAACATTTCACATGGAGTGGTCAGAATGTGATTCCCAGTACTCAATGGTAGAAGGTTAGTATGTTGGTTGATAGGCTATGGGTCACTTCGTGAGGTTGGTAGTACGTAGATTAACTAACTCTGCGATTCGCATCTATGTCCACCCTTACCTCAATAATATAATATAATGAAGCGTAGCGATTCAAACATCAGTAACTTAACGATCAGGTGCTGGCGCTTGAGGATATTAGACAGGCAGTTTATTATATCGCAGAGCCAAGAGGCAGTCGAGTTGTGGAAAAAGTTATTTCTTTCCCATAGCCTTTCCCTTACGCAAGGCCACACGCCGCTTGCCTCTGGAGCGCCGTGTTGTCCATTCGCGCAACTCGTCTGTGCGAACGGCGCTGAGGAAGTCTACTCTAAACAACTGGCGAATGAAACCAACGTAACGGCACTTCCCTCTCACAGAGTCGCTAGTTCCACTGAAGCTTCGTAAGCTGGTATATCCGCGGTTCGAGACCCGACTGTGACGGATTTTCGCTTCCCACCGCTAAGTGCCCTGGTTCGGACAACTCCGCAGCGTGGACCAGAAGAGATGGCTCAGGGCATCAATTGATGTCGCTTCAGTCCCTCTGACCGAGAGATCCTAGGTTCGACAGTCGCCAGATGTTCGACACTAGCTTGACAGCTAGATCGAATTCTGTCGCTGTCCGGAGGAGAATTCTAGTGGCCGGCTGCTCTGATCGGTAATTTTCCGTGGTTTCTCCGATCAACACCAGACAAATGCCGGAGCAGTACCCTAACAAACGAGCAACGGACCGCGCGCGATCTTTCCTTCCTCTTCCGTGACCTATCCTCACCACTTAAACACACTTACACTGACATGCACTACACTACCACACATGCCGGGGGACCGATTGGGAGCTTAGAACTTGTCCAGGGTGGGGCTGTGCCTCTCCGATAGGAGATACCTGGCTGGGAAAAACCCGCTAGCCCATGGTGGGTAGGTGCCGGATCTCGCCATACAGCGGGGGAAGACCACCGCCACCTCCCGAGCAAAAACATGTACTACACTTACGGGGATAATGACCTCGGTAGTTGACGCACCCGGAATTACTTACAATCAGTCCACAGCGTGGTTGAGAACAATGTGGACCGACAGCTCTCACATTTCGTTTCTGTTATTTCGTCAGAATTTACCTCACCTCACCTACCTCATTCACCTCACAATTTACTGTCATCTGGACCCACACTAAAAATTAAATTACTCGTATTTTGGAGAAATGAATATCAAATTTTGAAAATTTATTAAAGCCAATTAATCTTGAGTCGTTTTTTCATCATTTTTTGGACTTATTGAATGTGGTTCGTATAAAAACCTGTAAATCAATATTACCGGTTTTACTCCACATGCACTTTTTATCATTTAGTTAGAAGCCTGAAATTACTCCGTGACTTAATTCCTGTCGTATATAAATACGTAGTTTACCGTTATACACAAAAAATGAGGACGTTACCTGTGACTCGTCAA
The DNA here is from genome assembly GCA_038098605.1 of Gryllus longicercus. NCBI lineage: Eukaryota > Metazoa > Arthropoda > Insecta > Orthoptera > Gryllidae > Gryllus > Gryllus longicercus. The sequence continues at coordinate 3,160,108 of JAZDUA010000085.1, forward strand.
TACATTTATTAAGGCAGATATCGCACATATTTTCGAGTTCATGGGAGCACGTTCGTAACACCGCAAAAATAAATGAATTTGTTGAAGGAGAAAGTTACTTCACGCAGCATTGTGTCAATCAATTCGTGGTGAAGGTACCCATCAGAAACAAGTAGTTATTAGAGGTGGGCCAGTGTGGTAAGGATTCGCCCTGACCGTGACCCTTTCGCAGCCGCTCGTTTTTCCTTACGTAACCAACCTTTCGTCCCTTCCTCATTCGGCGCTCGAGCAGCGAAAGTCTTGCTGTTGGTACGCGCGCCAGACCAACAAGCATTGGCTGTAAACAGATAACAATGTTGCCTCTTCCGTCTTTTTTTTTTCTTTCGAACGCACACTCGGGAACGCTTTGCTGATCTGTGCAACGCAAGCAGGGTAATATATATTCGCTTTTATTTTATAAATAATAAGGGTAATATATATTCGCTTTTATATTATAAATTTAAAGTCGCATCAACTCCTAGGTCATTAGCGACCACTATTGCTTGTAACGGTATGATAACTGTGAGGATGGCACGATATGATGATGATGATGATGATGGGGGGTGAAAGGACGGACACAATACAATCATGCCCGAGGCGGGACTCGAACGCGCGGTCCTCCGGTCCAAGATCGCTACTGCCTTGGCGATCTTGGCCACCGGATCGGCAATTTGCTTTCATTGTTTTAGTTTATCTGCTTAAATAACTTAAACAATTGTAATGAAATAAAAAATGACGTAATCCATAAGGTAATCTAGGTTAGAGAATATTTCTGTATTATTACACGCACATTCCAAAAAATTATTTCCAATGCAATGCTCAGTTAGTTGCAAGGAAACGCCGAAACACAAGAAAGTCTTCAATGATTTCTCAATCTTTTCAACGCTGAAGGCTTATTATTCTCGAAACTTTCATAAATAGTAGCTCCTTTTTTCAGCCATCAGCATTTTTTAGATCAACTGTACGTCGAGTACCAGTGCATTGGGGAATCTTGTACGAGTGCAAGCATGGCTTTTATTGTGTTCACTGTGTACTTTGTTCTGTGAAAGGTTTGGTTCTATATTATTTCAAGACATTCGGACAGGAAAACAAACGGTAGGGGCCAGAAATGTGTCAATTTTAGGCGTAGCGAGCTTACAGGAAATGTTTCAAACTACTTTCATGGTTTAGAGAATTATTTCTTGAATAATTAGAAATGACAGCTTTGTTTTGAGTCTAAATATATTTGGAAAGCTTGGAACTTAATGCAGTAAAAATGTAACGTTGATATTTTATTTTAAATAGTTAATGGTGATACCCAAAGACCCCACAAAACTAATCAAGGAAGTATATTACCTCAACTCAACAAAGGTTAAATGCATACGATAGATATTTGCAACCAATAGATGAAGAGCGACTTAATAAATTAATAACGAATATGAATTTGTTAAGTAACAGTGATAAAAAAACGTATTAACGCATGAGTAACACATTGGAGTGTTTACAAGCATCTCACAGAACATAATGACTAAAAGCATAGCTTAAAATGCACTAACCGTCGCAATTAAACTAAACCCATTTTTTAAATACTCCGAATATCGAATCTTGAATTTCAATGATTCTGTCATGTCTGTTCTTCACTTGTTCATATCCATACTGGTACGTGAAATAGAAAGTCACGACATTCTTGCTTATAAGGAAACCGGTCACACTTTACCTCGAAGAGACAATAAAGCTGCAATATACGACGACCGATACTCAACTGTTTCGGAACCTGGCCAAACAATCTCGTCAAACTTCGGCCTCGCGTATTCCGTAACATCCAAGTGCCAAGCGCGAGTTGCGTTTCGCCGGTCCTTCACCAGGCGGAGAAAACCCGGTTACGCTCGCCAACGCCGAGCGCAGATGCTTGATGCTGTTGATAAGCAGCATGAAAGAGAACTTACAGGCGAGTGGTTTTAAGCGAAAACATACCATAATGTTCATCGTATGTACGTAACAGTTTTAACGTATTAAAAATAATTAGGTGAAGCAGCCTCATGAGTATTACATTCCTTATAAGAAGAAATGACTAACGATAAAATTTCTTATTCTGTACATTGTAATCGTGTATTTCATATGTAGACCTCTTTCGGCTGCCTATTCTGGGCAAGTGAAGTATCATTCGACGGTGTACTGGTGGAGAACTGACTATTTTTTTGGAGCCTTATAGAATAATATTAGTGAATTCTCGAAGAAAAAAACGTGTTTTATGGGGAGGGAGAAAGCTTCTACAACACGTTTTGTAGGATTTCAAGACACCGACATTGGTGAAACGCTGTGATTTACCACCCTGTCTTTCCTACATAACATGTACCGTGATACCTTAGTGCACGAGATTGACCTAATATTGTAAAGAAACGTAAACATTTAAAAAAAGGTTTCGTTGTAGTTATTTTTGCATGTAAAATTCTGTGCCCGCGTATTGGCGAAGCACGCAACATTATTAGGATTAAACTTTACTTTTATGATGAACGTGTATACCACAATTAAACACTGTAACGTGAAACTAGCCTCTGGAAGCTAGTTAGAAATAATTTTAGAAAAATGTATATTTCCATCTTATAAATAGTGCAGTATACTTGAACAATTAATCTACTTCTAAATTCCGTTTCATTTACGGTTCACGAGACCTGATATGGGTCCCAGTTTCTCAATGACTGCTCCTCGGAGAGATACACATGTTATTCCCTTGACCTTGAAACACGGGTACGTTGCAGTTTACTCCCCGTTGTCGTAACGGCCTCTTTCTGCTCCGGAAGTGAAAAGTCTGTGTTGCCTCACAGGTGTGTGCAATGTGGCCCCGCGATTGCGTCGAAAACAGGAAACTATTTGTGCAGAGACAAATCTTTCAAACGCCCAACAATTAGGAAACGTTAGTCTTGCTTACATCCAACTGACGGTGAAGATGTCTGGCTGGTACGACAATGATCGTGCTTTTTAAAATGCTGAATGCTTGACACTAGTTTATCGTTGAAAATATGGCCAGTCCCATTATTGCAGACATCCTTTGCAATGTCAAATTAGTTTATCATTCACGCTCTTTTTTCAAGATGGGAGAGGGAAAATTAAGTGGCTCACTGTCAGACATGTTGTCCAATCAATCATTGACTAAATGTATTTGCATGACTGACGCGTGGTTAGAAAGCTACATCATATTTCTTAACCCTCATAAGCAAATGTATTCGTAGAATAATAATAATAATGATAATAACAATAATACATGACTATTTTTTAAATTCATCAAACTGTACATCATATTTTTCTTTAATTCCAACTTTTTGAATGGTGGTTTAGAACACAGGAAAAATAATATCAGCGTTTGGTGGCGTGAACATTATTCTAGGAAGTGTAACTTGTAATATTCCCACTCAGAAGTTGCTGAGATTCATTAATTATATTTCAAAGTCTATTTGCTTCAAGTTACAGCGCGATGAAAAGAGATTAACCGCGAGAAGTGCGCGTATCACTGCAAACAGAAAATGCAATGCCGGCTATCGATAAGTCAGCCGAACACCTCATATGCTCATAGAAGTTACATATTCATATATATAGATAGTACACGTCTGATTGTTAATATCACGAACATTTTTATATCAGTAAATCGCAGTGATGTTTCTATGAATTACTTTTATTGTTATGAACGCCGCTGGAACTGACAACCATGTATCCTGACTTCGGTAATCCTCATTCGAAACGATCGATTGACTTAGCTTCAACTATAATATTGTGAACGTTGGTAAGACAAAAAGATGTAAAACCACCTGAAAATAGTCGGCTGTCTGTTTATTCCATCACTATCTAAAACCTATATATTTTGTCTGTTAGTCCCTGTCGTTCCTCAACCATGATTGGCATCCTTATAAGTTAATTCTCTAGATACCAGGAAGGATGTGTACGTTACATGAGAAGACGGGAACAAAAACAAAAAATATAATCACGGCAATGTAATTAAGTAGGTTTATCTGGTAAGCCTTTTAATATTGCCTCTTGAATAAGTCCACGCAGGATTCGTTCATTCATGTCACTTCAACTGTGAATCCACTACACCCATTTTTACAAGGTCACAACGCAATACAATAAAACCTGCCCAAATGGCTACCTCCATTAAGCGGTAATCTCTATCAATGTCCATTTTTTCTTGAAACTGATCGATTTTTCCATAAGATACATGTAAACATTCCCTTGTCTCGGTGGCCATCTGATACAGCATCCAGTGGCCTGGCACATTTTGTAGATTCACCACCTTTAAGTGGTCACTAGAGATTTTTATCTTAATAGAATAAGAAACGGAAAGGCGGGAAATATAGTGTTGATTCAATACCTTCCTGCGACGGGTCGCATGGTCAGATTACTTCGGACAGTGACATCTAGAGTCGCCCTTCTGGTGAGCGTTTTCTTTAAAGATTTTATTATTTTAATATCAGATCATTTTAATAAATGTCTCTATAAACTAACGTTTGCTACGTGAATACCGGCGTTTTCTTGTGGAGTATGCTAGTTCCTTCTTCCCGTTTGTGGCACGTTGGTGACGCCCGTCCGATCTGCCGGCGACCGCGTGCACGCGAAACCGAACTAATAGTCATTCGAGAACTATTTCGTGGGACATCCCTCCCAACAGAATTGCATTGTGACGTCTACTTGGCTTGTGGTTCCGTGGGGGAGGAATTTGCGTTTCAATAATGATTGACACTTGCCGAGAGAAGGCATGTGAATCTAGGAAACGAAGTTCAGCAAGAAAACGTGCTGAAATTTATAAATGCGGTGGGACACAAATTTAATGAAACTGAAAAAAAAAAACGCAAAATGCAAAAACAACAACAACATTTTGAAACGTAAGCAACAGAAACGACGTAAACTAATATATAGACAAAACTCTGAAAGGCATTTTCTTTTAAATCGTAAGGAAAATCTATGTTAGAAATTCGCTTGTATCTTGCGATTTTAGTGTAATTTGTTGTTGAAGGTAGTTAAAATGATTTCGCCGGAAACATTTTTAGTTTACAAAATTTAGCAGGATAGAACTGTCTATGCTTCCCCTAACCACATAATCTTCATTAAGCGACAAATTCTATTAACGGCTATTTTTTGCGGGAACCTTTGGTGACCGTTTAAGACAGGTGTCACTGTATTTATGAGTATTTCCCCCGGTTTCGAAGAAATGCACTCACCGTCTTTCAACGGAGGCGTTAGCGCACGCGTCGAGTTGTCTCATGTGGGCCTGACATTGCACATGCACATGTTGCAATTTGTTTTACCTCTTTCAAAAATATTTCAAACAACACTGATGAAGACGGAATGCAATGAGATAGGTTATGGGCTGTGATGAATACGATACTATATTTCTAAATTGTTACAAGTATTTTCCGCAGGTACATTTCCGTTACGGGCATAAAATATGTTTCTGAAATACTTATATCCCTTTCTATTTTTAGTAGTAAATATTGTAAATACATTTCTGGTAAAAATAATGATTTATGACCATTAGTAGATGAACTGCATCAAACCACCCTGTGAAGATATGCTACAGACATCACATCAAGGTACGTCAGAGTTCGACTTTTTAAAAACCTCCACAGCACTAACATTTTTGGTACCACTTTCATCCAATTGTCCAGTCAACCACTGTCTTGAAGAGAATTCTCGAGGCTCACTGCTCTGGTCGGTAGTTTTTCGTATGGTTTCTTAGGTGAATAGGAATGCCACGTGAATACCGGAGGAGTACTTTTCCTTCATTCTTGCCTCCTCATCATCCCATACACACATACACCCACACACATACATACATACATACACACCGACGCGCATGCACTTCACTACACCACTACCGTACAGTCGGGAGGTCGACATTCCAGCCGAGGAGGAACACCGCCACCTCCCAGGATCTAACACGCACTGCACTCAAATGACCTGAATAGTTGAAGCGTACTCCTTCCCCAGTGGCGGCGTGGGACTCACCTCGCTGCGCGTGGGCGTGGGCGCGGCGTGCCTCGCGTGGGCGCTCGGGGTGCTGCCGGCCTGCGACTGAGAGGCGGCGCGCCGCGCGGCGCGGGCGAGGGCGCGGGCGCGGGCGAGGCGGAGCGGAGAAAGCGCGCGTGCTCGCCGCGAGCCTCGAGCTTCTGTTTCGCAAAGCGCTCGCCGCCGTGGCCGCCAGCCCGCCCGCCCTCCGCAGTGAAAGCCCCGCGGGCGCCCCGCTCCCGCTCCCACTCCGCCCCGTGGGCGATTAATTAATGCGCGCGGCGCCGAAGACGAGACGCGACGCGCGTCGCAATTCCGCGCTCGCACCCGGCAGTCTTGGAGAAGTTAAAAGAAGGGAGTGAGAAGTACTCATTGAGCTCATTGAGACACAAGGAACATGGTAGAAGGGGAGGAAGGACCGAATGAACTAATGAACGTGGAAGGAAGAAATAAACAAAATTGTAAGGAAAGAAGGAAGGAAGGAACGAACGAACGAATATGGAGGAAAGGAACAAATGAATGTGAAAGGAAATTAACGTGGAAAGAGGGATTGAATGAACGTCGAAAGAGGGAACGAATTAACTTCAGGGATGGGACGAATAAACTTGGAAGAAAGGAAAGAACGAACATGGAAGGAAAGCACAACCGAATATGAAAGGAAATTAATGAATTAATGAACGTAAAAGGAGAAACGAATGAACGTAGAAGAAAGGAAATAACGAACCTGGAAGAAAGGAAGGAAGGATCGAACTAGCGGAAGATAGAAGTGTGGAAGAAAGGAACAAGGGAACGTGGAAGGAAAGAGCAAGCGAACGAGGAAGGAAGGGACGAACATAGAAGGAATATATTTTAAATTTATCTCCCATTTGTTTTTCTCTTCATCCGGTGGTGTAATAAATATTATTCGGCCATGAAGTGAGTCGAAATTTAATGCCGACAACCGCGAGTTTCCCGGAGCTTCTGGAAAATGCTGCCAAAAGTAAGTGAGATGTAAGAGGATGAATTATACTGAGAGACAAGAAGAATGGAAAAAAAAGTAGGTTCATCATTACTCTCATTTTCTATTTTCGGCGTCGTCTGGTCATTTCCCATCGTCCGAGACTGAGAATATCGATTTTTTTTGAATAACTATGTTTCTGTATTACGTGTAAACATAATGGCCAAAACTGGAATGTATGAAGGATTTGTGTTGAGGTGGTTATAAATATAGCGCAGTGGTGGAATGAGGGAGAGGGGAAGCGGGAGAACCTTGTCAAAAACTTCCGCAAATCCGCTGTGTCAACCGCAAATTCCACATACATTGAGCGGTGTTTAAACGTCGGTGCCGGCGGCATAAGGTGACCGGTCTGACCCTTGCACTATGGGTCACTCCGCTGTTGGAGAAGTACAAAACGGGAGTGATAACAGGGAAGAAATTCCTCTCTGACACCAGGAAGGAAGATGTCTCCGCGTCTTGATTTTGGTTTTTCATCCTCGATTAATGAATGATCAGGTCGCAAAGAAGTTCACTTGTCGAAACTTTAGAAACTTTTCGAACACTCCCGGGGTTCGTCATCCAATTATGGCCGAACTCCAGGGGTTTTCGAAAAGTTTCTGAACGGAACTGAAAATCGGGAGTGATGGCGGGGTAAATTCCCTTTAGACACAAGGAAGGAAAGTGCCGGTTCTCTTATTTTTAGTTTCCATCTGAATTGATTACTACGTGTATTGGTTCAGACGCGGGGCGGTTGATAATTTGATTATTAAAGACTCAGGAAAATGGGTGGAATTTCTGGAAGAAGCTACCGTGCGGGATCGTTGGGAGTAAGTTCCTCTAAGGCAAAAGGAAGCAAAAAACCCTCTATTTCATTCATTTCGTTTCCTCACACTTTCGTGTAATGCATTAGTTACAATGCACCCTAATTTTTAATTTGTCACTAAAATCCTAAAATTTAATGAAATGTAGAAAAACTACCTCATTTGTGGGAAGAGTAATGAATTCTCCAGGACCAAAGACATATTCTTATTTATTTGGTCGCGAATTGCCCATCCTAGGACCACGAGAACGCTCCACTAGTCATGTAGACATAGGCCCAGTCATATTCTCCCTGGGGAAAGTGCACGTTTTGGGGAGGATGAGCCCTTTTATACTAAATCAATTTTTACACCCCAGTGTTGGTAGAACTGAGAGGATGAAGTATGAGATGATGATGATGATGATGATGAAGGGACAAACACAAACATACAGACACAAACACACACAACCATGCCCGAGGCGGGACTCAAACCACGGTCCTTCCATCCGAGAACGCCATGGCTATACTGCCTTAGCGAACTTGGCTATCCGGATCGGTCTATTTATTTATTTTATTTATTTATTTATACTTTAGCACATGAGTGTCATTCATCACTCGGTGTAGCTCCTGGTTTGTAATTTAATGCCGAAACTCTCAGCTTCTTGTGACGAAATGCACGCGATGTGGGACAAGGCAAGAGGAGAATCGCGGAAGAAAGATTCCCTCGTTTTCGTTTCCGCCACGTTCGCCCAGCGTTCGCCTCTTCGGACGCGCGGCGATTGGCAATTAAATGACGCAACCAGGCGCTTCCACGCAGCTTCCTGGAGGCGACGCCAAATGAAGGCGGAGGGCTAGTGAAGTGGACAACATTATCTTCGCTTCAAGATTCCTTTATTTTCGGCACGTAATGTTGTGCAATAGGTCGTTGGGCGATCAACCTTGTATGGGATCTGGTTCCAGATCCATGTTTCTGCCGCGTCTCCTCAGGTATGAACTGTCTGTATGGAATGACGTTCCTTGACGGAAGAGGTGATGACTTTTCCGCAAATACATTTTTTCATGTCCATTAACTCACGATTGTGAATTATGATGCTCGAACAAGTGACATTTTTGGGTTAGGTCAGTGACCTGACCCAGGCGTAAAAGTTATTCGCCAACTAATGTTCCGTGTGAGCGGTGTTTTGGGAACAGGATGAAGAGCAGTGATTCATCACTTCGTACTTTCTCATTTGCGAATGGCGTAACTTTTGAATGGAGTTCCGCTACCCATCGCCAACATTTGTTGCGCTCTCTAGGTCTAGACATTATAAATGTTGATTCATTAATATGCTGTCTGTATTATATTTTTTATTTGCTCTAAAAGAGAGTACGTAATAAAAGATTCGTCACATTTTACATTATGACACAGTATATAGCCGTAGAAAGTACATAGTACAAATCTCTCAGTAGCAAAAATATAAAGCATAGTGTAAAGCCCCATTGCACTGAAAACCAGGAAGTATTATTATAATATCAACTAGTGGAGTAATACAGCCCTTACTTGCTCGCCCATATTTTCACGCAAAATAACGCGAAAAGTTATCAAATTTTCGAAAAAAGTTACGTGACCTTATTTCAAAATCAATCTTTAGATAACATATTTTCTGAAGGAAAAAATCTTTATCTTCATAATTGTAGTTGTAGGAAGACGCCGAAACAATTTTGAATTTTTGCAATTTTCGAAAAATTAGTTTTCAACAAAAACGAGAACTAGATTTTTCTCCTAATTGTCCTTCACACTAGTCAACAACAAAATTCGGTTTCAAATTTAAAGGACCGTGACATCAGCCAGATCGAATGCGGAATATCAATTTTGGAGAAAATTGGCTGAACGGTTGCCGCTAGCGTTGTTCATAGTCGCGCACATGGACGGTCAGAGGGACGTTTTGCCGTCATTCGATTTTTCGGTATCAAGGTCCCTTAAAACATGAATTCTGGCTACACCATGTAATTGAGAATTTTTCTAAATTTATCAACTGAATATATCCAATATTTCGTTACCAGGGCCCAGGGTAAGAGTTTTTCTGCAGCAGATTTGCCTTTACATAACTTTCTCTCTACTGCGTAAGTGGTAGCGAGAAAGTAACAACGGGCATAAACGTTTACAAATTATTTGATTCAATATATGCCTATTAAATATTTATGGAAATGAAACGCAGTTATTTCTATATTTTACGCGAAAGAACTCGAAAGCAACTTCATTGTGGCGTAGGAGTAACGTTCGTGTCAAAAGCATGGGATTTCGACATGAAACTTTCAAGAAGGAGATAGGTCAAACATGAATAATTACATAGGCAAAAACCTCTTGCTAAATGTTCTCCAAATGTCAGATTTCACCATTAAAATCTAGGAAGCTCTTTGATGAAATACAGTAGTTTGGCTTTTATGATCCTGTTGTATTATTCCAGTTCAGCGGTTCAGAAAGTAAGTACAGCAAAGTCCTTTGGTGGAAGGTGACTTCTACTGACGAGATTAGAATTTTATATTTTAAGGAAATCAAATAACACGTACGCAGATTGTACTTGTTTCCAGACGATGCGTACAGTATTTACTGTTCTTTGACGAAATAAATCAAATCAAAACAAAATGAGAGCAAGATGATTTTTCTTGGAGGATATTCCCTTCTGTGATTTTGTGTTTTTAGGGCATTAGTGAAAATGGTTATGAGATATAATAATTCATACGGTAATGCAGAATTATGGATGCATTATTTATTAATTTATGAATTATATTTCCAAGATATATCCAAACACATCTGTCTTTATAAGCGCCCAATGTTTAAGCAAAGTCTGAACAAGAAGTAACACGCTTTAACAATAATTATTGTTAGTGCTTTAAATGGAGATTTTTTAAAAGTAAACTGGTGGTGACAGGGTGAAAACGAAAGAAAAAGGGGGGAGAAAATAATGAAGTGAGTCTTAAAGGAAGCATTTTTCCTTTCGAAGCAATCCTTTCACATTCTCGATTTCTGTAAATAACGAATGTGACGAAGTGACGAACTGAAGTCCCGACGATGACTCCTCCTTCCTGTGGTATGCGAACCCTACATAGTAGTTAGAAGACATATTTTTCATTCTATTAATTTGGAAGAATATTGTTTGAAGATACACGGTATAAACAAATTTAGAGAATTAAGACGTAAGAGTTTACAACAGACCTCACTCATTCTTGGCCTTCGATCCAGGAAGTAAAATTGGGAGATAGTAAAACGAACGAGCAATTATCCAAAGGGTAATTCTAATAGGTATATTGTACTTCCGTACACTTTGCAATTCCTGGTGACCTGTAACCTGTTACTGAGGTCTATGGTACTTTCACATCGCGGTTGTGTATAGGCAGGGTTTCGTAACTGTGACTAAATCCAAAAGGTATGGAAGAATCAAAGAGAAAGGGATTGAACTTGTGTCCCAATTGGAAGTTTCGTGTTCAGTGTGTTAGTGAAATAGGGATTTACATTTCATTGTCGATTGAAGTGTCGAAATTTAACTCGCAGTTCGCAAAAGGTTGGGCCATTTGCATCGTATCGACACGAAATGCAAATTATTACCTGAAAAATGGCCAAATATGAACAGGTTCATAAGTTTTGTTCTCCTAGTTGTATGATGTGTTTCTTCACTTCTATGACCCTCTTTGAAGGATATCTCTCATGACAGTTCTGTTTAGGGCGAGGCCACACGGAATCCATAAATTGTACCTTAAATGGACACTGGCACATTCAAACAATGTGGAAGTAAATTACGAGTGATGTCATTGATGCGTGCTTGTACGCCGGCCGTCCATTCTAGAATACGATCGTCGCATATGATTAGCTTCAGTATTCGCATCACACAGTTGTACACAATGAGAACATAGAAATGAGGTGTTCAGTGAAATCGATGTCATCGAATTTCATTTAAAGATATTTGAAGGTTAATTACGTAAAGAAATAGTTGAAAGAGGTGTTGAGTTATGTGCAGTGGCGCACTCAAGGGGGGGAGTTGTGGCTTCATCTCTTTTTTCACAGAAGCCTATATAGTTTTTAATTATTTTCTATTGTAACGAAATTGAGTGGTTGGTCTTAAGTTAGGGTCCCGACGGTGTTAGGATTTTCGACATGTAGGTAGCTAAGTCGAATTCAGTAGCTGTCTGGTGGAGAATTCTTGCGGCCGGCTGCTCTGATCGGTGGTTTTCCGTATTTTCATCAAACAGAGTCTAATCAACATCAGGCGAATGCCGGAGCAGTACCCTAACAATCGGGCCACGGACCGCGGGCGATCTTTCCTACCTTTTCCTTGTCCTATCCTCACCCGTTACACACACTCACACTTGCATGCATTACACTACCTCAAATGGCGGGAGACCGGTTGGGAGCTTAGCGCTTGTCACAACTGGGGCGGTGACCCGCTGAAGGGAGATACCTGGTCGAGGAAAACTTCGCTAGCGGACGGTAGGTCGGCGCTGATTCTCCCTATCCCGCAGGGAAAGATCACCACCACCACCACAAGCGGTAAACATGGACTACACTGACGAAACTAATGGCCTTAGCAGCTGACGCTCCCGGAATCATAAATTAATGAATCAATCATAATAACGAAATTAATTAAACATCTCAATTGAATAGGTTAAACTTAATTGCAAATAAAAAATAAAATTGAAATTCAGGACACATAAAAAATACTTAATCAGAAATCCTCTAGTTGGCTGGCCTACAGAAAAATCGAAATATCCCTTACAGAAAAACCTGCTTGCGTCACTGCCAAAATTGGAAAGTTTTGCAATGGCATGTTACAGGATTGAAATTTGACACAGCACTCACAGTTCCATGAAATTTACTTCCTTTTCGAAAAATCTCTGAATGATAATGCATATGCCTCAATATTCCTCTTTATCATTCAAAGTTTCTCAACAAGTACACAAATGTAGACCTTTCAAACATATGGGTTGAGGCTTTTATATACACATAATTTAAACGACGACGCTCCAAATGTATTTCTTAAATAAAATAGTTCAGAAAAACTAATGAAATATTCCGAGGGTACAATTTTTATTATGTCACTACTTTACTTATTTTCCATTCTATATACTTATATTCCAATTCTAATTTGAGACTAAATCTAGAGTTAAGCTGTGGTCAAAAATTATTTTCTAGAATAATGTTTTAGTATAGTAGAGACATAATAAAAATTGTGCCCTCGCAATATTTCATTAGTTTTTTCTGAACTATTTTTTTTTTAAGAAATACATTCGGAGCGTCGTCATTTAAATTATGTGTATATTAAAGCCTTAACCAATACTTTTGAAAGGTCTATTTGTGTAGTTGTCAAATATTGCAGAAGTCCGATGGAAAATGTAAAAAACAGAAATATTTAATAATTCCAGTTTTTCTTACAAAAACACTTTACGTCATACTTCAAAATTTGAATTAAATTTTACGTTTTCAGATTTTATTCAAAATATACAAACTCCCTCCAGGAACCTCCGGCGGAAAAAATTTAGCGAAAGAGATTGAAAACTGACTAGTTGAAACTGGAATACAAAAAATCATTATTTGTAATATAAATTTCTCTGATCTTATATTGGAACGTTTCATGAAATTTCACTAATTCGTGTTGTCACATGTTTCTGCAGTAAATGTAGACTAGTGAAATATTTTTACGTACCAACGATACGGTATGTAGGTCATTTAAGGACACAGCTTTTAAGCACACTACTTTAAGGATCCAGATTATTGAGATTTTTTTCGTAGTTTGGAAACTGTAAAACCAAAACGGTTGTCAGGATCTCTTCACTTGTGGAGAAACCGAACTGGTGGTGCTTCATTGGGTCATGACTCTGGAATTCGGCATGTCGCCCGCTTTGTGTTCCTTGTTGCACAGTGTTGCAGTAACGTTATGGACATAATGCTTGATCAACGTGGAACGTGTAGGCGTCAGTTTACGTCATGAGCGCGGAGTTCGTCAACAAGGAGACTCTGCCGCAGTCACCGACTCAGTGAGAGGCGAACAAAGGCGCGTTGTGCTGGCGCTGTGTCTCTGCGGTTGCATTCCCTGCGTTCCACTGCAGTCGCGCTTTAAACTGGGTGGAGGCGGTGAAAGGGGTCACCGACCGAACGGCAGTAACACCTCCTTTGTGTCGAGGTTCAGCCTTCACGATGCAGTAACGAAAGCCTCATAGCACGGTAGATTTTCGACGAAATGCTTTACATGTGAGTGTCTGCGCTTGAAACGATACCATAAAAACGTACGTCTGAAGGTAATGACATAGTAGGAAATATATAGGACAATTTAACGATACCGTGAGAGCTTTTACTTCAAATTTTTATAATCTGATGTGTTTAAAAAAACAAATTTTAACAGAATAAGTATTTGAGTAAACTTGGTTTATTTAATTTAGTCATAAAGGGAAGTTGGTATCTTAATGTCCAATAATATGTTACTACAGTACCTGTGATCACATACTGATGACAAAAAAATTGTGTCTAGACGCCAAAAACTGTGCCCAGACATAACCTGTCATATTTTGATTTTGTATTTTACTTAAAATTGGAATCATATCAAATCCAATATTACATACAATGATACAGAAACTTTACCTACTCGAGAAAGTTACTTTATGAACTTCTATCGGCGCTCATGAGTTAATAGTTTCCTCTCGTCAATAAAGTAACTTTTTATCATTTTTTTAAATTAATTACTATTTTTCTGCAACTGACATGCAAACTTGGGTGGAAAAAGGGGAAATCTAGACGTTTATGAACCTTAAGATGTACGCATTTTTAAGTGAAGAGAGTACAAGTAATTAATTACCGAATTTCATAATTAAAAAAATAATTTCTTGTTTACGATTCGACAATCTTGGTGAAAGCTTATTTTGTTGGTTTGCTGACTGATGCCTTTTAATTAAAATATACCCACAGACGGACTGAAAAACCGCAAGTATGAAACACTTCATTCCTTCACCGTTAATTTGTGACGATACCAGCTGACGAGATTTCTCGTGAGGATTTCCCCGAGGTCTTTGTCGGTCGTCACCCACCCACTGACCTCCTTCCATTGTCATCGCTGAGCGTTCTTCGCCGCTGCCGTCTTCATTGAGAAGAGACCCCGCTACGAATTATTAATAAACTAATTTGTAGGCCTCTCTAGACTGGGCAGAACCATTATGCTGGGGAAGACAGTTAATTAAGAAAAACAGTAGCTGCTTTATGTTTAGAACAATGCATTACATTTTTTCGTAGTCTATAAATATAAACGAAACATTATGTCATGAATTTAAGCGTAGGAGATCGGCATGTATTATGTGAATGAATATTTTTAATTCAGTTTTGGCAAATACATTCATATATGTTCATCAGTAGTTTCAAAATGAACCCAAAATAGTAATTCAAAACTCTGAGATGCTCCTTAAAATTATAAACTAAAGAAAGGAAAGTACCCATTAGTACATTATTAAAAGATACAACATTATTCTTTCCAAAATTTAATATAACACGATGTACATTACATCCAAAGTTGCAGTATTTCAGTAATCGCAGATATGCCTCAAGCATTGTAGTCCAAGAAGCCCGCCAAGACAGCAATTATGTGTAAAAACGAAACAAATAGCAACATATAACAATTAAAAAGTAACTGTAAGTAATTACGCACTTTCTCTTGAATACATGAATATATATACATACATATATGTATATATGTATATGTATATATGTATATGTATGTATGTGTATGTATGTATATGTATATATGTATATGTATGTATATGTATATATGTATATATATGTATATATGTATATGTATATATATATATATGTATATATGTATATGTATATATATATATGTATATATGTATATATGTATATGTATATATGTATATGTATATATATATATATATATATATATATATATATATATGTATATTCATAATCATCTATGGCAGAAAAAGGAATGAATTTTAGGTGTAAAGTGTTCTCATTCTAGAGTGCACAATGGAAGTTCCGACCATCCACCCAACCAGTCATATCTCCAGAACATTCCGCCCTTCCGTCCTCGACATCGCTGACTCCTTAACCCCATCCTGTCCCTTTGCGTTCTCACCCCAACGCCAGCTTCACCCAGGACCGCCCCGACCACACCCCCGCGAATTTGTTGAAGCCACCGATTCCGCTGTGCCGTTTCCCATCGTAGTCGTAATCTCCAAAATCCCTTAGGTCAGTGTTCCTGCGCCTTCCTCGCTGGTCGTAGGGACGTAGGGAATTTTGAAGACAGACTCGTTCCCTACGCTTTCAAACAAGCCCTCACTCACCTCAGTTGGTGTTACACGCTTAGTTCTTGACGTGTTATGATAGTTTTTCACATCCAATCTTAACAAGACTTGGAAATCTCATTGACATCTTCGCGGTTCAAGTCTGAAGGATATTGTCGAACGTTGACATAAGCTTTTAATAAGCACTCCTCTCTCTCTCTTTCTGTGAGTGACACATCCGAATTAGTGATCGCGATGCCCAACCAGTTCATCAACCTCTTCTTCTCAGAAATGTCGAATATTTCTTCCATTCGTTTTATTCCACAATAAGCTTAGAGTATTATTTCCAAATATTCTCCTGGTGTGTTCGAAATAAGTATTAATATTTGTAATTATAAAATAAGGTTTTGTTACTGAAAAGTAGATTTACACTAATTAATACCAGAGCAATTGGGCCTCATTGTTATTTTAAGAAGATATTGTAATAAAAGAATTAAAAACATTCGTCAAAAAATTCGAAGTATGTACGATTCAAACAATATTTAGAATTTTGTAATGACATACGTCCAATTTTTTCTTGATGGATAGAAGAAAATTGATAATCACAACACAATAATGCATTTATAAGATACATATTCATTCTTTCTTCCCAATTAGTGTTAATAATGTTAATAACATTAGTAAAATGAAGATTACTGACTATAGTATTATTTATTAGTTGATGAAAAGCTGAATACAGCTGATCATGCGAAAGTGCCTCTTATATGTAAAATTACTAGAAGTGACTTTTCGATATAAATTCTTAATATTGAATTTGAAATAATTAGTTTTTGTGGGAGAATACGCCTATTCTTAAAGCCAACAAATGTACCATCTTATAATTGAAAATTAGAGTATATAGTGCATACATCGTAAACTTTATAGAATATTTCTGAACTTAAAAATACAATAGCAAACTTGAGGCGTTTGCTATTTTTCAACACCTAAATCGAAAAAGGTTTTCGTATTTTAAAAACGGAGTGGCGAAAATTTTATTCGTTCACAAGTTGGATCAGAACGTTCTTCCGCATTATGAAATGAATGAATGATTTGATGGATACGTGTTCATGAACGCGGATGAATTAATGATTGAGAGAGAGGCAGGTGAATGGATGAACTGCGAGAAATTCTGTCCCCCATGCTTAGGCCCCCACGAATTCGACATGCATGGGCCGGGTTTTTAACCCCGATCCCGCATGGAGGTGGCGAGAGGTCGCCATCGCTACACCACGGATCACCATCGACAAACAACATTACAAACAACCACTTAGTTTCCACATTGCAATTGCTATTTCTGGAAACGTAAAATGATCCTCAGCCGTTCCACGAAAACTTTTGTGGTTGACAAAGCAAGTTCTTCTGAAGTTTCCTCGTGGATCTCCAATTTCCCCCACCGCTCGCTCCATTTGTGCTTCATCATTCACCTCATCGTCATGATTACAACCACCTACTCGTTATATTAATCATTCGTGGGTGCGTAAATGACTTTGTTGAACTATTAAAGGAGGCTTAGACTCCAACATAGTTATTGTACCATTTGTTTAAATTGTTCACACCGAGAAGTGGACTCTCAAACGTTCCAAGGAAGCCGGCCGTTAAGTGTACCATTTCGTCTTCTATTTCATTGCAGTATATCGATATTGTAACAGAATATTACGAGGTAGTCGGTATTTATTTACCAAGGAACTTACAAGTGCGAGACAAGATCATTTGAACCCGTTAACGTCCGAGGCACGTACAATATTTAATTTTTTATCTAATTTTAATAATTTTACCTAATTTGTTTATTTACTAATTAGCTAGAAGTTAACTTGACTCCGTTTGTCTTTACATATTTCCCTGCAATAATCCCCTTTCACAATTCGTTTCATAAGAACACGTGTAGCATCATTCAACTGTTTTCGTATTTCCGTCGTAATCACGGTCCTCTCGATCCAGTTACGTTACCCAGTGTTTGTGAAGCTCCGTCTCGAAGCCAGTAACAAGCACCAACGTATCAGTATCAACGAGCGCACGCCTCCCAGCTGGTGGCGTCCTCCGCGTCCGCGTGCCCCCCGAGTAGCTGTCGCCTGCGGCGCCGCACTCACCGCTCGTCCAGGAGGCTGCTGCTGCTGCGCCCGCGCTTCGCTGCGCCGCGTGGCGTCGCGTCGTCCTTGATCGGCGGATCCGCCCCAGCGAGTGGCGGCGCGCGCGCCCGAGAGCTGCTCGCCCGGCTGGCGCGGCCCCTTCCACGGCGACGGCGGCGAGGCGGAGCGCGCGCCCCGGCAAAACTCTTCCGCGGGCCATGTGAAAGCGACAGTCTCCTCCTCCACCGCCGCCGCCGCCGCCGCCGCCGGGGCTGCAGGCGGAGGCATCGTTGGCTGGTGTACAGGCACGGCTGGATCAGGGCATCAATTGATGTTACTGGAGTGCCTCTGACCGGGAGGTCCTAGGGTTCCTCTCCCGACGGTGGCAGGATTTGATTTTCGACACTAGCTAGGTTGGTCGAATTCAGCCGCTGTCTGGGGGAGGGGTTTCTAGCTGCCGACTGCTCTGATTGGTAGATTTCCGTGGTTTCTCCGATCAGTACGAAGCAGATGTCGGAGCAGTACCCTAACAAACGGGCAACGGACCGCTTGCGATCTTTCCTTCCTCTTCCTTGTCGTACCCCCACCCCGTACTTACACCCACTTACATGCACCACTCGTCGTCGCCTCAGCCTGAGGGTTTTATTGTCTCCTTTAAAGTCATAGTCTATATTGTGGTTGACATCACAGTTGCCATCGTCTTAACCGCCACGGTCGCCACCAATACCGTTGACGCAGTCTCCCACGTCGGTCGTCTCGGTCATTGACTTCAGCGCCCTCGTTGTCTCTGTCGCACCTAGTAGTTTCAGTTGACGTCCTTGTCTTCGTTGCGGTCGGATTAAGTACCACGCGTCTCCGTCTTACATGATTTCAGTCGCTTCTGCCTCGTTCTTACCGTAAATGCTGTCTACGCTTTCATCATTCACCTCTATCATACTCGAAATAACCATTCAAATTACTGTCGACTTCATTGACAGTCAAATTCGTTTCCGATCTCGTCCGATTTACCATTTTTCGTGCTGCTTTCGTCGTCTTTACCAGCGTTGATGTCTCCACTCCAATTGTCGCTTCTGTAGTCGTTAACAATGGGAGTTGCCGTCTTGTTTTAGTTTACGTGCTTCCGTCGTCATTCATGTTTCAAATTGTCGTCGCATACTTTGACGCTGAGTTTGCTGCCTATTTGCCGGTGGGCGTATAGGTAAATGTTTTCACATGCGAATTTGTAGTACAGAATTTACATTTGAAGGGCTTGTGCCTGAACAAGATAAGTCACACTAGCCACGTGAAGATTACCGTAATTTGTAAAAGTATTTAAACCGGCTTCGGTGCAAGTGTGGGTTATCTTTTTTTTATGTACACATATATTCTTCACATTCATGAAGAGCTTGGGCCAATAAGATACAATCGAACAAAATCGAGATATTAACACACACAAATAGCGGGAGGCCGGCTGTGGGTAGTATGACTTATGATGTCATTGCAACAAGCCTTTTATGTATTGTACAAAAAAACATACTCTGCGCTTCTGAGTTCTGTAAACGTATCCCCTCGATGGGAACCGTAGATCGGCTCTCGCAAGATCAGTCGCGCGGCATGTTGAAATGCGGCCGCTCCAGCATGTGCGAAAGAATACGCACACAAGTTTGAGGTCTCCTCTTGTGCCACCTTTGCGTGGCTCTGTTTTTCCTTACATAGAGTGTCTCAATAATAAATGTTCCAAGTTTGTAGGGCATGTACTCGGGTAAAAAATTATCATTTTTTTTACCAATGAGCACTTGGTGGGAGCGTACGTATAACGAAGTTACAAAAGCGATATTCGCCATTTTTTCTAAGTAGCTCATTATGCACTGGTGTCTTGTCACGTCAAACCACACCTCGTCACGTCAAACCATACCCAGCCATGTCTCGGTACTCTTCGAGACGCGAAACCATACATCCCGACATAACATGCCGCGTCTGTTCACACTTCGTCCGTGACACCTCATCTGTCTCATCACATCTCGTCATATCAAACCACACCTTGTCACACCCGTCACGTCAAACTACACCTTATTACGTCATACCACGCCTCGTAACGCCACGTCACACCACACCTAGCCACGACTCGCCACATCCGTTCTCGTCACACTACACCCGTTCTCGTCACACCACACCTGGTTTCGTCACACCAAACCAGGTCACGTCACACCACACTTCGTGTCTGCACAGCCTGTCTCGATACACCTCGTCCATGACAGCTCGTTTCGTCACACCCCGTCTTGTCACACCACACCTCGTCATGTTATACCCCCCCTCACGTCACGTCACATCGTCCGTCATCGCACACCTTGTTACGTCACGTCACATCACACCTCGTTACGCAATGTCTGGCGTGACGTGAGAGGACGTGGTGTCACGTCACATCACACATTACGGAACGAGTTGTGAAGAGACATGACATGATGAGGTGTAATGCGACGTGACGCGAGGTGAGGTATAACCCCACACCTCGTCAAGTCACATCGTCGAGGCGTCATTTTATATAGAATTGCTACTCCTCCTCTCGTCCTGTTGCATCATATCACATAACTTCCATACGTCATGGTACATCACATCGTCACGTCACATCAGTTTCATTATTTCTACTGCTTTCGCTCATTTTTGCAAGAATAATTTAAGTATTTGTGCCCATCGCACCGTTGTCGTAGGCTTTGTTCTTGTCGCCGCCATCGTCCCCATCACTGCCGCAGCCGTGAGCGCCGCGGGGCTCGGGCGGTGGGCGCTCTCAAGAGGCGACCCCGACCCCTTCCGCGCAGATAACGACTCAGGAACTGCGCGCCGCGGAGAAATGCGTTAATGACACGCGCGTTTTTTTTCAAGAGGGAACTCGACGCGTGGCGTAACGGCTACCCGAAAGAAGGTGGAGCGTAAGAAGTTGTTTGCCGTGTAAAGTCTTCTGCGAACGCTGCTTCCTTTCGACATATTCACCCAAGCGCCAAGGACCCTCTGAAGAAATGTAAAGAAATAACGCTCTAAGATTATTGTTTCGTTAATGATTTTTTTAGCCAACAAAGATCTGAGGGGCTGTAAAGAAATAATACTATTACACTGTATTTGTTTTTTGACTTTCTGAAGTCATCTAACCTATAACAAAATTTTGTAGTAGTGGCATAAAACAGTTTAGGTAACGCTTGTTTGAACGGCTTGCCTATGTTCGATCCACGAGTCTTAAATAACTGGTGTATTTCAAATGATCTAATTTTCTTCGTTGCTTGCTTACCACAAAGAATAATATAAAAATCTCTCAAGTTTCTATCTTACTTCAATTGCTGAAACTTAATAAAATATTGGAGACGCTTGAATATGTCACAGGTGAACCCAGCGCTCCGGCCGATGACCGTTATAAATAATGCGAGAAAGTATGTGCTCTCGTAGCACCACTAGTTTTTTTGATGAGGGATTTACTTCTCTAGATTTTCAACGTTCACATCATCTAGGTTTAAAACCCTCACCGCGTTTTAGATTTTCAACCCTCCTAGTATCTAGATTTCATTTAACCCGTCGAAAAATGTCCAGGTGAAAGAGACCGGTCTCCCATCGCCCCGGCCTTACGCAAGGAACGGAGGAACCTGAAGGGAAAGGATCTCACGCGGTGCGATAGGCACAGGTTGATGCGGCGCTTGCCTGGATTAGATTGGAGGTAATTTTAGAAACGACCGACCAGAGCGACCGAACTCTTCAATTCCTTCTAGGCTAGGCCGGCTTGGTCCCGGGTACTTTGTAGACAACGATAATCCTGCGGCAGTTAGGACTCTACCAAGGACCACTCTGTCGAAAGAGTTGCTGTTGCATCTCCGCAATGGCACACGCTTTCGAAACCGGTACTTCGGTTCCTCATTTTATAGTGTAGTAGCTTGTCTTTGCGGAAACTCATCGGTTCGCAAAAACACTTTTATGATATAGGGAGATGGTAATGATCCTTTAAAAATATTAGCATAAAGTATTGCTCTTCATGTAGTTGAAATCGGCGCAGGGCTTAGACAAAACATAAAGTACATAATGTATAACATTCTTGAAATGTGAATAGAAAAAAAGAAACTAAGAAAATTTCAAGAGTTGTGTAATATTTACAAACAATTATTTTAATGATTTGATGACAATAAAGTGGAAATCATAAAATATCTCAAAACCCAATAATAGAAGTCCTCCAAAAGTTCTGAACCTTCAATTAAAATCACTTCATAAAAATCTTAACTCAACTTACATTTTATCCTCGCAAACGCGAGCTACTTGAATTCATAGTAGCGAAATCCAGCTGTAAAATTACTCGGGTGTTGTAAAGTGAAATAAAGACGTTGCAACAGTCCAGTAAAAATACTCGTTTGGCTTTGTGGACTTCCGGCAGCAGTAAATGTATACACACGCACACCCACACACTTACATGCATCGCATTGAAACACACATGTACAAACAAATCTTTTATATTGTGTATAGATGATGTACACCTGATGATTACGTATATTTACCCTTTTATTTCACACCAACACGAGTCTTTCATTCCAACACCATTACAAGAGGAATCCGGACTAACTAGTTATATAATTTGTAATACGTGTACACGTATATAAATCCACGAATGTAGTACCAACTGAAACAAAAAATATTGGTGAGTAACTGTACTTGACATTTCTTTTGCCATTAACAGTGCGCAACTTTCATTGGTGAAGAACGAGGTCACATTCACTTGAAGTGGCTCGCATGAGTTGAGAGTGAATGCGACCGACGGAATTAGCCTTTGAATATTGATGTTATTACCCACTATTCACCTAAATACCTGCTTCTCTTGCACTCGTACGCAATTTGCATTACTAAGAGCAACTGGAAGAACGGTCGAGATAAATCCGGTAAACAACTTCTGCTCGGTGTCACTCACGCGAGACGTGCGTGCGTGTGGTGGGAGCAACATATAAAGACGTTTTTCGCGGTGCGTGTGGTGCTATGGACAACACACTTGCGTGACAAGATTCCTTTCGCCTTTCACATCGCTTTCATCTGAGTTCGGCGGACGTTCTTGACAATGCAGACAATTTGGTGGTTTGTGTTTCGGTACAAGCTCTCTAATTGATTATTACAAACTTCACTAGCAATAAGTTAGAAACAGTGTTTCTTTGGAGTTTTAAATGTCTTCATAATTGCAAGGTAACTTTGCAAGGTGAGCAATGTTAAATCGAGAGTAATATTAATAAAATAGATTTTCTTTTCAACGATTTCAACAGAAATAATGAAGTATAGGTAATTTCTTTCTTCAGGTTTGCTTAATCTGGTTAATTTGATACGTTGCAGTTCTTAACTGATTGTGATGACTTTTGATCAATAAAATTCATTAGCTGATTGGAATTTTTATATTCTTGTTGTTACACTGCAGCATGGTCAAATATGTATCATCAAACAGTCCGTACATCGCGTAATTAATTGTATCATGGTTCATACATTTTCCATGAAAAAATCGTTAAAACATATTCACACAAAAAGAAAATACAGAATACAAAACTCATCACCTTAAGAATATTATTTGTGATAAACAGTCATAAGTTAGGTGAAAAATTAATCTATGAAATTAATTATTTTTGTGATCTTTATTGCCTCTTAAAATTTGTTTTATTTTAGTACTGTTGTAACAGCAATGAATCGTTTTGGCAGAAATCACAGAAGAATACATAATATGCTATCAGATTTTTTGTGTCGCGACATCCCTAGCTTTTTTTTCATGTGGTAGAATTAAACTACTTTCTTTGCGCCAAGGCAGCATACGAATTAGGCATCCGAGCTCTTGGCGCCTCGCATTAGAAACCTAGATACTCGTACCAATCCGGGATTATTCCTCGCTGAGCGGAACCGCTCTGCGGTAGCCATGCGGTGGAACGAACTCCTCACCGGAGGAGAGAGGCCTCAATGACCGCACGGGCGCCGCGCTGGCCCGCGCGCCTCGGAACAACAGCAAGCCGTCACGACTGGACGGGCAGCTTCCACTCTTCCTCTGTTTCGGAGGTACCTGTTAATGCGCTTCGCCCACCATGCCCCGCCCAGCCACGCTACGTCCGCCCCGCACAGCCCCGCACAGCCCCGCTTTGCTCCTAACCCGTCCCGCCCCGCTCGCCCCTCTTTGCTCTGCCATCCACCACCGCCATCCATCCGTTCTTCCCTCCCTCACCCTGGCGAGCTCTGCCCTACTTGCCCCATCCCTATACTGCTGCCCCCCGCCCAGCTCAGCCCAGCTCAGCTCAGCCCCGCCCAGCGCAGCCCCGCCCAGCGCAGCCCCGCCCAGCGCAGCCCCGCCCAGCGCAGCCCCGCCCAGCGCAGCCCCGCCCAGCGCAGCCCCGCCCAGCGCAGCCCCGCCCAGCACAGCCCCGCCCAGCACAGCCCCGCCCAGCACAGCCCCGCCCAGCGCAGCCCCGCCCAGCGCAGCCCCGCCCAGCGCAGCCCCGCCCAGCGCAGCCCCGCCCAGCGCAGCCCCGCCCAGCGCAGCCCCGCCCAGCGCAGCCCCGCCCAGCGCAGCCCAACCCCGCCCAGCGCAGCCCCGCCCAGCGCAGCCCAACCCCGCCCAGCGCAGCCCAACCCCGCCCAGCGCAGCCCAACCCCGCCCAGCGCAGCCCAACCCCGCCCAGCGCAGCCCAACCCCGCCCAGCGCAGCCCAACCCCGCCCAGCGCAGCCCAACCCCGCCCAGCGCAGCCCAACCCCGCCCAGCGCAGCCCAACCCCGCCCAGCGCAGCCCAACCCCGCCCAGCGCAGCCCAACCCCGCCCAGCGCAGCCCAACCCCGCCCAGCGCAGCCCAACCCCGCCCAGCGCAGCCCAACCCCGCCCAGCGCAGCCCAACCCCGCCCAGCGCAGCCCAACCCCGCCCAGCGCAGCCCAACCCCGCCCAGCGCAGCCCAACCCCGCCCAGCGCAGCCCCACCCAGCGCAGCCCCGCCCAGCGCAGACAGGTTTGTCTCCAATTGCAACGACCATGGCCACTAATAGATTTCTCAGGATATGTCAACCGTAACTCAAGTGTGTTCTTGTTATACTACGCCAGCATAACCGATGAGTCGAGACAAAGCTACAGTTGCGTACTCGTAATTTGATGCGAAGGTAGGGTTTCACTTCATCACGGCGGATAGCATAATGAGATAGGGATTGAAAATTGGAAAGGGAATAAGCAATATAATCGCTCGCACGGAATGTGCCCCGTTGCTCTTCTCTGGTCTGGAAGTGATGAAGAAAAAAATCACGAAAATTATCAGAGCGGTCTCTTCGCGAATTCCAACAATCGCCACAAACTCACTGAACACATCAAGCAAACATCTCTCATGTGACTGTGATCGTACTTCTTGGTCAACGTCACGCCGCTCCACGGTATGGTCTCGATACGTTCACTGCAGCGACAAAGGCTTTCTCCGGATACGTTCTCTTAAGGATAACACATAGCGTGCTGCCAAGCTTCTGTATCTCTTTTTGTTGCCTCAACACACGTAGCGACCGAAGTCTGTCAAGTGACTATTAAAAGCCGTGAATAGCAAATTGGGCTTCTCCTCTCTTACGAGGCGAATTTCGCACTGCGCGTTGTTCCCGGCGCTCTCCTCCGCGCGCGCGGCACAAAAAGAAGCCGTCGCCGGCCGGGGCGGCGGCCGCTCGTCAGCCGGCGTGAAAACGAAACGCGACCTCCGCGGCCGCGCGCGAGAGAGAAACGGGGGGGCGGGGGGGACGCGGGCGGCGCCCCAGGGGGCCCGCGGGCAGCGCCGCGACGCCCAGCCCCCTCCCCCTCCCCCTCCCTCTCCCTCTCACCACCACGCTCGCTCGCTGCGCTGCACCGAAAGGCTTTCTCCGGGTACCGGCCCTTGGAGGTAGAGCAGACGGAACGTGTGTCAGCCACGGCGCGCTACGACCGACTTCGGTGGCTCAGGGGCGTCACTTCATGTTCCTGCAACAATGACTTCGACCACGAGGTCCTAGGGTTCGGGTCCCGACGGTGACAAGATTTTCGCTACTTACGCCTTACCTAGGTCGAATTCAGTCGGTCTGGAGAGGAATTCTAGCGGCCGGATGATGATGATGCCTGCTCTGATTGGTATTTTCCAATCAACATCAGGTCTATCAGGTCCGATCAGCATCAGGTGAATGCCGGAGCAGTACCCTACCAAATGGGCTACGGACCGTACGCGATCTTTCCTTCCTCTTCCATGTCTTCTTCTCATGCCTTACACACACATACATTCCCACACAATTCGGGAGACCAGACAGGATCTTATAACTTGTCCCGGGTGTGGCGGTACCCAGAAAATGGGAGATACCTGGCTGGGAAAACCTCCCAACCTGACGGGTAGATCTTCTCCCGCTGGATAGCAAGAACCGGTACCGATCACCGCAATCTCCCGCAGTAAAAGCCATCACTACACTTTCAGGACTAATGATATTGTTTTCGACATGACTTAACTAGGCGAAGCGCAAGGCGAAATTATTATTTTGCCTTCCATGCCACAATTCTGTGGCACATATTCCTGAGTTAAAAACAACTTGCATAATGAGGGATTCAACATCACTGACTTCGGTTACACCGCTTCAATTACCTGAATTGTAACTGATTTTCAACATGTGCTGTGAGGATTTAACATTGGATGGAGAATCAATAATTTGGAAATCATTAGAGGTGAATTTCTTTTTATTTTACGCCGAGTATTAGATGCAAAGTAATGTTTTTTTCAGTAAAATGCTCCCTTTCCGGTCAGCTGATCTTTCAAAGAGTATGTTTTTTGTTTTTTTTTCAATTTAAGGTCGCATCAATATGTAGCTCATTAGCGACCACTATTAGATTTAACGTTATGGTAACTGAAGATATGATATGGTGATGATAGGGGGTGAAAGGACGAACTGAAATGGCTGAGTCGGGACTCGAACCCGTGATCCTTCGGCCCGAGATCGCTACCGTACTACTGCCTTAGCGATCTCGGCCAGCGGGTCGGCAAAGAATGTGTTGTCATCGAGTGTCTCAGCGTTCAGATGCCCAGTCGCTGCTCCAAAAGGCCTTCTTCGTGTAGGCTGCCCCCTGAAGCAAGAGATGTGATTGCGACGAGCACGCAGCATTCGCTTAAGATCGTTTATCTGCTTCTGCTTCTCTGACAGAAAGTAGGTCAGCAAGTTTCAGCAACTCTGTACGTGGCATCAGAACGAACGTGAATTCAACCGCTTGAAACAAGAA
This sequence comes from Gryllus longicercus, assembly GCA_038098605.1. Lineage (NCBI taxonomy): Eukaryota > Metazoa > Arthropoda > Insecta > Orthoptera > Gryllidae > Gryllus > Gryllus longicercus. The sequence goes on from JAZDUA010000085.1 coordinate 3,187,456, forward strand.
TAAGAAGATTCATGTAACAGTATCAAAATTGAGGAGAACGCACGCAAAATTAGTGTATCTTATAATCTTCTTTTTAGTTTATTTATTTATTTAAGGTCTCTTTTCAACAACTGGGTCGTAAGCGACCACGAGAATCAATTTATAATTTACACAAGAATATACATTTTTTATAGTTATGCCATTATACAATTATATACTGTTCATACAAGCTTATAAATGGTCAAAAATTATTACTATTGTGGGTACTTACATACTGGGGATGGGTAAACATATTTATTTACATTACGTAAATTTTGATATTAACATGTTTGAAGAATTATTGTATATGAGATATAGGTAAAGGAGGGTCTTTATATTAAGGTCTCAACTTTTACAACTCAAGTTGTAAGACTTTTATACATTCTTCTGGGGAGGAGAAGGAATTATATAGAAAGTCTTTTAAATTAAATGACTCTCCTTATAATATCTTGCATTTCCAAGCATAATACAATTTCTTTGATTGCTACCACAGGCCACTATTAATAAATTGCTCATGGCATGGAGTATGGGGGAAAATATGAAGATTTTACGGGGTTTCTCGCGCCACAATCCCATTATGAAAATAACCATACATTATATTGGTATGGAATTCATCAACATAGTGTTCCACTCTTTCGAGCCTCCTCCCAACTCTGATCCAAACGTTTCTCTGGATCTTATGTGTGAATGAAGCCATGTGCATAACAAGAATACTTTTGTTGTTGGACGGAGGTTATTGTCGTTTAAGTATTTCTCGAAATAATTTTCTTTCTCGTAATGAATATATTCCTCGTCAAAAGTGACAATTGGCAGCTTCTTCTCAGTTTTGTCATTTGTATGGTCTTCGCTTTCACAGTACACGCCGGGTCCACAAAAAGTTACGATCGGATAGAGGAGTGTGTTTGCATCGCCACGGGGTGCCACATCTCCTCGAACCCCGTCCCCTCCGCTGAGCCGAAAGGCTTTCTCCCGACGGCTTGGCCTTGGAGGCGAAGACTTCAGAACGAGTACCTGAAAAGAAGCACGTCGCACGCTCTTTACGTTCTGTAAATTTTGGGCGTAGGCAGGTGCCAACGCTAGGGAGACGAGCTTTAACATATTTTCCCATGTGAAGGAAGAGTCAAAGGGACATTTTTGGATCTTTTATTAAATCTGATCAATTGGACTTAGTTGCAAAAGGAAGAAACTTAAAAATTAGATGAAATTAGACGACTTGTCGAACTTTACGTAGAGTAACAAAATATTTCCACACTATTTACATTACCAAATTGAAGTAAGTATAAGGCTTAACAAATGTCTTCATTAGATACCTAATTTTAATTTCATCTGAGTGAAGGTGAATCCTGGCCCTAATCGGTAGTTTTCGGGGGTTCTCTGATCACTGCCAGGTGAATGCTGGTGAAAAGCTGCGTAGTGAAAAGCGAGCACGCTGACCAAGAGCTAGCCACGAGCCTCCACATTATTTAATTTAGTGGTCCTAAATTCACCCGGGGCTAATGGGAGAAAGCCAGGAAACCGACCTGTCAGAGCAATACCTTAGAATGTTCGTCTTGAAAGTAGCATCGTCCGATTGAGACATTTTTGGGGAGGAAAATGCTACGCGATTGGAGATTTAGCCAATTTTCTTCGTGATATTATGCTTCAGTTGCAGACTCCCAGAACACATTTAGAACGGGGACTATCTTTGGAGGCATGTAATAACATGTCACTCCGGGTTATCTAAGCGTGGGAAGGTGATAGACGACACTTTTGTATAACTGTCACACTCGGGCTCTGTGTGTGACGTCTCGATAGCCAATTGCTCAACTGTCACTGCTAACGAACACCAGGTGACATCATGTTAAAGAACGGAAGGGACGTTGATTGGCGGCAGCCGATGCTTATGGACCTATTACCCGGGCGATCCATTCCCAATATGTGGTGCACTAGATGTACGCAGCTTTTCGTGGGGTTCTCTCATTTCCCTTGCCTATCATTCCATTATTTTCCTATCGTTATCGCTATCATACACGCATCATCGGGACAGGAAAAGGTGGCTCAGAGCATCAACTGATGTCAATGCAGTGCCTACGACTAGGTTCGAGTCCCGACAGTGGCACAATTACTCGACACTAAGTCGAGTAATGCAGCTATCTAGAGGAGAATTCTATTGGCCGGCTGCTGTGATCCGTAGTTTTCCATGGTCTCCACTATCAACAATGCCGAGGCCGTACCCTAACAAAAGGGCCGTGGACCATGCGCAATCTTTTATTACTCTTTCCAGCCCTATTCCCACGCCTTACTTGCACACACTTACACTTACATGCGCTACACGACCACACAAGCCGGGAGACCAGTCAGGAGCTTAGATCTTGTCCCGGCTGGGGCGGTGCCTCGCTGTTGGGAGATACCTGGTTAGGAAAAAACCCCTGCTAACTGACAGGAGGTCGGCACCAGATCTCGCCATCCAGCGGGGCAAGATCACCGCCACCTTCAATAATTAAACATATACTACACTTACGGAGCGAATGACCTTAGCAGTTGACGCGCCCGGAATTACTAGACAACCAATAAACGCATCCACGGGCCTCAGTGTCCTTAGCAGTTGAATGTCTCTTTACCTCAAACGAAAATATCAGATAAGATTATTGAATAAAATAAATTGAATTACGTGTTCTACACTTACTAATAATTAAACATGTACTAAACTTACAGAGCGAATGATCTTAGCTGATGACGCACCCGGAATATCTAGACAACCAACGCATCCACGGGCCGGAGTGTCCTTAGCAGTTGAATGTCTCTTTATCTCAAACGAAAATATAAAATAAGGTTTTTTTATTTATTTAAGGTCGCTTTTCAACAACTGGGTCATAAGCGACCACGAGAATCAATTTATAATTTACACAAGAATACTCATTTTTACAGTTATGCCATTATACAATTACATACAATTCATACAAGCATATAAATGGTAAAAATGTATTATTAATGTAGGTACTTACATAATTGGCATGGGTACTGGGATTTATTTATTTACATTACACGAGTTTTGATATTAACTACATGTTTGAAGGATTATTGTATATGAGATATAGGTAAAGGAGGGTCTTTATATTAAGGCATCAATTTTTGATGTTTTTAAAAGTTGTGAAACTTTTGTACATTCTTCTGGGGAGGAGAAGGAATTATATAGAGAATCTTTTAAATTTAAGTACTGTCTCATATGGGCTAGTTCAGGGCACTCCAGAATAATATGGGATGTAGATACTAGGGATCCACATTTAGGACAGGGTTCTGGGTCAGCTTTTGTTATTAGGTGAATGTGTGGGAGATTAAATAATCAGATAAGATTATTGAATAAAATAAATTGAATACCGTGATCCGGTCCTCTGTCGACGCGCCGTCGCGGCATGTGCGGCGCCGGCGCTAGAGAAAAGCGTGGCCGAGACGCCCGCGGCCGCGCGTCTACCGCTGCACCACGCGCCGCGTGCTTTCACCCACGCCTTTTTGGTCGCGTTGCTCGCGCACCCGCTTCCTGCCGCCCCGCCCCGCCCCTCCCCACTCTCTCCCCGCCCCGCCCCGCCCCGCTCTCTCCCCGCCCCGCGCCGTCCCGCCCCTCCCCACTCTCTCCCCTCCCCGCCCCTCCCCACCCTCTCCCCGCCCTGCCCCGCCCCTCCCCGCCCCACCCTCTCCCCGCCCCGCCCCGCCCCGCTCCTCCCCACTCTCTCCCCGCCCCGCCCCGCCCCACCCGAGCAGCCAGCCAATTGCACGTGCCAGCGACAAACATGCGTTGGACGGCGCGCGGGAATCTTCGGGTGAATGCGGGGAATTCCGTGGGTGTGGTTTAATTGAAAGTTGTTTAAGCTCACGTGTGATATTGATTGTTTTATCCAAATCGTATTAGTATGCGAGTTCCAGAATGTTGGAATAAATATTCTCTGAAAAATCTGATGATAAATATTGTTGGTAATATTTGTTTTTCACGAACAATTTTTTTTTGTTTATTTTTGGTCTTCTGGTTACTTAAATGATATATACATGTCTTCTGGGAGAAGAAAAAAATGTTTTATAATCGCTTTTATAAATATAGTCACGAAATATAATAACCAGAGCTTGGATTCTGATGATATGTTCTCTTTTCATTGGTGCATTTAAGACGTAGATAACTTGTAAGTGAATGTTTATCATGACATAAGGTGATAGAAATGTATAGTTTTGGGTTCATTTTTTGCCTTTCTTTAAAATTTTAAGCCTTTTTCAACCTTTCCGTCATTTTTATAATTTTTTCGCATTTTACCCCTTTTTGTGTTTTTTTTATTCGTGAATGTTTCATAAATTTACAGTGACTCACTAAAACAAAATTTTTATTCAATCATCATTTCATGACGAAATTCACTACTGGAATGGTCTGAAAATTAGACGGACTTAGAATCTTCGGTAACATCCTCAATGTTTCAAACCCGAAGGTTGGAAGACCGGAGCTAAGGATTACATTTCTTCCTAAAAAGAAGACTATATTAATCATAATCATAATCATATATATATATATATATATATATATATATATATATATATATATATATATATATATATATATATATATATAATTGAAAATCATTGAATCGGCAATAAAATTGTAAAACTCTTTGATTCATTGAAGTACTCACACGAGGTTTTGAGTTTTTTTAAAATGGGGTCATTTACCCCTTATTTTTACGTTTTTAGGTCATTTTCCTCTTATTTTTAGTCGTTTATTACGTCATTTTCAAAGAACGTTTGAGTCATCAGAAATCGAGCTCTGATAATAAGAAATTATAGTATTTTCGTATTATATACAAATAAACTAAGAGGAAATAAAGATAAAGCAAGAGCACAAAGCTAATGAAGTGAGAATAGTGGTTAAATAAACTAAAATTCATCTAAAAAGCAGTGGCAAAACTTGTAGAGCAAACTAAGTAAGATTAGTAGTTAGTAGTAAATTAGTGACAAAAACATGACGATAATAACCAGCATCTGACGTACCTCATCTCATTTGTAATGTGAGCTAACTCTGTTTTGAAACAGAGGTCTTTCCCCGATAGAGATTCGTGTAGGATTTATTTTATTTATTGCTCGCAAATAGACCGACTTGGGCCACGCGTGCATACGCCCTGAATTTTGTCGGGTCTAAGTACTATTATCTTAGTGGCGGGTGCTTGTTACTTTCATCTGGGGATCAGCGTTTTAGCTGGATACGATTTCCATCCCTCAGGTTTTTTAGCCTTGGGGGTATGGACGATGAAATGATGATAATGAGGGGTGAAAGGACGACACATACATACAAATACAATACATTTACGCCAGAGGTGGGACTCGAACCCGCGATCTTCTGCTCCGCTACCGCACCTCGGTGATATCGGCCATCTGATCGGCGTGGACTTTATTATAATCAAATATTAATAATAATAATAATAATAATTATAATAATAATAATAATTATTATTATTATTATTAATAATAATAATAATAATAATAATATTTGATTATAATAAATCAAATAATATAAATTAAAATAAAATAATAATAATTATTATTATTATTAATAATAATAATATTTGATTATAATAAAGTCCACGCCGATCAGATGGCCGATATCACCGAGGTGCGGTAGCGGAGCAGAAGATCGCGGGTTCGAGTCCCACCTCTGGCGTAAATGTATTGTATTTGTATGTATGTGTCGTCCTTTCACCCCTCATTATCATCATTTCATCGTCCATACCCCCAAGGCTAAAAAACCTGAGGGATGGAAATCGTATCCAGCTAAAACGCTGATCCCCAGATGAAAGTAACAAGCACCCGCCACTAAGATAATAGTACTTAGACCCGACAAAATTCATTATTATTATTATTATTATTATTATTATTATTATTATTATATAAAATGTTATATACTACTACTTAAATCGCAAATTGTGTTAAAACATGTGCTTGTTTTGTAATAGAGATTTGTATATAAAGAAAAGTGATGAAAGTGTCGCGTTAAATGTGTATGTGTGTACACAAGTGTCTGGAATGCTATAGTGATGTGATTTTGTTAACAGAATTTAATGGTTTTACCGTTTAAAACATTTAATAGTTTCACCAACAGAGTTAACATAGCATCACCTCACCCACCCATAATCGTTGAAGTGTCACGATTACCTAAGTCGTTCAGTGGGTGTTAAAGGCAAATTAGGACTTTGAGCAAATGATGAGCAAAGATATACGCCGTAATGGGAAGCCGTAATTCTTCATAAAAAATCAGATAAAACAAGGGTTGCAAAAGACGTGGAATTCCTTGGTTTTTGTAATATGAACGTTAAGGAAATGTACGGCAAAAGAGAAAGAACTGGCTTACATACACCTATTTCTTGTTCGTCATATTATGCAATACATAGTGACTTCTGAAATTACACGTACAATTACTCGAAAGAAACATCTGGAAAGTATTCCAAAGAAATAAAGTGACTTTATGTTCGTGAAAAATGCATTAAAATTATCGCGGAAAGCGCTAGAGGCTACAATAATGAAGCCGATGCTTCGCGCTCTGTTGTATATATTGTAAGTTGGTCAATCGGCTTGGAAGGAAATTTAGAATATATTTAAGAAGCCAAAGTATTTTGGTAGTGGTAATTACATTCACAAAATTTATACAAAAACGCAAAACAAATTCGGGAAACGTTTTGTCCGTGAATTGAACGATAAAAAATTTTGAATAGTTTGAGTGTAGCATTTTTCGAAACTCTTCCTCACAGTATCCTTAGTTTTAGAAAAAAAATATAATTAGGTTAGTAATACGAGGTAGTGTAACCTAACACCCGTACACGGAGATTGTTAAAACGTAAGCAATTCAAATAGCGTTGTGCAATTCAGTGATGTTGTGAAGTGCGTCAATTTGCATTGAAGCCTGATGGTATGCTGTGGATTGGGAAAAGCTTCGCCGCCCTGCACCGCCCTCCCATCAGCCTCGACCGTAACATTGTGCCGCGGTCCATAATTTTTAGTTGCAGTGCATATTGTATTCTTCTTCTTCCACGTATCTCGCTATAAGACACAAAGGGTCCGAAGGGATACCCAGCTTGAACGCCGCGTGTCCATCTCCGACACTCATCGGAGATTCTCTGAAGGGGACCCGGAAGGTCCTATACCTACAATGTAAAATTCAAGGAACACTTTGCTCGAAGCTATATACACTAGAGAACTGATTTTTTATTGTAGTTTCTTGGCTATATTTTAAATGTTCTATCATAGGATTTTTTATAAACTTTAATTTTTGTTGTAGATATGAAGTTTTGAAAGTTTTAAATATTTACAACCACATTTTTTATTATTATAAAGAACATAATTTTTTTAAATAATAATATATAAGAAAAAAGGATGTGATGAAAGTTGTAGTATTGACTTTGTGAAGAAATCCTAAACGTTTGAAGTCAGTAGCTCTAATTGTTTAATAAATAATGACACTAATATTCCAATAAACAAACTTACAGGAATCAGGCTTCCAAGTTTGCCATATATTTCCTGTATATGATGGATTTTCAGAATCATTCGACATTTACTCTTTTTGTTTCTTTTTCACTTATACTATAGTGTGTCTGGCTTGATTCACCGTTTCACTCCCCTAGTTTTCTTATTTCTCTTATTGTACAGTAGAAAATAACGGAGATAATTCCACATAGATAATCATGCATAGCAAGGTCATCGCGCAGCATATTATTTAATTAAAAAATACTTAGAAACAACGTAGATATAAAATGAATACATCATCGAGAAAGGGAAATATGGAAGATTAATAATTCGCTAAAAAGTGACCATTGATTTTTTTTTATTGATTTTTTATCATTGATTTTTTATGTAATTCGTATTTAATACCTCTTTGCAACTTTTACGTTTCTATCTTCGGTAGTTTTGGCTCCACGTTGACACATCAGTTTCTTACCTGATAATTTAATCGTTTATTCAAGTGGGTGTTCGCGACTACTCCCATGCTCTCGATACTTTCGAGCTCCTCGTTGACGCCTTCTGGGGGTGCCATTCATTTGTACTTCGTAAGTTGTATACTTACTGTATAAATTTTATTCAAAAACAAATATGATGCAAGCTAGAGTCATTCAGTATACATTGTATACCGTTTTCGTGATGCCATTCTTTGATCTATTCTGAATATCATGCAGATCTGTTATTGCTATTGCTCGTTACCCTCAACGTGTATTCTACCTATAGTAATATTGGGTAACATCATGTTTTTTTCTTGGAATGTGTTTTAATATTTTCCTAACCATCTGCTGAATTGATTATGGATTTAATATGGAGGCATAATCTGGTGATCTTCAAACACTTCTAAGTAATTTATCATTTACTATAATTAATTACCTAGTTCTTTGACTAAGAAAACTATGCTTTGTAATATAAATGTAGAAGGAATGAAATAAAACTAAAAAATATATTTATTGCAGTACGTACACGTCATGTCAGTTACTAATATATAGCCGGAGAAATCCATTTAAAATATCTTTTTTCAGAAGGTTATTTAAAGCGCTACTCGAATCAGTACATTTGATATCACTCTGCAACGCATCAGTGTGGAGAAATTGACACGTCTATGTGATGATTCGAAGAGGCCGTTAGCTGGCGAGAAATGAAAGGCTTTCTCCGCTCCTTTTAAGCGACGCGAATGCCTCTTCCGGTCGTTTGAATGTTCGAGCGACGCGACGTGACAAAAAAGTGCTAATCACTGGGATGAGCATAAAGAAAGGCACCTCGCCCTGCATCCTTAGAAAGTGCACGAGCTCTTGGAATACTTGATAATTGAATGTCGATTAGAAGTTTGATTAGGATATGTGTAATGATAATTTCGTTTCTATAGAATATCTTTTATGTCTTTTAAGATTTATTATAATGGGAATATTTGTAAGAGTGTATTTTCAGCTGTATTTCCCACGAGTGTTTTTTCTTTCTTCGGGTCTTCGGGTAGACGGGACTCTGAAATGGATAATTTTCTTTCTTACAAATTTGTCGCTCATTAGTTACTATTCATTCATATTATACGAATACACGCACCAAAAGGGGCATTCGAATTTATAAATATAAAGAATCTTTTAAAAAATCGAGAAGTGATACTAGAAATCTTTGGGTTTTTTGCTCTCGTAAATCCTATACTTTTATTTTATATATTTATTTCCATGCTCTATTGTACTTATTTTCAAAATGTTTTATTTTTCTGTGGCTTTAATGTAGTCAGTAAAAGATATAAAAAAGTATGCACAAACATAATTATACATAACAAAAAATTCTCTGTATAATTGAATATTTAAATATATTAATTATTTTAGTCTAGAACAATTTTATTATCAAATAGTAGTTGTTCCAAAAATAAGAAATTCTCCAAAAATCAACTAAAGTAGTGTATATCTTGAGATTTACTTTTAAGAAAAAAACGTCATTAGCCAACATGCGGCAACACTGTAGAAGTGTTAATTGCAGAAATAAACGGGGAGAGCAAAAGCACTGAATCTTCGAAAGTTCTTGAGTGCTTGGACTCGTTTCAACCGCAGTCGTTTAGCGACTTTTTCTCTCTTAATGTTCATAATTGTTTCTTCGTTTTCATTCCCCGAAAGGCCTTCAAGCGATAATCTAGAGTCTCGTTGTTAATAGAGTTGCTAATAAAAGAAAGGTGCAAGGTGCTGGCTGATTGCTTCATGATGGTACTGTATCGCAGAAAAATGTGTGATTTAATCACAGTCACAGTCAATTTACATACATAGTTCTGACCCAACCGTATAGGAAAATAAACTTGCAGAAAGAAATAAAACACTGCTTCTTTGTGCGGAGAGGAAGATAATTTTCTATAAATGTTCATTCAATTCCATCTTTTCGCCGATAACACAAGAGTAATAGAAATTATTTTTAGGATTGTCCTTTAAAAAAGTGACTTCCTCAACCCCTTTCCCTCAAATTGCTAAGCAGGTTAACGAGCTGTCTCGCTTTACGCGAGAGCATACTGTCCTCGAACTACTCTTGCATTTAAATGCATTCAGAATAACAGAAATCATCTTATAAACTGAATAATTAACATAATAAAAACTTCGACAAAACACATAACAATTTTGAAACATTTTTCCTTAAATTAAATGGCATAAACAAAACAACATAATTTCCTTTAAATTAAATACAAAAGGGAATGGGTTTTGAAACACTCAGAAATACTAATAGTAATTCTTACGAAAGTTATATGCATTTACCGACCTGTATGTTTCATGTTCTGCAGTTGAAGTGAAGTGTATTTATTATTTGATCTCTGTTCTCCAAGTGACCATGGTTATCTACTCTTCAGTATAAAATATTTATACAGTATTTACTATCTAACGTTTTTTAATTTAAAAATAAATATTTATTTGCTACCTATTCATTTGCATTACAATTTTTCAGGGAGTTCTTTCAGGGAGTATAATACTACATAACAAAGTGGAAAGGTGCCAGTATTTAATTGACAGATTAATAGTTACTGATAATTTAATACAAGTGTTATCCCTATATTTAATTACATAATTGAACATTAATTACAAAAATTGAAAATTGAAATAATTCATGTACAATTGTCATTGTACAATTGTATGTATAAACATAAAGGTTACAATTATTGTAACCGAATTGTTGTAACCGTATGTAACAGAATTGTTACATTTGATTACATTTTACACAATATGTACGGTTTAATCTATTACATTAATTAGCTAAATAAGGTTATACATTTTTGTATTTGTTAACAATTTTATTACTTTGGCACACCCGTCTGTGACACTGAGTAGTGGTTGTATGGTTCCTTCAATTTTTAGATGTTTTCTAATATCATTTGTACCAGGGCATTCAAGAATAAGGTGGGAGGTGGAGACTGCTGCACCACACTTTGGACAGGGTTCTGGATCAGATCTCTTAAATAAGTGGCAAAATTGAGAATAAAATGGCCTATCCTTAGTCTAGTGAGTACAACCTGTTCTCTTTAAAATGTTTAACGGGGAGAGTTGGTTCAAGAATTGATTTTCTCACCAGGTGGAGTTTGGAGACATCCAATTTCCAGATAGTCCCAATAGCTGAGGCAGGAGTCCTTTACAAACTTTTTGAAGTCTTGGAAGGTGCCTTGAATTTGGTTGTCGGCGCAAGTGATTGACGTGGAATGTTTAGCGGCTACATCAGCTTTCTCATTGCCAAAGTTTCATTTGTTTTCAAGCGTTTAATTTCGAAACTAATAGTCGGATTGACGTCTGGTTTGCACCATTGAATTTCTCGTCGAAAGTTGTACTTGTATACATGATTTCAAATAGATTCTATGAAATTAAGTTTTTTCCCATTTTTTGCCCCAATTTCGGGTTTAGGGCTTCATTTTATTTAATGCGTTTAATTCCTAAACTAATAGTCGGATTGACAAATGTTTTCCACCATTGATTTCCGCGTCCAGAGTAGTACTTACATATTTGATTTTAGAAAGATACTACGAAATTAAGTTTTTTCCAATTTTTTCTTCAAATGTCGGTATTTTGGCTTTATTTGATTTCATGCGTTTTATTCCTAAACTAATAGTCGGGTATACGAATGCTTTGCACCATTGCATTCCTTGTCCAGAGAAGTACTTACATACGTTATTTCAGAAAGATACTACTAATTTAAGTCTTTTCCGATTTTTTCCCCAAATTTCGGGATTTGGGCTTTATTTGATTTCTTGCGTTTAATTCCGAAACTAATAGTCGGATTGACGAATGTTTTGCACCATTGAATACCTCGTCCAGAGTAGTACTTACCTACGTGATTACAAAAGATACTACGAAATTAAGTTTTTTCCGATTTTTTCTCCGAATTTCGGGATTTGGGCTTCATTTGATTTCATGCGTTTAATTTCTAAACTAATAGTCGGATTAACGAAAGCTTTGCACCATTGAATTCCTCGTCCAGAGTAGTTCTTACTTACGTGATTTCAGAAAGATACTACAAAATTAAGTTTTTTCCAATTTTTTCCCAAATTTCGATATTTGGGCTTCACTTGATTTCATGCTATTAATTCCTAAACCAATAATCGGATTTACGAATGCTTTGCGCCATTGAATTCCTCGTCCAGAGTAGTACTTTAACGGAAGGAGAATCTACTTCTCCAGATGGAGTAACAAGGGTGGGTAGGTTTTTTTTTTTTTGTTTTTACGCAAGAGACCTCGGGTTATATTCCACAGTGTATGATCATATGGGTTTGCCGTTTGTGTTTGAAGATGAATTATTTGCGCGTGGATGGACGCCGAAAGTTTTTTTCACAATTTTAGTTAGGAGGTTTAAATAAGATTTTAAGAGAGGAGATCGATGTCTCAACCAGTGAATACGAATATATCGTTTATACTCGATTAGTTTTTGTACTACAGGTGGTATTGCTGGAAGCGAAGTGCGTTAATGGGCTGTCGGAGCCGTTAAGCCGAGGACATCTATGCCCTGTATTACCACCGTCAGTTAAAGTTCCAGTTAGAGTTAACCGGACGTTAGCGGGAGAAATTCGTATTACGAGCGTCAGACAAACCGGAGGTTTACCGGAAAGTTAAGTTAACCGGAGGTTGAAGTAAGAGTTACTGAGTTAACTGACGGTTAGGTGAAATGGCGAATGTAATAAATGTAGAAACTGATTCTGAAGACGAAATGCTGTTGGAATATTTCGTTAATACCAGACGACTCAAACGTTTGCGGCCCAGACTGGATTACTTCGGAGAGTGGGACAGCGACGAATTTTTCGCACGTTTCAGAATTACGAAACAAACTGCTTTGTTCGTATTGCAACAGCTTGAAGATGAACTGGAATACATTACAGACAGGTATGAGGATTTATATAATAAATCATTAATGGCATTAGTTATAGTATGTTCCCTCTGTAGGTAGATGTAGAACCTTTCCTTAGCTTTCTCTCTGAATTTTTGAAATAATAAGGTTATGTTGTAACCTCCTGGGCTGTAAGGCATTGAAATGATATATTATTGAATTTGACATGTTTAATATTACTGTCTTATTAAATAATCGTTTTCATTGGTCTACTTATTATTTAATTAGTATTTTTATTAATGGTTTACTAGTTGTCAACCTGATTTTAAGTAAGTCCATGTCATTTCAGTTTTTTGTTAATAAAGTGCTATTACCATTTTTTATTATTATTTAAATGATTACTTACAATTATTACTTAATTTTAGTGGTGTACACAAAAGAATTAAAGACTGACAACATGAGGTCGCTATATTATTTATTCAGTCGTCATTTCAATATCGAATGAATAATACTGCAAACCGTATTTTGATTGTCTTTAAATCTTTGTGGATATTACTGAAATTAAATAATATTCTTAGAAAATTGTTGGTTGACTTTTAACCACATTTGAAATTTAAATGATTATTATGTAAATTAAATATTAATGTGATTATTATGAATTCCCAACCTGGTTTAAGTTAAAACAGGGTAAATAGTGTTTAATGAAATTTACATATTTTTCTTTCATGACTTTCCCTTTCCTATTGTAACAAGTTTCTGCATTACTAAAATTCAGAAGTTTACACTTTAATGTAATGAATAATTTTTGTGTATTATCATATTTTGCATACAGTCGTTAAGAAATAAGAATGAAACATTTCTAAAGTAAATTTGAAATTAAGTGAAAATATCACTTCATGCCAATAAAATTTAAATTGATTTAATTTTTTTAGATCCAATTCATATTACTTGTTGTTACATCTTACACCTAACACAATTTTTAAATAAATTTCTTCTTTAATACCTAAAAATCTTTTCATTAAGTGGACATTGAAAGTAGATAATTTTGGGTTAAGAATTAAAATATTTTGATTTATATACAGACTTCCGAAACATTCACACTATTAAGAACTCTATTGTTTTGTTTCAGAAATTGCTCTTTGTCTCCTATGAATCAATTACTGCTCACCCTGAGATTTTATGCAACTACCGGCACTCTAACTGCAGTTGGTGACTTCTCAGGAGTGCATAAAACTACTGCAGGGAGAATAATTACAAAAGTCTCTCATGCCCTTGCATCTCTAAGGAAAAAATTTATTTACATGCCGAGAAGCAGAGAAGAAACAATAAACATTCAAAGAAAGTTCTTTGAAGTGGCTGCTTTTCCAAGAGTGATAGGTGCCATTGATTGCACTCATGTACGCATTGTTTCACCCGGTGGAGACAACGCTGAAGTTTTTCGAAATAGGAAAGGCTACTTCAACTTCAATGTGCAAACCATTGCAAACCAAGACTTGCGCATTCAAAATATAGTTGCACGGTGGCCTGGATCAAGCCACGATGCTACTATATACAGAAACTCTGTAATTAAGGCTCGGGTGGAGAGAGGGGAGTTTTTGAATGGGGTGCTGCTTGGCGATGCAGGATATCCTATAGGACCAACACTGTTGACACCTCTTCGGAACCTTTATTTACCAGAGGAAAATTTGTATAATGAATCGCACATTAGAACACGTAATACAGTGGAAAGATTGTACGGTGTTTGGAAAGCAAGATTCCCTATTTTGGCACTGGGAATAAGGCAAGATATATCACTAGTGCAGCCCATAATTGTGGCATGTGCTGTAATGCACAACATTGCCATTGAGAGGAAGGAAGCAGATCCTCCACCTGTTCCAGGAATGGATCAAGAACAATTGCAATTGGCAGTTCAAGAAGGGCAGATAACTCCTGCCATAAATTTAGAAGTGCCACAAAGGGAAGCAGTTCGGGAAACATTTGTGAGGTTCTTCAGAGATAGAATTCACAGAAATTAATGTTAAACATTCATTTATAGTTAAATTATATTTAAAAAATAAAGTTTACAAATTTTCAAAAACATTATTTTGTTGCCTCTCCTTTGCTTCCACATCCATTTCCACACGTTTTCTCTTTGCTCTTATTAACCTAAGTTCTTCTTCTTTTATCTTCATATTAATTGAATGAAGCTCTTTCTCGCGCTCCTGCTTAGCTTCAAATTCTTTCTGCAGCAATTCCTTCTGCAGAAAGGCCACTTCAGTCCTTGGAGCCCAGGAGTGCAACTTCTGCCCACTCGCAGAAGGACTTATTGTGGTGTCGCACATCTGGGGTCTTCGTCTTGCCGTACTTGGAGTCACAATTAAACTCGAATTTCTTTTTCGCTTCAGCATAGCAGGTGTATATTTAGACCATTCCTGCACTTCACTTACACTATTGTGCATTGCCATAGTTTCCAATACGTTAATGTGTAATATGGGAAAGTCCATTGTCTCGCTTAATGTGACTTCTTCTTCTTCTTCTCCTCCTCCTGCTGCTGCTACTTCTTCTTCTTCTTCAAACACTGTACTTATGTCATCGTCATCATGTGTCGATGGCATTCCTGCAGCACTTACTCCCATAATCCCAGCAACTTTTTCCAAAGTAGGATCCTTTGGAATGCTGGTTCTTGGCCCGGTTGATCCGGAGGACATGGTGTCGTTCACTGACCTTCGGTTCCTTTGGTTCACTGATTAGGTTCACTAATCTCGTGATTCACAAGGTTATAGATTCACGGTTCACTTCTATCACTGGAGAAAAATCTTGATGGCATTGATTCAAAGCATAAATATATACACAATTTGGTTGATCACAATTTAACTATGTCACTTTTCCAAATTAAGTTATACATTTTTCCAATTACGAAACATTTTTTCTTCATGACGATACAATTCACTTCAAAAATTTCACTTCACAACACTCTTTTAAATCACAAAATTAAGACTTTAGCTTACATGGTTTAAATAGACTTGATTTACTAATAAAACAGCCTCCTAACAACACATTTAGTTGTTACTATGACTACATAATTATTTACTTCGTATTTTGACGAATTGTCATATAGCAAATTGGATATACCAGTTACAGTTATTGGAATTGAATTTGTCATTTTCAAACGAATTTTGTGGCGTGAATTTGTGTGCTTTTTTGTTATTTCAAGTCCTTTTTTAATTGTTTTGGGTGTCTACCGAGATGGAAGGTATGAATTCATAATTTATTTATGATTTGCGCCGAAAGGGAAGTTTGAATGTGATTCAGTTGTGTCAGAAAGTGGGTTTGCTTGCGTCTCGACGTGTATGTAATGTATGCCAGAAAGAAATGAAGTTTATTGAGAGAAAGGATATAACAGATGGGTTTGAGTGGATTTGTAGAGAAAGATGCCAGAATTTTCATTGTGTAAAAATGTCTGTACGAAAGGATTCGTGGTTTGAGAGGAGACTTATTAATTTACTGAACTTTAGTTCATAAGAAGTAAAGAGTGTGTATTTTTTCAGATATAAGCAGATTTGGTGATACGTTGATGAATCATTGAAGTTTTTCGTGTTATAAGGAATGTTCTACGTAATTAGTGCAGATATGTTACACTCATTTTACTACCATAGTATTTTTAATACTATAAAAATTCTATAATTTCAGCGATTATGTGAGTTAATTTTTTGGTTAATCCGGAGAATACGGTGTCGTTCACTGAACCGGTTCACTAGAGGGGAATCGACTCACTGAACCGAATCTTTGTTTATTGATCACGTGTTGTAATGGTCACTATGTTATCGCAAGAATTATAATTTCTATTTAACACTCACATGCTACTTAAACTACCATTACTGCTCAAAGCCAAAATTTAATTACCACAAAAAGCATCTTATCTACTTAACACTTTTTTATACGCTCTAGAATGCGCAATAAAATAATAAAAACTCACATATTTGTAGATTTTTAAATATAAATTTTTCTATTTAACACTCACATACTACTTAAACTATCATTACTACTCAAAGCCAAAATTTAATTACCAAAAAAAGCATCTTATCTACTTAACACTTTTTTATATGCTCTAGAATTCGCAGTATATTTCACTAACACTTTCTATTTAAACATTTTTATTATTGGGGGGCTATCGCCCCCCAAACCCCCCATTTTAATAATATAAAATCAACCAGACTATTTTTTCAAACAAATACTATATGTCAAAGATGGCAGTATTTTATTAGAAAAAAATATAAAAAATTAACTCACATAATCGCTGAAATTATAGAATTTTTATAGTATTAAAAATACTATGGTAGTAAAATGAGTGTAACATATCTGCACTAATTACGTAGAACATTCCTTATAACACGAAAAACTTTAATGATTCATCAACGTATCACCAAATCTGCTTATATCTGAAAAAATACACACTCTTTACTTCTTATGAACTAAAGTTCAGTAAATTAATAAGTCTCCTCTCAAACCACGAATCCTTTCGTACAGACATTTTTACACAATGAAAATTCTGGCATCTTTCTCTACAAATCCACTCAAACCCATCTGTTATATCCTTTCTCTCAATAAACTTCATTTCTTTCTGGCATACATTACATACACGTCGAGACGCAAGCAAACCCACTTTCTGACACAACTGAATCACATTCAAACTTCCCTTTCGGCGCAAATCATAAATAAATTATGAATTCATACCTTCCATCTCGGTAGACACCCAAAACAATTAAAAAAGGACTTGAAATAACAAAAAAACACACAAATCCACGCCACAAAATTCGTTTGAAAATGACAAATTCAATTCCAATAACTGTAACTGGTATATCCAATTTGCTATATGACAATTCGTCAAAATACGAAGTAAATAATTATGTAGTCATAGTAACAACTAAATGTGTTGTTAGGAGGCTGTTTTATTAGTAAATCAAGTCTATTTAAACCATGTAAGCTAAAGTCTTAATTTTGTGATTTAAAAGAGTGTTGTGAAGTGAAATTTTTGAAGTGAATTGTATCGTCATGAAGAAAAAATGTTTCGTAATTGGAAAAATGTATAACTTAATTTGGAAAAGTGACATAGTTAAATTGTGATCAACCAAATTGTGTATATATTTATGCTTTGAATCAATGCCATCAAGATTTTTCTCCAGTGATAGAAGTGAACCGTGAATCTATAACCTTGTGAATCACGAGATTAGTGAACCTAATCAGTGAACCAAAGGAACCGAAGGTCAGTGAACGACACCATGTCCTCCGGATCAACCAATTTTTTATATTTTTTTCTAATAAAATACTGCCATCTTTGACATATAGTATTTGTTTGAAAAAATAGTCTGGTTGATTTTATATTATTAAAATGGGGGGTTTGGGGGGCGATAGCCCCCCAATAATAAAAATGTTTAAATAGAAAGTGTTAGTGAAATATACATAAAAAAAATATGTTACACTCATTTTACTACCATAGTATTTTTAATACTCTAAAAATTCTATAATTTCAGCGATTATGTGAGTTGATTTTTTATATTTTTTCTAATAAAATACTGCTATCTTTGACATATAGTATTTGTTTGAAAAAATAGTCTGGTTGATTTTATATTATTAAAATGGGGGGTTTGGGGGGCGATAGCCCCCCAATAATAAAAATGTTTAAATAGAAAGTGTTAGTGAAATATACTGCGAATTCTAGAGCATATAAAAAAGTGTTAAGTAGATAAGATGCTTTTTTTGGTAATTAAATTTTGGCTTTGAGTAGTAATGATAGTTTAAGTAGTATGTGAGTGTTAAATAGAAAAATTTATATTTAAAAATCTACAAATATGTGAGTTTTTATTATTTTATTGCGCATTCTAGAGCGTATAAAAAAGTGTTAAGTAGATAAGATGCTTTTTGTGGTAATTAAATTTTGGCTTTGAGCAGTAATGGTAGTTTAAGTAGCATGTGAGTGTTAAATAGAAATTATAATTCTTGCGATAACATAGTGACCATTACAACACGTGATCAATAAACAAAGATTCGGTTCAGTGAGTCGATTCCCCTCTAGTGAACCGGTTCAGTGAACGACACCGTATTCTCCGGATTAACCCTTGGCCCTCCTACGGTTCTCAATATTTCTTGCCTCTCTGCCTAACATTTTCTTTGCTTCTTTTTTTAAATTGTCGTATTTTTCTTTCAATTGTTTGGCAGTACGGCAAGAAGCAGTGGCTGCATTGAAGTTCACGGCAATTTTCTCCCATGCTTGGTCCTGCAAAATTTGAAAACAATTAAATCAATAGATTAATGACATATTGAAAAGATAAATATTAAAGCTAATAAAAGATATCAGAAGTGTAAGTTGAATTGAGAATTTTGATATGAAAGATAGTATTTTTTAAATTTTAAATTACCTTTTCCTTATTCG
Organism: Gryllus longicercus; assembly: GCA_038098605.1. Classification (NCBI taxonomy): domain Eukaryota; kingdom Metazoa; phylum Arthropoda; class Insecta; order Orthoptera; family Gryllidae; genus Gryllus; species Gryllus longicercus. The sequence continues at coordinate 3,206,669 of JAZDUA010000085.1, forward strand.
TGGTTGCATTGGACTTCTTGCACTCCACAATTTCAACGTACTGATCCATTAGATTTACCAGTGTGGAGCATTCCTCCCGCGTAAAATTGGCGGAACGCTTCTTTTTCATGCTCGACATTTCGCCGGAATTCTGCATTTCGCAAAAGGCACTTAATAAGCGAATAATTCTACAACGAATTATGACTGACTGTCGCCAAGCCCAAAACACCTGAAACAAAACAAATCTCCACCCCTACAGCGAATAGTTGAATATCGAAAACATTATGCTGCACTCTATTAATCGTTGTTAGTACTAGAAAGTATTGCCAACCAACACAGAGTAAACGTTAAAGTGAGAGTTAGCTAACTTCCAGTTACCTCACACTCGTAATACACGAAGTCTATTTTAACCCGGAGTTACTTTAACCGGGAGTTAGTTAACTGGCAGTTATAACCAAAAGTGGTAATACAGGCCCCTAATATAGTATGAGTAAGTGAGTCAATGGCGCTGTCGATTTCCTGCGTAGTACGGAGTAATGGCAGTGAAGGTAGTAGATTTTTAACTAGCATTTGATAATATGGCCAGTTAATGATAAGTAAATGTAAAGGTAAATGATAAGGCTGAACGGGGCGAATTTCTTTAGCAGTTGTATCTTATTCGTGCTTTCAAAGCAGGTGGGTGTCAGTTGGTAGATGGTCCGAAGAACGAGTTTTTTTAGTCTTGTTGACTTCGCCACGCGGCACCTTCCTCCTTGCACCAATAGTGTCCTTCCCACCATCTAGCGGCAGGCGGCTCTGTTCGTTTGTTTTTCGTGGTTTTTCCGATCAATACCAAGCGAATGCTGGAGCAATACCTTTACAAATTTGCCATGGACTGCGCACGATCTCTTCTTCCTTGTTCTATCCTTACCCCTTATTTGCAATAACTTATATTTACCCTTCACTAGTCGTTCACTTCCTCGCACGTCGGGAGTCCAGCCGGGAGCTAGAGTTGGTCTTGGCTGGGGGGGGGGGTAATTCACTGCAGGGAGATACCTGGTTGGGGAAAACCCCGCTACCCGACGTCCAGGTCGGCGCCGGTTCTCGTCTTTCAGCGGCGGAAGATCATCACCTCCCGCGATAAAAATCACTCACTACACTTAAGGGACTAATTGGTTTATCAATTAGCGCGCCCGGAAACACTTATCAAAAAATCATGACCATATCCTAGGTGGTAATTACGATTAACATCCACTCTCAATGATAAAAACATTAAAACTTTTAAGATTGTGCAGATCTAATAATTCATTAATGCTCGATTTACGAACTTTAAATTAACTTCATTCGAAAACTTTACTTATACTTCAATAACTTACATTTCATAAATTTAATAAATTCATTAAAGAAAAAACATTACTTTAAAAGAAATTATTAATTTGTATTTTGAAATTAGTTTATTCTGTAGACGGAAGTACTGAGTTACATAAGTGAATAGATTGGACACAGTATTTAAAACGTTGCCCGCCACTATTAATTTTTCATGAGCTCCTTGGATTGCTAAAGTTTGAAATTGTAAGATGCTTTCCACATTCACACGGAATGCTTTTTACTTGATGATTTGTATGTTACATCCAATTAAATTGTTTAATAAGCGAATACTTATTTTCTCAGAGTAATAGTTTGTATTTAAACTGCCCTTTTCTGTTCAGAATTATCGCCTTAAAATTCCAAGACGTTTATGTGTATTAACATATTTCAAATTTTGTCAATAATAACTATCCATAGATAATTATTGTCAGTATTTTATACATTCCCTAACAAATATAAAAAAGATAAATATTTTGCTCATTAGAGATGGAAAAGCATGAGACCAGCTGGAACCCAAGCACGTTGTACGAGTTCCTTCCATCTGACACCAGATGTCGCTAGCTCCTGGACTTGAAACGATAAGACTTACTACGAGAAGCATCCCGAATGTGCGGGGAAAAAACTCAGTTTTATTGTTTCTAGGTAATGCCATTGACGGTAGTAGATTCGGTGTGTACCCCTATATCTCTTAAAAATTCGCAAGAAGTTTTCGATTTTCGAGACACAGTGCAGAAGCACCAGCCTTAACAGAGAAAACAAAATAACATGTCACATTGATATTTCAAATATTCACTCTGAATTAATGTGTGTTCTTTTCATTGGAATCCACACATACTTTCCGAATTTGATCGTACCCGAACGAACAGGAGGAATGAATTTGAGAACCTTCATATTGTGGAGAATCTGTAACCTAACTTTGAATTCTTGATGGTTTTTTTTTTTCATTTACTATGTTTACAGTGTTCTTTTCTGGAGTATTAATGAACAAATTATGGTTATTCGACTATGTAAAGCAGGCAACACCGTTTCATTTTTGTGGGAAAAACACTGTTATTGATAATCCCTAAAAAAACAAGTATATTTGTTGAGTTATGTAATATAATTGCAAATCTCAGGTTTAATTCAGACAGAAATCAAAAAAGGGTTTGTTTACCACTAAATATGATTGTGTTGAATAATTTAATAACCTAACATACGATTACTTTACGATTAAATTACTGTAACGACACTTCCACATAGTAAGAAAATACGAAATGAATGACCTCACATGAATAACGCCGATTAGACTTCGTAAAAAGAGGTTCCTCATGTAGCTTCTAGTGCCCTGTTGATTGTCACTATTGTTACTTACGCATTACTTAGTAATTTTGATTAAAGTTTCTACCTGTGATCTACAAATAAGACTGGTATTAACTATCACTGTTATTTTTCCCACCTAGTTTTCTGTAAACCAATAAATTAAACATGGATCGTTGGCAATATGTTGTCACCTCAACAAATTAAATTTCCCTGTTTACTTTTCCACGGCAATTAAATGAAAAGAATTGGAATAATCCAAGAAGAAACGTTTGGAATAATCCATTTGTTACTGTAAAACCATTTTTTGCTGTTATTGGTAAGGAAAATTCAAATACTTTTTGTTGGTAATGAATGCCATTAGGAATATTCTGCTCATTGGGGAGATGGATAGGGAGATGGATAGGGAGATGGATAGGAAGATGGATAGGGAGATGGATAGGGAGATGGATAGGGAGATGGATAGGGAGATGGATAGGGAGATGGATAGGGAGATGGATAGGGAGATGGATAGGGAGATGGATAGGGAGATGGATAGGGAGATGGATAGGGAGATGGATAGGGAGATGGATAGGGAGATGGATAGGGAGATGGATAGGGAGATGGATAGGGAGATGGATAGGGAGATGGATAGGGAGATGGATAGGGAGATGGATAGGGAGATGGATAGGGAGATGGATAGGGAGATGGATAGGGAGATGGATAGGGAGATGGATAGGGAGATGGATAGGGAGATGGATAGGGAGATGGATAGGGAGATGGCTAGGGAGATGGCTAGGGAGATGGCTAGGGAGATGGCTAGGGAGATGGATAGGGAGATGGATAGGGAGATGGATAGGGAGATGGATAGGGAGATGGCTAGGGAGATGGCTAGGGAGATGGCTAGGGAGATGGATAGGGAGATGGCTAGGGAGATGGCTAGGGAGATGGCTAGGGAGATGGATAGGGAGATGGATAGGGAGATGGATAGGGAGATGGATAGGGAGATGGATAGGGAGATGGATAGGGAGATGGATAGGGAGATGGATAGGGAGATGGATAGGGAGATGGATAGGGAGATGGATAGGGAGATGGATAGGGAGATGGATAGGGAGATGGATAGGGAGATGGATAGGGAGATGGATAGGGAGATGGATAGGGAGATGGATAGGGAGATGGATAGGGAGATGGATAGGGAGATGGATAGGGAGATGGATAGGGAGATGGATAGGGAGATGGATAGGGAGATGGATAGGGAGATGGCTAGGGAGATTGACAGGTATCACGGAAGCTAGTTGTAGGAAACGTACCTTTAACAGGGAAGGGCGTCTATAGGCATCGAGAGGTAAAAAGAAAAATTACAGCAATACTTACCTAGGTACCCATTGACACAAATAGACTATTAGTAACTGGTAACGAATGTTTAGTCTTTGACGTGCGATTGTTGTGTAAAAGTGCGTCATATTTCCTGATTGATTGGTTCCGCGTATTCAGCCATTGACTGGAGGTTAATTCTAGTGAGTGACTGCTCTGATTGCTAGTTTGCCGTGGTTTCTCCGATCAATACCAGGCGTATGCTGGAGCAGTACCCTAACATACGGGCCGCGGACCGCTCGCGATCTTTCCTTCCTCTTCCTTGTTTTATCCTCAACCCTTACACTACCACACATTCCGGGAGCTTAAAGCTTCTCGCGGCTGCCGCGGTGGGAGATGCCTGGTTGGGGATATCCCACTAGCCCACAGACAGGTCGGCGCCGGATCTCGCCACCCAGTGGGGGAAGATCACAGACACCCCCTAAGGAAAACATGCGATATACTTACGGGACTAATTACATTATCAGTTCACGCGCTCAGAATCACTAATTAATTAATCACTCACGCGGCAAGTCACACTGCGTCTGATGTGTTCGGACTAATACGGTCGCGCTCATAAATCGTTGAACGGTGTCGCGTTACGTTCATTATTCGGCTGAATCAATTCAATTAGCAATGAAGTTGACAATCGTATTTCGTTAGTTTATGAACGATCCCATTCAAGACACCGCAATGGGAACATCAGGAAGAAATTGTGTCAGGAAATGGGAGGAGAAATGAATAATAGTTTTTGCGAAACGTTTTTACATTCGTAATGATTTTGTGAAATTTGCGTTCTTTCTTTTAAAAATACAGGGACATTCAAATGATGTGAACCGATTTCGAAGCCCTATTTTCATTTCTCAAGCAACATATCGAAGACGAGTCACATGTCGTTCATTAAGAGCGAATTTTGTATATTTTGAATAGTTGCAAGCTGAGCACTCTGAATACATGTACTTGAATGTCACCTGTCCTATCAAACATTCCTCATCTCAAATTTACTTCTCAGCGAACAGTTTGAATATTTTCGTTTCCATTACATATCGCCGGTACGATGATAATGATATCGATTACACGACATATTTAAGATAAATGTCTGATGCGTTCGAATGCAGAGTGACCATTACAGTAGGGAAAAATCAGTGGGCCCAGCGCGCCCTGGTGGATTCGAACACGCCTCCCATCTGACCGCGCCCTCCGAACGGGAGTGAGGGGGAACAGGAAGAGTGATGAAGTAGCGCTCGCAGACCATCTCAGTGATCAGGGAAAGCAAGAAAAGCTCTGTTCAGAGCAGTAGACGTACAATCTCCATCCCCGTAGAGTCACAGTAAGTTTAACATAAGCTTATCGTGGCGCATCCAGTTGGTATTTTTCTTTTCAAAAGTTTTATTTGTGCGGCGAGCTCGTAATAAAAATAAATTTAAACATATTACAGCTGTCGGAGTCATCCATTTCTGGCATATAAAGTTACAAGAAAAGTTGTCGATTAAAATACATGTTTAAATGTTTGACGATCATTAAAACCAACTTTGAAAATAAACAATCTGATGAGTGTAATGTCGTTGAAGGTTCATGTAAATGTCCGAAAGAGATTTTAGTAATTCACAGCGTTTCACTGTTACTCATAGGTGCGTAGAAACCATAAAAAAGTTCTTTTTTAAATTCTTCCAGAGTATTCTTGAGATAATCGGCTAAGAGTTGTCACAGTCGATTTTTCTAGTCGAGAGGAATGAAATGACATAATCACCTCTGTAGCTGCTGCAGGTCATTCAAAAGCGTGTTAGTTGTTTAACCCAAAAAACAGGGTTTTGAAAGAAATTTCTTAGACTTTTGTGGATATACAAAACAATTAGCAGTACCCCATGAGGAGACTGTGCCACGACGAATGACATCTCATTGATGGGAAGGTGTAACCGGAAGTGAAGGACGGACTGATGCAGGTACATTATTGAAAGTCAGGGAAATTGGCGGCAACCGCTTAGAATTAAACCCTCCAGTTACCAACTTACTCCCCCTCTTCATAAATACCGTAAGTTAATAGCTATCGGTGCTAGTGTTGTCATACTGTACTACTACTACTGTGTAGATGGTTCCGTTTATATTTAGGTAGGGGTCACCTTTATGGCTTGATCGACCTTTGCCCGGCTGCCAGTTCGTGGTGTGACCGGTGCCTTGAAGTGTCTAGGGGAAGCTATGCGACCACGCTACTCGGATGGTCAAGCTCACGTGAAGCCTTACCTTCGAAGAAGCTCCATTGCCCTCCTCCGCTACATTTCATGTAAGCCCTCTTGGTGCTCGCATCTTTCTTCGGGAATAGGGGGTCAGTTCACATGGCCGTAGTTCGTAGACTCATAGCGTCGTATTTCCGTTACCGGTTAAGGCCAAGGAAAAGGATAGAACAGGGGTTAAGGGTGATTCATGGGGGACTGGGAATGCCTCCATCACAAAATCGCAACTAAAAGCACCTATGAATTATGTGGGGTTGAAACCACAGCCTTGTATGTCATGTGTTCTTTGGCCACCAGCCCCAAGCCAGTGGACCTCCAGGCAGGGATTTAATATTTAATTAATTTTATGTCTTGACCTGATAATCTGTCTAGTCTTCTTCCTATAGTATAAGTCATATACAGTCATACTCCTTCGAACTTCGTTGCAGGAAGTCACTCAATAGTTTCTTTAATTTGTGGAGATCTGTAATATCCAAATGATCTATTGAAATTTGAATACAACTGGCGATATCTAGACAAATGTCTCAAAATTAATCTATTATTGAGAGCTAATTGAGTTATATTATTATGAAATACTAACTTTATTTCATTCTCAACATTCTGAAAATCTGAAATTTTTAAGATATTAAAAATCCCAATACCATGGATGCACAAGAATAATGGCACATCTGAAAAATAGTCATTTTTGAGTTAAGAGAAGAAAAGTTCATATTTAACGAGTTAAGAAAAATTGCCCTAATAAAATTATCAATAATATAAGTATACATTTATCAAGACACCCGGAATATAGAATAAAACATTTCGTGCACTTCTAGTTGTTTTACTATAAGCGTAGTCTTGAAATAACCTCTTCCAGTAAGATTAATTGTACGTTCTACTGCTCTAGGCAATTTTTGGATGTGTCATTTTTCTTGTGCATCCACCATTCTTAAAAAGATTGAGTGAAAGTGTTTGTTACAAAATCTTTATTAAAATATTTTAGGTATTACTACAGATTTATTTGTAACAAAATTAGTGAGATTACGACATTGGTGCTTTACATGTCTGAATAATTAAATTGCAATCGAATGATTGCATACGTAGGCACAGACTTTCCAGCGGTTGATGTGTATGGTTTTGTGCGAACGCATAAGCGTGTACACTTGTCAACGAGTTGTGATGAATGGTGACGTGCACTAATTTAAACGCTAAGCGCACACCGTGGAATGAGATGATTTATGGCAAGTGGTTCCTGAACAACCGGAAATTTGCATCCACTTCTAAAATGACATGACGTGATTTCGTGATGGTATCATATATAAGGAAAAACTTAACATATTACACATGAAAAATGTTGACATTTCATGTGATTACTCATGAGAGCCGAGTTTCGACCTGAACGGATTCGAGAGTAGTGTGTTCACAGCTTTCAGCACGCTGATGGGAATCTGTAATCAGAAAAAAAAGAATGCATTATAACCATACATTTTATATTAAATTCCATTTTATAGGCATTTATCGTTAAATTATGATTTTAATTAAAATTCAGTTTGGGATAATGATAAATTAAATAATGACATTTAAATTAAGGTAAGGAAAAGTGAGGCTTTTTATTTAGTAAGTGTGTTGGTATAAAGGACGTGGAATTTTTAGAATCCTAGAAATATATTCAAATCAAGAGCAACTTCACCGCCATTGCTTATCCATTTATGACACTCAAAGGAAAAGGAATAACTTGTGTCAATATTGTGTGAAATGGAAATACTTTCATATATTTATGTTGATATCTAAAGTCAATTTTGTCGAAACTCAGCTCAGGGAGATAAGAAGGGTTATTACGCAACAAGTGTTCTAGGACCACTACAGTCAGTTTCGCTGTGCAATATTAAAACGAATCAATGGCCGACTGTTAACTACTTTCGACATGAGTATGCCACCTTTCGCAGATCGAAAATTCAAATTTAAAAGCAAATTATAGTTAGTTAGATTTTTTACCATGGTGATAAAACATGATATTCGTACCGTAACGTTTACATATAACATTTATAATGTACTGTAACATTTACATATGTTACAATTACAATACTCGATTGGTTATCAAGCTCGTTTTGTAATAAAACGTCTTACGATGTTCATGATTTAAATAAACCAATTACATCTCAACTACCCCCCCCCACTCCTTCCCTCTCCACCCACATCCGCCCCGCCGCTCCCCGCCCCCCCCCAGCCCGCCACGCCCTAATCACGCCCTACCCCGCCTGGCCCCGCCTTGCCCCGCCTTGTCCCGCCCCGCCCCGCCCCGCCCCGCCCCGCCCCGCCCCGCCCCGCCCCGCCCCGCCCCGCCCCGCCCCGCCCCGCCCCGCCCCGCCTTGTGCTACTCCATGGCGCCCACCCCGCTCCGTCACGCTCCACCCCACTTCGCATTGCTCTCCTTCGCTGCGCTCCACTTGTTTGCGCTCCATCCCGCTCCGCCCCCTCCCCCACTCTCCCCGTCCGTCCCCCTTCGTGTCCCTCCTCCCGAGAACCAAGTTTCAGCTTTGACCTTCAATTACGCAGACTAATAGCGCAATAGCTATGAATCATTATGCTTTTAGAAAAACTTATATGGGCTTTCACAAAATTCGGATGCACTTTGGCGAATGACTCCACTATTTATGAAATACGCAAGAAAATTTTTTCCGGAACTTTATGAAGTTAGAAATAAAACTCTAAATTTGTTAAAAAGCATTCTACCACATACAATAGAAAATAAAAATCTTTATAAACGATCCTAAATTGAGCATGAATATTCCAACAATTTTAGTGAAAACTCCTTTGAGATCACTTTTGACCCGATGGACGGACAAAAATCGTAAGCTAGTGCTGAAACAGTACATCCTTTATTGTCCTATTTTCACGCAAATTTACGCAAAAAGTACTCAGATTTTCAAAACACTTGTACAACACCTTATTTTAAAATCTATCTTTAAGGAACAGATTTCATTAAGGGAAAAAATCACCATCTAATATTTTTGCTGTCAGAAGACTCCGAAAAAAGTTTTAACTTTTGCAATTTTCGAAAAATCAGCGTTTTTAACGACACTAAAACGTGCACCATTCTCTTAAACGTCCTTCACATTATCCAACAAAAAATATCAGCAAAAACTTTGGAGCCATTTTGTTTTTAAGTTGTAAAATATTCCAGCGACTTCTTGTTAAGTACCCGCTAAATTGAAATATCGGTTTCAAATTCAAGTGGCCGCAACATCAGCCAGATCAATAGGGAAATATTTAATTTATTGCAGCCTTATACGAGAGTATTTTATTTGTTGTTCTTGAACAGTGTGTGTACTACTTTCTGGGAAAACGTTTTGTGAGGTTTTATTCAGGAGCATTTTTACTGCTGCTGGCATCTATTTAAAATGAATCCATTCACTACTATTAACTACTATTTACCTCAGTATGTTACGTTTTGCAGGACAAATAGTCAAATTTAAAAGAAAATTATAACGCTGCACGATACTCTTATTGTAATAAGAAGTTTTACGATACTTACGGCGTGAATAATTATTAAGATACGAGGGGATTTCGTAGGAGATTTCTTTCGTTACTAGACAAATTATACCTGCATTTTGCAGGAATGAAAGCACATTATAGAATTAGTAACCCAAGACTGGTGGAAAGGAAATTAAGGGTAAGAGTGTATTAAAACACCTTTAGCTCGCCGTCACGAAATTCTCTTTTCTAACAAGATATCACCAATATCAGAAAGTTAAATATTATTATATTATTTTAACGTAAAATAAAATACATTACAATATATTGAAATATATTTTCTTCGAAATGTTTTCTTCTTTAAAAATTTTATCAATTTTTTTTCTTTTAACTATTCTATTAAAATATTTTTTCTATTTAAATATTTTATTTTCTATAAAGTAAATTGTTACAAAGCTATTTTTTGGATTTTGGTTAAATGTAGAAAAAAATTGTAACTAAAAATATCTCTATGGGGAATGTATTTTGTGTCGGTACTGTGTAAATTTCTAACTTAATTTGACTCGTAACGAGTTTACTTGCGTTTACGGTTGGTACGTTTTTGGATAGCCCATTTGTGCCTTATGTAGTTGTAATGTCGTCTAAATTAGAATAATTTTACATTTACGAACACAAACCACATATAACTTTCGCAAAAGAGCACATACTTGTTGACATTATTTGTTACGGCTTCGTAGTAAAATACTGCAACTTGACTTCTACAAATAATGGATTAACCGAAGGACGTTAAAATAACTTTTTCCATACAAGTGTACCATATCCAAAACATGTATTTGCGTTAAGATTGTGACATCGATTTTTCGCAGCATTACATAACTTTCTGTACATTGCCCATTTAGTAAACAAAAAACAGTTAATCGATTTTTATCGTTTAATCTTTTTATCGTTAATCGTTTTGATAAATATATAAATCAATTCAATTAATTCATAACTAATTCAACTACCATGTGTGTATATAGTGCGACGAACCTAAAGTATTAGAGAATTTGTGCCCAGCGTGAAGCTGCTTAGCGCATACGCTATTCCCCCACTTTGGAGTCTCTGCGCACGCGCAGACGTCAGGACTACGCTAAAGGAAAACGCTATTCCCCAAGAATTTGCGAATGTACGTTCTTGACTTAAGCCACACAAAACACCAATCACGCGATAACTTTATATGTTATAATTATGTTCCAAGTGGGGCGGCAATGGGGTGCTTATTCTATTTTCTCGTAATTCAACATCAGGTTAACAGGTTGGTGTGCTCTTGCGTGAACAAATGCAAATCAATAAGGTGTGGAATTATGGGAATGATACACATTATGGTACACTACCGCCACAGTTTGGAACTACTTCCATTTAGACAGAAATCTTGTTCAAAAATCTCATTTTACACTTGTCTCGCTTCTGAGAACATGGTTACCTAATAACGTCCTATCTCGATCAGGTTTTTGTCTAGTTTCTCTGACCCATTGAGCAAATGCTGAGATGGCCCCTTGTTTTGCTTCTGGACATAAATGTAGCTTCAGTATGCGCACGTTTTGTTGAACTCTCCTTTCGCTTGTAGTGGTGGTAGTGGTAGGAGTAGGAGTAGAGCTGGGGGTGTATTGCTATGTTGTTGGCAATACTGAGGAATCAAATCTGGAGTTTGTTATCGATGCAAATAAGTTTTCTATAATTCGGGAACGAAAACGTCTAGTTTCTACAAATGTTGCTAATCTCACGCTTTTTTTTAATTTTATTATTTTTTAAAACTTTTATATATCTTACACTATTTGTAGTTCAAATAATGGGAAGGTGTTTTGGAACTCAAGAAAACGTGCACAGTTGATTTTCTCCCCATATGTCACATACAGTTTGTAGTGTTTGTTGTCTACAGACGTGTTCAAATTATTAGACTAAAGCAAGTCGTTCCTTAGTTCCATGATATAATTGGAGATAAACGCTGTTAAGAGTGACGACTGTAAAAGATCCTGGCAGATTGCATATTGTCAAAGGGACAATGAGGCAATAATGCAAAAAATTACTGGAAAAGGAACTTTTTCCCCAAATTTGTGTGGTTCCCCAATGAAGATGACATTTTTATGCATGATGATGCACAGTACCACAAAGACAAAAGTGTCATCAAGAATTTGGAAGAAAAGCAATTAAAATGTTACCATGGCCACGGAATAGCTCTGACTTGAACACTATAGAAAATGTATGGGTTATTACCAAGAAAAGAATAAGGAAATATACAAGAAGTCGTGGACAAACTAGAGATGATTTGGTACCGCAACGATGGAATTAAAAACTCAGGTGAAAAGTTAGTAAACATTATGCCAAACAGAATTAAGTTGTTGATTATGAACAAAGAGACGCATACTAACAGTAAGTAATAAATGTATGACTGTAACATGTACACGAATGTGAAGTGTAATAAATGAAACTCTCTTACAAAAAATGTCTTTAGTGTAATAATTTGAACACATATGTAAATAAATGAAACGGTTTTAGACTAAGCTACGAACACCTCTGTCTCGGTGTTGCAGGGCGCGCTGTGCGTACCTGGAAGATGTCGTCGATGAGGCGTGAGAAGTTGTGGGCGGCGCTGGGCCGGGGCGTGGAGGCGGAGGGGGCGTGGTCCTTGGCGGGCGACGCCGCGGTGCTGGAGGGCGCCGCCTCGGAGGTGACGCCCACGGTGAGGGTGGTGGGCGCGGGCGGCGACGTTACCTCGCTCGCGTCGCCCTCCTCGCTCACCTCGCTCGCCTTGCTCACCACCGCCGCCGCCGGCTCGGCGTCGTCCGTCTGCCAAAGCGAGACCGCGTTACGGCGACACGTACAGGTAAGGCGGGTTGTGATTTTTCATGGGAACAGTAAGAGAAGGTACACAGAGCCGGCCTAAATTGTGGTTAGGCGGAAGAGCGGGCCTGATGGCCCGAGCCTCATCATATCAATAAGGCATATTATTATTATTATTATTATTATTATTATTATTATTATTATTATTAAATACCCAGGGTCACTAAGACTATCTCGGCTCGAAGGGTAGTGGATTTTAATCCCTCGGCATGGATGTTTGTGTGTGTGTTTGTGTTGACCGTACATGCTCACCCTACAGTTCCCCCACAGTTAAAAAGACCATAGTGGTCTCTATATGACAAAGTTGTTGAAAAGTAACCTTAAAAAAAGTTGTATACGTAAGCTTTCGCGGCTTGAATCCATGAATTCTCGGCTATCCGGGAGACGCCGCGTCGTTGGCTGGGGTGCCGACGTTTCGCCTGACATATCGCAGGCTTCCTCAGGGCAGTGACGACTCCTCCGTCACTGCCCTGAGGAAGCCTGCGATATGTCAGGCGAAACGTCGGCACCCCAGCCAACGACGCGGCGTCTCCCGGATAGCCGAGAATTCTTAAAAAAAGTTTACAGGCTAATTTGCAAGTCCAATATCATGTTCAAAACCCACAAGACATGATTTAGAATGTTAACAAGGATGTATCAGACTGAGTAAATTAGAAATGTGGAAATGAAAAAGTGAAAAGTCATTTAAGAATCCCAAAAAATATGATTAAGAAAATTAATAATCTGGAATTAATGATTAGTGAAATCTAATAAAAAATTAATAATCAGATAAGAAAATGTTAAAATTAGCAGCTTGTGGAGAAATAACTTAAAAACTTAAGTCTAGGATTAACTTATGATTTGTTATGCAACACAATTAATTTGCATATGCCAATGAAAGATCCATTCAATTAAAAGCCAAAACGTTTCAAAGGATTAAAATAATCTGTTTGGATAAAATGGAATTAAGTTGTCAAGAGGATCAAACAGCTTCTAGAATGACGTTTGGATCACAGTAAGTTTTACATACATGACTTACATCTTCGTAATTATAGGCACGTAATAGGCCGTTATTATTCTTAAAACATCTTAAATGATTTATTTTACAGATATATGTGTTTAACTTGTATTGATGCAAACCAATGAGTCTCATTCAAGAGAGTCGTAGTTATTTTAAATATATAAATATATTAAATATTTGTTTTAGGAACATGAAGAGACATACAACAAGATATCAATGAATGTGATGATTGTGAATTGATTCTAATTTTTATTTACATCGTTGGAAGTAGTAAAAGAAGAAACGTCTAAGAATTCTCTCTTTTACAAGACATGTTTAAAATGATTTTTAAAGTTTTTAATTGTGAAATTTCAACTTATTCATCCAATATGTAGAACATTCTTCCTTCCAAATCATTCAAATATATCTTTCAACTTCTTTGATTAAAAACGAAAAAACTGGCAACGTAAGCTCGTTGATAAGACAAATTCTCAGTGCTGCTTTGAAGTCTGATATCACAAGTGCAAGCATTACTCTCGCAACTTTTCTTGACCGATGGTTTGTAGAAATGCGGGTAGAGTGGCAAAATCGGTCACTATATTTTATAAAGCAATGGCATTCTCTGAAAAATCAATCATGCCTACGCAACTTTCTCAATAATTTCTCAATAATATGCATTCTAACTTTCCTAGGAGTCCGAAGTATCTTCTGTGATGGATCTTGACCTTCGGTCATTTTTTTTTCGATTTTTTTGAGAAAAACACGGACAGGAGTACTAGTCTAAAACACAAAATGTTTTTATTACGCGCCAGTGAAGAAGTGTTTGGAATGTCATCAGGGCTAGCGTCAGTGAGATCGTTTACCTTCAACTGTTTATTGTGTCAGGGAGGGGAAAGTAGGCCATTAGTGAAGTACGTTGAGCGGTTATTACAGTGCGATCAAAGCGGGGTCATATGGACCGCCGAAGGAGGCTATGTACTTGTATGTGATTAAGAGAGGTTCTTGAACATACAAATTGCCGCCGTTCTTAATTTTAATTACTTTTGTGTCTGAATACTTGGTTCGTACAAAGATAACTTTAGTTGAACGTTTAAAACATCTTTGAATTCATTGTTTGGGAATTACCAACAAGAAATGGTGAAACCTATGGTTTTTACTCTTGAGTGTGAAACTAAGCATTTTTTTCTATCTACACATTATCCAGTAGGATGTTATATTTCGTCTTTAACTAGTTTGTTTTGAATGGAAACCTTGTATTGGTAATGGTTTTAGGAAAAACATTAAGTGGTTAAATTCTTCAAATTCGTGAAATTCGACTAACTACGAGCCGTCACATTTATATTTAGTTTAACCGGTAAAATGCGACATTTTGTTTACAAGTAATTTTGACAATTACATTATTTCAATCTTGTAAATGAAATATTTCTGACATATTCAAATCTTTCACACTATGTTGGTGAATGTTAACAAGTGATTAACAAAACAACTAATGACTACTAAGGGCATTAGTACACGTTTCATCAACTACAAATAAAATATAGTATAGAAAGGGAGCAATAATGCAAATGTAAAATAACTAATACTCCAGAAAAAATGTATTGTGGTATTGACATAGAATATTAATGACATATTTGTATGTATATTGCTTCCACACATAACGTGTGTCATCACACAGGTTAAGTTACTACTACCTAGATATTTACATTGAAGATTTCTCTTTTCAACTTTGAATGTCACGTTTCTTAAACGTAACATTGACACACAATATTGCGTAAATTCGAAGGATACTTTACCGAAGAGTTAATGAGCCATATGCAGCGTAGGATGACTCCTTAAATCTTTTAAGATGTCACATGTCTCGTATCGCTTGTCTGGGGCGATGGTTATGCGTCTCATAACCTTATTCGTGACGTAATTTGTAAATATTGACATGGCTTTAATTGTGAAATTTGAACGTATTCATCAATTATTTTGTACGTACTTCCTCCCCTCATAATTGATATCTGTACTTCAAATTTCTCTGATTAAAACTAAAACTGTCAACTTAAGTTGCATACGTATTTCCCTGCCCATCCTCCTTAACCAAGAACTTGCCCTGTCAACCAAGAAACTCATAAAGTAATTAGGGTTTTACTTACATATCTATCTCAACTTATCATATAAATAATAAAGGTATACATGCAAAATTCAAATTATTACAGCTTGGCCCCATAATCAACAGATCTGCTAAAATACCGTACAATAGCCCTTTTAATACTTTATAAAACTGAATAAGACAACTTCCTTTTATGAATGGTCAGTATGGATTGGCACCACCAAATCGAATACAAACAAACTTCAAGTACTCCTACATTTATATTACTTATTAAGTACTACATATCAAAAGCACATAAATCAGCTCCTCCGCACCATTACGAACGCCACATGGTTTATCTCCAATGCCCAACTTCACAAAGAATTTCAGTTAGATCCTCTAACCAACCAATTTTTTATCCATCCACATCCCATCCTAGCATAACCAATTTAACTCCTCTAAAATTTTGCCAAGATCCACCGCTCAAAATTCATATTAAGAGCAAATTCCCGTTCCAAGCAAATTTTCAGATCCCAATGCAAAGGCGAGGTGTCAGGATACGATACCTCCACCACCCTAGTAGTCAGTAAGATTTTTCAATGTAAATTTTAAATATATTTAAGCAATTACATCAAATGGAAAGTGTTTTTACACACTGATCATACAATCTCAAATAAGATAAATAAAAAATAACTCGTATAGCTCATTTAGAACAGAAATTCTCAGTGTTGCTTTAAATTTGATATCACATGTGCTAGTACAGTGCGATTTGGTGGGATTGCAGCTCTTCTCCTGCTCGTTTTATGTATTATTCTTACATAATATTATTCAAAGTATAAGATACTAGTTTATAATAATCATAACACAACGTCATTAAATACCAATTTAGGTTCGTTTGTTATTCAGCGATATTATTTTTTTTGTTGTACTGATGTTGACTCGTGGGTTTAACGCAATTATAATCTCAAAATAGACGCACAAGAAAAGGTCCATTCAAGTGCATTTTCATCAGATAGAAATGGTTCACTTTAACATTAGTAATAAAAAAATAAGTTTAAAATTTAGGATTCTGCTCGACTGCTGAACCAACTACACCATCCACCAGGGAGCCGTTTCGTTCGGAACAAACGCAGGCACACTATGTAGTGTTTTTGTAACAAAATACTACCAAGATACTCTTGGAATGAATTCTATTCAATATATGAAAATAATTAAATAAAAATGAATCAATGAGATATCAATTAATCATTATAAAATAATACATAATTAATAGTTAATTAATGAATGATGAGAAACATATAAGAGACAAAAACTGCTGTTTTGTTTCTTGGCTTACATCAGAGCGTACAACTCACCTCCGAAATCACATTATCCAGTTCGTTTTTCTTGTCGTCCTGCGGAAACGCAAGTCCTTGAGTTGCGATCACAGCGATGCACAGAGCAGCGAAAGCGTATCTGTACAGCATTCTGGAGGCGACGAAAACTTCGGGCTTCAGATTTTCAGGTCACGAAAACTTCAGAGCTGTAACAAAAGCAACCAAATGTCTGAGTCTGGTTCAAAGAGGACTTGTGGCAGAGGGCATTAAGGGGTAAGGATTTTCGGAAATTTGGTATCTGAAGCATGTAATCACTAATCTAACTTCTTTAACTTTTAACATTTTCTTTCATTCACGCTTATTTATTACACTATATTACATGAAAGTTGATTGTTTTCAAATTTCATATTTGTGTTAATTCGAAAATTTTCTGTCAATGTCTGCAAGTTATATATCTTCGGAGAGAAGAAGAAGAACAACTTCT
This sequence comes from Gryllus longicercus, assembly GCA_038098605.1. Taxonomy (NCBI): domain Eukaryota; kingdom Metazoa; phylum Arthropoda; class Insecta; order Orthoptera; family Gryllidae; genus Gryllus; species Gryllus longicercus. The sequence goes on from JAZDUA010000085.1 coordinate 3,224,040, forward strand.
GGCATTCTAAGACTCCCCCCATCCATCTTTCAATGCTAGCTGAGCAAGGCCAAGCACACGGGCGAAACTATTTGCGGAAGTGGAAGAAATGTTTACTTCGACAGAGCGATGAAATTAACGGGGCAAGAACTATTCGGCCGTCAGACGAGCAGTGATGTCAAAGTCGATGCCACCAGCGGCAGTCTGTGTGAGTCTGTGTGAAATCGCCCGTTCCGCCGTTGAGCACCACGCCACAAGAGAGCAGTAGGTAATCAAAATCGCCTGGAGTCTCTGGATGTGCACAGGATATATATCCAAGGACTCTAAAAATCGCCCTGAACGCTTACACTTAAAAATACCATTCGGCGGAATTTAGATTAATAAATTTAAAAACAGTTGTTGATTTTATTTATATTTTTTTACTTTCATTTTTCTGTTTATATCCTCTTATTTCCATGCGATTCCACCAAATTGGAAAACTATGGAGTTACTTCTGATATTTTCCTTTCCCGACGTTATTGCAGGGCTAGAAGAGACTGTGAGTTTGCAAGTCCGTGAGCTGTCGGAAGCATTACTCATAGAGTGTGCAAGTATATGGGGTATGGATACGCAAAGATACTATTTTTTTTTTAAATATTCGTACTTTACATCTCACTATTTGTCGGTTGTGAACGTAAATACATTTAGTGTTTCCATGCCTTAACAAATGTTTGTTTTCACACCTCAGCGTTTCATCTCGTTGAGATCCTTGGAATTAGCCTCAGACAAGCAACCGAAAGTGACGCCGACGTTAGAAAGCTTCCCAGAGACTCTCGTAACAATCCCCGCAACAGAAGATCGAACAGCCGCTCCTGGTTTAAGCACGAGATCTATTTAGCTACGCGTTGAGTTCCGCCTAAACAACTTCGACATTTTTGGCAAAGAGCACCCGAGCAATTTCGTGGCCCTTTGGCAACCCAACTTCGTTAGCAAACGTGCGCCTTGCGAAAAACTAGGAGAAACCACCACGACGATGACGACGAGGGCGGCGGCGGCGGCGGCGGCGGTGGTGATGGTGGTGGTGGTGGTGGCGGCGGCGAGGGAAACCGCTCGGCCGTCGCTGGGGCCACGCACCGAGCGTTGCGTCAGCCGCGCTTTCCTTCGCGCCGGGCAGGTCGGCGCTCGGAAGCGCGCGCGCCCACCCCTGACGGGCCCTGGCGTGCGTTTGGGAGAGCCCAGTGACGCGGCACTGCCTCCTCCCCAGTCAACCGTCTCCCGCTACAGTTCATAATACGCTGTGTTGGGGGTTGCCGATCCGGGATCGCTAAGGCAATAGTGCCGAGGCGATCTCGAACCGAAGGATCGTGGGCTCGAATCTCGCCTTGGGTATGGTTGTGTGCGCATCGTGATAGTGTGTGTTGTCTATGTGAAATTTAAGGTCGTGTGTCCCTATGTCAGAAAATATATCCGGCCGTAAATATCATTGCCAAATAAGTATAAAAATTGTTTGTGCCGAAAATTAATAAAAATGAGCCCGCCCCCATTATTGCCGATCCCTTAGAAACGGGAAAACGCAAGGATGTAAAAAATAACGGTATGTTGGGGAGAAAGGCGGAGAATGGGGAAACAGCGTAGGGGATGAAGCGTGGAAGCCAATCGTAGGTTCGTATGGCCGGCATCACGTGTTAGCTCATGACGGAGTACTTCTTCAGGGTAGACTACTTCTAGTCGCTTCCGTGTGTCTATTTGTGAGCGTGTTAGATGCAATAGTAGCTATCTTAATTAGTGAAGTGCTGAGTTTAGACTCTAATCTGTTGGTATTCTAACGGCAAGTTTTCTCCGAGGAATTTAACTTGACTACCAAAGTGTGTTTTTCGGGGCTTTGATGCGTGGATTAGATCTTCTGGAGTGAATATCATGGACGATTGATTATTATATCGTAGAAAATTATCATTCAAACCCTTGTCTTCAAGGCCTTTCGTTCTAACCCATATCAACATGTAAATATAATGGGCAACTAAATAAAATATACGAGATTGCCTACTGGCAATTAGAGTGGTCGAGCTTCTAATTAAATAATATCAAATACAATCTATTGCAAATATTGAGTGAGTTATGGTAAATTGATCAACCAGTTATTAATTCACTGTACACTGTACACTCTCTTAAACTATACCTGTTTTGATACTGTTGCCATACTTGTAGGTGTATGCCTGAAATTTGGCTATTTATTGTTGTAATATTATCAGTGCTTAAATCACGAAACCTCTGTCAACTGCGTTAGCTTAATCTTAACATAGTTAAGTACTGACATGGATATTTGCAAGAGTGAAGAGTTCCCTCTCATGTGTTTTCTGTAGACATAGATTTGATGTGTCACGGTTATACACGGCATAAAACCACTGCATTCTCTTGAAAGACAGCCAACAGCGTAGAAAGGCGGTTAGGTACAATTCAGTAAGTGTATCTTATTACAGTGACTGGTGTGGTATGAAGAGAGTGCAATCTTAAATGTGTATTCACTACCTTTGAAAAGGTACTTATAAATGGCATGATTACATTTACTTTTACGATAGGATATAACGTGGTTTCCTCGTATTTAACTGCGTAAAAAGTCATTTATTTTATGAATTAGACTTTAGTTCAACTTTCTTGAATGAAGTACAACATGTATATTACTGCCTGAAGCACTGTATTATACATTAGGTTAATATAAACGTCTTCCATGGTAAAATATGTTATGATGAACTTATTTTACGAAGAAATATAAGTGTAATATTTAGAACAAGGAGAACAAAATGAAGTGTCAGAATGATACTCGAAGACTCAAATAAACAAAAGAACTTTCACGAAACCCACTTCACCTTCTGGCTTTCTCTTTTTGTAAAATGATGCAAGAGCTCACCTTTTTTTAAAAATATATTCAAAAAAATGTCCATGGTATACGTGCAATGCCATGTTGGAAACATCCTGCAAATTAATATTGATTTTCTTTTACACATGTTTGTGAATGCGTGTATTATGTACAAGTATGTAGAAATGTACTGATATAAGTTTAAATTAGAATTTAATTTTTTTTAAATTACTTGAAATGATCTTAGATGCACTGTTACACTCACGAAACATTTGAAAATTTTATTAGGTGTTATTATTTTCAAAACTTTTCGAATTATGTTTGTCGAATCAGCACGTTACAATACAAAACTCTTTCGCTGTCGAACATGGACGACCAACTATTCAATTACATTGCACGTTTCAGTACTTCTTCTTTTCTCTTCGCAATGATTCCACAAATCACGCCCCCGTCCATCACCTGCAGCGATTTGCTTTGTCGCGAGGCCTGTCGAGTTCGTCGACCTCGCGCCGGGGGATTGCAGAGGCGTGGACGTTGACTTTGAAGGGGGCTCTTCGCTTCCGTTACAAGGTGGGACTTCCTCACCTTCCGGGACAGGCGGTGTGACGAAGCCGTTCTGACAACTCGAGGCGAAGCGAGGTGCCGGTCGAGCGGAACTTCTGTCGGGCTCCGGGCCGCCGGGGCTCCCTTTCTCCGGCCGCGACCGGCTGTATCCGGCTCCGAAGGCGCACGCCCGGGTCGGTGACACGCCACCCCACACCCCGGGGATCGAAGTCAGGACGCGCGCCTCGCAGCGGATTTTGTGAGCTGCCAGCCGCGAACCACGAGGGGCGCTGTCGCGTTTCTCGCACGGTACAATCAACTTGTGTGGCGCGGGCCATAATCGATGTCACTGCAGTGCCTCCCATTGGGAGGTCGAGGGTTCGAGTCTGGTGCCAGGATTTTCGACACTAGCTAGATAGCTAGGTCGAGTTCAGCAACTATCTGCAGGAGAATTCTGCATGATCTATCTAGCAGCAACTATCTGCCCTGATCGGTGGTTTTACGGTGTTTCTCCGATCAACACCAGAGTGCTGGAGCAGTTCCCTAACAAAAGGACTCTTCCTTCTTCTATTCTCTCCCTTTTCTTACTACACTACCACACACTAATGCTAAGGGACCACGGACCGCGCGCGATCTTTCCACCCTCTTCCTTTTCCTATTCTCACCCCTTACTTACACAGACTTATGTAACATGCACATATAATAGCATGCACTACACTACCACACATACCGGGAGGCCGGTCGGGAGTTTAGAGCTTGTCTCGGCTGGGGCGTGTTCCACTGTTGGGAGGTACAGACGTAGGTCGGCACCGGATCTCGCCATTCAGCAGGAGCAGATCACTGCCACCTCCCGCGATAGCAACATTCACTACACTTTGCGTGACTAATGACCTTAGCAGTTTACTGTATCATTAATCAATCGCACGGTAAACGTTTGTGTTTATTTAATCCTTAGAGTAACTTCAGAAAACAGTGCGCCCTTTAACGGGAGAAAAATCATATTTAGGGTACTGGCAAGGTACTTGCTATCTGCATCTACACTTAAAAATTCAGTTCTGCATCCTTCACTTAAAAATTCACGGAGAGCTTGTGCCTGTCTGAGTAAAAATTGTGGTTGTAACGGAATTCTGTGTGAGATACCAAAATTCTTCTCCAGGATCGTCGCAGGAACTGCCCTTTTCCGTCCACAAGTGGCCGCGTCCGGCACCGAAGGCGGTCGCCTGCGTCTGTGAGCGTCGTGCCAGGCCACGTTGCGACCGCCGGTCATCGAACTCGGCTCGCCGGCATCGCAGCTGTTCTTGTGAACTGTCAGCCGCGAAGCACAGTGCCAGTTTCTCGCGAAGCAATCTTTTGCGTTTAATCATTTATTGGTCCAATGTTTGCCAGTACAGAGAAAAGAGTGCAGTCTGATGAGAGACAAGTTGTATTTATGTTTTTAGAGCTCAACTGACAAGATTCGAACTGTAATTCTTAATTTAGGAATGATCTTGGCGCTTGTCTCCTATCTCGAAGCAAAGCGGAACACTTTTCGGTCGCTGTAGGGACACCGTTTCTACGCCCACGAGCGACCGTATCCGGTACCTGGGTCGGTGAAACGCAACGCCACGTCATGCCACACCAGGCCACGTTGCGGCCGGGAGTCGAACCCCCAGTCACCGGCACCGCAGCTTTTCTTTTTCGCATGAACTGGATAGTGGGACACAGAGGTCTTCGTCGCCATTGTTGCTGCACGAAAGTCCTTCCGGGTTGGACCGACGAGTACCATTCTTCGCGCTTCGTTAAGGTATATACAAAGGATTGGTATTGGTGTAGTTTAAGAATGATAAACTGTGTCGTGAGTCTAGAGGTACAATTTTGTATTATTATACGGAGGCGTGCATGTATCTGGGTCGCGTTTCTCGGGGTATAAAAATTATTCCAGGTTCAACTGACGTTTGGTGCGTTTCCTGATTTGTGCTGCTTTAGGAATGTATAGGGAGTCATGACATGTGTCAGAAAGAACTTTACTTTCAGAATGTGTAATAAAAGTGTATAAAACATATAATATCTAATCGTAAACTCTGGCAACCCCTTTCTTCTAGGAAGATCTAGGAAACGCGAGAAATAATTATATGAAAATCCAGTTTAATTGTCCATTCGCCGACACCGCAGTTATTCATACGAGTTGCAGGCAGCGTCTTGTTGCTTTTTTCGTGGTAGAAACTGCCTCTCCGTGATTAACGAGTGCAGCTTACGTACTGAATATTCATGTTGTAGTATGCACAACGAATCAGGCAGGGTGTAATTATTTTTAACGCCAGTATTGAATACGTATTAGTGAACGTAGGCTATCTATTCGATCTACCTAGAAATTAATGTATTAAAGTCGGGACCTCGATATCGATATTGAACTCCAGACTTCAACATTACAACTGTTCGTAAAGCGTGAAAAAACGGAGGACAGTTAACTGTAACGCGCATCCCAAACAGCAAATGTTTGTATTTATTCATTTCTTTTTTAATGATAATAAACAGTAAAAAGTGTGTATGCGTCATAAAATATACATGTTGCTTTCAGATGCATTTGATAAGAAGTAGTCCTTACTATTTTTTTCATTTCCATTTGCACAGAGAACCATGGCAGGTGTCTGTCTCGACAAAGTTTCATTGAAGTTGTAAGTGAATACAATATTCGAAACTTCTTTAAATCTTCGTTTGGCGGATATTAATCGAGTCACACGCTTATTTGAAGAAGATACGTTTTTAGATTATTTAACATAATTTCTTTAGATAATTTTATCAGATATTTATCGATTAAATAATAAATAATTTTTGTCAACGAACGATTGACTTTCAAACAATAGAGATGCCACATTCGCCGAACTCATTAGTGCGGAAATAATGGAGACTTCTTGAAAGGTTGAGAAAATTGTACGTTGAATACTTTGCGTGAATTATATTGAGACATTTAGCTTTCTTGAAAACAATGAATTACAGTTTGCCCTCTTAGAATGCGTACTCAACCCAGGTAACGTTGCTTTCACCCCGGTCGCCGAAGCCAATGAGTCATAGTCAATGACGTGAGAAGGGTCCGTTAATGGCTCGTCATTCAAGCACGGAAACTGGGTAGCATATGGTCGACTTTTTTCGTCTTTGCGGGAACAATCGCTTCCTTGTGTTTTGATGATGACCGTTCTCCGCAACAGGCGATCGGCGGGCACATTATACTTCCGAGAGTCGAGAGTACCGTTCAGCGAACTCAAGTGTGAAGTAACCGAACAGAACTCTATTTTGTATTGGACTTATTATAATAGACTATTGTACGAGTAACAGCCTACTTTGTACTAGACTTCTTTCTTACAAACCCTATTCTACTTACATGCAACCAACTTTAAGAATCCTTCTTGGTCATGATCTATTTTTCATGATTCATCGTTAGTAGGATAATAAACTTTAGAACGGACACTTTTTATAAAAAAAGATCTCCATTTTGAGCGATGAAATGATAATCTTCTTTCATTTAAAATTTTACGTCAATTTAATCGTTTTATGAAGGAAACTCCATTTTGAAAAAAAAAAGTATATGGAAAATACTAATGAATATTGGAGATAACAACGTAAAGTCAATATGACCGTTACCATTTTAAGAGAGTGAACGTTCCAATGTTATCTTTCAAATTATCGCCATTTTTGATCGAAAATTGAAAACAAATACAATTATACACTTTAGTGCATTACGCACGTCTCTAAATCGAGATTAGATGAGTAATTATCCGTAAACACGACTAGTTACTTTCACACAAAAATAAGTAAACAACGTTATTTAGTTGTGACCACATTTTAAAATACCTAGCTAAAATGCTTCACCCGATACGAGAAATATCATGCTGTAATTTCAGTATATGTGGATTTCTAAGTCTTCAGTATTCGCTTGAAATATACTACACAAATAGTCGTGTATTAATAAAAGGCATGTCTGTGGTAACAAATATTCACTAACTTGAGTGAAAGAGATACTGATAAAATCAAAAACGCTTCCTTTGCCGTTCTCCTAAACTTTCCGGTCAGTCATTTTCAGGAAAAGAAAAGGTTACGAATTGGGGGGAGGGTTTCCCGGAAAACTGCCAAGCATTTTCATCGCCCTCGAATTCTATAGTTAGTTGAACTACATACGTGTTGCATCCTTGAAGGAACTAGCTATGGTAACAAAGTTTACATGTCGATGACTTAGCAGTATAAGAAACTCGATTTAAAGTTTTACCACAGTTAAGGCATTCTTTCATTGATCGTAACTTTTGTTAATATATTATCGATCTTAATGATTGTTAGTGTCTTTCGGAAATCAGAGCTACTAGTTATCTATATTAATACTATTATGTGGAAGTATGCGAAGTCTGTAAATGTGTCACGATGCCGCGTAAAGTGTAATATTTTATTTTATTTTTAAAAGATATAAACTTCAAACCATATAAGATTTTCTAACCCAAAACTGCACCAGTAACATCAATTAGGGAGTATTTTTTTGTTAAACTTTTAACTTGTGTCCCGTTCGAGACCAAGTACTAATGAATTATTCTAGAGATGTGTCAATCCTTCCCGGAGACACGAAATGTCGAAACAGGACACGTGAGTTGTGGTAATGAAAGTTTCTTCTCTTCTTTTCTTTTCTTCCACAATTTGCCTCACTAAAATCACAATCATCCGAAATTTATAGTCGTTATTCAATGCTTACATAAGAGAATACAATGAGGAATGAAACTTGAGAGGCATGACGCATTTCACTCTTTATTGATAATATCCTGTCATGCGTAGCCCATAATAGGCATGGACCTGAGCTGTCTATGACTGTATTGTACACGTTTAACGCATGGCTTTATTGAGACAGAGTACGACAAAATTTCAGAATTTTCAATAGATAACCTTGAAACAGAGTGTTGAATCATCTCTTTCGAGACTATTTCTAATGATTTTCACAAATAAAATTTAAAAATAAAACAAATGAAATTAACTTTGATGGACATTTCAAATGACAAAAAAATGATTTGACTTCAACTTCTTACATCAGACATTTTTATGCAGTACCTATTGTACTCGGATATCTACTTAAACGACATTGAGCACTTGTTCGCGAATTCTGAAAGTTAATCTATTAAAATAAAATTTACAACCACCTCTTGTTCGGCATAAAACCTCTGAGTTTTGTTAACCTTTAGGAAGCTCGTATTTATGGCTGAAACTGAATGACTTCGTGTATATTATAAATTGTACTAATTCTTTGCTTATTGTTCCAATGTATTACGTTTGATAACACATTTGGTGTTAAACGGAATTGCCTCTGATATGATGATTAATTGATCAGCCATTTAATGGATGATTGAAGTTCCAAAAGAAAAGTTAATATAAACAAGTGAATATTTGCATATTATGGTAATATTTCTGAGTATACACTGTATTATATCATTTAACAATATTAATATCGGACGTTTCAGTAACCCTTTAGAACCTGAACAGTTAGATGACTAAATTGATTATAAGAAGAGAAAATCAGGAATGTTGTAAACGTATTAAAGTATTGTAGGAATGCTGTTGTAAGTAGTGCATACCTTTCTAGAGAATTCCATTGCGAAACTCAACCTACAAGAGAAATAGTTACTGACGAACTATTTGTACGTTGAACTCCAGGATGCTCAAAACTCTTTATGAAAGATGCATTTTTCTGAAGCTTCCAGCAGGACACGTCGACATCATTCCAAAAAATAAAATATTTCTCTTCTGTACGGATTAAATTGCTCTTTAATAAAAAATATGAATATTCAGCTTTATCAACTTCATTTTCGAAGAATTGTTGTTCATAAAATGAAAAATTAAATGTCAATTCAGAATGACGATAGTAACGTATTTTTTGACTCTGAGGCATCTCTAGCCACACAAGTGCAATTGATTCCGCGGTATTCCATGAAAATATTCTATCCAAAAAATGTCTCTATCGCATAATAATTGTTGTAATAAATAATTGTTGTAAATTTTCTGTACTTTCCCCGGTCCCTTTCTAATTTCACGAAAGCAGCTGGCTGAACTCGTTGCTCTGCCGTGTCATTTGCGTTGACTTCAACGACAAACAAGGATGGAAGTAAAAGAAGCACACACTGAGGATTACAAGATGTGTTTGAAGTGAACGACCTACTACAGCCTCACGTGGAGTTGTCGTTACTAGGGCAGAGAAAGTCTCCACGCCTAACTTTGTCTAATTTTCCTTACACATTGCCTCAAAAATATTTTGTTCCATGTAGTGGTCAGTGACTGTTCCATTAGGTTTGCTCTATTTAAGATTAATATACCAGAAAGAGAACACGACATGCAGTACGTTTTTACAGCATGCATTTTACAGCATACAGCTGAAAATGAACATAATTGCAATTGCTAAACCCAACGGCCATTCGCAAAGGAAGTATTATCAGTCATTTTCTCTCGACAAAATATTGCTTCCATATATAATTTTTATTGCCTTCTGCATCGACGATTTAACAGATATTTCTTGAACATAAGTCTCAATAATTGGAGGAATCATTGCATTTATTACTATTGCAAGGATATTGATTTCACTTTCTAATGTGCTCTACATTTGCTGTTCCACTTTTCAGTCAACGCTAATTGCGCGTGATTTTGTGGCGTGATTGGAGATACTTATACGAGAATATTCTGTAGTAAATTAAGTGTTCTAAGTAGTTATTATGATAAAAATAGAAATAGAAGATCGTATCAATTCATTGAACAATTTCTGATTTTGATATATTTTAACGATATGGAAAAAAGCTAAAATTGCAAATACAATAAACTTGTACCTAGAGAATCTGAAAAGAGATATTGTTATATTGATTACGTACCCTTACATGTCATGGATTTAAAATAAATTATAATTATTTCATCCGATTGACTTACTGATAATGAAGGTACAATGTGAATTTTTTTTAATTCTCTTAATTTTGTATTTGATTTCCAATTAGGCGAATTTCACCCTTACTGACAGTACTAATAACTTCGTATTAATCATATTTTCCATTATTAAACATCACTTAATTTGAAATTAAAATTAATAATTAATTAAATTAATAGACTTATATATAGTTTTATTCTCATTGTAAATGCTGCAGTGTCGTTCAGTCATTTATGCTTCCAGAGTAAATTATTATTTAGCATTGTTGGTGTAAAAGATGGTTGAACAGAGGTGACCAGTTTCGAGAAAGTGTAAATGAAAATTATACTGAACTAGAAACACAACAAACTATTTCCTAAATACAGAAGTGTTCCTGATATGTTAGTCCACTTCGAAAGCGGCAGAACCCTATTACGTCTATTCCTAGAAAAGAAAATGATTGGCAAGTGAGCTTCTGAAGTAGTTATTTCGGCAACAAACTGTACCAGAATTGATTAAACATGTTGAATTTGTTTCAGTGAATATCCAGAACCTTTGCAATAAAGAAAGTTTCGAGAAAATAATGCAAGGTGCGAATTAAAAATGAAAAAAGAATCCTTTGAATTCTATTTGGTTGCTAAGGATGATAAGAATACCAAGAAAGTTCAGAGATTCTTAGAATATTGGTTTCCTGAAGACGTCAATGACCTTTACAAGAAACACTATTTCGACATCATCGATGCATTTCTGTGGAGTCTGGAGTCATAATGTACACGGTTCGAAAACGTATGCTATCGGCAATTAGAAAATAAGTTGTTATAAAGATTGGATGATCAAAAACATGTTAATCACCTTCAAAATTGTGATAACGATATTCTGTCTTATATTTATCGCTCAGAATGAAGAACAATCAACAGTTTTACAAATGTTCCCATGAAGGTTAACAACAAATTGTAGAGGGTTTTAAATAATTTTTTTAATGTAACGCTAAAATATCTGCGTTCTTTTGACAACTCAAAACCGAAAGAGTATTTTGCAACCATTCAAAGTCTTGAATAGGGATAGAAAAGTTGAAAACTACAATATTTCAAAATGACGCGTTTGGGATTATGTAGCTGTAAGCCAGCCAACAAGCAAAACTGAGTTATTTGCCTTTTTCATTTTTGGTTCGTTTTTGAAGGTTGACAAGCCACTGGGGAAGTAGTGTAATACAACAGAGTTATGAATGCAGTACATTTTAATGCTTGTTATGTTGATCACGTAATCTAATGAATGCTGTGAATTTTCACTTGTTTGTGATGTAAAAGGCTCTAAAGGTGTATTTGTATTATCTAATCCCAAGTGCCCTACTTTTGCTCACGTATTTCGTGTTTCTAATGGTTAATGTGAATATATCTCTTTATTTTTTTAAACATTGTGCAGTGAATTAAATTGTTTTCTCCCATCCGATCGCCTTTATATGCAACGTTTTTAGGTGTTCCGACTAGTTTAAATAGATCATTATTCTATCTGGTGTAATAAAGGACACTGCGAGAGTAAATAAAATGCCATTAATCATATAGGCATACTGTTAGAAAATGTACAAAAATTAAAAAGGCAATCGGATTAGAAAAACATGTTTATTTCTCCTAAACGAAATGTGTGTGCCGAGTGAACTCCGTATGGGTTCGTTAGTAAAAATGAACTCTCGCTACAACGCTATATAATCAAGAATCTTTCGCAGAATAACCTGGTTTAGCCACGAATTAGATAAATAACAATTAATTCATGGGTGGATAAAACCATTTTCATTGCAAAGAACAACGAAAAAATGACTAAAGAATCGATTACAAAGCTGTAATACAATGAATGAAGTTCAAAACGTGAAAGGTTCTTCCGTCACGAAGCAGAGCGCGGGCGCGGCGCTTACCTGGCGGAGGCTGCAGAGGGCGGGTCGCGGGGCGGCGCGGGAGACCTGTCTGCGCGGCGGGTGGATGCGAACTGCTTGGGGCCGCTCTCTTCCGCGTGGCGCCGGCCCCGGCCCCGCCCCGCTCCTGGCTTTCCCCCGCTCGCGCCGCCGCCGCCGCCGCCGCCGCCGCCGCCGCCGCCATCGCCGCCGCCGCCGCCGCCCCCGGCCGACCAGCCCGCGACAGCGGCACCGGGAGGGGGATGCAGCCGCTGCACCGAGCTAAAAAAGCGAAATCGAGGGCCAATTTTTTTTTTCTCTCGTTAATCGGCCGACTAGGACCACGCATGCAAGCATCCTGCATTTACCGTGGCTCAGTTTTTATTTATTATCACGGTGGCAGGTGCTTGCAACAACTTTTTGGGGGGACCAGGGATCCGATTTATTTTTATCCCCCCCACGGTTGTTAGCCCTGGGGGTATGGAAGATGAAATGATGATATGATGATAATGGGGGTGAAAGGACAACACATACAGACATACACAAACACACAAATACACCCATGCCCGAGGCGGGATTCGAACCCGCGATCTTCTGGTCCGAAACCACTCCGGCACTACTGCCTTAGCGATCTCGAGGGCCAAATTATTAATATTGTTATTGTTGTTGTTGTTATTATTATTATTGTTGTTGTTGTTATTGTTATTGTTGTTATTATCGTTTTTCGTGGGATTTGGTCCAGAAATCAAACAATTATATTAGTTTGTCGACGTATCTAAGTTTTATATCTCCATTTTCAGGGCTCAGTTCAGTTCAACACTGTTAGAAGTATGTATGTCTGATCGGGAGATCTTAGGTTCGAGTCGCGACGGTGGCAGGAATTTCGACACTAGCTTGTCAGCTAGGTCAAATTCAATCACTTTCTGGTGGAGAATTCTAGCGTCCGGCTGCTCGTCCAGATACGGTAGTTTTCCGTCGTTTCTCCAATCAACACTAAGCAAATGCCGGAGCTGTGCCCTCACAAACGGGCCGTGGACCGCGCGCAATCTTACCTTCTTTTCCTTCTCCTATCCTCACCCCTTACACACACACTTTAACTAACCCGCACTACCCTACCACACATGTAGGGAGATCGGTCGGCAGCTTAGAGCTTTTCCCGGTTAGAGCAGTGCCCTGCTGATGAGAGATACCTGGTTTTCGAAATCCCGCTAGCCGACGGTACGTCGGCGCCAGATCTAGCCTTATAGCGAGAGAACGACGACCGCCAACGCAAAAACATGCACTAAACTTACTGACCTAATGACCCTAGTAGTTGACGTGCCCGAAATCACCAACAATCAATCGAACCGAAGGGAAGAGAGTCTGTCTATGGCTTCTTCTGAACGTCTAGCATACATTTCCTTTGGCATCTGTCGTTTATCTTTAAATGATTTCTCATTGTCCCTGGGAACAGAAACATAATAGAATATGAGGTATGAGGAGGATAATATGACTTCTTGGTACAGTATAACAACACGCCCCTTCGTTTTTGTGACATCTAATCCCCGATAACAACCTTATTTTGTTGTTGTGAGCATTAACCTCAAACAACTGAGGCTTCTTGTAAAAGAAGGAGCTGACGCTCAAAATTCAAAACAACGGTTTATGAACGTATTGGATTATAAACACGATGAATTTGTCTATAAATTAATGTTTTTATTTTTGTGAGTTAGCTCCATTCGCACTGGATGCCTCAATTGTAGAGAGGTATTATGTTCAACGTGACATACCTTAATGTTGTACATTGACTCGTCCGTAAGCTTGAATCAAAATCTTCTATGTTCGAGAATCTTCTACATTCGTAAATTTAAAAAAAAATACTTGCATCTGGAAAAGCTGTTCTCTACCCCATCACCGTAACGTTTACTAGTGTATGAGACAAAAGAGCAACGAAGATCAGCATTCAAGGGAAGCCATTTGATGGCAGAACCCAAACGCTACTGACCGTTGCTGGAAAATTACCATGGAACGTCTTGTCTCTTAATCCACCAGCCGTCACTATCTAGGCTTCCACTTGTTTGAATTCGATCTGCATTTCGCCAGATTCTAAACGTTTTCGAGTTATTCGAAACTTATTAGTTATACTTTATATTTCATGCTACTTTCAATGGGACTGGAAAAGATTCTTCCTGGAGATCACGAATTTCATCCGGAATGCTCTAGCTGCTACGTCCTAGGAATAAAAAAAACATGCTCAGTATCATCGCCAAGTAATTCGTAACTTGCAATGTAGACGATACGACAAAGCTTGAAAAGTTGCGAAATAAAAACCTAAAATAATAATTGCACTTCCGTGCGCCCGCGCTACAGAGTGACTGTCGACAAACAGTTTTTTAATGTAACATATGGGACTGAAAAACAGTTGATAAGACCCCTTACACGTGCCTTGTTAGTGTGAAATATATTCCAAAGATAATACGCGAGATATCTACTAGAAATGAATGTCTCCCACTTCAGCACAAATCTTAGTTCTAGCATTTCTCTTGCAAAAAACATAAACAATTTGTATGGAATAGTAGGGTAATCTTTTTCCAGAAGAGATGTAATATTATCTTTAAACAGTGTGATATAATCTACAATCTTAAGAACAAAAAGTTAAAAATACACCGGCAAAAAGCAGAAAAAGTTGTTTCAGAAAAGTGATCTCTGGGAAGATAATCCTGAGAGAATTACTTGTTGAGTGTTTAAATTGTGATGACTGATCACGCCCCTCCCGCAACCAAGAGATAAGAAGATTACATGAAAAGTCGACGCCTTAATAATGATGAAACAATACATTAAAGGTAGAATTATTGATAGAGGAACTAGTGGTGCTAAAACAGCAATTACTTCGTGGCCCGTATTTTCACGCAAAATTACCCCAAAAAGTACTCAGATTTTGAAATAAGGTAAAAAATGTTTCGAAAATGTATCTTAAGGAACAGATTTCCTTAAGGGAAAATCTCTATCTCCATAATTGTAGTTGTAAGAAGACGCGGAAACAATTTTGAATTTTTGCAATTTTTGGAAAACTCAGTTTTGAATGAAAATAAGACCTCCACCATTCTCTTAAACGTCCTTCACTCTATCCCACAACAAAAGTTAATCAAAAACGATTGAGTCATTTTATTGAAAATTTTGAAACTGTGCTAGGGGTTTCATGTAAAGTATCCCTCAAAATTAAAATATCGGTTTAAAATTCCAGGAGTCGCGACATCAACCAGATCGACTGGGGGATATCAATTTCGGAGAAAATCGGCTAAATGGGTCAGATACTGGCGTTGATCACAGCCGGAGAGACGTTTCCCATCATTCGATTTTTAGTAACATAAACATAACATAACATGGATTCTGGGTACATCTCGTGTTAGAGGATTTTTTCTAAATTAACAACTAGATTTATCCACTTTCTCGTTACTAGGACCCTGTAATAAGAGCTTTTCTGCCGAAAATTCGCCGTTTTTTGGTGCACCATTACATAACTTTGTCTCTGCTGCATAACTGGTAGCTAGAAACGAAAAGGAGAACCCTGAGAGCATTTCTCGTAAACTCGAGTGGTCCACTGCTTATTGCACTTAAACGTGAAGCTGGGAATTGATCCCTTGTCTCAGAGGTTAAATGGACGATAGTAAACGATAGCTGAACTCTTCGGATCGCCCTGGTTGCATGATAAACATTTTGACACAAATATTCTCTGACCACCCATCAGCATTTGACATGCGCTCTTTTCGATGCCACACACGTGATATAGCACAATTCATAATTGTTCCATCTTCATAAATGCACTATCCGGAATGGAACCCGTGGGGGTGAGTTTTGGAAGCCTATGTGCTTAGCATGCATTCCACGGATGTGAAATCTAGAATTAAATAGCAAAGAAGTAACAATCGTCAAATTGTCAGATGATGACGCTCAATTGAATGCGATAGTTCAAATCTGACGCTCATAGGCTGGAATATCCTAGGTTTGTTTCTCAATGGTCTTTTCTTTTCGCCACAGCTTGGTAGACAAGTCGAGGTCGATCACTTCCTCGATTCTAGTGCCTCTGAATACTCGTTTACTGCGTTTCCGTTGATCATATTTCAAGCGGCAGTTGTCAGATGCGCTGAGCCCCTGCCTGTCCAAAGCGACTCATGTTAATGCTTAACTCCACGGAACATGCGCTGTCATTTAGCCCCAGTGTATTAACCACGTGGAAGGTGATTTGTAGCTGGGATTCCGAGGCATCATGTGGGGCCGCGAATGTAGGAATACCAAGTAAAGAAATTACTTATATAATACTTATGTATACGATTTTTTGTTATTTATACGACGTCTGTTATAAAAGTATCCGACCTTTGGCCGGGAATAAGAAACGTTCGAACCTGAAGCGTTGGAAACCTAATCACCCTCAAAGTAGTCTCCTTGGAACTCCATACACTTGTATCGGTGGTGCCGCCATTGATGGAAGTGTTCTGAGAAAGCTTCTTTCGGAATGGAGTTTAGCTCGACTTTCGTTGCAGCCATACTGTCCGCTCTTGTCTGAAATCGCGTTCCTTTCTTTGGCCTCTTGAGTTTGGGGAACAGCTAGAAGTCGCAGATGGGGATATATCAGGAAAAGGAACACAGAATTCTGGTTTTTCGCCAAAAAATGTCTAATCAAGTGCGAGAAATGTTCTGGGACATTGTCGTCGATGGTGTAACGGTTAGCCTGACTGTTATACCCAAGTTCGCGGGTTCAAACCCCATCGAAGCCGTGGAGGGCGAAAAATCCTTCGTACACATTCCTTCGCAGGGGAAGTAAAGCTGGATATTCCATGATGTAGATTTACTACATGCAAAAGATCCTCAAGCCTAAAAGAAACCTCTGAGAGAGATTCAAATCGCCTGTTTCGTCGCCCATGTAATACCATCTTACTCCGCTAGTGGATGAAAGGAGCATAGCAAAATTTACGTGGTCAGGCGAAGAGCAGACCTCATGGCCTGAGTCGCGCCAAGTAAAATAAGGCACAATTCTATTCAACTCAATGGAGGCACCAACTCACTGTGGACTACAACTCCGGTCTCTTGCTCCGCATAGCATCACGTAGGCGCGGACATCCCTGTAGTACTCTTTGGTAATTGTTTGACACTGTAGTGCGTACTCTTGTACCACACCGCGTGAGTCAAAGAAAGCAGTCAGCTTCATTTTTTTCTTGTTTTCTGAGCACTTAGCGAGGGATCTATGGTAGTGACGTGGAATGCTTCCATTGTGACGACTGGGATTTGGTTCGCGGATCGTATTCGTACACTCAGGACTCGTCACCAGTGATTCATAAAGTCGGGATTTCTGTTTGGGGAATCCAGCGTGTCCTGTGAGACTTCAACACGAAGTTGCTTTTGCTCCGCCGTGCAATGAACAACCGACGAGAGCATTACACATTACGTCACTCAAATGCTGCTTGCAAGCAACAGACGCAATCGACAGGCAGGAAAAAAATCACGCATGCACATGAAGGTTCAAGGTCGGCTCATGCAAGCGCGCTTGATGTTAATACTCGATGTACTGCTCTGCTGGGGACAACTCCCGGTGAAGAACACACGTTCTCCCAAAGATAGCCTTTAAGCCTGCAAGAATAATTTAATTTTACATTCAATTCTGTGTGAATGTCTCGGCGTGAATAGCTTTATTTTATTAAGAGCTGTTTCATGACAGTATTTATTAGTGTGACCAAGTTGAAGGCATTCAGTTGAAGAATAAATTAGTCAGAAATGTGTTTAACGAACTTCTTGAAATTTGAATGTTGACACGGAGTAGTTGTTTCAAAATAATGTTTTCAAGAAACCTTCCAATTTTAGAAAACAGAGAATATGAATAGGCGGTCATCAGGCCCACTAAATATTGTACTTATCCTTGGAATTTTATTTGTGGAGATTGACGGAATCAATTCCCGTAGAATGGGAGGATTGAAATATGAAGGCTGAGGACTAAGTTTTCCGGAATGTATGAAAACATCTTGTGAATTATCGGTCGGTTTTACTGACAGTTTTAGTTTAGAGGATACGGGGAAGATTAGTTATAATGCTTTGTGTCTCCCTCACTTAAAGGAAAAGCTTATCCATTCCCCTCCCTTAAGTTGTGTTCTCTACGAATATTCGGTCGAGCTGCTTGCCTTTCCATGTTGTCCCCTAGGGACCTTTTCATCTTATCTTCGGGGGTTTATAGGAGGTTTAGAGCAGAGAAGTAGTAAAGATAGGGGA
This sequence comes from Gryllus longicercus, assembly GCA_038098605.1. NCBI lineage: Eukaryota > Metazoa > Arthropoda > Insecta > Orthoptera > Gryllidae > Gryllus > Gryllus longicercus. The sequence continues at coordinate 3,242,409 of JAZDUA010000085.1, forward strand.
AAAGACTTTTAGCAATGCGTCATCTGCTGAAGACAGCATCGTGCGTTTTAATAGGGTCGGTGATTTCAGTGGAGGATTGTAGAACTAAGTGTAATTATATGATACAAAGTCCAAGTGTGGGAATACAGGTAATGGGAATAATATTGGTTTCGAGTGATGATTGTAATGTGTACCAAAGGGTATATGGTAATTGGTTTTTCACTTCAGAACGGTAGCTCAGACTTAGGTGTAAATAATGACAGAGCTATCTGCCAGTATCAATATCAGCTCTGATTTTTATTCATACTTTATTATTGTAATATTATAGATATCTTCATTACTCTATTACATATAGTCTTGAGAATTTCTGTTTTGGCAACAAATATTCGCAAATGAATAGCCAAGGCAAAGATAAATGAATTACAAATTCAGTAGAGAAAAACGAAATGTGTGGATGTCATTTTCTTATGATTCTTATGATTTAATATATTCGAATCAGAATAGAATACTGTTGACAATGTACCCTTACCGATATGACAGATCTTGTGAAAAACACCTTTAAAAATGTCTTGTTATTCGATAACATTTTCTAAACCTGTTTCCAATTCGTTCGTTAACCTCCGTAATATTGTGAAATCATTAAAAAAACTTGCTTCAGAAAACATTTCCTTGACACGCAAACACGGAAACACGAGAATCAAGCACCTTCGTCTGAATTGTTCAGTGGAACTCCAGTTTTCTCTTGTGTCAGACGTTATTTATTATCATCGAATATCCCATTGCTTTAGTTATAATCAGAATTGCTTAAGAGGGGGACAGGGAGAAGTGTGTCCTCAACAATCTTGAACACATTTTGGTCTATAAATATCAGAAATACATATTTTTATGCTGAATAAGGCAGTGAATATTCCGGAAAGGAAATCACCTAATATTTGTTAGGTGATTTTATATTAAATATTTTAAAATACTGTTTAAACCATTTAAAAAAAATATCCAAAAAGACAATGTCGTTACATGAATATGAGATAACCGTGCACATTTCGTTTGAAAGTTGATATTCTCAAACAATTACGTTTCAGATGAAAATTTCATAGAAATTTTTAAAATTCAGATAGTGTTCATGTCCAAATAATATCGTCAAAACGCTAATCTTCCACAGATAAAAGCCTTATTTCAGTAGAGAGAAATGGTTAAATAAAGTTTAATCATGTCTAATTCCAATTTAATCCACTATATTTTTTTTCGTTGAAGGTACAATTAAAATTTTAATGGTAATAAACATGACTAAAAAATAATAGGCTATGTATTTAAAAAATATTAAATAAGAAAGTGTTAAAGAATATACTAGTATTTATATCACACTAAAATATGGCAATTATGGTTCGGTATGAAATACATTTTGTTCAGTAGATTCTTTATAGAACAGAATTAAGGAAAATATTTTAATGTTCTTTTTACATTGAAAATGCTATTTTGAATACATAAGTTTAATCATTTTTGGAATACAGTACAGTTATATCGACTTAAATCAACCGAATAGAGGAACGAAAGATCTCTCTTAACTGCCTGCGTTCGTTAAGGAATTTACAATTTAAGAAATATTGAAAGAAATGAGTTGTAACTAATAACATATGAGTACACTTGTTGCAAAAAATATTTCTTGTTCATAATATTTGTTCATATAAGACGATGTCATTAGGAAACGAATCAAACGTCCCGGCCGATAACAAAAATCACAGACGCGTTTTGGTATTGTGCGATTATCAACCAGCAGACATTCATAACTAAAGAGACCTCCTAATTAGGGATTACTTAGAACTCCTTTAACAGTCCGCCTCTGTGTCTATTGTAGGCGGTTGCTCTGATCGGTAGTTTTGCGTGGTTTCTCCGCTCAACACCAGGCCAATACCCTCACAAACGGGCCATGAACCCAGTGCGATCTTTCCTTCCTCTTCCTTATCCTATCCTCACTTCTCACTTACTCGCATATACTTAATGTCCTAAACTAGCATACATGCCGGGAGATTTGTCGGGAGCTTAGAACTTGTCACGGCTGGGATTTCGCCGGCGTCGGCGTCGGATCTCGCCGTGCAGTGGGGTAAGATCACCGCCATCTCCTTGGGTAAAGCATGCACTACATTTACGGGACTAATGACCTTAGTGGTTGACGCGCCGGGAATCACTACTCAATCATTCAATGTTTAAGCGTCCAAAATATGAGATCTTGTGTGATCAAAAACAATATGACAGAAATACATATTTCAATTGAAAGTAGCAAATAAATTTTAAAATATCTTAATATTGCTGGCCTTGATAAACTGATCTGAGTTATTGTACTTAATATTTCTGGTTGTTAGAGTTTGTAAAATGTATCTCTGATGTAAATTAACAGTGGTCGCTAGAAGAGACCTGGCTGTTTGTAAAGCGGCTTAAAATAAATGTTTTTTAAAAAAGCGTGTATTCCCGGGAGCCCCAATGCCGAGTGCGTCAGGGCGTGGGGGCGTCAGGGCGTGGGGGCGTCAGGGCGTGGGGGCGTCAGGGCGTGGGGGCGTCAGGGCGTGGGGGCGTCAGGGCGTGGGGGCGTCAGGGCGTAGGGCGTGGGGGCGTCAGGGCGTGGGGGCGTCAGGGCGTGGGGGCGTCAGGGCGTGGGGGCGTCAGGGCGTGGGGGCGTCAGGGCGTGGGGCGTCAGGGCGTGGGGGCGTCAGGGCGTAGGGCGTGGGGGCGTCAGGGCGTGGGGGCGTCAGGGCGTAGGGCGTGGGGGCGTCAGGGCGTGGGGGCGTCAGGGCGTAGGGCGTCAGGGCGTGGGGGCGTCAGGGCGTGGGGGCGTCAGGGCGTGGGGGCGTCAGGGCGTGGGGGCGTCAGGGCGTGGGGGCGTCAGGGCGTGGGGGCGTCAGGGCGTGGGGGCGTCAGGGCGTGGGGGCGTCAGGGCGTGGGGGCGTCAGGGCGTGGGGGCGTCAGGGCGTGGGGGCGTCAGGGCGTGGGGGCGTCAGGGCGTGGGGGCGTCAGGGCGTGGGGGCGTCAGGGCGTGGGGGCGTCAGGGCGTGGGGGCGTCAGGGCGTGGGGGCGTCAGGGCGTGGGGGCGTCAGGGCGTGGGGGCGTCAGGGCGTGGGGGCGTCAGGGCGTGGGGGCGTCAGGGCGTGGGGGCGTCAGGGCGTGGGGGCGTCAGGGCGTAGGGCGTCAGGGCGTGGGGGCGTCAGGGCGTAGGGCGTCAGGGCGTGGGGGCGTCAGGGCGTGGGGGCGTCAGGGCGTGGGGGCGTCAGGGCGTGGGGGCGTCAGGGCGTGGGGGCGTCAGGGCGTGGGGGCGTCAGGGCGTGGGGGCGTCAGGGCGTGGGGGCGTCAGGGCGTGGGGGCGTCAGGGCGTAGGGCGTCAGGGCGTGGGGCGTCAGGGCGTGGGGGCGTCAGGGCGTGGGGGCGTCAGGGCGTGGGGGCGTCAGAGCGTGGGGGCGTGGGGACGTGGGAGCGTGGGGACCTCGGGACGTGGGGGCGTCCGGACGTGGGGCCGTCGGGGCGTCGGGGCGTCGGGGCGTCGGGGCGTCGGGGCGTCGGGGCGTCGGGGCGTGAGGGCGTGGGGGCGTCGGGGCGTGGGGGCGTCGGGGCGTCGGGCCGTCGGGGCGTCAGCGCGCGCAGCCGCTCGTGAAGGCAGCGCAGGGACGCGGACGTTTTCCCGCCGCTTCGCGCCTTGACGTCCCGACACAATAATCGGCTACACCGGTTGCCTCACCTGTTCCCCGATGGCGTCATAAAAATTTCGTCGCCGCCGTCGCCGTTGCGACAGCAAAAGGGATAAGTTTTTTTCAATTGGGACAGCTGGTCGTTGTGTTGTGGTGGATTGGGAGAGTTTGGGCGTAAAGCGACGAAGTGGTTACTGGTACTGGAGATCGGAATTACAAATTGTCGATTTGTGTGGCGTCATTTTTTGCCACAAAGTTTTATTGTGAAACCAAGACAGGCTCAACGCCCCTTTTTATGAAACTTTCTTGAATATTGGTTCATTTATTCTGATACTTTCTAGAAAGTTAAATTTGAATAAACGTTTCTGGTGTTACGGCCATTCTCTGCTGACGTAACTGAAAAAATGACAGGGTAATGCAAATCCTAGTGGGCTCATTGAAGATTGAGAATCGTTTAGTTCTTTGCAATTGAGCAGCAGAGTGTATGTTGGACGTCGTGAAAGAATGGTTAATTGATATCTTTAATGTTCTCTTCATATCTTGTTTTATTGCATATTGTCCGAAAATATGCAGGCAATTAAGCCATATTGAGACTGTGTAAGCGGAAAATTACGGTGACGTTACAGAATAATTAACAGTGAATAGTTCTGGAGTTTAGAAAATAACTATGGTATTTCTACTCTGTCTTTCAACGCGTATATATTACTTTGGGGGCGTCCTTTGAAATTTACATTTCCGTTTATATTCGTACGTCAAATTGACATCGAGTTTTATTACTTATTGTCTACATGGATATTTGATATGCCTTTCGTGGTGCAAATACAGAGAGTCTCTCCAAGTATCTGTTTGAATGAGTGTTGCAAAGTAGAGATAAAATGCGGAAACTATTGTTCATTTGCAAGAGCAATGTTTGACTCGACTCTTGCATAAAATTACTCTTCCCTGCAAATTGTACTCCTATTGTCGGCTCCCGAAAATTCTACAGTATACACTACAAAGTTGAATTAAGCATAAAACATATTGCAAAACTATTTCCACATTGTTTGTTATTCCCCGTTCTGATTTTCTGGAGTAATATGTGGTGGGTGGCGCCGCAATGCTGAGGGATTATATGCGATGATGTGGTCACTCATAATATAAAAACGCGAATGCTTGCTCGAAGCACACCAGTACTGCAGGACTTCCAGCACCACGTAAAATCTATAAAATTAATCCGCTTTTTTATTAACGGATTTTTGAAACGAACGAAAATCTAATCGTTAAAAGAAGTAAGATTTTTTCGAAGGAAACTTTTTTCAGTGTTCTAATAATCCAGACGCATTAAATGGTTTGAGTGACCTGTGTTTCGTTGTAAAAAATGTTAAGCTTTCAATTACGTTTAATAACCTTATTTTTAAGTTGTTTTTAACCGTTGTACGTCACTCAAACGTTTTCCTGATGTCACAAAGTTATTTACTAAGAGGCAAGAAAAATAGGAAGTACGTAGATAGGAGGTAGTTGGAAGACAGAAAAATAAGCGACTCACTGTTCTTGGAGTGACCGCTCATTATTTCAATGTCAATGTTCACGGTTTGGAAATGAAAGCCGCCGCTTCAACAATTAACTAAATTTTAAAACGTGATGCTGCTCTCAAAAATAGCTCCAATTTTTTTCTTTAAATTTTCTGTTCATATGAATCAAATGACGATAAATGGCGCTTGTCCGATTTCCGGCGAAATTTGTGTATTTTCGAAAATTACATCACAAAATATTGAAAAATACAATACTGAATATAGAGATGTTCTTGTTGAACATTTTTAACAGTAGATTTATTTATCACTTCTTGAAACACAATGGATGTATTAGAATTATTACTTCTACCCGCGCGTTGGACAGATGTGCACTTATCATTATATGCAAAAACGATTCTAAAGAGATATTCAAAAAGTCATGGCCATTTTTTTTAATTGAAGTTTTCATATAATCTTTGCTTGACGTTAATGCAAAATATAAAAATACATTTTCTCAAAAACGGCTCCATATTTTTTCTTTATTGTTTTTCGCGTATATAGCAAAGAATGCTTAAAAATGACGCAAATCCCATTTTTATTTAATTTTTTCTTTGAATTTTCGAAAATTGTTAAAAATAATGTGAAAGTGTATATGCTGATGTAGTCACGATATGAGTGAAACAAGGTTATAATAATCCCGATTCTGAAGAGTCGGAAAACAATTCCGTCCCATTCTCTCCGTTCATCGTGTGGAGATATGCATTCGTATCATTTGCGTAAGAATCTGGTGCGTCGTCTAAACATCCGGTATGCATTTTCCTTTCCGCACTTCCTGAACTTCCACCGTCTTTGCCGCCTGGTAGCTTTGTCGGTAAAATCTACTCTGAGATTCCCAAATGTTTCCTTTTTCCTGAACAGCCAGCAATTCCCTTTCATACACCTGGACAGCCAGCAATTCCCTTTCATACACCTGGACAGCCAGCAATTCCCTTCCATACACCTGAACAGCCAGCAATTCCCTTTCATACATCTGGACAGCCAGCAATTCCCTTTCATACACCTGGACAGCCAGCAATTCCCTTCCATACACCTGAACAGCCAGCAATTCCCTTTCATACACCTGGACAGCCAGCAATTCCCTTTCATACACCTGGACAGCCAGCAATTCCCTTCCATACACCTGAACAGCCAGCAATTCCCTTTCATACACCTGGACAGCCAGCAATTCCCTTTCATACACCTGGACAGCCAGCAATTCCCTTTCATACACCTGGACAGCCAGCAATTCCCTTTCATACACCTGGACAGCCAGCAATTCCCTTTCATACACCTGGACAGCCAGCAATTCCCTTTCATACACCTGGACAGCCAGCAATTCCCTTTCATACATCTGGACAGCCAGCAATTCCCTTCCATACACCTGAACAGCCAGCAATTCCCTTTCATACACCTGGACAGCCAGCAATTCCCTTTCATACACCTGGACAGCCAGCAATTCCCTTTCATACACCTGGACAGCCAGCAATTCCCTTTCATACACCTGGACAGCCAGCAATTCAAATATTTTAGAAAATTCCAACATACTTTCTAACAATAAAATAAAACCCCTTGGTCTTGAATTAAGCCAAAAATCATCAAATATTTACAAACGTTTACTCATTTATTGAAGTCACGTAGTGAACGTCTTGGTAGAACTTCAGTGTCAACATGTGGCGTTTGCAACACAGCGGGATTGTGATCACAGAGTTTTTATCACTTCAAGAAACATAATGGATGTATTATAATAATTACTTCTACATGCAAGTTGGACAGGTATGCACTTATCATTAGTGGTTTAATTGTCAGTGCGAAAACAATATTTAAATATGCATACCTAGTATATGTATTTTCGGATGTAAAATAAACTTTTCTATCTAGGGCGGTAAAGACACCAATTTTAACAAAAGATATGTGACGTGAACCTAATATTTTTTTTATTTAATTTCAATATCTCATATCAAATGTTCATTTATTTCAAGAAATTTTATTTTGAAATTAAATTTAAATTCGCATTAGAGTAAATTATTAAATATGTGTACGTCATCTTCACTATCCCATCTCTTCGATATCTCAATTTAGGATACGATGTGAACCGTCAATGATAAAGGAAAGAGCGGCCAGGAATCAACTGTTACACTATCAACTCAAGTTAATGGGAAATGTGCAACACTAATAACAACTACGATAATTGCCTCCACAAGATTTCAATATCTGAAAAATCAAAATTTGAAAAATTGACTCATTTTATCATCTTCGACTCCTCCAATGCTCATCTGCGCTTTGAATGGTAAACCGAAAAAATCATTAATTTTTCGGTCTTATAGCATAAAAACTATTTCTCGTCACTAGATCTCATTGCCTTTTTACATCGAAAGCAAGATAATGAAATAACTAGGAAATATGTATCATTTAGTTTTCGATATTAAACTTTTTTCAACTATCCTCTAACGGATAAAAAGGTGAAAAGAACACAATTGTACAGGCCATGAAAACTGTGTCCCTTTAGTCCTAGGGGATTAAAATCACTAATACGAAAATACAGTTGGTGCTTCAGATAGTCATGCTTTATACAATTCATTATTTTTTAAGTTAAACTTTGTTACATGAAAATGAATTTTGATTATTTTTTATACCAAAATTCTCATAAGTGTTCTTGTAGCAAATGCAGTAATTTAATATCATATTAACTTTTTCCGGTTGTGGAATATAACTAAGAAAACAGCTTCATTTTGTAGAGAGTAAGCGATTTGAAACTATAAAACAACTACGGTTATATTTTACGATAAATATATTTTAATGGTGTATGCCACAACGAATTAACATGATATACCATGACATTCAGCTCTACGTGAATTATTTTATTTCCACAAACAATTCAGCATAAATGTTGGAAACTCCAGAAAACAACGTCTAAATAGGAAGTCGCCATAATTTCTCATTTAGCCTCCAAATGAAAACCTACGTCGTAATTTTCAACAAATCTGCACCCAGGACAGCATAACACGCAAAACGTTTAGGATAGTAATATGATTTATTTTGTCAACGAACAGTACAAACTCAATGTGACGTAGGGCGAAGAAGTACATCTGCTCACATTGTCTCGAGCTCCAGAATCCCTTCCCAACATTTTTACTTTAAATAGTTAAAAGACGAATAAACGTTAAAAAATAAAATAAACAAAAGTTTAAAAAAATACGAGATAAGTACGTTCGGCTAAAAGCTCGTAACCTGAAAGAGCCCACAGGATTTGTTACTGCGAGTTTTCCGCGAAACAGTTTGGTTTAGCCATACGCGTGGGAGTGGCGTTAATCCCGACCGTGCGAATCCCTTTATCGGCGATTTTGAGAGGGTACATTTGTGGACAAATACTAGTGAGCATAGCACATCTTCACTTTACCCACATATTAAACATACTATTTTTTTAATTGCCCATAGTCGCGTTTTGTACCAACCTAAACAATGTCAGAGCGTTAGAGGGTGATTGGACAAATCGACAGTAAAGGAAACTGTTTAGTAAAATCAGACTTGCTTCTTTTCTTGACCTCGAATTATTCTTGCTGAGTATTGTGTTGAGGTTAGCTCAAATGAAGGCACCATGTTTTCGATCGTGGGGTCTTCGTTTGGTCTCAACTCAACAGAACACTCCCCAGTAATAAAATCAGACGGCGAGCAATTTGCTAGGAGAAAGCTTGCGACCGCCTGAGGCGCCGCAAACACGAGGTGTATGACCACGAAACCAACGTGCTTGGTTAAAAAGCAACTTCACACACTGCAAGTGAGTGGAACAACCTTTTCCTTGAGGAGAAGAGAAAGTAGTATACAAGTATCTTATACACACTCCTTTATGTTGAGGTAGGTAAGTTAATGCAGTTGCTGTGATATGAATCAACTGTTTCGCACCTTCACGTACACGACGTAAAAGCGGGCAGAAAAATGCGGACGTCGCTGGAAACGCGAAACATGGCGCCCCGCTGAAGTTCGTTTTTAAAGGTTTTATTAATTCACGATCCAGTATCGGTATTAATGTTGATACAAGGTCTAATATTATAATCCTGTATCGTATGTTGCGATGGCTTACATTATACCTTACTATTATACAAATCTTAACTGCAAGATGTAGGAAATTGCAAGAGCACCTACTAATAACAATTACTAAATAAAAATGCCAAGAAGGTTCCAAAAGTGCATCTGTTTTTAATTCTTGTTGGGAAGCAAATACCGTACAGTATTTAATTATTTAACATTAAAAAAGTTCGAAACTCCCCGTTAATTTACTTATTGATCATTTTACAATAATCAATCATCAGTAGCTGACTTCCCGTTGAATCTGATCATGTCAAGCAACGACAAATCCTTCCACCAATTTTGCCTGTTGATTGAAGGATGTTTTTGGGTGCGACAACTACCATGGTCATTAATTCCGTTAGTATAGTGTCTCCTTTAATCGCGGGAGGTGGCGGTGATCTTCCATCGCGAGATCCGATGCAGACCTCCACGTCGGCTTGCGGGATTCGCCTGGAAAGGTATCTCGCACTAGCACAGCCCGACCCACCCAGGACAAGCTCTAAACTTATGACTGGTCTCGCTACATTTGTGACAGTGTAGTGCATGTACGAGTATGAGTAACGGGAGCGGAGAGAACAAGGAAGGGGTAGGAAAGATCACGCGTGGTCCATGTCCCGATTGTTAGAGTATTATTCCGGCATTCGACTGTTGTTGATCGGAGAAACCCCGGAAAACTACCGATCACAGCAGCCGAACATTAGAAATCTCCCAGACAGCCGATGAATTCGACCCAGCTAACTAGTTAGAGTCGAATATCCTGCCACAGTCGGGTCTCGAACTGTATGACTTCCCGGCCAGAGGCACTGCAATAGCATCAACTGATGCCATGAGCCTGCGAAGAATCAGCCTATAAATTGGCATGTAACATGGAGTACTTCATTTCTCGTGACAACCTACCTCATCGACGAAATAATATCGCCATTTAGTAAAAGACGTTCTTCAATTTCTTGGCGTTTTAATTAACTGATGTACACTCCTAAGCAGAGGGCGAAATTGTGACCGACGAACAAGTAAAGACAGGCATCTTTTCCGTTCCGAAGTGACTGGTCTGACCTCTAACCGGCCACCTGACTACTATCTTGCAGGGCAGGGCCTCCCAGGGAGCAGCCGCGTGCCAGCTGCCCAGCGCGCGTGCGTCCCGCCCCGGCCTGCCCCGCCAGCTGCTGCGGTGGCCGCCACCCACCTGCACAACCTCCGCCTTCACTCAAGCCTTTGCCTCTTCCAGCGCCTGTGCAATCGAGTCGCTACTACTCACCGCCAGCCGATCCCAGCGCCCGCGGCGCGGGCCGCCGCCCTTCACTGCAACCGCCCGCCTCCACTTTCCACCTCTACAGCTCACTCCTACCGCCCACGCCCACCCCAATCGCCCTACGCAGACGCCCACTGGCACGCCCATCGCCCACGCCCACTTCTACCATATACTTCCATGAGACACCGCCCACTCGCACCATTCATTTTCACTGCTCACGCCCATAGCCAACGTTTCTGCTCCACGCTCACCTCCTACTCCCACTGTCACTCCCAGTGCCCTCGCTCTCTCGCACGGCCAACGCTCACCGGGCATTTCCATCGCTCACTCCAATCGCCCATGCTCATCGCCAACATTGCTGCCCACGCCCACTGCAGTCGTTTACTGCCCTCATTCCACCCCAATGCCCACTGACCACCGCACACTGCTCACCGCCCATTACCAGCACCACCTAGGAATTCGTTGTGATAGCTGACGCTCGTACTGCGCGCTTACTTCCTCCAGCGCATGACACATTGGTCACAGGATATCAACCCGTTCTCTACCTCTCATCATCAATACTTGTGACGCTGGTACCGCCATCACCGCTTGTACACGTGACAGACTTCGTCACACCTCCATCGCCACGAAAAGGTTTCCCACTACCTCCTTCACGAATATCCTGCACCACTTTGTACTTCTCTCGACTCTTCCGACTTCTCCAGGGTTGGGCCGCCACCTGCCGCCACAGGCCTCAGTCGCAATTGCCACCGTCGTGATAACTACATTTGCTTTCTTCTAAGCTTCCATTAGCGCAGCCATCGTCACCGCTAACGCCGTTGCTGCCCAGCTCTTCGCCGCCTTGGCTGCAAAAACCCGTCAAGGTGCCACCGCTTCCTCCGCCGCCACCTCCAGCAGCAATGCAACAGCCTCCGGCCTTATCGCAACACTCTCTGCGCCCCTGCCCCTCTCTCTGCTTCGTCATCCCAACTAGTGATGCGACACCGATAACAAAACATCGATGTTAGTAAAAAACATCGATGTTCAAAATGCATCGATTAAAAGCCATCGAAGTTTTTCAACATCGATGTTTTTAGGCTGGATTAGTAACCTCTAACATTCATTTCGTGTGCATTAAAATTCAATTTCACAGTGGTCGTGTTTATCAATTCGCCGAATAAGGCTACGAGAAGGGGCCCTAAGCCCACAGCGTATTTGTTGACCGTATCTCAATGTGCGAAATGAATATGAAGAAAAAGGAAATACTAGGGCATGGAGGTCATCTCGGGCGAAAGAGTTTGGTCGATGAAGGTAGTGCAAACAGGGTTCCTTTGGTTCCAATAAATGAATGAGATAGTGTGTGTATGTGTGTGTGAAAAGTGTTACTATTGGTTATTATTTTGTATTTTAACTCTAACAATATTGTGATCATGAGATTTTTTTTCACTCAGAAAGAAAATATTAGAAAAGAAAAAACATCGCTCACAATACATCGATATTAAAAACTTCCATGTTAATAAATCGCTGTTTGAAACATCGATGTTTGAAACATCGATGTTTTTGAAAACATCGCATGCGTAATCCCAATGCGTCGTCGTCGCTCCGGTGTCGCTCTTGTCAAAACCATAGAGTAAATACTATACAGAAGAGTCTCGATAATTCGAGTCTCGAGTGATCGAGTTTCCCATCAATCCGAGATAATCCGACTTACCAAAAAATTAATTAAATTGCCACATAATGCACTAATAACTAGAATTTACGGATGCAGCTATAGTTGCTATGATTAATGTAGTCGAGCAAGATGACAATGAGGAGGAGGGCCTAATTGATTCCACACCGCATATGAGTCACAGCGAGGGTCTAGCTGTTCGAGAGGTCACCATGAGGTACGTAGAACAACAACCTGAGGCAACTCCAGCTGGCCTGTGTGATGTCCAGAAGATGGCGTGAAATTGCGGTACGGAAAATAAACAATGTAAATAAACAAAAAAATTGACAATTACTTTAAGATGCAATTAACTTATCTTAAACAATTAACGTCATGAATTTGCAAGTACATTTTTCTTGAAATATACATACTTTAAAATTTGTAAGTTGTGATTATATTTCTATTTGAGTAAATGAATCATTTTCGATAATTCGAGTTTTTATTAATTCGAGCTAGGTCCGGTCCCGTCCACCTCGAAATACCGTGACTACTGGCTTTATGGTATTGCTCTCGCCGCCAGCCACCCTCCGTCCCCCACTATCGCCGCCGTGCAGCCACCGCGGTGAATAAATGAAAGTAAATTTTATTGGCTTAAACATTTAGTTAACATTACCATAAATACCATAACAAACACATATAAGACATTTACATTATAAATGTAATGTAAATAATATAAATAAATTTCATTGTGTATATACTTGATATAAAATTAACAACATTTTGAAATATGTGTACATTATTTTTTCCTTAAAAGACAATAGTGATACTATGGAATGAGGTTCACAGCCAACTATTTTATTAATTTTACCTAACAAAATCTTTCTCTCAGAATCAAGTAATTTTCAGTTCCAAAATATATGTTTGATGTATCTTCACCTTGAACACAAATATAATTTTTTTATCGTTTATAATATTTTTCCATTATAATCTACAATTAAGCGATGTGTGAATGCTTATTATTCTGTTGATCATTACAATGGCCTTCCTAGACGATTTAAAAATAAAAAACAAACGGTTTACGGCAAAAATTGCCAAAAAAAAGTTGAAAATATATTATTATCTTATTCCCTTATTTTTACGCTCTCCAATAAGTATGTCCAAATTTTTCTTCCGAATTTCAAGATAAAATTTCGTGAAGAAATCCGGGAATGGAATGGGACCATCTCGATGCAGCGCCGGCGCCGGTAGGTGCTGCGCTCTGGCAGCGCATTTCGTCACCCGCTGTGGTTGCTAAGTGGGAGCGAGGCCGCGCCGCGCCGCGTCGTGGTCTCTGCCTCCCCGGCAGCAGCGGCGGAGGCGACGATGGCGGCGGCGATGGCTGGCGGCGCGCGGTGGTCGCCCAGCAGACCGCAGCCGCAGCGCCGCGCCAGCGCTGTGATCTCTCCAGCTTCTCACGGCCGCTAGCTGCTGCCGCTGCCGCCCGCGAAACAGATAAAGCCCCAGGGTTGCCCACCTTCCCAAAATCAACATTTGATTTTGGAATTTTACCCAGTTTATTCAAAATAATTGGTACTACGTGCAATAAATATCACATCTATAACAATATTCCCATCAAGCAGTATTATAACAACTTTAAAAAAATATAATTTAAAAATTTTTTGGGGGGTGTCTGGACTGAAATTGCCTCCCGCCCCTGAAAGATTTACTACGTCGCTTACTGCCCAGCGGCAAGTGTTTATTTCATTTTTTTTCTTTCTTTTTCTTTTGAACTAAAGTGACCAGACACTGCGCGGACTCGGCCACTCTCGAACGAAAAAAATAAAGGCAAATTTTAGGTTTGTCTTTTGTTTTAGGGTATCCATCACCCGTTCACCAGCGATTCCACAATGAAATCCTTCCTAATTTAAGCTCAGTTAACCCTCAGGGCCACTATTTTCCAACGATAATGCAGTGTGATAACAAAAGTGGGTTGACCTTTGCTTCTGCTTGATTACTAAGGACGCTGGAGGAAGGGTGAAGGGTGATGTTGAGTGGAAAGAGGTAATTTCGTTTACGGGGTACCAAGGCGTTAGCTAGTTGGCGATGCATCGTAGCTGGATCCAAGAAGCTATATCGCATCTATCCAACATTGTTTTATGAAAAATGCAGGTGCAGAAGACCCTCCGTGATAATTTAGAATTGCATAAGGAAAGCGAATCAGCTTGTCTGTTACGGTATTTTGCGACCGCCAGAATTAAAGTTGGTTCGATTCAACTTCGCCTAATTTTGTCCAACAAATACCAAGTTTTCCTATTCTTCATTCAAAAAATTCAAGAGAACCCTTAGGCTCTTCTGCGTGTAATCTGGGATCTTCACATTAGGTACCAAACGTAAGGTGCTTAACCTTTGATTTTATGTATTTAATTTAGAAGTACAATATTATTTCCAGCATTTTCAAATTAAAAATTTTATGACAGATTGAATTGAACGCCTTATTTTACGTGGCGAGACTCGGGCCATCTGGCCCGCTCTTCCGTCTGACCACAGATGACTTAATATGAGAAATACTGCGATAACGCAGGTGCCCGAACTCGTTACTCTCCCCAGCGTAGCTTGCAGGGCGTTCGCCAGGCGCAAGGAGCATCCGGAGGGTGGTTGGAACAAAGACGCGCGGCAGCCCAATGCCTCCTCGATCGCGTGGGCAGAGGGAGGTCCCCCTCCCAAGGTAAATGGAGGCCTCTGACCGCCTGCGCCTCCGCCTGCGCTTCCGCCTGCGCCTCCGCCTGCGCCTCCGCCTGCGCCTCCGCCTGCGCCTCCGCCTGCGCCTCCGCCTGCGCCTCCGCCTGCGCCTCCGCCTGCGCCTCCGCCTGCGCCTCCGCCTGCGCCTCCGCCTGCGCCTCCGCCTGCGCCTCCGCCTGCGCCTCCGCCTGCGCCTCCGCCTGCGCCTCCGCCTGCGCCTCCGCCTGCGCCGGCGCTCGCAGCAGCCGGCGACGAAGGCGTCTGCTGCGCTGCCCCTCTCGCCCTCTGCCTTCCACAGCTGCTGTCACCCAGACGCCGGTAAGGGGTCGGCCGTAAATTATGTAACGTTAAAGACGGGGTTTGAGGCAGCGTTACTCTGCATTACATAGTAGAAGAAGGTAATTAGTTTAATGTTATGTAACATTGATATTTATTTTACTTTTTTTTTTACATTTTTCAACATTTGGTGAAATATTTGTTTTTGACTCTTGTACAAAAACTTTAAAATATTAAGTAATTAATTTGTTTTGAAAACGTAAATAAATTAAAATTATTAGGCGTAAATTGTTATAATAAATGGAAATATTTTTTATCGATTTTTCATTGAATCTGTAAGATTACAGGGATGATAGAAGTTGGGGGGGTGCAGGCCTTATGTAATTATTTAGGTGGGTTTAAGCGAAAGTTACGGGTGCGTTACACGGCGAGAGGTGCATTTCAAAATACTCCAAATTTGCGTTTCATAATTTATGGACGGCTCTGTCAAGAAGTGAAAGGACAAGTAGTACATAACCACTTGCATTTTGTGATGAAATAGTTCATTTGCGATTGTTGTGAATTCTTTTTGAATTATCCAAATGTTGATTAAGAAAATATACATAATCGATTAAATAACTATTATGTATTATTCAATTACTTCTATTATTTTGTATTGTTTAAGTAATTAATTATTCTTACATTACAACATCATTTAAATAATGTTAATTAATGTATTTTCTGCTTCATTACATCGGATTTGTAATAAAAGCTTATGTAATTCATTACTTAAATGAATTTCGTATTTTTACTTTCAAAAAACCGTAACTGAGAGAGTAATGTCGCAGGGAAGAGGAATACGTACACAAACATTTCTACACTGAAGGGGGAGCGCCCCCTAGTCACCCCGTTGGATGCATCCAGGAGAACTCAGCTTGCTTTTGGACGTGTGTATGTGTTTTAACACTATTGTATATAACATGATTATACCATTCTTACTGTCGTAAAAGTAAGCAATAAAATACAAGTCTATTCATATGTTGAATGTTTATGAAAATATTATTTGTTCGATTAGCATCTTCGCCTGACGCTATCATTATAACAATTTTTGTAAAGGTCTTAAGATATTTTTTTATAAATGTGAAAATATTCCTTATCAGCAGAGCTGGGATTCTAATGACATGTCAACTTTTCATTGGTGCATTTTATAAATAGCTAACTTGTAAATCAATGTTTATCACGACGTATAGGTAATGGAAGTGTATAGTTATTGGGTCATTTTGTTTTGCCGTTTTTCAACTTTAGGTCATTTTTTTATCTTTACGTCGTTTTTACGCATTGTATTTCCTTTTCGTGTATTTGTCAGAGAAAGTTTCACGAATTTACATGGCACACTAAAACAAGATTTTATTGTATCATTAGTTCATGACGAAATTCACAACTGCAGTGTTTTTGTTTCGTTTGTTTTCTTCCTTTCAAAACTAACTGATGGAGATCGGAGCCAAGGATTGCATTTCTTCCTAAAATAAAGACTTTATATTAAATATAATTTAATATAAATAAATGTTATTTAAAATTGTACAGATCATCGAATAAATAAGCATTTTGATTCAAATTTTGGGGTATTTTTAAAAACATTAGGTCATTATCCCTTTTTGGTCATTTTATAGGTCATTTTCCTCTAATTTTTAAGACTTTTATATAGGTCATTCTCAAAGAATTTTTGAATCATCTGAATCCGAGCCCGCATATCATGTACGTATATCTACTCGTTTGCTCTCTCGTTTAAGGTTTTGAGAGAAATAAATGAGAGTGGATTGTCGATATCAGATCCCAGATTAGAAAGATTGTTGGCCTGCAATAGCACAATGAACCAAATAAAAATTATGCTATGTAATCATTCCGCAATATACTTCGAGTCATTAATTTAATAGCACCGTGAAGTTTATTAATGCTCATTAGTGATTATCTATTACATTAATTGAAAAGTGCGATCATAAAAGACCTTATGTAGTATATTGGAACGCCATTTTTTGAGAGTAAAACTTTAAAGGCGATCTTACATCCGGTATTAAAATATGTTGTTTGTAGGACTTATGAAAATTTAAACAAGTTATTTAGTAATAGAAAAATAAAATAATTTTGGCCTCCAAAAATATCTAATAACATCAACTACTATATGAAGCAATTTCCTTCACATCCTTGTTATTTTCACTTTTAAATGTTTAAATGCGATTTTAATTTTTTTTTAACAAAACCAATTTGATGGTGCAACACTTTCCTGCAACAGGTGTGCTTTGAAAGCGAGCTGAGTAAATAATCCAATTAAATAAAATCTCAGTTCTCTAATGAAAACCTCCATTAACCCGTGCGATCTTTTCTCGTGTTCTTTACAGTGAGAAAGGAATATTTTTCGCTTTTCTTCCGTAAAGGTTTTTTAAAATAATAACACCCCTCGAGGTGTTCATTCTCTTATCTTCTTGGTCATCGCCTTCCCAATAGCGGAGCTTGAAACAATTGAAATTGTGGGAGATCTTACAGATAGGGAGAACCTGTGAACAAAAACTCGCCTGGGCTTTCTTCCAGCTACTATCACGAACTTCTAAGAAAGAACGTGAGAAATGCCAGGCATGGATGGCTGACGCGCTGGCTGGAAGTGTCAATACTCTGATTAAGTTTCCGTAAAATGAAATATTAAGGAATAGTGTAAATTGAGAACTTGAGAACGTCTTATTGTAAAGTATGTTTCGAGGCAATTGCTTGAGAAATGTCCAATTACTTAATGAAATATTATTTGGAGACTTGTGAGATAAACTTGTAATGTTTGGGCATTTGAAGAACAGCATTTAGATTTAATGGAGTAAAGTGTTACAAACATAGAGTGTGGGTTTAGGTTAACGTGTTATTCAGGTGTAACTCAGGAACAATACTGTAAATTCTCATTTTGAAAGAGAAATACAAACGACGGAGTGGCTATTGTGGACAACTAATAGATAGAATAGGACTTATGTTAATAAATCCTAGTATATCATGTTATAATACATCCTAGTCTATTATGCCTAGTCTAGTCATAATCCTATAAATCCTAGTCTATTATGTAAACAATATCAATACAACATGCATATGTCCATAAAACTTTCTTCAATTCGGCGTCTGTTTTAAAGCATTCGTTAGGCTCTGTTAGCGCCCTGACAACACATTTTGGAGAAACTTACAAGAAGTCTCAAGGTCAAAGATTCCGATTTCCGGAGGATTAATTTTACGCAAGGAAATTCTATGCGTGCATCGCAGCAGAAATAGAAGTGAGAAGCCTTCTTATGGGCTTCAAGCAAATCAGTTTAACATATCAGATACACGTGTGTTGTTGTTTTTTTTTTTTTCGATAGCGATGGTAGACGTGGTAGACATGTTCTGTAGCGATTCAGAAGCGCTGTGATTCGTCTTCGCGTTTGAGTGTTCTGGAAATGATTGTGCTGAACTCAAACGTTCTTTGAAATATATGTTTTGGAATACTCAAACGCATATTTTTGCGGAATCCAAAGTCTTCACTAGGAGGTTTCTATTTGGAGGTCACCACTTCCAAAAATTCAGCTTGTCTACCTGTTTGATGTCGTCTTGTTCTACTATTGCTCATAAGTAGATAACGGAGTTTTATTCGAATTTTTATATTGTTATTTTGGTGTAAACCCCCGAAATTACAGTAAACGAATTTCATGACTACGAAATCGTCTCATGTCTTAGGATAGGATTTCCATGCAAATTCATGGTTGTGAGCTTACTGCGACTTTCAAACTTAATAAAAATGAATTTAATAACATGCTCATTTAAGAAAAAAATATTATCCGTACAAGAATACATGTTTCATAATGTTTGTTTATACGTCTCTTCCGGGTATTTCCGGGTAACCGCAGCGGCGTCGAGGCGGCGGCCGGCTCCCCCCGGCGCGGCTGCCGGCAGGGGACGGGAAGTGGCAGATTGCGCCGGGCAGTGGCGGCGCAGGACCACGGAAGGGACGGGACCGGCAGGCCAGGGGCGACTCTCAACTTCCCTTGGGAGGGCGGGCGAACCGACGTGCATGCACGAAGGGAACTGTGACGTAATGCCGGACGCTGTACCCAGTGGCAAGCACAAGAATTGGAATTCGGATCAAATGAAGGGCTTGCTGTAGTAACAATACATGCCAGACCAGCCACAGCTTTTCGTAAAAGTTAATATCTCGATTTTCAAGAGTTATAAAAGTTAGTACCTCTCGGCCGAAATATGTCTCCTCGTGTCACTGCCCAAAGGCGTTCGTTTATATCAGCAGGGCATATGTAATAATGAGATAAGCCAAGCGAGTTATTAACCTTTGAAAACAGAGAGGGGCTTTCTGTGGCCGGTGTGTCTTATTTGTTTCTAAACCAAGCCACGTTGAGTAGCTCACTAGAGTAGAGAAATAATCGATACAACTTCAGGAAATATCTCAAGAACATCCGAAAATCTTATTCAATTGAAGCTTGTGACAAATAAAGTAACATTCATCTTCCACAATAGCGTCCTTGGGAAACATTTCACGCATGCAACGTTGACAGGCAAGTGTAGATAGAAGGAATGTCCTACATATGAGAAACAAAATCTTGCATAATTTTGAATTATTATTTTCGAGCATTTTATATCCTTGAGCTGCAATTCATGGGCAGGATAATTTGAATTTACATAGTATATGATAAAATTTCTGTAAAATAGAAAATGAATTACAAATTTTGGAGGATATCTATCTTTGAAATAAACATTTTACCGCTGGGAAGGGATATTCTTTAATTTTTATTTTTTATAGCAAGATTAGCATAGGCCCGTGCAAGGTTCGCGCTCGCCGAACCGACTCATAGCTCGCGAACGCAATTCATGATTATCAAGGCCAGGATTTGTATACAGTATTTGTATTACATTTTTGGTTCAGTAGTTACAATAAATCGTGTGTCATGTTTACGAGACAAGGTTTTTGAAGTGATTCATTGATTTCGAAATACATTTGGGAACCCATAATTTGCTGCTATAATACATATTTTTACACATTGGATAAGAAATAACATAAAACGACAGGAACAAGAACATAAGAAAAACACTCATCGTAGCAGTTTTAACATTACGAGCATTACATTAACAGCATTTTTATTTGCAGTATGTTCTATATTATATTTTTCGATATTATTCTAACATATGAAAGATAATGTTTAGTGGAATTTTGAGTACTTTAAATAGTATTTAAACTTTAGTTCATATTTGACTCCATATTTTCGACATTTTTAGTCCATATGTGTGTGCATATTTACGTACAAGTTGTCGCTTATGAATGCTAGCACTGATAATTGCAGTGGCTCGGCTACAAAAGAAAGTACGAATACTACTGAAGTAAATTTACGTTAAACGTTACCAAAGTAAATTCATGTTAATTAATGAATCATTATAATGTGAATTTTAAAACATCGTATAACAAGTTGTATAATTATACATAACCTACTTTGTTCGTACTCTGATTTTTACAATGTAAATTATAACTATTTGCATTAATATGCATTTGCTGTACATTATTATAATTTATATTTGTTTACATCGAAACGTGGTTTCAAGGCTGCTGCAAGATAAGGAACGGATTTTAATGAATAATCAGTCTCGTTCTGTGGTTGTTTTGATTTAGGTTTATTACGTAAAGCAACTGCTCATAAATACATTATCCCACTGAGAAACGGTAACTAAAGCATAATGTATGTGCGGGCGTAGGCCAACTCAGTCCCGTCCTCAGTCGCTCCTGGCGGCGCCTTCGTGAGAATTTTCCCTTCCTCTCGACCTCCCGCTCCCGCCTCCCCCGCCGCCCCCCGCTGTCGCCCCACCCCTCTCCACACCCGCCCCCCGCCCACTCCTCTGCCGCCCCCTCCCTCCCCCTCCCTCCTCCCCCGCCCTCCGCCCACCTCCCTCCCGCCGCCCAGATATGTAACTAGGTCAGGACAATTGGAAGAAATGATAATTTTAAATAGTGGATTTGGTTCTCCCTTTTCTCGCGAAAATGCTAGCGACTTTTTCTTCAAACATTTTACTGACGAAACTTCTAAAACATGTTTTTAATGCAAACCATATCTTAAATATGGAATAGAAATCGAATCAAACGAATGAAAATTTTTAGCAGAATAAAAATTATCGTCGTTAAAAAAATATAATTCCTCGTGGAAGATATTACCACACGAGGAAGTGACCAACCAGTCGGCGCGTCGCTGTTTCCTCCAGTGGCCGAGGACGGGAAGCCTCCCAGATAGCGTTACCATACGTCCTCTTTTTCAACTAAGAATAAATTGTCCGGGTGGATTTTACAAGAAAGAACGAAATGTCCTCCGTTGTTTAATTGGAATACGGGTACTACTTTCATCATAAGCGTACAATGTATGAATGATATTGCGCTTTTTCAACTTTTTCGAGTCCCTGACATCATAACTTTCATTGTTGTATATATAAAGACATTTAACGCCAACTATCTCGCCCCCAAAACTCTAAAATCCATATATCAACTATATCCACATACATTCTTTCTTTCTGACAGTTTCAACTGGCATCAGATGATGCAACATGTTATATGTTGGTGCTGGTTATAAATTCTGTGTTCTGTAGAGTTAATACTCTTATCACTGTTGTACTGGCCTGTGGAGTTAATACTCTGTGCTCTGTGGTATTTATATTTCGACTTAATGATATACTTAAAAATTCAAAACGTTCGTTTGTTGCAAGGTTCAAAGCAAAGCAAAGTTTTAATTGTTGAAGTATATTTCATCATCCACCAAAAACTTCTGCTATGAAAGTGGAAAAGACAGTAAATGATAATGAAGTAGGCCTTTTGTGTGATTGTCAAAGTGATGACAATGACTGAAGTATTTATTTTGCCCGTAGTAAGTATTTTGTCTTTGGGAAAAATAGATTATTAAAACATTTTGCATGAAGTAACCTCTTTTTAATAAGGAATGTCCTCTTTTTCCATGATGGAAGTGTGGTAACCCTAGACTCAGATAGCTTTGCGTGACGCGGGGGCGGGGCGAAGCTTAAAGACGCGGACTCGGGAGACGTCGCTCTGTTGCTCGGTTCAAACCCTGGTGTTATCAAAAACGAATTTTGAACCATTCTGAAGCAGAAACTACTTAAAGTTGAAGTTGCAATGGTCTTAGAAATAGTTTTAAATCATAAATTATACTGCAATTTCGTCTCTACTTGCATTCTACTACGCCTTTTAAGAAATTTAATATACCCAAAATATAAATATTCATGCTTTTGTTGACATCTTGAAGAATAAAATTTATCAAAATGGTATGAAAATGGAAGTTCATTATTGTTCTATTACTTAAATGTCGAATATAGTCGAGTCTATTTCTACAATCTCATCCAGTTTATGCACATTTTCTCGTTCTTCCAACTCAGTTTTCTACAACACATCACCACAGAAGCATTTCCATGCATTAAATTTGACACAAAATCTCAATTAAAAATCAAAACAAGGTTTTAATTGAAAATGAAGTGTAATTACCAAAATGGTTATTTAAAATCGTCCAACTTCAGTCCATTAAAGGACTCATTTTTATCTCTTGACAACAGCACCCAATACTTCAATCACTGTCACGCACCCTCGTTTGGCCAGAGAGAAGAACATTTGTTTTGTTACGTGATTCATGGTGGTCTAGAAAACCCCAACATGTCACGACGTCTATGCTCTTGACCTCCGTCAAGCTGCAACCCCCACTTGTGCGAAATTCAAAATTAACTAGCCTATAATTTTGTACTAATTTTCTACCATAATTAAAACTTTTGTACTCAACTATAAACAATAAAAAAACCACATTCAAACGTGGGGGTGCTAGCTTCACGTGGCACCCGGTGGCTTGACATTGGCACCCGGTTTGTAATTGTTTATAGTCGAGTACAACATTTTTAATTGTGGTAGAAAATTTGTGGATAATTAGTAGATAATGTTAGGCTAGTTGATTTTGAATTTATGAGAAGTGGGGGTGCTAACTTAACGTCAAGCTAACACCCCCACTTTTAGATGTGTTTTTTTTATTGTTTATAGTTGAGTACAAAATTTTTAATTATGGTAGAAAATTAGTACATAATTAGTACAAAATTATAGTATAGTTAATTTTGAATTTCGAACAAGTGGGAATTGCAGCTTGACGGAGGTATGCTCTTGGGAAGCCGCGGCCGTTCGAACCGAGAATGTTTCAGCGTGTCTGCCTGAGTCAAGAGTTCGGTATCCAAGGCCTGAAACTATTCCTAGGTATGAAACTACTCCCAAGGCATGGAACTAGTCTCACGTTCAACACCATTCCTTCATCCGACAGTATTTGCCCGACACTACTTCAACGTTCAACTATCCAACGCTACTCCGCCTTCCATCGAACACTACGTGACTTACTCCACGGACTACATCATTGAACATCTACTACATCACTCTTCTCGGACTACGGACTGCATCATTGAACGTTCTTCTCGAGTCCATCGCTCCGCCGCCCTACGCAATCTGCTCGTCCTCCAGCGCGCGGCGCCTGGCTTCCCCCAGCGGCTGGGGACGGGAAGCCCCAGATTGCGGCGGCGCCTCAGGCGGCGGCGCCGCGCGGTGGGGTGCAGCGCGGCGTGACGCACGGCGCGGAGCGGAGCGGAGCGGCAGCCGGGTCACGGGCGCCTCCGCCGCCGCAGTCCCCGCCCCCATGCCCGTCAGCGCCGTCCTCATTCCCGGCCTCTGCTGCCGGCCCCGACAACTCCCCCGCAGCTGTCCTCATCCCTGCCCGCCGCTACCAACCCCGACCTCATCCCCACAGCCGTCCTCAACCCCGCCCTCCTCTGCCAACCCCGTCCTCTTTACCGCAGCCGTCCTCATCCCCGCCCGACGCAACCAACCCCGTCCTCATCCCCACAGCCGTCCTCATCCCCGCCCTCCTCTGCCAACCCCGTCCTCTTTACCGCAGCCGTCCTCATCCCTGCCCTCCGCTGCCGACCCCGTCCTCATTCCCTCAGCCGTCCTCATCCCCGCCCTCCTCTGCCAACCCCGTCCTCTTCACCGCAGCCGTCCTCATCCCTGCCCGCCACTGCCGAGTCCGTCCATATCCCCACAGACGTCCCTGACCCTTCCTCCCCGTCACCAGTCGCCTTCCCTACCCCCGCCGCCCCCTCCACCGCCGTCACTCTCCCCGCTACCGCTGCCGCCGCCACTACCGCTGCCGCCCTCGCCGCCGTCCCCGTCTCCCCGTCACCGTGGTG
Organism: Gryllus longicercus; assembly: GCA_038098605.1. Taxonomy (NCBI): domain Eukaryota; kingdom Metazoa; phylum Arthropoda; class Insecta; order Orthoptera; family Gryllidae; genus Gryllus; species Gryllus longicercus. The sequence goes on from JAZDUA010000085.1 coordinate 3,266,772, forward strand.
GAGCCGAAGCCACCGGCCCGAGGCGCCGCGCCGCCGGGTCTTCGCTGGCGCGTGTGCGCGGGTCGGGCAGCTGCGCGGCACGGCGCTTCGCTTCGGCACGGTCGCCCGCAGGCGGCGCCGCACGCGCTGTCCCCGCACGCACGCGCTCGCTTGCTCGCTCGCTCGCACGCGCACGCACAGCTGCTTCGCGCGCGCCGTCATCGTTAGAGGACGCTCACTGCTCGGGCGCGAGTGCCCCACCCACACTGATGCTATGCTATGCTATGCTGAAGTTTTGTGTTCGTATATAGTTTTCGTTTTCCACATAGACGTGGTTTTTACTAGTGATGGGTCGATACCTGAATGTCTCGATACATGATACAGTTACTTGAGAGCTTCGATACTCGATACCATACTTCTTTAAAGACTCGACAACAAAAATGGTTCAATCAGAATTGAAAGGATATATTTCGATCTGCATACATACATGCATTTACTATTTTAATATTTAAAAACTACTGAGATGAACATACATTTATTTAAAGTTTTTAAAGATTTTTTATTAAGGAAAACTAACATTTTAACTCTTTCTGGATCCATTCTATTTCTTTTTTTTGTCACATATAAATCCAGCTGTACTGAAAAATCTCTCCGAAAACATTGTGGCTAGTAGAATGCACAGGTATCGAACAGCACTTTTCTCAATTAAATTGCGGAGAGTCACGTATTGTTCCCAGTAAGATAGTACATTTCCCCCAGAAGGAAGCAAGTCCTCTCGTAGAGACACATTTAATTCATCCTCTTGTGCTGGCGTTTCGTGGTCACTCTTCAGGATATTCCTATAAAGAGAACCCAGTCCGTACAGACTGATACTTCCTTGTTGCTGACAGAAGAAATATAGGAGAGAGAGGAATGTGAAGAAGACAATTATTCTGTAAAATCACAAGAGTTGGGGAATGGCATAAAAAATTGAAAATATCGAGTCATTTTCCGAAAGTATCGATCGCCATCGATACCACCCGAATATCGAAGGTATCAAGGTATCGAAAGCATCGAGAACCTATGAGTCTGTGTGACAATGAGAATGATGAAGCTACAGTGGAATCGCAGAAAAGAGAAACAGGAGAATCTGAAAAAAGAAGCACGCTTTCTCTTAAATTTCTCTTCAAATTCCTAAGGACAAATCACTTAGAGTGATCTAGTTACTATCCTTTAGGCTCATTAATCAGTACAGACTGTAGATTGTAGATTGCAGGCTGTAGAGTATAACAGTTGTTTAAAAAGTATTCATTTTAATATTGGCAATGTTTAACGCCGTCGGTGTGAAGTTTGACATGCAATTTAATGAATTGTAACATGATTCAGTCTTGATACATTTTCCATTTAAACTGTCTCATATTTCTGTATACTCTTTACTCTGAAATGCTGAAGCTTTATGAATTCGTTCTCGGAAAATTAAAATCCGAGGGGTTCAGGTTTTATTATAGAATTTATTTATAAATTCATATATCATATAATTTTGCATGATATTTTGAACCTATCGTGAAGTAAGTGAAACAATACAATAATATACAATAAAATATACTACAATGTAATATACAATACAATATAATATAATACACAATATAATATAAAATGCAATACAAATAATACAATAATATAATTTATGAATTATTTGAAGTGCGAATTTATGGATTATTTGCATATTGTGTAATAATATACAAAACAAAATGCGAAAAGATTTCTGAGTTGTTGTGGGATTTGGGAAACTAAAGTTGTGTGTAAATATTATAAGATGAAGCTATAAGAGAAATACTAACTACCCTCTGCAGTCAGCCAGCGTTGTTGAGGCACAGCCAACCGATTCTAAAATGACAAATGCGAACTGACTCTTACTTTGTGTGCAGTGTTACATACCCTTTTCACGATTCTGGAAACAATTCATTTCATCAAGACCAACCATTCCTCAACACTTAATTCTTCAAAATTTCCTTATCATTTAAAGAAATTTGATGGAGAAAAGACTTTTATTAAATAATTTTTTCTGTGAAGCATTGTTTTCTCCATGAAGTTCTGGTTTGTACCATTACAAGCAGGAAATCTGGTTTAAGTACGCCGATAACACATCCATATCTTTAAAATTTCCTTGCGCTCGTCCAGATGTTGGTTTCAGTGAGAACCAACACTTGGATTGACCGTTAGAGCGTCTGTGTTCCCCCACAGATTGCGATACTCATATTGCTTCTTTATCTGCAGAATATGCTCGATCAGCCTTCCCCCTTGGAATTAAATTATGTTATTAAAATTGTTAGGTACATTTTGCATGTGTTTAGGGTCTGAAACTTAAGAACTGGAAATATAAATAATTTTCGAGGCATAGAAAATAAAGCGAAGAATGACTAACATGACATCTATCTCTGAACAAATTAATATCTAAATACCAACAAGATAGACCATTTTTTAAAGTAAAAGACTGACAAACAAGTGTATCTCAACGAAAGATGTGATTGAAATAATGAAAAGTTTTGGCTGAATCACGAAGCAACGCGATGAACTTGTACTGCGTTTTTATGCTGCAATTCGATATTTCCTTTACCTAACACTCGCATCCCATGACCAACACATTATTAGCGTTACGAGTAGGTTCTCAATGTTTATAAACTGCTCCGACTCCGCGAACGTACAAAAAGTGCCTGAAGGAGCTCTGAGTTCGGCCACCTACCCCGAGCTTCGTGTATCATTCCATCTCTCTACTTCTTATTGTAATCGGGTCTACTTCCGGCTTATGCACAACGTTTCTCTTCACCCACCAAAAGGTATTATAGCAGTAGGAAGAACACCTGGAGTTCTAAGATAAATTTACGGGCATGAACATCAAGTGATATACTCTACATTAATAAGAAATTAACTCAGCACTAAAAATATGATTTTTTAATTGAATTGCATAATAAAACTTGACGGTAATTAGTCATTGGGAAATAGGATAATGCATTTAATTTTTGAATAAGAAAAATTTTTATTTTCTTCAAAATTTATATTTTTACAAATTTTTGGTAGTTTTGCAAATGCAAACTTTAGATAATAATTTTTAAGAGAAGCTAATTTTTTAATACAATCATCTCCATTCTTAAGTTACGACTAATATTCTATTCTAGCTAATTCGTGAATTAACCTGTTAATGTTTACAAAGTGGGTGGGAAAATTCCGAAGCCTGACACCGGAGGAATTTAGCACAGACCTGTAGTCATTGCTGATATCTCTGCAGAGACAATAACCCGGAAGTCCCAGGGTTTGAGTCCCGACGACTATGTTTTCGACACTATGTCGCTGGGTCGAATTCAGCTGCTGTTTGGAGAAGAATTCTGGCGGCTGGCTGCTCTGACCGGTAGTTTTGCAAGGATCAATACCAGGCGAGTGTCTGAGCAATACCCTAACAAACGGGCCACGGACCGCGCGCGATCTTTCCTTCCTCTTCCTTGTCCACACATTTCGGAAAATCAATTGGGAGTTTAGAGCTTGTATTGGTTGGGGCGGTGCCCTGCTGGGGAGATACCTGGAGGAAGTACCCGGAAGCTGACGTGAGTTCGACGCCGGTACAAGCCGGACGGGACCAATGACCATAACAGACAATGTGCCCGGAAACAGTCATACCGTAGGAACCATCTCCGAAGCATATTTCTTGGACTCAAGTTGGATTATGTGCACATTAGCCAACAAGAAGTGGCCAGGGTAGTAGGGGTGGAAGTAGGTAGGGTAGGGGGTGAAAGTACCTTCGAGAGTCAATGAATACTAGATATTTCGTGATTCGCAGGAAAACAAAAGCTCGTAGGGAGTTTCTAAGCCTAATGAAAGGCAAAGTGTGTTATTGTGACTTCCATTGGGTCAGTCATAATTGACTAACGCAGACATACAGTACTAGACTCGCAATGTGCTATCTCGTGGCATTGGTGACAATGAATCCAAAACCTTGTGCGTGACTCCGTCTTATATAACTAGAAATTCGTTAGCAGTCAGTGTCGTTTATGGATATTTATGAGCTTTCTTCCTTCTTTTTAAACAATTTCTGTTGTGCTTTGGTAATTTGATGCATTACTTATATCGCAGTTTTAAATAGTTAAGTTCGGATGTAATTTTTAGAATTACCTATATAAGGAAAACGAAATTGGAATTTCAATTCACTGGTAAGATATTATCTTTTCGTTCTCTGCGTTAATGAAATTTTTAATTTAGTTAATCGTTTTTAGTGACAATTGACGATTATTATTGATAAGACTATTAGTTGTTTGATTAAATTACTAATTAAAATCGAGTGGAAAAATAAGTAAGTTTGTGTGTATCAAGATTTCTGTAAAGTGTTTTGTAAAGTTCAATAAGAGCTCTTGTTTTATCCTGACTTTTCATAAGATTTGTAATCCGAGACGATTCGAAAAAAGCGTGGATTAACGCCATTAGAAAGGAGAATCGGAACCAAACATTGTTTCATGTGTTTACTTAAATTTCCGCACTAAGGAGTTTTCACGATGTGGATTTAAGTCCAGGAAAGACGATTGAGAGAAGGAACAGACCTGAACATTTTTCAGTCTAGCCAAGCAACACAGCCAAGCAATTTTCAGTCTAGCCATTTGTGGTAACATTTCAAAACAGCCAAAAACCAACCAACAAAATTATATTTCAGAAAATGTGGCGGATCGGATGCTGGTCTGTAATTTCGTGAACCCAGTTACGATAATAAGCTTTCACATACCGCAAGTGAGGAGAACCTCATGAACCGTCCTAATTAACCTTTCTAGAAATATTAGGAAGGTTAATGCACTTACCATATATCAATTATTATTTTAACTTGAACTTTGTTACTGAAAAACTGGGACAAAGTAACAATACGACGTTGATTTCGGTGCTTCATATTTGTATAATTGTCACATTTAATGAATATGTGAAAAAATATTATAAATTTTTCGGTCAACTGACCTTCATTTTGACAAAGGTTTCGTCCAGTTTCCTAATATTTACTAACAACTTTTATCCCCATCATAAATATCTGACGCAAACTGCTACTAATACTGTTTTCGATATCAAATAACAAATAAATCTTTTAACTAACTGTATATCTCAGTTGACGCTTTGCTATGCGTTTCCGAGTTTGGGCGACGAGCAGAGACGTATCTACGGTATGGCAGACATGGCACGTGCCATGGTCGCGACTCCTAAGGGGCGCTATTTACAGTATATCGCTAAAACAAATAATAACTATCCTAATTTGAAGCAACTTGACAATACCGTGCATGCCATCCACGCCTGAATACCTAGATACGCATCTGACGACGAGGCTTTTCATAAAACTTCCTCGAGGTTTGCAATGCGTAAATTACATTGCATTCTATTGCCAGTTTTCGCATTCACAAAGACTCTAAACCATGTGCAAATGTGGTTCCCTTATTTCTACATTCCATGTTATTGAATACCCAGGAACTCTTGAAGGTCGGAAAAAGTCTTGAAAATTACAATATGTACGAAAATTTTCCATCTGAAAAGGGATTCCCCACTCAAAAAATTAATTTAATGTCAAAATATGTATGAAACCCATGTTCTAATGTTCCGTGTTCCATACAACTATTTGATATCCTCATATCCTTTTGCGATGTGTTACAACAAAAAAAATCGTGTTATTCATCACTTGTGTAAACTGAATAATTTCTCGTTCGCATCGTCAGACCAATCCAATATTGGTAAGGCGTTTGGATGAGACAACACCGTTTCAAAGGAGGTTGTCTGCGAAGACACAAAACGTACAAGGACGTAGCCACCCCCGCTCCAGATACGCCAGTGACCCCTCTATCTTATCTAGATGTCACAGCAAGAAAGCGACGTCCTCCGACGTCAGTAGTTCTAAACGTCGAGCTTCCAACGGAAGGAGATCGACTCGCGAGAAACTGGTTTCCATCCCTCGACGTCGCATGCGCCACCGCCGCAGCCGCCAGCGCTCCCCGTACCTCCGCCCCCGCCCCGTCTTGGCCCTCGCCCACGCCCCGCCGCCGCCGCCGCTGCCTTCGTCGGGCGCTGTCGGGCGAGGCCGCGCGCAGCCCTGACTGCTGGAAGTGTGTGCAGCAGCGCCGCGCAACGCGGTGCAGCGAAGCGCTTTCAGCGCCGTCGGGTTGGCAGCGCCGGGTTGAAGGTCTCGCTCCCCAGCGAGCGACTGGGCGCCGCCTCCGCTCCCGCCGCCGCCGCCGGCTCCGCCGCCATTGCCTCTGCCGCCGCTGCCACGCCGCCACGCCGCGCCGCACCGCGCCGCCCGCTGCCGGCTGCCTGCCTGCTCGCCCGCTCGCGCTTCGCCCAGGCTGCCAGCCAGCGCCGCAGCACAGGCGCCCGTCCGCCCGCCGCCGCCCTCGCCGCCCGCCGAGCCACGCCGCCGCCGCCGCCGCCGCAGCTGCAGCTCGCGGCTTTCCGCGCCAGTGGCCGCCGCCCGCCAGTGCCGCTCGCGCCTCCCAGGTAGCAGCCCGCCCGGCTGCGCCTCTCCGCCCCGGTCGCTGGCCCAGCAACGACGCCCTCCGCCATGGACCGCTCCGCCGGCGACCTGCAGCTCATCCGATTCGTGCGCCAGTACCAGTACTTGTACGACACGGGCTCCGACAACTACAAGAACGTCAAGCTCAAAGACAACACGTGGAAGAAGATAGCGTTGGCGCTGGGACTGTCAGGTAAGGTTTTGGGTTGAGCCATTCAACTTCTTTGTTCCGAAATTGTGTTTTTGGACCAAACATTTACGCAGCCAGCTGTGTTTATTTATGTTTCAAAATGTACGTCGCATTTCAATTCGATGTGTAAATAAATCGTAATCTACAAAGGCTTTCGCTGTGTTGGAAGAGGTTTGAAACCCGTGTTTTGCCTTCCCGTCAGCTTTTGTGTTTGGTGCAAAGAGTAGATTATTATCGAATGCAACAGTGTGATTCATATTCTTGTGACTAACCTAGATATATCACGTTATTTGCTCTTTAAAGTTAGAAAAAGGTTTCTCGTGTTGTTGTTATACCTCCAATACGAATGTAGACCAGTTTTCTATTTGTTCTGTGAAATTTATCAGAACTAGGCCAGTGAGTAATTGGTTGAAAAAGAGAAAATACGAAAAGCACTCACTCTCCCCCTTATTATTCACTACAATAATTCTTTTGTTCTTTCCGTTTCTTCAAATAAAATTGCTAATAATTTACGAATTTGCATACAAAAGGTGATGTCTGCCCCGTGCGGTTGAAGTGTGTGACCATTCTCGTTGTTTCTTATTGGTTTTTGTCTTCTTTCTTTCTCTTAATTGTGCATCAATTAATCAATTATTCGATCCCCGTCTTTTAAGGTGGTCATTAATCACGTGTCCGTGCTGGCCATGTTTGCCAGCGCCAAGTCGCCCGCATGAACTAACGCGCTCCGGCCGCAATCTCACGAGAGGGGCGTGGCACTGCACCCACTTTGTACAGCACACATTGCAGTCTCTGAGGAGGTGACGCAAACGTGCACGGGCGGACACGTGTGTGCGCCCAAAATGAATTCAATTCAAACACCGACCCGCATGTCATTCAAAACATCCTGATACGATGCGTCAGTATTTCTAAATTGTAGATATTATGTCTTTGCTACAAACTTGCTTATAAACATTTTAATAAGTAACCATTAGACTTTAAAACACATTTTCAGGTATATTTTTAAAACAATTTTGCTGATGAGGTTAGATTAGAATGAGATGTGGTTCCTGCGGATACTTGAGACCCAGGGAGTTCGAAAAATTGTGCAATCTAAAGCCAACGTAAAGTCTTCAAACGTAAAAACGGCATTTTTCAGCATAAATGATTCCGCCCATTAAATGTATTTCCTTGTAATTGTTCTATGAAGTATGTATACGCAAGGGCAGAACTAAAATTCACTTGATCTGATGCATTTTAAGTGAAATAACATAAAATTTTCGTAATGAATTATTGTTTTTATAATTTATTTGCTTCCCTGGGTATGTGCCTAGTACAAAATTCACTGAAGAGGCAACAGACCCTAGATATTTCGGCACTCCTCGCATGGGCAGGAAATTATTTCTAGCGTTTCTTGATACTCGTAGATTGCCCACCGCCTACACGGGCCATTTTGGCCACTTTCGAATTCGACCCCGCATGGGCATTTGACACTACATTCTTACATTCATCTTTCAGTACCAATTTCGCCATAAGGAACCGACCTATCAATGGTCAGTCATATTTATCCAAAACTTCGGTAATTCCCCAGCTGAACAAATCCATTACGACGGAAGTTAAGGACGGATTTCATTTTGCTGGGTAGTTAGCTAGGGTTCTCCTGCATGCGTAACATGGCAAACAGGATTTTTTCGCCTTACGAAACTCTCCCAGCCGCATTTGAACGCGCGTACGTGGCTTTAGGAATCCATTGTGCCGACTCCAATACCACTGTGGCTGGCTTCGAGGAAGTGCTTTCGAGACACGAACGAGCTGTGGCCACGTGCGTCATATCACGTAAGTCGCACTCGCTCTGCCCGCGGGTCTACGTCGCTGGGAGTTGTCTGCGCAGTGGCTCTTGTCTCGGCTCCCACGTCTTGGAATTGAGCGTGACGCTTCCCAGAGGGTAATTGAAATTAATTTCATCGACTACATGTTAGGGATGCGACATCGAAGTTTTCAAAACGATGTTTTTTGTAGAAAAATCGAAGTATTAACACCGATGTTTTTTAACATCCGTGTTTTGTGAATAGCGTTTTTTTTTCTTTGCCGAAGTTTTGTGAAGAGGTTTTATCTTTGCCGATGTTTTTTTTCTTCTGCGATTCCTTGTTTCTGAATGAAAAATTTTAATGATCACAAAACTGTTAAAATATGAAATAATAACTGATAGTAACATTGGTATTCATGTGTTTGTACCAAAGAACTATCTTCATCGAATAACCTCTCGCCCAAGATTACCTCCACGCCCTTGTATTTCCTCTTTCTTCATATTCTTTCGCACATTGAGATATGGTCAACAAATACGCTGTGGGCGTAGGGTCTGCGCTTCTTTTCTCGTATACCCTTATTCGGCGAATTAATAAACAAGATCAAATTAAATTTTAAGGCACACAAATTTAATGTTAGAGGTTACTAATCCTGTCTAACAACATCGATGCAGAAAAACATCGATATTGTTTTAATTTTGAACATTGATGTTTGCTAACATTGATGTTTTGTTATCGACGTCATATCACTACTACATGCGATATTACTAGTAGATACATAATTATGTTTCCATATATTTTCATGTATTCTCCTAGAATTATTATTTGAAAATTTCAAATAAGTTTAGTATAACTTTATCATTTTTTATTAATGTACATTAAAAAATTCACATAATTATGATCGTCAAACAAAACTTAAAATACGGGATGCAAGAGACGTTTCCACTCTATTTTGTTAGTGGAAAAAAAATGCGTTGTTAAAAATAACTGTCAGGTTTTTTCTGTTTGGACATTTACAATTTGTACTACTACGTTCCAACTTTAACAGTTAGCGGGAGTGTTTAATAATTAACTTAAATAAGCAAGCTATATTCTACTTAATTTTTGCTGAAATATAGTAGTAAAATGTAATTGATAGACTCTTTGGCCTAACTAATTTGAAGTAAAACATGTTTATTATTTTTCCCTTAGAAATAAATGTTCAAACTTTGGGAATGAACCGATTAACTTTTTTTTCTCTGACATTCAGAGAAAATTCATATTTGTATAGTAAATGAACATTCAGTAGTGCTAAAAAAAACCGCAGTTGTAATCTGCAATATAAACCTTTCTCACAGTTGTAATCCGCCATATAATCCTGAAAATACAACACTTGATTTGCAAAAATTGAGCGAGTTCTGAAGGAAATTGAAACATCTTATAATCCACATAAAATATTATTACCATCTTCAATTATTTGTTTAAAACTTTCCTACAGATTGGATTAGGAAAATACAGAATACCCATTTTCTTTAGATGCAGTTTTTTTGAACACTACTGCACATATATTGTACATACACTTGTGTATAATGGTTTTACTTGCATTAGTACATGTATTTCAATATGTGTACACACCACCATTGGTTGCACCCATTCGCGTCCACTGCAAAGCCCCGCCCCCGCTCAGGCGGAGGCGAACGCCCGTGCGCGAGCCGGGCGGGTGGGGCGGAGCGGGGCGGCGCCCTGGCCTGGGCTTCACGCCTGGGTTGCCGCGCCAGAGCAGCGCAGCACAGCGCAGCGCAGCACGCGGCGCGTGGCGTGGCGCGCGGGCGGCAGCCAGACCGGCCCGGCCACGCGGCGTGGCCCGGCGCGCCCCGGCGTTGCGAAGTTCCCCAGGCCCCCGTCGGGCGGGCGAGCGAGCGGCGGCGACGCCGCGCGTTGCCTCACCCGCTGTCGCTGGTCGCCCCGCCGCCCTTTCTCCGCGAGCGCTCGCCGCGCCGCGCCTCGCGTGCGAGGCTGCTGGTTAAGCCGGATTACGACGGCGGCGGCTGGAACCCAGTCGCGGCTGCAGGTCCAGAAACTGTCCAATGAAACGGAAGACGAATGATTTTTTTAAATTTATAAAATATTATTTGAACGTTGTTGGAAATATCTTGTCCCAAATATTCAGATATCATACTGGTTATATGAAGTCTTTATTAATTAATTGGGAGGGGATTATGAATGTGTACTCCAAGAAGAATCGGCGTGAGAGAATGGAGGCTGCGGTTTTCGCCACATCCCCCCCCCCCCCCGATTCACCTTTTTTTTCAGCGGCGTGTGCAGATACAGAAATATCCAGGTACATGAGAATCCAATAAATGAAAATAAATAAATAAATAAATAAATAAATAAATAAATAAATAAATAAATAAATAAATAAATAAATAAATAAATAAATAAATAAATAAATAAATAAATAAATAAATAAATAAATAAATAAATACAATGAGTAAAGATATAAACCGGCCTTCTGTAAACTAAGTTTATCTAAAATAAGCCGCTAAATGTCTGAAATAAAAAACGATTAATGAGTTCTTTGCATCATATTAAACAAAATTATTTAAATTATTGCATAATAAAAAAAGTATTTAATTGAACCACTTTTCACTGATTCTTTGAATTAGTTCAAGTCGATGATATCCACCATATTGGTTTTAAGTTACTCTCGGTAATATTGAATTGAATTGAATTAATGCCTTATTTTACGTGGGGAGACTCGGGCCATCAGGCCCGCTATTCCGTCTGACCACACTTTCCAAATTTCGCTACGCTCCTTTCACCAACTAGCAGAGGAAAGAGGTATTTCTTGGGCGATAATACGACTCTTGATGTGAACATTATTAGTTTGTTCTTTTAATCATTGGATTTCGTTGATGGTTTAAAATTAATGGGATTCGAAAATGTGACGTTCTCGCTGAACACCGTAATCTTTGTTCCTTGTTTGTCGGAATATAACAAACAGATTTTTTCGTTTAAAAAATCTGTGATACAGTTCATTTCAAATGTGTATAAACACGGTGTTTTGACGACTATGCTTAGAGACAAAATAGAAATGTATTCCGACATATTTATATTGAAAAGAATATTTGTCGTTCCATTTGCGTCCGTCTGTTTGGATATCTTGTGGTGGAACAACTTGAGTGAACAATGCCGTTGCGACCTTCGCAATCAGCAGAACCCAGTCTTTCAAGTCTTGTGCGAGAACGGATGTGGTTCTTTGGTGTTTATTCGTCGGCAGCTCTGAATGTTTTAACCCGATGCACGTGGCCAGCACCCTGAAAAGCTCTCTCTTGGGCAGCGTCGAGTCCTTCCCTCTGCGTGTGTTTTAGCATTGCTCTGCCGCTTTGATTTCACGGCTGCGTTGCTCCCGGCGTGCGGCCGCCGCCATTTTGATGAGATTCGCCCACCACGTCGTCGTTGTGTATATCATGCGGGCGAGCGGGCGCAGACTGTGGCCTGTGGCAGGAGCGGATCCACGGGGAGGGATATGAAGGAAATTCCCCCTCCACCCTAAATTTATTTAGTAAATTCTATTTTTAAGTTGTCTCGAAATTTTCGGGAAAAAATATTTCCGGATAATCATTAAAACGAATAAAATAGTATCGTAGCATGAGCTATAATGTTTGTTTTAATAATAGTTTTAAAGTAATGTTTTAAAAATATATGAAAATTTATTTATAACCACCGATTGTGCTAGATACTTCTCCCGCGTATGGATCCCCCAGAATACAACGAATTGTAATACAAATTGTAATATATCAAATCGACTGCAACGGATATCTTTGCCCGAATACATTTTAATGTGATAATTAAGATTCTGAGAACGCGGAGGTATGGAAGGCGCACAATATCGCCTCCGCAGTGAATTGGTTTATTGATTGATTAGTGATTCTAAGGTCATTATTCTGGTAAGAGAAGTGCATGTTTTTATCACGGAAGGAGGCGGTGAACTTCCCACGCTGGGTGACGAGGTCGTGAGAATTTTCCCCAACCTGGTATCTCCCACTAGCGTGGTGCCACCGCCCCAGCAGGGACGAGCTCTAAGCTCCCGACTGGTCTCCCGGCCCCTTGTGGTGGGGTAGTGTATGTAAGTGAGAGGATCAGGAACCGGAAGGAAATATCGAGCGCGTTCCGTGGCCGTTCATTAGGGTACTGCTCCTGCTTTCGCCTGGTGTTGATAAAAAATAACCGCGAAAAACTTCCGATCAGAGCAGCCGGCCGGAAGAATTCTCGTGCAGACTGCGGCTGAATTCGACTTAGCTCTGTAGCTAGTTTCGAAAATCTTGCTACCATGAGGACTCGAACCCTAGGCCCCCCTCCCGGTCAGGGGCACTGCGTCTCCGGAGTGAAGGCTGTGTGTTGAAGCGAGGTTTGGCACCACCGCTCCACGAGAGGCTGAACTCTGAACCGGACGCGGCGTCCAACGCGAGGCGTGGGCGTCCGCTGGTCCGCCCTCGGGAGCGCGGAGGCTGCCGGCGGCCGCGCAGCGCTGCGCGACGCCGCTCCAGGCGCCCGGGGCCGCGCGCCGAGTGGCGTCGCGACGCGTCGTGACGCACGAAGCGCGCCGCGCGCCGCGCGCCGGCGCCGAGGTCGCCCCGCGGGCTGCGCGCCGGGTGGCAGCGGAGAAGGAGGAGGCGGAGGAGGCGGAGGAGGAGGAGGGGGCGGAGAAGGAGGAGGGGGGCGGAGAAGGAGGAGGGGGCGGAGAAGGAGGAGGAGGGGACGGAGATGGAAGAGGGGGCGGAGAAGGAGGAGGAGGGGACGGAGAAGGAGAAGGAGGAGGAGGGGACGGAGAAGGAGGAGGAGGAGGAGGGGACGGAGAAGGAGGAGGAGGAGGAGGGGACGGAGAAGGAGGAGGAGGAGGGGACGGAGGAGGAGGAGGAGGAGAGGACGGAGGAGGGGACGGAGAAGGAGGAGGAGGAGGGGACGGAGAAGGAGGAGGAGGAGGGGACGGAGAAGGAGGAGGAGGAGGAGGAGGAGGAGGCGACGTGGACACGGAGAGTGATGGTGGTGGAAAAAGAAGAGGCAGCGGCGACGGTGTAGGCAGAAGCGAAGGAGGCTCGCACGGAGTGGAGACGAGGCGAAGGCGGCAGGAGGGTAACAAAATGCGGGCCGCCTACTTAAAAGTTTATAGCATACACTAGTAGTGTTAGTTCCTTAAATAATAAAAATATCCCCTAATAACAGGCCCTCTTTTACCAGGTCCGCACGCATTGCAGGCCCGAGCGTTACGCCATTGGGCGTCGGGGATATGGACGCGGGATGGAGGAAGGGCCGGGGCAGGGGTGGTGGTGGTGGAGAAACCGGAGGCACGAACGTCGATGGAGGCAGAAGCGGAGGAGGAGACGGACGAAGGCGGCGAGGCAGGGGCAGGGATGGGTGTGGAGCCGAGGAGGGAGGTTTGGGTTTGGAGGGGAGGGGTCGGATCAGGGATCGTAATGGAGGAAGCAGAGGCAGGGATGACGATAGGGGCAAAAGAGAAGAAGACCGGCAGGGCAAAGGTGAGGTAGGGGCGGGGGTGGGTGTGGAGACTGTGGTGGTAGGGCGCGAGTGGAGGATGGGCCAGGACAGGGTTGGTGGTGGAGAAAGCAGAGGATGGGGGCGTGGGGGTGGTTGAGCGTCAATGAAAGGGGAGCCGAGGCAGGGACGACGATAGAGGCAGAAGCTGTGGAGGCGACGGACGAAGGCAGCGAGGCATTGGAGGGGCCAGGTGAGGAGGCGGAAGCGCGCGGGAGGGAGGTGTGGGCGTGGAGGAGAGGCCGGCTCAGGGTTGATGGTGGTGGAGGGAGCCGAGGTCGGGGGCGGGGCTGGTGGAGCGGCGTCGAAAGCATCGGGAGGCGAGACAGGGACGACGGAGGCAGAGGTGGGCGAGGCAGGGGCGGGGGCGGATACGGAGGCGGAGCCTGCGGCGTTAGGGCGCGGCGGCGAAGGCACTGGCGTGGGAGTGTGTGGGGGGGGGAGATGAGGTGGGTCGGAGGCTGAAGGCGGTGGGGGCGGCGGCGGACGCGGAGACGAAGACGCGGAGTGAACAAAGGGAGCGGCTGGGCCGCGCAGCAGACGGCGCCGTCGGTGCTTGTAAGTTGCCCGGCGCCGGGACCGGGATTTAGTGCTTGGCGCCCTTGGCCCAGCGGACGACGCGCACGTTTCTATTGCAATGTCAGCCACGAGTCACGTGCGGCTGTGATATATACGCGGATCTACACCCCCCACCACTCGAGATTTTTGGGCTGATGGAGCCGGTTCCATATGACGTGAACTAACAGATTTAGAACAACGGAGCAGTTCATTTCTTTACTTCCCAAGAAATAGGATACTGAGCTCTCTTTGGCAATGCTGCTGCTGCTGCTAATAATATTAACAATAATAATAATAATAATAACTATAACTATAATGATTATATTAAACTGTTTACAATAATGATAGTGGTAATTACGATAATGATGATACTGATTATGTTGATAATGATGCTGAGTGTGGACAGATAGTGTTAGATTATCATTGCCCTCCACTGCATGAAAATGCTAAGGTGAACGTGAGTTGTTTGATGGAAATAAAGACCATTTTCACTTAATACGCAGCTGAATAAATTGTGAAAATGCTGAAAAAGGGAGAAGTTCATTTTCCACTTCCATTTTTTCAAAATTTCAAAGGGTGGAAACCATAAATGAGGCACTAGATTTGGCCGAAGGGATTCCTGGGAGGAAAAGAAGCTTTTTCTGCAAGAATCATCCCTCTCTCTAGAGAGAGGCATGATCCAGACGATGGTCTGCACGCAAACGTACTACCTCCTTCCCCAATTACTTTCGTCAGTTCACTCCACCCGTTCTTAGCAATACTGAACCTTGAAACAGCACGAATTGGCAATTTTCTTCGGGGGGCATATACTTTTCCAAAGGTGGGAGCGAATCATCGAATTGACGAGTGAAACGAAGATTATATTGCTTTCACAGAGTAACCCGATCCAGTTTCATTGATTTACAAGTATTCTTCATTATTTGATCATTTCGAAGAATGGGATTATGAATGTGGCTTCATAGAAACGGGGTCATTTTGCTTTTATTTACTTGGCTGTCTGGGTGACGCCGCGTCCATGGCGAAGGTGCATTACGCCCTGAGGAAGGTCGCAGAATGGCGCCCGAAACGTCGGCATCTTCGCCATGGACGCGGCGTCACGCGGACAGCCAAGTAAATACTGACTCCGGCCGCGGAAGCCTACGCTCTCATTTTGCTTTTGGCACGGACACTATACTTTCGACGCAGAGGGGGCGTCAAACTCTCTTGGACAACGATCCCCGACATACCTCTGTCAATTCGAATCCGGACGCTGCTGGTGGAACCCATTCTTTGCTCCAGACCACTGACACCAGTCTCGCCAGGGGACGTCAAGCGTAGAGCAAGGTGTCCGTTTGCTGAAGCGTGCCGTGTCTCGTGGCGTGACATGTTGGCTACGCGCGCGTTGCACGGCCCGGGCGGCGGTTTCGTGTATTCAGTTCCCGAAACACGAAAACACGCCCTACTTTCTGGGCTGTAGCGGTGCTTGATTTTTGGCCATCACGGTCCAAGTTGAGTTCAAATAATCCAAGGAAAATAATTTTCTAGAATGGAATAAATGTATATCATTGCGTACTGCTGCATTGATTTTTGCTATTATTTACTTAACATTTTTATTTAATATAAAATACACGAATGACAACTCAGGTACTCGCGTTGGTGTCTTCTAAGTGTTTATATGTTCCCCGTGAGGATACTGACTTGTTTTGAAGTTACAATGGAGCATTCTGTTGCATCAACGTCTCAAAGATTCCGATATTCGTTAGATGGCGTGCCAAGCGGGCATAAGGACACTTGTGAATAGGATGCAAATCTGATGATTGATCCAGTTCAGAGGTTGCTTCACCACTTGGCATATCAATTACCCTACACAATTCTATCAAACCAGCTTCTTTCGAAAGTTTTAAGACCGTCGGTATGGAGTTGCTAGATATTGTTTAACTGAACATATTTGACAAATAATTATTAATGAGTATAAAGTAATTTATTGTTAGTAATTAATTGGCTAAGCAAAAGTCAAGGAATATTCTAATTTAATACTAACAAATCAGAAATTAAAATATTTTTTTACGTTAAAGTTGCTTTAACATTTATCGCGAACATTTTTAGTTAATGAAGGGGAATTAATTAAATAACAATATGAAAGTAACTTGATAAATATAACTAGAAAATACGTTTCATCCTTGCGTTTTGAATCTGACTCTTCCAGACAAGACTTGGGTTTCTCTCGCTTTACCGACATCAACTATCGGGTTCAACAATAAGTTAACGTCTTTTTTCCCCGAGGTTCTGGAGGGGCGTATTTTCGATACCAGCTTCGTAGCTGAATAGAATATAACCTCTGGATGAACATTCTAGCGGCCTGTTGCACACATCGATAGTATTCCGAGATTTCTGCTGTTAATACCTGGCGAACGCCGGAGCAGGACCCTAACAAACGGGTCTCGGACGGTGTGCGATCTTTCTTTCCTCTTCCTTGTCATATTGTACCTTTTATATTTTTATATTTATTTATATTTTTATATTTATTTATATTTTTATATTTATTTATATTTTTATATTTATTTATATTTTTATATTTATTTATATTTTTATATTTATTTATATTTTTATATTTATTTATATTTTTATATTTATTTATATTTTTATATTTATTTATATTTTTATAATTATATATAATATACATGGTCTACATTACCATACGAGTCGGGAGACCTGTTGGGAATAGAGAACATGCCCCGATTGGAGCAGTGGAAGATGCCTGGATGGGGGAAAACTCCACACGTCAGCCTGTTGGTCGGAGCCGGTTCTCGAGTTTCAGATAGCAGACACACCGCCTTCTCCCGGGATATAATAAGTGCTCAAATTAGAGGAGTAGTTAACGTGCGCGGAAATAGTAAATACTCTTTCAGTGGACGCCTCTCAAGTCAGGTTGCCCACGCTGATATGATGCTTGGCGGTGCAGGGCGGGACGACGGGCAGTGCAGGACTGTGAGGGACTGATGCGCGGCGCGGCGGGGGGCGGCGGGGACCGGGCTGCTGCGGGAAGGTGCGAGGGGCAGGGCGGGGGGCGGGGCGGTGCGGGACGATGAGGGGGTGGGGCGGGCAGTGAGGGGCTGAGAGGCGTCGCGGAGCGCGGCGGAGCAGGCTGGTGCGGGAAGGTGACGGTCGGCGAGGGTCAGGGCGTGGAACGGAGCGGTGCGGGACGAAGAGGGGGCGGGGCGGGAAGGTGACGGACGGCGAGGGGCGCGGCAGCGGGGGCGGGGGACGTGATGGGGCGTGGCGCACGTGCGGCCCAGGGACGCTCCGCGGGAAGTGGGCGGGGCTGCCCGCGCGTGCGGCGGCGCTGGGCCGAGCGCAGCTGAGTGAGGATCTTCAGATTCAGGGGTGTCAAGTGCGTGAATGCCCACGCTGTGACCACGTGAAACGTAAGCGAGCTGCGCAATACGTTGGAAGACTTCTCGTAACGTAAATGAAGATACGAGCGTACCGCTGGTGGAGAGCTCTAGGGTGAAATTCCGGAATTTTGGGTAACTTCAGTTAGCGCATAGCTCTCTTCGGAATCGAATTCGTAGGTCCACTGTTCTTGTCAGTGGTTCGCTGGTCATTTCCTTACGTATGTGCCGGAGCAGCACCCAACTCAACTGGCCACGACCCGCGCGCTCTATCACCATCCCGTTCACATTCCATTGCCGAGCTCCAGTCTGTAGCAGTTGAAACGCCCGCAAAGGGCAATCAGTTCTCCAGTCAATAAATCGGGAGAGATGGCTCAGGGCATCAACTGATGTCTCTGCACTCTCACCGACCCGGGAGGTCCTAGATTCGACAGTGGCAAGAGTTACACTAACATTCAGTACACTACCACATATCCCGGGAGACCGGTCGGGAGAGCTTGTCCCGTCTTTTGGGCGGTGCCCCCGCTGATGTGAGATACCTGTTTGGGGAAAACCCTGGTAGCCGTCAGTAGGTCGGCGTCGTATCTGCCAAACAGCGGGAGAAAGACCACCGCCACATGTACTACACTTACGAGACCTCAGTAGTTGTCGTGCCCGGAATCACTAACAATCACTTAATTACTGGGCCAATAAAAGGATTGTGATTGTTTTCTCTGTTGCATTTTATCCAACCGGTCATTTGGTTTGCCTCCAAAGTATATTGTTCGTCTCTGTGCCTCATTTATGAATTTTGGAAGTGTTTTCAGAAATTGATTCTATGTTGAGATTTCTGGCAGCCTGTGTGTAAACGTGTCGTTGAGAGGAGTTGAATCATATTGTCAAACGATGGTGATCAATTGATCATCCTCTGAGCATCGCATTAGCTCTGAAACACGAGTGCCGGGTTTCCAAAGCTTACAAGTATTCGCATAGCAGTTATTCAACGCTGGGTCGCTGGGGGGGATAAGGAGACCTGTTGAAATCAATTTTCCGGTGGATGGACGTCAAGGTGCATCTGGGTTACAGGTACTCCGTAACGATATTCTAATATTCAAATTATGTTTTATCTAGTGATAAATTTTAGTTTTGTCAGTACAATTACCTACTATAAAAAACGGCCTAAGTTCCCAAAAATATAGTTCACATTAATTAAGCTTCGCGTTGTGGCTTTATCATTTTTACTGGCAGTTTTCATGAGGCGCGCTTCTCAGTCTTCCAAGTACAATGCTGCTTAGACAACTCTAATGGAGCGTGGCGCGTGAGATAAGCGGCGTTTCAGTTGTTTCGAGCAAATGGGAAAGAGCTGCGTTCTGTCGTAGCATGTGAAAGTGAACGGTAGGCACCTCGGCAGCAGGTGCGCGCCGCCATTTTGGTTTCTTTACAGCTGTAGTAACTAAATTCATCACACCTGTAAGAGTTCTCGTATTGTGGTGTAGAGTGAGGACGTCTTTAATCACTGTGAAATGCAATGGTACAACGATGTGAACATTGTTGAATAAGGACATTTATCACTTTGCCATTGAGAGGACCCCATGGACATTTATCACTTGGTCTTCCAAAAACCCGAGTTCGCGGGTCAAACCGGCTGAGAACGATGGATGTTTGAAAGACGAAAAAAATCCTCGGATTTGTGGCAGAAGTTCGACATGAGCGTGGTTAAATTAACAATTCGGGCAATTCCTTCCTACGTCAGATCCTCTCAAATCAAATCCTAAATTCGCAAAGACGGGAAATGACGCAAGAAATGGATGAAATATGATTCGGACCGTTGTGTTTGTTCCGTGGCGTTGAATACGAGAGTCAAAATTACGTGATCAGACGGAGTGCGCATATCTTTATCTATATATAAATAAAAGGGAATGTGCGTATGTGTATAGACGCAAAAAACCGACCGATTTCGCGAACATTTCCTCACTTCGTTATTATTGGTAACGGGAGTGTTTAAAGAGTAGTTTTAATTAAATCGGACACGTGAGGGCGTTGTTGAAATTGATTTAGGAGTTTACGACTCAAGCGCCCTGAACTCTGAGCAACCCGCCGCAAAAGATTAAGCGCATCTTCACTGCATACAAGTGTTCTGCCTGTGCGATTGTGAAATATTGCTCGGAATTATTCCTTTAATCTCAGAGGAGTAAATCAAATTTCTCCAAAAGAGTGCCATAGCGAGCGCATGTCGAAATTTCAGGGAGAACGTTTTAACAAAACGATACTTGACAACCAACATGTCCAAACCAGGGCATTGAACATTCACATTTGCGTGGAAGGTCTCTCATCAGTAGTGTTTGCACAGCAGTAGTGAGTGAATACACTGCAATTGCGAATCTTTGACTGGTCTAATAGTGGTTAATAATGATTTCCCACCACTACATATCAGGCTCGTCCAATACATGA
Organism: Gryllus longicercus; assembly: GCA_038098605.1. Taxonomy (NCBI): domain Eukaryota; kingdom Metazoa; phylum Arthropoda; class Insecta; order Orthoptera; family Gryllidae; genus Gryllus; species Gryllus longicercus. The sequence continues at coordinate 3,287,118 of JAZDUA010000085.1, forward strand.
GGGGAACGCAGCCCCACAATATTTTTGGTCTACGAGGTACATTGGAAATAATTTCGCGCTCGTAACGTCGTAGTCCAATTAACAGGTATACAAAAGTCCAGAGGCAACAGCAATAATGACAACATCACTTTTGTCAAAAGAAACAACGACAGAGAAAGGAATGAAGAGTGAGCACGCTTTTATTATGTATTTTAATAAAATTAATGCGTCATTGGGTGTGTCTATTTCACAATATCCGTATTTTTATAAGCTCGCATGCTTATTTACCTAATAAGAAAACTGTTCAATTATTTTTACAAAGTTTGTATTTCTCTTTATCCGGTCTAGTCTGGGAAACTTCAGCCGATTTCGATGATATTCTCAGAGTATTTTCTCTTTCTCTAATTGTCTAAGTTTTCTTTTGATTATTGCTTTCTATTGTATAAGAATTTTAAAAAAATGTTATACCGACCTACAGTTTTATTTCAATTTCAATGAAAGTTCATGCTTTTGACCATGCACAGGAAGGTGTTACTGTGATCATGAAAGATGAATCCGTAACAAGTATCATCAGGCCTCTTTCTCTCCGTATTCCTCTTTTTTCTGTGTCAGAATTGACGTCCTCTTCAAGATTTGCGCAAATCTCTCGAAAAGGGGAACTTGATCCGAATTTCCTGTCCACCCATTAAAAAGGTCATTCTATAGTAATTTAGGCACCGAGGGTGACAAAAATAGTGCCCGAGATCATCAAAATCAGTTAAGACCCGTGGTCCATACAAGATTTTATTTTTAACCCAATTTTAATGATACAGTTTTACTTATTTACTAATTAACTAGATGCTAATTCCGTTTCTCTTCCCATAATTCCATTCCATAATCCCTCTAAAAGAGAAAATGTAGTATCATTCAATTGTTTTCATATTTCCGTCGTCACCTTGATGCTCTCGATCGAGGTAAGTTATGCAGTGTTTATTGAGCTCCGTATCGAAGGCAATCAGCAATAAACAAATAACAAAATAATTACATTTCGATTCATTCTTATAGCGCATTAGGAGGAGGAATTGGTGGTCGAAATGGAAAATATGTTTCCTTTGGGTGGGGGTGGGGCCGGTTGGAAGAGTTGGCGAAGTGGAGCTGGGAGAGTGGTGGGGAGGTGGTGTGGATTGGACAGGGGCATGGAATGGGATAGCGGGTTAAGTTAGAGCGTGAAGGGGGGGGGGGGGCAAGGGAGGGTTGTGTAGCGGCGGTGGATGACGGGGGCGCTGGGGTGTAAATACAATTAATTTCACTTTAAAGTATAGGTAGAATGCATTGCTTCTCTTGCCTAATAAACGATGTTTATCCAAATGCCTGCACAATGTAGGTTTACTTCCGGTTGTTGTGGTTATTTTCATAATACTACCGGTTGGGTTTGTTTGCAAATGCTTAAGTAATAATAATTACAATAGAATTTGCTCAATGCGGAATCTGAAATTACGTATTAGTCAAGATTCCGCGTTATGCAATATAATACTGAAGAGTTTGTTTGCTCGGGTAGCGATTTATGTTCACATTCCATAGTTTTCCGCATGATACACGTTCCGCATTGAGTGACTTTTGCTGTGTAATGATAACAAGAAAATAAGAACTGCATTTACAGTGCAATCCTCAGAGGAGGGTAGGCAACAGGCTGGCCACACTCCATGAGCGGCAGTGAGCAGCAGGTGTTACAGCAGCAGGCGTAAATGATGAGGCAAGCGCGTGCAGCTCTCGCAAGTCCTCGCAGCCAGCGCTTTCGCTGCGAGCGGCGGCGGCGGCGGCGGCGGCGTGGCAGGGCGGCGCAGAGGCGGTTGCGCAGCGCTGCGCGGCGCAGCGCGTGACGTGTGCGCGGCGGCCTCGAGGGTGTGCTGCGCCGACGGCGGCGGCATGGCGGTCTAGCGGCAGGGAGGGGGGCAGCGGCGAAGCAAGAGCCCCGCTAGGTATCTCCGAAGCCGTACCTCGAGAGCGAACGAAAACACACACACACACACAAACACCTCGTTATTACCTCGAGAGAGAACGAACTCGCTCACACACCTCGTTATTACCTCGAGAGCGGACGTACACATTCTGACAGTAGGCATTCACACGTACGTGTACATTCGTGAATACATACATACACACCCATGCATTCATACACTCGTACAAACGCACGCGCGCGCGAGGTCGCAATGAGTTCAGGGTTTGCGTAGCAGGAGCGGCTGGCAGCACAGCGCGCGGCGAAGAGCGGCTGGCGCGAGGCGACGTGTGCGGCGCTGCCACGGGACGCGCTGGCGGCGCAGCGCGGCGGTGCGGGCGGGGGGGGGGGGCGGAGGCGTCGTCGGCTGCGTGAGCTTGAGAGCAAGGTTTGTCGGTGGGGTTGCCGGTGGGCGCGGCGGCGTTGGTGGAAAGGAAGAGGACGAAGGCAGAGGAGGGTCGAGGGACCGCTATCGCGTTGGAGAAAGGGGTGGGCGGGAGGGAAGGAAAGAGGGCGGAGGGCATTGGGGAGGGACCGGTTCGCCGATAGCTAGTGGGAAGTCGGCGAGGGGCCGCGGATACGGCGACAGGAAGCGCAGCGAGACGCGGTGGCGGTGACGCTGCGGATGTGGCGGCCCGGAGGCGGGAGTGCTGGGCTTCCTGCCGCGGCCCACTGTTTGCCGTTGCTGGGCTCTACGAGAGCTCTTTGAAAGAACGTACGTCGGGGTGTGGCAATGGCGAAAGTAGCTCTGCGGGGCCACTCGTGGGCCGGCGTGCGTGGAGCGTCCTTTGTCCGGGGACTGTGGTGATGGCGGCGGCGGCGGCGGCGGCGGCGGCGATGTGTGACGGGGCTCTGGCGTGGCTGCATGCCCACCGCGCGCCGTCTCGCCCGCCGCCCCGCTCGCCTGCTGCTGCCGCCGCCGCCGTCTTCGTCCTGAGCAGAGCCTCTCGCGGGGCTGCTGACGCGGCCCCCGCCGCCCGCCGCCGCATCCCCTCGTTTGGCTTCGCCGCCGCCGCCGCCGCCGCCGGCGTCCCTTGCCCCACCACTCCTCTCGCCGCCGCCGCTGCCGCCGCCGCCTCCCACGGCCGCCGTCGCGCCCGCGCCAGCGCCAGCGCCAGCGCCCCGCTCTCCGCCGCGCAGCCGCCAGCTGGCCGTGCAAGCGCCGCTCCTGCTTCCCCTAGCTGGCCGGGCCTCTTCTTCGCTGCTGCCAGTCGCCGCCGCCGCCGCCACCACTTGCCCGCCGGCACCACGACACGGCCAGCTGCTGCAACAGCTAGCCGACGATTCCTGCCGTTCGTGAACACCCGCCACATGTGGAGGCGCGTAGCTGACCCTGTCCCGAGACACGTCACCTGCCGCGCACCTCGCGTTCGAAAGCTGCGCACCCGTTTCGTAGAACCCGCTGCTCTCTACTCGTTTCCTGCGTTGCTGACACTTCTATCTGCCAGCAGCGATGCGATATCTCTGCCCGCTACCCGAATACGTCTGTTACTGGCTCACTCCACCCTCTTTTTCACCTTCTTATATATTCAGTGGCCTCATGGGTATCTCATTAGTCAGGCTTTCCATCACGCGACCCTGGGTTCGATTCCCGGTCAGGCAAGATGACAGGGTGCGTTTTCCTTGCAACCTCCCAGTGTATGTTGCTGGGTGACGAAAAGAAAACTCGCTTCTCAGGTTGAGAAGATCAAAATACGATGTAGGGATATCTGTGGTAACCACACGTACTTGGTAACCCACAGTCGCTAGGCCAAGACGTCAATGGTAAGCCCAGGCTTCGTCAGAGACTATTGCGCCCAAGTACATACATATATTCAGTAATTAACCTATGACCATCTCTGAAATGAACAATGGGTTTTATGAGAAGATAATCATAATATGACGATAATGATGATAAATCTATATTATGTGATGAAGAAAAATGGGGGGGCATATCATCTTTTCAACTTCTTACCGGGATTTTAACCCTGATTCTCAAGATGAATGATTGAAAAATTACAACCGTAACCGCTACATTGAGTACCTATTTTTTGTTTCCAACATTTTGCTACCCTATACCAGCAATCTGCCCGCGCCACCCGTATCGGCTTTCCACCAACGACCGCCGACCACCCTGCTTACTTCTCTCGGTAACCTTCCACCGACCTTCTGCCAGCGTCACAGTCGCCGTGATCAATGCTCCCACTGCTGGACCGCCGCCAAGGTCGCCAGCCCGCATCTCCCTCCGCCCTGTCCCTGGCGCCCACCTTCGGATTCCATTCCATCTCTGTCACCAAATGTCATTGGTGGGCGCTGCCATCTGTGCCGGATTGTAGCCGACCGCCCATCTGCTGGCAGCATCCTGTACAAACCATTTGCCTCTCTTTAACACTTCGACAATCCCGTCCAGAATCACAAACGCTGCATCGTATCGCTGCCCCGGTACCGCGTTCGTGGTCTGGCAAGTCTCTCTTGTTTCGGTTGTCAGAATTTCTAGAAACGAAAAGCATTTTCGAAAGACTATTATTTTTATCTTTCCAGTTTTCTAGCGGAATGGCTGATTAGACCCACCCACGGCGTAACGCAGCATCCTATCGATTAATTGGCAATAACTAATATCAGCATGCGACAGACATTGTAACTACGTTCTCGCCACCAATGACTACACACGTTTCTGATGTTCTTTCCTTGTTGTAATAAAATTTTTAAAAAAACATTTATTCATAAGAAATAAAAATGTATAACGCAAGTAACTGTATCTAACCCCTCTTTAGTATATTGTTACTTGCCACATGAACAGTATTTGAAAAAGTGCTCTCGACACTCGGTCTGTCTTGTCTCCTCTTTCAGTTGGCGCGTTATGCGATACTTTTGTTGGGCACAAGTCGCTCGCCCGAGATCTTATTGCTCTATCGATTCAATTTGAAAGTGAATGATTCGAAGCTTTAATTTAAGTATCGTTTCGTATTTGAGAAGGGCGACCGGTCCGTATTGTATTTGAACGGCACGAGTCCCAGTCTCTAGAACACCGTTGCAACGCGCACTCACATCGCCTTTGAGGATAAGCAACTCACAGGCGGGTGGAAAAGGGTGACGTCTATTGCTTCCAAGGATGGAAATTTCTTTTCACAGCAGTAGAATAGCAGTGTTCTCCTTCGATGCAATCCATCGTACTTCTTGTTAAGGCCTTCACCTGGGGGGGGGGGGGGAATTGTGGGTCGCCCATGCGGCGCTCACTTCGGCAAGCAGCGCTGACGCCATCTGCCAGCACATCTCCTCCGCCTCCTCCTCCTCCGCGACTCAAATCGGTTACCTACGCCGCCCCAACATTCATCGCCTCCGCCTCCATCGCCTCCGCCTCCATCGCCTCTGCCTCCATCGCCTCCATCGCCTCCGCCTCCATCGCCTCCGCCTCCATCGCCTCCGCCTCCATCGCCTCCGCCTCCATCGCCTCCGCCTCCATCGCCTCCGCCTCCATCGCCTCCGCCTCCATCGCCTCCGCCTCCATTGCCTCCGCCTCCATCGCCTCCGCCTCCATCGCCTCCGCCTCCATCGCCTCCGCCTCCATCGCCTCCGCCTCCATCGCCTCCGCCTCCATCGCCTCCGCCTCCATCGCCTCCGCCTCCATCGCCTCCGCCTCCATCGCCTCCGCCTCCATCGCCTCCGCCTCCATCGCCTCCGCCTCCATCGCCTCCGCCTCCATCGCCTCCGCCTCCATCGCCTCCGCCGCCTCCGCCTCCGCCGCCTCCGCCTCCATCGCCTCCGCACCATTTCCACATCCTCTCCAACGCCCGCGCCCCGCCTCATCAACTATCCACTCCCAGCTCCATCGCCACCGCCTCCGTCACATCTATCTCGCCTCCTTTCCGTGTCTGCCTCCATCGCCTCCGTTTCACCTCCAACCCGCGTTCCGCGCCTCCGTCTAACACCCGCACAGCGACAGTAGCGGCCGCCTCCGTGGCAGTCGCCTGGCCGTCCCCGCCGCCACCCGAGGCGACGCCCGCGGCCGCCTCATCCGTGGCGCGTCCTTGGCGGCCCGCGCCCGCGCCCGCGCCCGCGCCCGCGCCCGCGCGTCGTCACGAACAGGTGGGGCGGGCGGCGCTGCGTGATGGCGGCGCGAGGCTGGGCTGCGCAAGCGGATACGCGCGGTGCGCTGCTCGAAACAACTCCCGGCGTCTCGTGCGTTCCCCGATCATACGAATGGATGTCGTTAAGAATGTTCTCGGAGGACAGGCAACATATTTGAAACCTTCTTCTTCTTATTCTTCTGTTGCTACTTTTGCTTCTGCTTCTTCTTCTTCTGTTGCTACTTTTGCTTCTGCTTCTTCTTCTTCTGTTGCTTCTTTTGCTTCTGCTTCTTCTTCTTCTGTTGCTTCTTTTGCTTCTGCTTCTTCTTCTGTTGCTTCTTTTGCTTCTGCTTCTTCTTCTTCTTCTGTTGCTTCTTTTGCTTCTGCTTCTTCTTCTTCTTCTGTTGCTTCTTTTGCTTCTGCTTCTTCTTCTTCTGTTGCTTCTTTTGCTTCTGCTTCTTCTTCTTCTTCTGTTGCTTCTTTTGCTTCTGCTTCTGCTTCTTCTTCTTCTTCTTCTTCTTCTTCTTCTTCTTCTTCTTCTGTTGCTTCTGCTTCTTCTTCTTCTTCTGTTGCTTCTGCTTCTTCTTCTTCTTCTTCTGTTGCTTCTTTTGCTTCTTCTTCACTTCAAGGACAAGGCGGCTGCCTGTTACATCTTCATACGTGATCGAACCATCTTCTACGTGATCTTCCTACACTCCTTCCTGTTGGGTTGTACTATAGCACTTGTTGAGGTAGTCTATGTTGCTCCATTCTTTCTAAATAGTTTTTCCAGCCTTGATTATTTGGAACTAAACGTTATATTTGCAAATCAGTGTCTTTTCGACGATTTCGATTTTTCCCGGTATGGGCAATACCACTTCATAGCCATCTGCTCGGCTGCGTGTTCGGTTTTTCTCGGAACGTGAAGCGAGGATGTTGCAGAGGTGCGTCCCGAACTCAAGCTTTTGGAACTGTTTTACAAACACTCTTCTGGGGAAGAGCCAGGAACATTCTCAAAGAAAGAAGACAAACAGCTCGAATGACTTTCGTTTCGAAGCTTGACTATACATTCAAACGCAAAAGATAATTTTGGACGGTGGCAGTTGTTCGCTAAGGTAGAGTTATCTGGGTGTAGCGTGAAATGAGAAGAATAAATATCAATTTTTGAAGTACGTTGCAGCTCCTTCTGGAATGTCTCGCATTAGCGGGTCTTTGCACTAATATAAGAAACAAATTTTCTCCTTCCTTACTCGCTCGAAAGCTAACAGAAGTTTAAACTCTTAATTAACATTATCTATGATATTTGTAAAACCATGATGATGATGATGATGATAGAACCACACTGCACAGAGCTCTTGTTCTACATTCTTTCACTGCCTTGACTTGCTGGGAAGATAACGTATGCGAATGATGCATCAATACGAAAATAAGGTTTATAACATTTCGAACTTGCTATTATAGGTATGAATACGTCGGTAACTTTAGTGAATCTTATTTAACGATACTTGTGCGAAGGGTTTAATTTGTAACGAAGTTCGTGGCGATTACGTGTTAGTAGTATTTTTTAAAATGCTTGTTTAGCGTATGTAAACAATTAACATCATCGGGATTGTAACTTCTGGTTTTTAAATTGAATTTACTTTTCAGTGAATAAATTATAGGGGGGGGCAAAATTACGCTTTGTGATTGTTAACTGAAATTGTTTCCCAACATTATGGCGTGTACTACAGATGTCCAAAGAAACTTTTACGATAACAGTCCCGAAATCAAGAAAATATTCCCGTGGTTACGATTTGTAAAAAAAATTCTATTGAGCTTAGAAGCCCTACATCCATAACGAGTCAAGACACGAGACTGCATCACCTACCACCACCTTTTTGTAATGTTTGATGTCTGGAAAAGTCTGAATTAAAAGTACTGTATGCAATGGGGTGAGAGGTTAACAAAAAAATGCAAATCTGTTTGCTGCTCAAGCTCAAGAAGAGAAATGTTTCCGTAATTCTTCCAAAATATTGGATTTATTCTTATCTAAAATTTGTGTCCTATTCTTTAAACTTTATTTCTAAACCATAAAAACGTGAGGAAACCAATACAACTTGATAAAGTGTTCATAATATTGTTGTAGAATGTTGGATGTTAGATATGAAATACAATCAAGCTCCGTAAGAAAGGCGTTTGTAAAAGTAGTTCTGAAATGTTCAAAGAAATCAAGCGATGCATTTCAAAAATTGTGTTGGGTGAAGTCTGTTCAGTGTTTCCCGAAGGCGAGCGAGTCAGTTACCTGTTATCAGTGAGTCACTCGTGGCGAGTTATTAAAAGTTTAGGAACGCTCTCACACGTTGCAACACGGCACCAGGGAATCCCCCAAATGTTCCAAGGGTGGAGGAGAGGGCACCCGGACGTTGGGTGGCGGTGGCGTGGGCCCGGGCCCTTTGTATTATACCTGCTGACGGTGCACCTGAGGCCGCCGCCCAGCGCAGGTGCTGCCAGGCACGTGGCTGCGCGCGCGCCGCTTCCACCGCGCTCATGCAAAGGGGTTTCCGTAGTTGATCAGACACCATTTGCGGCATCGATACCGACAATAGGACAGTATATCGATATTTTAATATAATCGATCGTTAAGTATTTTTTTAGGTACTATCGTTAAGTTCCTGCCGATACCAATGTATTAATTGTTTATAAAAGAGACAAATGTAATGTTTATCTCAACAGGTTGAATCCTAAATAATGTTCTTCCATCCTCTTTGTTGAGTGACGTTTACGGAATACATGAAATGAATTGTAACAATACACACTTCATTTTTTTTAACTATCTTGAAAGGTCCGTGAATGTCCAGTAACATGAAAAACCATTTCCTTTATTAAAAATATTGTATCATTCTTATCATTTGTACTTGAGTCTCGAAATATAAATTGAATTGTTCTTGATTCCGTAGGTTGCATCGGTACCATATATCGTACAAGAGTAAATTATCACATCATTCCCACTAGTCAATGTTCTTTCCCGAACTTGCAACGCACGGCGTTGTCTGCTTCAACCCTCTTCCCTCTCCCTCTCTCCCCTCCCCCAGCCATCAGGATCCACTTCCCGCCTTACTAATTTCCTCTTCCCCGCCATCCCCCTTTGCGGCTGTGGTGGTGAAAGTTAAGCATATGGGACTACTATACCCAATTTCGCGTGTTCAAACCACATTGAAGCCGTGGATTTTTAAGGGTGAAGAAAATCCTTCGGGGAAGAAGTAAAGCGAGGAGTCCCATGGTGTATGTTTACTGCATATAAATTATTATCAAGCCTAAAATAAAACTCTGAGCTAAATTCAAAAATGTATGTTTCGTCGGCCGAGTGTTACCTTCTTTCTCGGTTGGATGAAATTTTGCGTTTTTTGGAAGAACAGGCATAACGGCCTGAGTATCGCTAGGTACGAGTAAAATAAGGAATAATTGAATTGAATTGGATTGAATTGAATTGCGCTGTGTTGGACGGCTTCCCCCGCGGGCCTTCTCGCTTATAGCATCCCAGCCGCCAGCATCTCACTTCTTCTGTCTGCACGTTCTCGAGCCTGCCCGAGCGCTCCGCCGTCAGCAGAACAATTTCCAGTCTCATCTCCTTTTTTAGTCGAAGGGGTGAGACTTCCAGTAGTTGACGCCTTAGTGAAAGTGGACCGACGTGAGGAAAAAAATTAAAAAAAGAAAGAAGAAAGACGTGTATCTTAGTGATGGTGTTATAGTAATATGTGTATCTTAGTGATGGTGTTATAGTAATATGTGTATTTAGTGATGGTGTTATATAAATAGGTCTGAAATGTTGATCAAATAAACGCATATGTAAATAAAGGATTAAATTAAACAAAGAGTTTACGGATAACTTTTAAATGTGATTTTACATCCTAGTTTCTATAATGCTTTAAATACTTACATTTAAATCAAATATTCTGCTAATGCACCGGTTTCTAACTAAGCACAAGAGACCATGTTAGTTTTAATGTAAATATAAATAATGTTTTGAAATACCATTGCCACTTATTTGCCTCACAAGACAAATCTCTGCGGTGCGAATGTTCATGCAGAGTTCCAAGGCCGTTTTAACAGCTATGGGGGCCCTTGAGCGTACGTTCATTTGGGGGCCCCCAATTCTTACTTCAACCGATGCCATTAAAGGCAAGTTTTGTTAAAAAACTAAACTTATTTCGCTGAGTGATATTGTGGTATCAACCAGCAACATTCCGTATTATAAATGTTATGCAGTGATGTGCGATACATCACTCAGTTATGCCAATTTTTACGTATAGTTTAATCATATATAACTTTTTATGCGTTTTTTTAATTTTATTTTTTGACATATTTAGCATTAAATTTTCGGGGGCCCATGAACATAGGGAGCCATGGGCCCGACCCTGGCCTCCAGACCCATCTCCTCACCATGCATCGGGCTCCCGGGCAAACTCGCTGCCTGGGACACCAACGGCCCGAACTCCGCCTCCCGACCTCGCTCATTCCTTCCACCCGGCGGCGCTGCTTCCAACTCGGCTCACGCACATCCTCCCTCCCGGCGCCGGCCGAGCGCGCACGCGTGGCTCCGCTCGCCTCCTGATGCACTTCGCTCTCCCTCCCTCCCTCCTTCTATCTCTATGCTCCTTTACCCCCGTCTGGTGGTCCTCTTTATACCTCCGTATTCTGTATCTCTACCTCCGAGTGTGCCCCTCGCTTTCTCTCCCCCTCGCTCTCTCCTCCTCTCTCTTGTGCCCCTCGCTCTCAACCCCTCCCTCTCAACCCCTCTCTCTCTCCTCCTCTCTCTTGTGCCCCTCCCTCTCAACCCCTCTCTCTCTCCTCCTCTCTCTTGTACCCCTCGCTCTCTCCCCCTCCCTCTCTTGTACCCCTCGCTCTCTCCCCCTCCCTCTCTTGTACCCCTCGCTCTCTCCCCCTCCCTCTCTTGTACCCCTCGCTCTCTCCCCTCCCTCTATTGTGCCCCTCGCTCTCTCCTCTCCCTCTATTGTGCCCCTCGCTCTCTCCCCTCCCTCTCTTGTACCCCTCGCTCTCTCCCCCTCCCTCTCTTGTACCCCTCGCTCTCTCCCCCTCCCTCTCTTGTACCCCTCGCGCACTGACTTTTTCTCTCCCTCCTTCTCTTTTGTGTCCCTCGCTCTGTTTCTCTCGCTCGCTCGCCGCCCTTCCCCCGATAGCCTGTCCGTTTCCTTTTAGCTGGCAATGCCTTCTCTCTTCGCCTCCCCCTCCTTAGCACATGTCAGCTCCCCCCACACGCTTCCCAGGCCGCTTGGCTCGCCTCGCTCCTCCCCACCCCATCTCGGCTACCCCTCTTCTATCTTGTCTCCCCCGAACAGGCGGGCAAAGGCGCACGTCTGCACCCAGCCCGGACCACGCCCCCTCTCTCGTCTCCTCCGCGGCAGGCAGCGCGCACCCCACATCGCCTGGCGAGCCGCCACCGCCGCCACCGCCGCCACCGCCGCCACCGCCGCAGCCGGCGTCTGCCCGGCATCACGTCGCCGCGCCCACGGCGCACTGCAGGTGCAGCGTGAGGTCTGCGGCGCGGCGCCCGCCCTGCACCTGGCGCCCGCGCTCTCGGGGGCGGGTCGCGGCGCTTGGCGTGGCGTGGCGTGGTACGGAAAAGCGCGTGGCGTGGTACGGAAAAGCGCGTGGCGTGGCGTGGCGTGGTGTGGCGTGGTACGGAAAAGCGCGTGGCGTAGCGTGGTACGGAAAGGCGCGTGGCGTGGCGTGGCGTGGCGTGGCGTGGCGTAGCGTCTCTTGGTGGGACGCGGGGGCAACGGGGGGGGGGGGGCGCCGTACAGGACACGTGGCGACGCTATAATCGAGACTTCGGTATTCATGCTTCACATTTCGATCGGAATTGAGGTTGACTCCCGTCCCTTACGATGCCGCTACGTTTGACCTCTTTGTATTTATCCTTGCCTCTACTTCAGCTCCTTACGCGTGTACTCCTATTGTAATGAAACCGTCGCTAGCTGATGCTCCACGAGAAAGTTTTTGAGTTCCGCCCGAAAATCTAGGCATGTGTTTTTTGTTTATTAATGATCATATTAATTCTGCTTTTTCAATTTCATTATTAATTTCAATAATTGTGTGAAGTTTAATATTATAATTCTTTTGTTATGAATGAGAATTGTTTTTGCTTTAATTGTACACTTACTTTACGATCTGCACTAGAAATAGGGGATAAGAGTTGTGGGAGAAAACAATATATTTTTATGATATTAAAGAAGTATTTGCGATTTGCTTACAATTTAAGAGGAATTTTTAATTGCGATAAATTAAATAAGTTCATTTCAAATTAAAAAAGTGAACGATTTTGGCATCGCATGGCATTGACGATTTGGCTGGTTGTTCATGCTTTTAAGTTTTTAGGGGGACATGCCCCCAAGATCTGTTGGACTGCAAAATATTTTAGATTGGTTGAGTTTTTTTCTGTAATATTGTTTTTCAGATCCCGTTCTATGATATTATTTTTCAGTGTTAAAACTACGTTTAGGGCTCGAGCGTACTTGTGTTCGGGAGACCGCTGGTTCGATTGTAGCAAAGTGTCAGATATTTACATAATTTGTTTAAAATCTGATCATTAATTTCCGTGTATTTACCGATCAAATCCAGGCGAATGTTCTAGCAGCACCCTACAGTACGGGTCACGGCAACGCGCGATCCTTCTTGTTTATTGAGCCCTCCATTGATTCAGAAAATCCCCGTACACGAGAGACTCCCCAAAAGGGAGAAGCTGTTAATAGAATGTACTAAACGTGTCTCGTGATAGAAAACGCTGAATAAGAAAGAATCTGCATTTGTGGTTTGCAAGATTTAACTCGTGATGCACAGACGTTCTTGAACTAGTAAGTTTCCTAATTTCTTTGTCCCGAGCTAGATTTTCGAATATTTAATGAAAATAAACTCTTTACTGTGTAAATTAATTTCGAATTTTGTGACTACGGCGATAGTTGTATTTTTTATAACTACGTACGTCTTAATTTTGTTTATTACTTGTAAGATTGATTAAGAATGTATCTGTTAAATTAACTCTTGAGAACTACACTGCATTTCACTTTTATTTATAACAAAATACATATACATAAACTCTTATTGAACGTCTTTGACGGTCTTTTACAAACACTACATTGCTGCACAGTAAGACAAAAAGGACGAATGAATATGATCATGCGTTTACATACCAAAAACAGATGACGACAGTGTCGGCGCGTTCACAAACCTCAATCTCTCAATATATAGTACATTTCCAATAATATACTAGACGCAGATGGCGACACTGTCGACATGTTCACAAACTTCAACCTTACAATATAAATGTATATTTCCAACACGCCTCCTTACATTTATATACATACTATCTTAAATTCAGTTAATATTCATCATATTCCTAAAATACACAAACTTGTCTTTACACAAAGCTTTCGTGAAAATATCTGCCATGTTATCATCAGTATTTACTTTGACTATATCAATTAAACCATTCATATACAACTCGTTGACAAAATGATAATGGACTTCAATATGTTTTGAGTTTTTTGTAAAGTTACCATATTTAGCAATACTCAATGCTCCTGAGTTGTCTTCGTACATTACAATCGGTTCATCAAAATTCAAATCAAAAATTTTCATTACATCTTTTAGAAATTTCACTTCACTCACAGCATCTGATAGCGCAACATACTCTGCATACGTCGAAGCTTTTGTTACACTTGATTGTTTGCGAGACTTCCAAAATACAACATTGTCAAACATACGGATCACATAACCTGTCGTAGATTTACGATCTATATTGTCACCTGCCCAATCTGAATCTACATAACAATCAAGAACTTTTGCATTTTCGTTTTTACAATAATTCAATTTCAGGTTTCTTGTCAAATACAGATATTTTAAGATTCTCAGACAATACTTATAGTGTGTGCCGTCATAACAATTCTGAAACCTGCTCAAATAATTAACAGAATAACTGATATCTGGCCTTGTTCCTGAACTAATATATAACAACGCACCAATCAAATTTCTATACTTTATATCATTACGCAATTCCTGAGTTGGTTCTAATTTCAAGTTAACTTCCATCGGTGTAGCATATAATTTTGAGTCTTTAATCTTGTATTTTTCGGCTAATGAATTAATATAATTTTCCTGACTCAAGCTCATTTTGTTTTTCTTGTATTCGTAATTTATATCAATTCCTAAATAACTTTTAACCTCACCTAAATCTTTCATACTAAATCTATTTGACAACAAATTTTTGATTTCTTTAATTCGACTTTTCTTTACACAACAAATGAGCAAGTCGTCAACAAAAATTATCAAGTAAATCAGGACATTACTTTTTCGCAAAACATAAAGGCAATAATCATATTCACTTCTTTCGAATCCTAAACTTTTCAAGAAAGTATCTAAACACTCATACCAAGCTCTCGGACTTTCTCGTAAACCGTACAGTGCTTTCATCAATTTGCACACTCGATTTGTGCCGTCTTCGTAGCCTTCAGGTTGTTTAACATAAACTTCTGACATGATTTCGCCATTTAAAAAGGCTGTTTCTACATCCATTTGTTCAATAATTAAACCAAAATGACAACAGTATGACAGTAAAATCTTCAAAGTTTGCATTTTGGCTACTGGTGCATATATATCATCAACACATTCCTTTTGTTGAAATCCCCTAACAACTAATCTTGCTTTGTACCTATTATCAAACTTTTTAGTAAAAACCCATTTAACATCTATAAGATCTTTGCCCTCTGGCTTACTAACTAACTCCCATGTGTCATTTTTCTTCAAACATTCAATTTCCCTATCCATAGCTTGACTCCAGCTTTTCGATTCATTGCTATTAATCGCCTCCTCAAAACTAACCGGGCTATCTGCACTACATACGTTAATATAAATAAAGTTACTTGTATTATCATCCCTATAGCGTTGTGGAGTTTTAACCACTCTACCCGACCTTGTTGTTTTTTCCTTTAGCGCTGCTTTTGGAGATTCGATTTCGACTAACCTTTCTTCGTCCTCGCTGTTATCTTCAGACCCAGTTTCCCAATTTTCACACCCAGATTCATCTAATCTTTTACTCACGAAACCATTATCCTTTAAACCTACACATCTAATATTTTCTTCAACAACCTCTACATGCCTGGCCACAACAATTTTATTATTTATGAGTACCCTATATCCAACGTCACTGTAACCTAACAGAACTCCCAAATCTGCTTTTCTATCCCATTTTGACTTTCTCAATTGTTCTGGCACCCTTACAAAGACTCTACTTCCATACAATTTTAAATGTGTGACATTAGGCTTTTCTCCAAAAAATATTTCATAAGGAGTTTTCAATTCTGCGGTATTTGCAAGACCTCTATTTTTCAGATACGCGGCAGCACAAACTACTTCTGGCCAAAACCTATTGTTAACTTTTGCTTCGGCTAATAAACATCTTGACATGTCCATGATTGACCTATTGAACCTCTCAGCAGTTCCATTCAACTCGTGCACATATGGCGGGCACGCATTTAAAACAATCCCCTTTTCCTTGATGTATTGATATATATTATTATTCATGTATTCTTTTCCATTATCACACCGCAATTTCTTAATCCTTTTCCCAGTAAGATTTTCAACCTCATTTACATACCCAACTAAACAATCATATAATTGGTCTTTAGTTTTAATTGTGTAAACGCGTGCAAGTTTACTATAATCATCAATAAAAGAAACAAAGTATCTTTCACCATGCATACCTACTGTTGAATGTGGCCCATTTAGATCTGTGTGAACAATTTCTAGGATTTCTTTAGCCTTATTTCTGTTGTTTTTAAAAGGAACATTATGCATTTTATTTTCTATGCACACTTTACATTTCATAGGTTCAGAC
This sequence comes from Gryllus longicercus, assembly GCA_038098605.1. Taxonomy (NCBI): domain Eukaryota; kingdom Metazoa; phylum Arthropoda; class Insecta; order Orthoptera; family Gryllidae; genus Gryllus; species Gryllus longicercus. Next base: position 3,302,986 of record JAZDUA010000085.1, read on the forward strand.
TCGACGTTTTGAGGGATTCCATCTACTAATTGATGTTTGCAAATTTTATCTAAATAATTGAAATTTACGTGCCCCAGTATCCTATGCCACTTTTCCTTTATTGTCATATTTTCTTTATTGCAGAAGTTTACATTAAATTCCCCTTTGTTGATCACACTTGTCACTTTATATAACCTATCTTGTTTCCATGCAACTGCAATTAAACCCCTATCTTTACTAAAAACTTTTGCGCTGATGCCTTTTGCAATAATATCATGTTTCTCTGTGACTCTTGAAAAACTAATTAAATTCCTATCTAGATCTTTAATGTAAAATACATTTTTCATTTCAACTCGTTCTAATCTGTCAAACACTAAAAAATCGCTAATTACATTACCAACTTTAGTTGCCGTTAAAATCTTCCGTTCGCGATTTTTACATTAATCGGTTCTTTTAACGTTACGCATTTAGAAAAATATTCCTCGTTATTAATTATATGATCTGTACAACCGCTATCTAACAACCAATTAATTTCAATCTGACCTGAATCCTGTGTTACACTGTTTACTTCCTTGGCGAAGACCTCTGTCACGAAACTGCTTGCGCCACTTACATTCTGATAAAACTGTTGTTCTCCACGGTTCCTACCACCATGGTCGTCCTGTCGGTAATGTCGGTCTCCTTGCTCGTTCTGTCGGTAAGATCGGTCGTGACCATAGCGACCGCCTCTGGACCCACGTGGTCCTCCTCTGCCTCCGCGATGTCCATTTTCATAACTTTGGTTGACATAACCTCCATAGTTACCTCGTGCTCTTCCGCCACGTCCCCGGGAACCTCGATGATTCTCAGTTTGTCGACATTCCCTCTTGAAGTGTCCTGGTTTACCACATCCGTAGCACACTTTTTGGCCGCTCGCACTAGGTCTCTTCTCCGAGATGAATGCATTTGATTTTACGCCCTCACTGTCCTGGTTCTCCTTGATGCTCTTCATCCTTATTTTTGCCTTCACGTACTCCGCAGTCCGGTCTTCCTTCTTCAAAACATCCACTAGATCTCCGATATAACTTAGTGACTCGGGCAGCGTTTTGAGCATGTAATTTAGTTTCTCTTCTTCGCTTACCTTGGCCCCGGCTGACTTCAGTTCGTTTATGTATTTCTCAAACACAGTGAAGAATTCATTTATGTCGCTGTAATTCTTTAATCTGAGTCCATCTAGTTTGTTCCTGCAGACAATCTGCAACGCTGTTGACTCTTTGGAGTATAGCTCGTCAAACTTCTTCATAACCTCGAAAGCACTTACTTTATCATTCACGAACTCTAGCTGCTTGTTAGTAATTGCACTAAAAATGCAATGCATCGCCTTCAGGTTCTGTTCTTCCCATTCTACGTCCTTGTCTTCTTCTCGCTTCGACCTCGTGGTCACCTCATGGCATTTTTTTAATTTCAAATAGATAGTTAACCTCGTTTTCCAGTTTGCGTAGTCCTCTCCATCAAAAGCTGGAATGTTCAGGTCGTCCATGTCGCAAACTTCCTCGAATCGACGGACACTGGGCTGAACTCCAATATAACCTCTTCAGCAATTCATCTGCATCCGGTAACCACGCTCTGCTTCCATGTTAAATTAACTCTTGAGAACTACACTGCATTTCACTTTTATTTATAACAAAATACATATACATAAACTCTTATTGAACGTCTTTGACGGTCTTTTACAAACACTACATTGCTGCACAGTAAGACAAAAAGGACGAATGAATATGATCATGCGTTTACATACCAAAAACAGATGACGACAGTGTCGGCGCGTTCACAAACCTCAATCTCTCAATATATAGTACATTTCCAATAATATACTAGACGCAGATGGCGACACTGTCGACATGTTCACAAACTTCAACCTTATAATATAAATGTATATTTCCAACAGTATCTATGATAGAGTAAATTCTCTAAAAACTGAAATATTGGGAGCGTATGAAACACCGAACGAACTAATTGAATCATTTAAATAGATCATTTACTGTAAAGTTAAAAATCTTTTTTAAAAAGAATTTTAAAAAACTTTTTAAAAACTTTTTAAATGAAGATTTGAGTGAATTGAAGGGTCCAAACATCGCGAGTCGGTGCCTTCGCGACTCGCTCAGCCGGGGGAAGGGCGTGGAGGGTCTACGTTTCACCCGCCCTTCGATTAACTCTCCGCTGCTTAATGTTTAATAGTAGGGTGTGAGGGGCGCTTCAGGGACTATCGAAAGTCTATCTAGAGTGGTTTCCAACGCGTTCTTTCTTCATGGGCAGTTTAGGCCGCGGAGAGAAAATTAATCTTGGAAGAAACTGAAATTAGTTATTTTCTTTTTCTTTTTTTCTTCTTTTTCTTCTTTTTTTTCAGCGCCCGTTGACAATCTATAATAAGAGATGAGAATTATTTTTTTTTAATATCACTGATTGGAAATGAAACTGGAGATGGTACATTGATAAAATTGATCACACACTTTTAGTTTAGACACACAGAAGGTATACTGGTGGAGGAGTGGAGGATACATTTTATTGAAATGAGAGTACTTGTATTAGACACTTGAAGGCACAAACTTACGAAAGAAAGTCAAATATAAAATAAGTCCCTGGGCGCATTGTTCTTTTTTAAAGAGACTGGTAATTTTCTATTTTGCATTAATTCTATGAGAACGGATTATAAGCTAGTTTGAGAGCTATTAGAGAGCTAACATCGGCATCTCAAATTGGCCAGTACAGTTTGTTTGCTTAAAGGAACCCAAATAATTTGAGGACTACCAGTATTAATACTACTATTAATACTACTAGTATTATTATTACTAGTAATAATAATAATAATAGTATTACTAGTAATAATAATAATAATAATAATAATAATAATAATAGTATTACTAGTAATAATAATAATAATAATAATAATAATAATAATAATAATAATAGTATTAAAAATAAACAACTTAATATTGTAGTGAACAGTACATCACACGGCGATATAACATTCCGCTGTACTATACTACATTGTATGTATTATATTTTAATACGAACCTACTGACTTTTTAATCATAAGGTAATGATATTTTTGCAAGTTTAACCTATTCCTCTTAATTTAAATTTGTAAGTAATACGACTCAGTGTGGACAATATTACGAGTGGGTCAGGGTAGCAGTATATGTGGTGACGTAGGTCGCATGAGTAACAGAGCGACAATATACGTTTTAGGCGACCGCCTGAACCAGTCACCGGGGGCAGGTCTCGCAAGCCGTACAGCGGTTGCGTACCAGAAAGAAAACATTTATGTTTATTTAATGTCAAAAAATAGTTAATCTGTGTATGACAAAAGGAGATAGCGTCGGATCTGTGCACGCGTTCTTGAACTCTGTGTGAATTAAGTTGACTTATGTACGATGGTAGCAGCGAGCGTTTTTGATATAATTTGATCAGGATAATTATTCTCTCGCTTAGTATTTCTATTCAATTTTAGGTGGCATTTATTTCAAAGTTAAAGTCCATATTATAAAGTACGATTTGCATCCTGAGAAGGTGATATCCGTGTAGTAGTGTACTGTTTGCACCCGGAAATCAGTTACATATCTTGTCTTTTGTCGTGCACGTAAAGGAATCGGCTTGCTAGCGGGAGAACATAGATAACATTGGTAGTAGTCGTACTTCTGACGATACAACTCGATTTCCCTCTAACACCCCTCAGGGCTTAAGAGAAGCAGAACTAGGACCCATCTCGAAATTTTTTTCAACGGATCAAGGAAAGTAGACGAAGATTCTGATCGAGATGGGTGTCATTTACAAAGAAACTGTAGTATGATTCATGTGCCAGGTACATAAAGTCTTTTAAATTGTTACAGTATAAATGCTATCTAATGCGTTAATATCGTAGTTAAAATAAATAATATTTTCGTTTTTACTCGCAACTGAATTGAAAATGCGTACTCGTTGTTTTCTCCCACATTGATGTGTCTGTCGGCAGTAGTTCACGACTTTAATGACTAGAAAGGACCTACTGAATGTTCTACACCCCTTTGGTAAACCGTATTGTCACTGTGTTACTCATGTGACCTATGTCACTGCATATATTGCTACTCTGACCCACTTACTATCCACACTGAGTCCTATTACTTCTAAATTTAAATTAAGAGGAATAGGTTAAACTTGCAAAAATCACATTACCTTATGATTAAAAAGTCAGAAGGTTCATTTTGAAATATAATACGTACAATGTAGTATAGTACAGCGGAATGTTGTATTGCCTTGTGATGTACTACAATACAATACAATACAATAGAACTACAATATTAAGTTATTATTATTGCCACTGCCACTGTGTTGAAATTAATTTCGGTTAAACATTTTACCTTATAATTTATTGATATTTGCTACTTTACAATGTCATTCGAAGGTTTCGTGAAGTTCGTGTCAAGCTGCGAATTTACCCTAGTTTGTCCTTGTCTCGTTGCAGTATGACAGCTTATATTCGTCTGGCATAACAAGATTGAAATAAAGTTTATTCGCAAAGAGTATCTCTAGTATCAGTTGTGTTGATCAGTTGTCTCTCCCAGAGCATAAACTAATTTTCAGTGACTTACTTTGGCAACGACTTACAAGTACCATCATATTGCTGACTGTATGTGAGTCACAATGCGAGATCACACTCCCTCTCAGTGACATCTTATGTATGAAGATTTACAAAGTTTGACATCTCATTTCAATGTTCAGCCGAAAAGACCTAATAGCTATTATTGTTCTCTGCGATAAACGATACTCACACGAACTCTTAGATGCACCTTTAACAACTCCCATATAACCAGTCTTTCAATTTTCCTTGTATTCTTAGTTTATAAGTTCAGGATGTTTTCTAGAATTTTCTATTGCTAATTAAGTGCATGGCTATGCATTCTAGAAATATGTGACGTGAACAAAATGACAGAAGTGCAGTTAAGATGTTTTATTTTTAAGAGTTTCTGTATTTTAAAATAAAATATTAATAATGCTTTTTTTTCTTTCAGTGGAAGTTAGTAAAACACGATGGAAGTCATTGCGAACCTCGTACCTACGCCACTGCAAACTAATGGCCTGTCGGAAGAAGGAATCGTCCAAGTGTCGAAAATGGCCGCTTGCGGATGAACTGTCGTTTTTGAACCCGTATCTGGTCCCCACCGATTATGTTGGAGGGTAAGTTGTTTTTTTTTTTTTTTTTTTTTTTTTTTTTTTTTTTTTTTTTTGCTAGTACAAATGCTAACTTTTTCATTGTGAACAGTTCAAATTAGTGAAATTGTACACACATACCTATAACAATTCTCCACATTGCGTTAAAAAACTATGGCAGACACGAGTTGATGTTCATTTTCGCACAGATTTTCCGTCTTACAATTATATTACAATTCGTATTTTTTGCTTCGGAGGCTATACTTCAGACTTAATTACATATTATTCAACATCAGGTGGATAGGCCAGGTTGATGTACATACGTAGGAAAAACAGATATTACGTGATAAACTGGAATGAAGGAAGTTTTTAAGGCTAGTGCGAAGTAAGATGTGTGGTTTGGAGTGCCACTGTTCCACTCCTGAATTTATATTTATTGATATCACTTAACTTTGCCTCACAATATCCCTTAGTTGACTCTGCGATGCGCATCGCCGAGTTGTGGCGTCGAGTCGGTGCTTCAATTGTATTTGAATGCCAAACTTCTTCTCCCGAATATGAGATGTCTCAAACCCGATCACCTAATGTCAGCCAGCGCTAGATGACTCTTCGCGAATTAGCTGGATGATGTTCGAAATGAACAGTTAATTATGCTTTATCCGGACCGTGTGGATATTGTGCGAATGAACCGGTTAAATCGCGAAATAGCCGTATTTCTGACGTAATACGTAACACATACACTGATTATTGCTTTGTTCATATAATTTCCGATAATATAGTTTTAAGAGCAAATTGTGTAGCGTTTAGATCAAATTTTTTTGGGCACGATGATTATATTTTTGTTGAAATTATCATTATTATTATTGTTGTTGTTGTTGTTGTCCGTGTTTCACCACAGTGTTACAGTTGTGAGTTCAACAATTGCTTCAGAATACATTTAACATTTCTGAACAGTTGCGACCCAATAGCTTCATAGCATGACGTGGTTATGTATGTTTTGACTGTTTGAATACTTGACTGTTCCTATCGAAAATAAAACTCTGATCTCCCGGTAGAGCAACTGGACATATAACGAGAGATCCATGCCCGATTTCCGATTTAGCTCTTTAACAGTGAAATCATTTCTGCCTCTTCTTATTCTTCCACTGCCTCTTCTCGTTCTACCTCTGCCTCTTCTCGTTCTTCCTATGCCTCTTATCGGTCTTCCTGTGCCTCTTATCGTTCTTCCTCCGTTTCTTGTTTGTTTGTTTTTTCTTGATATCTTAAATGTAAAACATTGTTGCCTGGATCCCTAGAATAAAGTGTTTGTATCATGAAGTGGCGTGTGTGTGTGTGCAGGGCGAACGGGAGCGTCAGCGGCGGTGTCGGCGTCGGCGTGGGCGGCGTGGGCGGGGCGGAGGAGCCGGAGCCGCTGTCGGAGGACGCGTGGGCGCGCGTCTACGAGGAAGCCAAGCCGCAGCCCATGGAGGCGGTGGCGGTGCGCCTGGAGGTGGAGGAGGACGAGGACGAGGACGCGCCGGCGTCGGAGGCGCCCACGGAGGTGGTGGACGACGACGAGGAGGACGGGGAGGAGGACGAGGACGACGACATCGAGGAGATCATGGAGCACCACCCGCCCGAGGAGGAGCTGCGCGAGGTGTTTCGCCCCGAGTCGAACGAGGCGCGCGCCGACTCGGCCGGCTCCGACGGCTCCTACTCGTCCATGATCACGCTCGTGGAGCCCGACTCGGTCTCGCGCACCGAGCGCCGACCGCGCGCCGCGCCCGGCGCCGCCACCACCAACGGCGTCGGCGGCGGCGGCGGCGACGGGGGCCGGGGCGGCGGCCCCAAACGCAACGCGCAGGCCCTGGCGGCGGCGGCGGCGGTGGAGGAGACCCGCCGCCAACGAGACACCACCCGCGACTTCTTTCTGTACCTGGCGGACACGGTGAAGACGTTCCCGCCCTACCTGCAGGCGCAGGTGAAGGGCAAGTGCTTCGACGCGGTGAATTCGGCGGAGCTGACGTACATGTCGCGCAAGGGGAGCGCCACCCCGAAACGCTGACGGCGAGCGCGTCGTCGCTCGCCGGTGATGGCGGCGGCGACGACGACGTTGAGGAACCGCGTGGAGTAGGCGACGGCAACGCGGCGGATGGACTGTGGTGGGGGACGGGGGAAATCGCCAAGCGGAACCCAGGCACAATCTGGGATTTCTTTCTGCGGCTGGCGGACGCCGGCAAGACATTCCCGCAGCTCCTGCAGTTGCAAGTAAAACTGCAGTTGCCTCTCGCTGCCCTGAATTCCGCTGAACTCTCTTAAACGTTGCAGCTGATGACTTACACGCTGGCAATGATGGCGTAGGGGGAAGACGGCGAACACGTTGGGTGGTGAAGATAGCGGTGTCGACGGTGACGACAGCGGCGGGGGAATCTCTAAGAGGCATGGAGGGTTTGATATTGCGGAATTCAACGAAACTCGGCGTGAAGTTTGCCGTACTTGCCGAGTTTACATGCAAGTGGATGGTAAAGCGGAATGGCCGCACGGAGACGCATCATAAAATTTTGCCCGAAAACCCAGTCGTACAAGACTGAGTCCTGTAGAGTTATGATTGCGCAGTAGCCGGGTTCGATCAATGTTTGTTTCGCTTGTAAATCCCGACTGCGGCATTTTTTGTTTGATTTTATATTGTTATTGATGGGCCGAAAAGCAGTTGATTAAGTTTTTCAGAAATTGTTACTTTCATTATTTTCATTTATAGTGTTTTAATGTATGTTATATTAATTTTATAAAAATGAATTGTTCAATTACTTTGAGAGTGAGCTGAAAATAAACAAAAGAATGTCGCAGCGTGGATATTAACTAAAAACGTCTGTGCACTTTTGTGATTTGCTATCCATTGCTCCAACAAGTAACTTGACTACCTACTGAAACAGATAATGTACTCGGCCGGTCGTTGGCCTGGGACTTTTTTCATGTTCTTTCTTCGAAACCTGTGGTCACCGTGAACTCGGCAAGACGAACTCCTTTCTAATCGATTTTCGTTTAATATCGCATTTCTCAACCCTTGATGCGTCCGTGAGAGTCTGGACTTCCTGAAGTGATGAAGGAGGAGAACCGACGCCAGCCCTCCAACATTTGCACCTGGCGAGCATAATTAATATGTTCTCGCCGTACCTGCAGGCTCGACTCCAACTGTTGCCATCTTGCAGCTTCCTCTATGAAACTGCCGTAAACGTCACGCATGGGAAGAGACGTCCGAATGCTGCTGACATCCCCGCTCGTGACGTGTGCAAAGGAGCGGAAGTGGTTTCGCAGGGGGTGGTGATGGGTACAGAGAAGAATGGTGATGCGGTCCCCCAAGTTCAACGCAAAAGGAAGATGTGTATCAAGTACAAATGTGGAAGACGGCCGACATACTACCCAGAACGTCTTCTCCACCTGGCAGACAGCTTATGAGTTTGTGCTCTCATCTGCAGGACCATGTGAATAATTGCTGCAGTCTCGGTAGTAGAGTCAGGGGGCGGCAGCGGTAGGGATGGTCGCGGTGAGTGGGGGACGGGGCGACGTAGAGGAGGATGAAAGATCTTCACGTCTTGGCGCCTCCAGCAGTGACTGGCGGAACAGCAGCAGCAGCGGCTGTGCGGTGAATGTAACAAACTAATTTTACCTCCCGTGCAAGAGATCGAACACGGAAGCGAAGTGTGTTGGGTTTGTGTAAACTCCGTGGATCTGTCTTTGGGTACAAACAGAAAGGACGCGACCCAGCAAGATCAAAATGATGTACAGCTGTTCTTGGCTGGATGGTACTGATGGCTTTGGTACTGACAGCTTGCGAGCCCATGAATGTCTGTTGCAAAAACTCTGATCCTCTGTTGCCAAGCCTTTACATTCTCCCATAGCTGGATGAGTTTCATGCCCTGAGATAGCTGCATCAGAAACCACCATCGCTTACAGCCTATTACTTCGTTTCATTAGAGCCCGAGACCCTGCGTACGCAACCCAATCGTACCGTCAGTCGTCCTCATGGGGATGTTTGTATTCCGTCCGCGACGCAGGTGGACGCGGGGAGGGGGTGAATACTGATTTCCAATTGGCCCACTCCCTCCCGTCGTCACAGAAACAGAGAGTTTTTTCTCGACTGTTAATTCGGAAAAGGTACGTCTTCCGCATCAACACAACGAGCGGCACATCCCTGCAAATTTGTAACCTTGGCGCTTCGCGTACTGTCCGTTTGTACCCATATGCTTACGACAAACGCCACTTTCAGACGTCGTTTAAGAATTTGATCAGGTTACCATGGGTGATGTGTGTGTGTGTGTGTGTGTGTGTGTGTGTGTGTGATATGCCTCCCTGCGCACAAAACTAGCTGCCTATACAAGCCAGGGTCGTAGCTAGACATTGTTTCATTATGTTTTCTACACTGTTTGCGTGGTTGGCGTTGTCAGATAGGACTAAAGAATGCGGCAAGACAGAAGGAAGTTTGTGAGCCGATTGTGCAGTTATTGTGTTCATTTTACTTGTGCTATGCAGTGAATGTGAGTTTCTCCTCTCACTCATTAGACTGACATTGTTATTGCATGGACAACGGCGCGTGTTTTATAAATATGAACTGTTGCGAAACTGTCGTTGGCTTAATGGAGGTTTGTTGTGTACAAATACAAAATTTTTAGGTACAATGGAATGAAAGAACCTCTGAAAGTTCTCAGCTGTCTCCTAATGCTAGCTATAAAGATGCTAGTGATTTGCACCAGTTCTTTTTACCTTTCCATTCACCCAGTTTTGGTGAAGGAATATTTTAATGAAAGATTCAGTGTCTTGTGGGAAGAATGTTTCCTCTTAATCTCTCAATCAGGCTGCCTGTGTGGCAGTATGTGATATTGTGTCTTCCTTCTAAATCTCACTACAGTTGGCGTTCAGGTAAAATGGCAAGTGACCATGTAAGCAAAGTACAATGTGATTATTATGACAAGTATATGTATGTACATGTGTGTGTGTGACTGTGAATGTGTATGTATGCATGTGTGTGTGTGTGTGTGTGAGAGAGAGAGAGTTAAATTGGCATGTTGTTAAACACAAAAACTTTCAAGTTTTATTGTAGTTTCACAAATATTCAAAATACTATGTAGATTTGTACCTGAGTTTGGATTCCCAGTTTGAATTGCTTGAGAATGAAGAAATTAGCTTGGGCACAGCAAATGCAAATGCTATGTTATACTTTCATTAGTATCTACTTTCAGGCATATAAAATTAATATATTGAGGATGCTTCACAGTATAATGAGCTAACAAATTATACAAACTTGGGTTTGTTTCAATTAATCATTTTACAAGAAAAAATAACTTTCTGACTGACATTACATTTCTGATTCACCACAGTAAATATATTATGTGCAATAACCATGTTAGAAATAAAATATAAACTGACAAGTATTAGATAATTTTTTAATATCTATTTGTATCTACTTCTGGCCCAGTAATTACAATTCATTTTCTGTATTGATTTTGTTCTGCATTAATTTTGTGCAATACAAAAGGTAAAAATGTGAAGTTGCTAATTATTACGAATTTCATAGTGTCTGCACTTTAAATGTGCTCCTCAGTTTTCTCAGCTTTTTTATGAGAAAGAACCTAGCAATTGTGGTATACTACTAGTCAATTATGATTGGAGGGGGAAAATGTAGAACTGGCAGAATGTAGAACTATCTAGAAGATACCTAGGTAAAAACCAAGACATATTAGAGTTTTGATTAGTAATTTTATAGAAAGGTGTTCATTGAGTTGAAATTAAATTGAATTTTTAGATTTACTCATTTATACAGGGCATTCAGGGAGAAAACTACGAAACTCCGACAATAAGCTCAATTTTAAGCATATTTTCTCCTTAACCTGCTATGAACTCTTTTTGAGATTTCAATGTCTGTGTTGCAAATCAAAAATTGGTTTGAAATAACACGTTTTTTGCAAAGATTTGCATTCCAGAGACACACAAACACTCCAGAAGTATGTAATGTGTTTATTGTTTACAAAGGAAATGAATATATTTGTACACAAAGAAAAATTAACACAGAAATTTTAAAAAAATATTCAATTTACACAATTGAATTACTTTCTTATTTCAGTGATAATTTTTATTTGTGAACAAATATATTCATTTCCTTTGTAAAGAATAAACACATTACATGCTTCTGGAGTATTTATTTTTAAATGCAAATTTAGTATTTTGCATGTATGCAAGTATTTTTTTATGCAAGCATTTGTATTATGCAAGTATTTTTTTAAACCAACTTTTGAGTGTGGTTCAACCATTCGAAATACCAAAGGAGTTTGTTAGACAAAATATGCATAAAATTGACTTAAGTGAAAAGAACTTAATTTTAAATTATATGAAAGCATTTTTTATATTCTTGTAAGAACGTGTTTGGTGAAGATTGTTTATAACTCATTGCACATCATGTTGCTCAAACAAACTAATTAATTGCATCGCCTTCTTGAAATTAGGTAAATTGAATTGTAGTCTAAAAGAATCAGATACTGAAAAACTTGGGGTTTGAAACAAAACTGATAGGAATTACAGGCATTTGGGCACTCGTCGTTCCTCACATGCGTCTGTAACGTGGGCAAATCCGACAATCCATCTTAATATTTTCAAAGGCTCCTGCACGTTAAATCGTACCAATTCGTGTTCGGGTTGTGAGGTACAGTTACAATTAGGTGCGAATAACACACATGCATCGCTCGATTGCGCAGCGTGGGTGACACGCATTGGTGCCACCGTAAGAGCATCAATCGGTAGCTTCATGCACAAGGGGTGCCGAAAATATGTTCCAGTAAATATCTTATATGCGATAGTCTCAACCATTAGGGGAAGGACATCAGTAATGACCAGTGTGTCAGTAGTTCGTGAAGCTTACGCTATCTTGAGGTGATGATCAGAACGAAATTGATTTGTTTATTTTCTTTAGTTTATATAAAGTGGAAAACATTATTATTGGCATTGCAATATTGAAACACGAACCGGTACTTTTTTAATCTCGAACGGAAGATACAATATCTTCACCTATTAATAAAAGTCATCTTATGGAGGAATGTTTTTTTCTGGAGAAAATTGTAAGTCAGCACCATCCTATGCAGATGAGAAGAGAACAAATTTTTCCAATTTTTCGAAAGGCACATCTCGTAAGGTAGTATTTTTCAACAATGTAGATCAAATTTGGTAACAATAGTTATCGCGATATTCTTCACATCACTCTTCAAATTTCGCGGTGTATATGAAGAATATAACCTTTCTTGAAAAATTGACTGTCACCAAGTGTAAATATGATTCCTCGGAGATCTTGTCTTATTCAAGACAGATGATCTAATCGACCGAACCATGGAATCAAACATAGATTCGTGACAATTTAACGATCTTACAGCAATCTGCAATTGGCATGCAGACAGAAGATGAAAGAATGGGTATAAGCTATCAATTGAATAAGGCAGGGGTGTCTTGGGAAACAGTTTTAACAGCGGTGTAAGAGGGCTCATTCACCACGTATTAACTCTGAAAAAGGATTGTCATGAAGTGTAAATATTTGATTCACAAACAAGATACTACTATTAAATATCAAATAAATATACGATTATCTAATCTTGCGTGATACGTGAACTCTAATCTTGCTTAAAAAATACATCTTACAATAGACTATTTTAAGCCATTCAACAAACAGAATTGTGATGTTTTAATCTTTTTCGTTTCTCCTTTCGAGGTTACCAAGCCCATGTAGTATTTTACGTCATTTATAATTTCATCAGTATTTTTAATACTATAAATATGTATTTTATGTTAGTTTCCTGGTTTAGAAAATTCTTTGGACAATCAATTGCCTTTTCAGTACAGTTATTTAAAACGGTTTTCCATTATCTACTTATGTATGTTCAGAAATCATGTACCGGATTTAAAATGTGCTGTATTTTTGTAATGTTCGTTTGTGAAGCTCTATAGAAAGGTTTTGTGCCTTCCAAGAAACGCGAGAAAAAATTATCTTCAAGGATTATCATGATCATTAGCCAGCTTAACTTACGCCAACTGATAGTCACTAAGGCTTTATGCAATTTGTGAGTGCTGTTCTGGGATCTCTTGATGTTTTGCTGCCTGAAAGGAGCAGTTGGGAACACACATTGCAAAGAATAGTTTTTAAGCACTAGACTGAGTTTTATTCCATTTTGTATATTCAAAGATAACAATGTTATTTTATTGATAAAAATAAAAAACTTATTGTCTAAACTATTGTCTAATTAATGCTACACGATATATAGTTCAGCACCTTGTGTTTGTAGAGCAAAGCTCTGTATATGTCATGGTGCAAGAGGAACATTCAAGTCTTAACATCTCGTCTGACACTTTATTTGCACCTCACTTCTTTCCCAAGTTGTTTAGAAACTTGTTCACTGCTGAGAGTGTAGAGATGGGAATCTGAAACAAAAAGAACAGTTGAAGATGCTGAACTGTGCAAAGCATATTCTCGCTGCTGCAAACACATCAGACGAATCTTTGATTTACAATCAAGTACCGATACGAAGCAAATTCTGGTCATTACAAAGCTGCTTCGTTGCAACTTTACTAACTTTCGTTGTTTGAAGATATTAATATCTGTAATTGCATTAAAGTGCGTAAAGTAAAGGAAAGTTCCTAAAGGAAAAAGTATTGATTTTATAAAATTACAGAGTTGATCAACACGTTCGTGACATTTCCACGTGAATTTCCATCTATAATTTTGAAGAAAATGTCAGCTTTAAATTGTGTTTTGCGAAAGTTAAAGCTGTCAAGCCTATTTGCCGTAGCGAAATTCGAACTTTTCTTTTATCTCAGATTTACACTTTGCACATTTGAAAATTTCACATTTGAAAACATACATTTTACAATATATGATAATATGCCATATGGTTTACTTAAGAATTACGATACATAATTTTATTTATATAAAAGAAAACATTGATTTAAAAATAAGATCAAATATTTTTTAAATTAGATTATTACGTGATGCTGATTTATTCTTTAATTTGGTAATATGTATTGCTTTTAATAGTGTTTATATTTTCGTTATTGCCTATAAATTAGCTTCATGATCTTCGTTTTATTTTAGAGAAAGGTGAAAACTTGTAAATTTCTAAGGCAGTGGTGATATACAATCACATTTGAGCTTGCTGGTGTAAATATTGGTACCCGACTCATTAAGAAAATACATTTCAGTACCAGTTTACACTAAACGAGAAGCTTATGCGTTACGTACGAGGGTATTTTCATTGCCAGTTGTTGAAACTGATCGGATAGCAGCGCTACTTCTTCCCTTCAACTAGTCATTAATCTTGATTTCACCGCAAAGTCAAATACAATTTGTTCGATTGCCTGATTATTGTTTTATTTTTATTTTTTAAATTTATTTTCTTCAAATCCGATCTTTGTCTTTTGGGGATTTCGACGGGTACAATGTTACACATAATGGATTTCTTTGGCGATCCTAAGGCAAATGCGGGTCTCGGTATAACCCTTCACTATTTTCACTAATTGAATCGTTTATTTCAGAAACCCATCAAACGCCAAACTCATTTAGAAAAAACTGAGAAAAAGTCTGCCAATTTTTCTGATTTCGAAACATTTTTATTTATTAATGCAGTTGATAAGTAAATAATTTTCATGTAAATATGTCCTCAACGATGTGTCTATCCTCTTGGAACAATAATCCGCCGCTAATGTGTGTTTTAGATTTTGGCGTTTGACGAGTTTCTGAAATAAACGATTCAATTTAACTTTGGGAGGTTCGCACTTATTGTTTAGAAATAGGGGAGGGTGTTTGTGGGAATAAATAAAGTGCGTGGATACTCACGTTGAAAACGTTATCGTAATTCTTGTTGGCTCCTCCCGCGGCGCCTCCCGCAGAGGCCGACGCCCCGGCGGACGCCCCCGCGCCCGCGCCCGCCGTCGCCCCCGCGTCGTGGGCGCCGCCCGCGCCGGCCCCCGCCCGGGCGTTGAGCCCGGCGCCCGCGCTGAAACCTCCGAAGCTCGCGCCGGCGCCTAGGCCGCCCACGCTCGCTCCGGCGCCCAGGCCGCCCACGCTCGCTCCGGCGCCCGCGCCGCCGGCGCCCACTCCAGCCCCGGCCCCGGCCCCGGCCCCGGCTCCAGCTCCGACGCCAGCGCCTGCGGGCAGAAACATCCATGACACAAGGAGAAGGGCTGAGCATTGCGCTTTCCCAGCAGGATACTTGTAAGTACTGAGGAGTGCTTTGAAGACAATGAAGTCGCCAATTTTTATTCAGCTTTCTTCAGGGAAATTTAAAGTAGTGTTTTAACAAAACAAGCCACAAACATAGACCATCCTTTAATATTTCATATGACCATGTGCTTTAGGTGCTTGTCAAAAAAAAAAGTCACAAAAAACGTCCACCCTCACGTATTTTATTTGTCCGTTGGCTTTAGTTGTTTGTCAAAATAATTGGCACAAAGATCCGGCTTCCCCACTTATTCCATTTGTCCATTTACCTTAGGAGTTTTTTCAAAATAATTGTCACAAAGGTCTGATATCCCCTCTTATTTCAATTGTCCATATGCTTTAGACGTTTGCAAAAATATTGTTTCAAAATCTGGCATCCCCACTTACTCCATCTTGTCCACATGGTAAGGGTTTGCCAAAACAATTGTCACAAATATCTGGCATCCTCACATATTCCATTGGTCCGTATCGTTAGGTGCTTGCCAAAAGAATTGTCACAATAACAGTCATCCCCACTTATTCCATTCGTCTACATGCTTTCGGTATTTGTGAAAGCAAATGTCACCAACATTGGCATACTCACATATTCCATTTGTCCACGTGCTTTTGGTGTTTGTCAAAATAGTTGTCAGAGAAATCTAGCATTCCCACATATTCCATTTGTTCACATGATTTTGGTGTTTGCCAAAACAATTGTTTCAATCATTCAGTATCTTCACATATTCCACATGTTTACATGATTTAGGTGTTTGTCAAAACAAATGTCACAAACGTCTAGCATCCTCACATATTCCACTTGTTCACATGCTTTAGATTTTGGTCAAAACAAATGTCACAAACGTCTAGCATCCTCACATATTCCACTTGTTCACGTCCTTTAGGTGTTTGTCAAAACAAATGTCACAAACGTCTGGCATCCTCGGTTTCCAATTGTCCATCCTTAGGTGCTTGTCAAAACCATTGTCACAAGAATCAAGTATCGCCACGTATTCCATTGGTCCACGTGCTTTAGTCGTTTGTGGCATCCCCACCTGCGCTGGCGAGAGCGTCCGCTGGGGGCGGTGGCGGCGAGGCGGGCACGCTGACGGTCTTGTAGACGTATCCGCCGCCGCGGCGCCGCGGGCCCTTCACTTTGGTGTAGACGACGGTGTCGCCGTCGGCGTGCGCGCCGGCGCCGGCGCCGGCGTCCACTCCCGCCGCGGCGCCCGCCCGCACGCGCGTCCTGCGCACCGTCGGCCCTGCGCAGAACAAAGGACCGCGCGCGCGCGCGTGCGGGTCAGAGCGAGGTCAAGGTGGAAGACGTGCACTCGAATTCCGACGACAAAAGAGGGGGAAGGAAGGTTAGCACTAACAGCGAAGTCCACAGGCTCATACCGGATGTGCTGGCTCAAGGTTTCAATATTGAGGTCACTGCTGTGTCTAGGACGGGGATGTCCTGGGCTTCGAGTCACGTCGGTGGCAGAATTTTCGACACTAGCTACATAGATAATGTAAAATTCAGCTGCTGGCTGGAGGAGACTTCTAGCGGCCGGCTGGTATGATTGGTGGTTTTCCGTGGTTTCTCCTATCAATAACAGGCGAATGCCGGAGCACTACCCTAACAAACGGGCTAGGGACCACGGGCGATCTTTTCTTCCTCTTCCTTGTCCTAAATGTTCCTTAGCGTATTGTAAACTGTGCTGTGCCTTAACAAACGGGCCAGGGACCGCGCGCAATCTTCCCTTTCTCTGTCTTGTCCTAAATATTCCTCAGCTTCTTACTTGTCCTAAATGTTCCTTAGCGTATTGTAAACTGTGCTGTGCCTTAACAAACGGGTCAGGACCGCGCGCGCGATCTTTCATTCCTCTTCCTTGTCCTATTCTCCCCCCTCTTACACACACACACTCACTTACATGCACTACACTACCACACGGGGGACCAGTCGAGAGCTTAGAGCTTCTCCCAGCTGGGGTGGTGCCTTTCGTTGGTGAGAGATACCTGGTTGGGGAGAAACCCCGCAAGCCGACCAGTTGATCGGCGCCGGATGTCGCCATACAGCAATAACCTCCACCACCCGCAATAATCATGCACTTATGGGACCAATGACCTTAGTATTTGACAAGCCCGAGAACACTAATCAATCAATTAATCAACTGCCTTATATTATTGTGTACTGCTGTCAGGGCTAGGATGTGAAAAAATATCGAAATTTTTAACATCGAATTATTAAAGATGATGGTTTTTTGAATGTAGGTGTTTTATGCTCCATGGTTTTAGGTTGCCGATGTTTAAGTTTAAATAAAAATGTTTATATTAACAAAGAGGTGAATTGTATTTGTAACATTGTGTTTTTGTAAAATTCAATGTGATCGTTAAATAGTTAAATTCCACTTGCGGAAACATTGATGTTTAAAGATATCAATGGTTTTAGGACGATGTGTTATTGAAATCGACGTTTTAATTTTGAACATGAGAGGGCGACGCGATTTATGGTGTTATAAGCGGTGCCTATAAAATAAATTGTTGTAGGTAGTTAAAAATAGTTATTAATCTTGCAAATAGTTAAGTTCTTCATACGCATCTTAGTTTATTATTTAAGAGTACGATACCGTGAATGTATAAATTACTAACGGGCACATAATGGTATTTTAGCCATGTGTAATATACATGCGATCGCATTTTAAACATTTTGACATATTTGCAAATCACATGAGTACGTATATGATTAGTGACATTACATTAACTTCGGCAGTACCTTTTATTACATCGGTTAGAGAAATAGGCTTTTATTGTCTACTCCGGAAGCTTTTTGTGTATTGAATACTGTAACAGTGATTCTTCTTCATAGATGTACTTAAAATATGTCAACAGCAAATTAAGTGATCGATTAAATGTAACATTATTATTACTAACTGCAAGTCATTTTAGGAGGATGATTCCGTTATTTCAGAAAAGTAGTCAAAGATTAGTTCTATGTGAACGTGAACGTTAGAAGTGAGCGTCAAATGAGTCGTGTCGAAGCAATTAATCGTGAGTGACGACATCAATGACATATTTATCGAGATTTAAAAAAAAAAAAAAAAAAATATTCGAGGAGGTTGACAGACCCAAATGAATGATACGCGAGCCATATATTTCCTTTTTGTGATATCGGAAGAGACTCCTACAAAGCCTCTGGGTCTGTAAACCTCCTCGAATATTCTTTTTACAGTGAATAAAAATTATCGCATTACATGGTGGGATTGGGTGGATAATGCAGATGGATTGCCTAATGTGTGAATATGAACACAAAGCGCCACACAGCGACTGCAGTTGTTCCACCAAATAGGTAGAGAATGGTGGCCACAAAGGAGAGAGCGACATTTCTTCTTTTTTTTCTGTCAGTTTACGGTGGACTTAAAATGCAATTTCCTTCGCAAAAAAGAAAGCGTGGAGAGAACAAGAAAGTGCGTTGACATGGCGGTTTTCTTTTCTACGACCGCTAATTAAAGTCGGTTGGTTGAGAAGGTATTTTTGGAAGGAGAAAAACAGTAAATATTTTTATTTCTCTTTCGGATGTTCCTCTCTTTTGTTCTTTATTTTGCGAAGTATTTCGTTGGAGCCGTCGGCTTTCGTTCTAAGGCGCAAATGTCTCCAGAATGCTGCCTGGGTGGTCCTTGCGTTCCACTGGCCTCTCAGGAATAAATTGCGATCAGCGCTTCGCGTTTGGCATATTGATAATTTTATAAGAACGATCTTTATGGAACTAGCCTCTCGTGAAGCGCATAGACCAGACCTGTCCAATGATTTGGTACCGTGAGACATGGCTCAGGGCATCAACTGATGCCACTGCAGTGACTCTGACCGGGAGATCCAAAGGTTCGAGTCCCAGCGGTGGCAGGATTTTCGACAAAAGCTAACTCGCTGTCTGGAGAAGAATTCTAGCGACCAGCTGTCCGATCGGTCGTTTTCCGTAGTTTCTTCGATTGTTACCAGGTGAAAGCCGGATCAGTACCCTAACAAACTGGTCACGGACCGCGTGCCATCTTTCCTTCACATTCCTTGTCCTATCCTACCCCTTTCTTAAACACACACTTATATGTACTACACTACCACACACGTAGAGAGACCGGGTGGGAACTTACAGCTTGTTCCGGCTGGGGCGGTGCCTCGCTGGCGGGAGATACCTGCTTGGGGAAAACCACGCTAGCTTATGGAAGGTCGACGCCGAATCTCACCATCCAGCGAGATCACAGGCACCTCCCGAGCAAAAAGCCTGCATTACAGCTACGAGACTAATGACATTTAACAGTTGACGCGCCCAGAATAATCAATCAATTCCAATGACTTAGCATCGTGGCCTTGAAAATGCCCTGGCCAACGCCGGGACCGCTTTTTCCATTTATCACAGGGGAGCGTAGACGAGCATTAGCCGTGCCCAGCGACTAGGCTTCATGGCCCGGAAAATGCCCTGGCCATCGACAGGGCAACTTTTTACCTCATCCCTGCCGTCCCTGGGGAATGTAGTCCAAGTCTGCCCACCAACTTGACATTTTGCCCGGAAAATTCTCCAGCGAACATTGGGACTACTTTCTTCTCGTAACCCAGCCACCCCTGGGAAGCGACTACGGTTGAGGTCAGATCTGCCAAACGACCTGATTTCGTAACCGGGAAAATGTCCCGGCCATCGCCAGGGCAACTTCTTACCTTAAGGCTCCCACAGACCGGCGCGGACGTTCGCAACCGACACGGAATTGCCGCAGCGGAAATTTCGCGTCACGTGTTGCCTTATGAGCTCGCATTTTATTACCTGAGGATTTTGGAACGCAGTCGGACGCGTTTTGTTTGCTGCCGCTCGAGTTTCGTGGAAATTCGCTCACCTTTGGGAGTCTTTGCTCCCCTCTTCCTCCCTTGCTTTTGTTTCTCGGATAAGGAAAACTGTCACCAAACGGAGTGATAATTGACGCTCCGGAGTGAACGGTCCCACGGTTTCCGCCACCGCGTCTAGCTTGGAACTTTCGGCGCCGCACTCGCTGCGAATCTTCCGCGCCGGCCTGTGGGAGCCTTTACCGTTGCCGCATCTGGGGGAGTAGACCAGGTGTACCCTACGACCTGCCATCGTGGTCCGGGAAATACCCCGGCCATCGACGGGACACTTCCATCCTTATCCCCCTCACCTTCCTCAGGGCGGCCCGCGGTGCCGCAACAAAATCGCGAATTCTGTTGCTATTCGAGGAGCGTTTGTTATGATGTCCGGCACAAGAGAAAATGGATTATACTAAAAATCCTGCAAATCCGTACAAATTATTTTATAAACGCTGTGAACAACTGACTACGAACATTTGGAAAGTGAAAGTTCATTAACTGTTCAGATACAAGTCGTGAGGCACCCTTGAAGAGGACCAGGCTACTTGACGAAAAGCCTGATATAAACCTGAAGTAAATTATATTGTTCAGTAAAAGCTTAATTACAATTATTACTTGTATTACACGCTTGTTATAAATTGTTGGAAACTATCAATAGATTGAAATTCTGCAAGTTTGTCGTATTGCAATCAAAAATTGTTTTCTTTAACCATATTAGTCAAATTATTTTCAGGTATTGCATATTACTGAACTTGAAGCAGTCATTTTTAATAGTTTTGTTACACAAGTTAATTAACGGCGTCAACAAAAGTTTTCCCATTTTCGTTCGCTCCTGTTGGACAACCCTGAGTGTGTTAGGAAACTTAGCTTAAGCACATATTTGAGATAACGTGCTGATCTTACTTAAGGCTTACTTACCTTGAGGGTTCTTGTTGTTAAGATACTGGTTCACAGATTGCAACACGGAAATGGGGATCTGAAACAGAAATTCCGTCTCAAGATTGTCTGGCACGTCATTGAGGAAGGACGTCGCTTGGCTGAGCAAGCATTTTTAACTACAACGGATAAATTTTCATTTCGTTCCATTTAAGATCTGCTTGTAATTTCTTCAATAGGAAATTGTTCTTCTTGACGCCGCCGCGTTAATTTTGTTCATGTACTTTTATCGTTTCATTTTTAATAAACCAACAAACAACAGTAAAAATTGTTGTACGTTGTGATGTGTTCCACATGATTCTAAGGCATGCTCGTTTTCTATTACATGAGTTGTTCAGAAAATTATTGTTCTACTTGTTCGCAGTGAATTTGATTCTGCGAATCTTTTGCAGTATAGACAGTAGTAGTTGACATTTTACTTCTTAATACTTATAAGGAATAATTTGTATCTGTGTAAGTTTAAGTTTATTCGGTGGTGAGTAAAGCTGATTCATTTATTTGTATTTGTATTGGTAGCGTTGCTCTAGTTTGTGTGTACTTTATAGTTGTGCTTTATAGTATTGTATGTACTTTATAGTTTAGTGTGTTTTACGCTCTAATGTCGTGTTTCATTTAAAAAGTGAACTTCAAAAAATTGTCTGCCTAGGTTTATAAATCTGGTTATAGTACATGTGAATTTACATCATAGAAGGACATCTTTAAATGTAGAAGTTGTAGGCCCAACACCTTTCGTTCCAGTTTCCTCTTCACCATTCCCGATCCAAAATTCCCTCTAAACAAACTTTGTAATTGCCAAATTTAATTTTTATTTTTTTCACTTTAAGTGTAAACAAACTCGGATGGATTCAGTAATATTATTGTTATTAATAACAAAATAATAATATAATAAAGTCGTAATGAAAATAATAATAGCTACTTGTTACATATTGAGATTATTATCAGGGCAAAGGTTAATCCAGATTTATTTTTGAAGGTACATTAGAATTCATTACTTGCGTTTAATACGAATTTCGAATTCCAACTTGGCGTTGCCAAGAAATCGTTGCAATGCGACCCTTTTCTCGTGAAAAGTAATTGACCTGATATCTGTGCATATCCCATGCCTCCTCACAAGCGGTGAATTCAATTCGTTCCACCCCCACCCTATGAAAGCAATAGGAAGAAACGAAGAAAGCAAAGAAAGCAAAGCAAAGGAGCCCCAACTGCGTATTTGTTCTCGCAGTAGAACTAACGAGGATTCCGTGTAGAGCTGCGCTTATGCTTACGTTGAAGATGTTGTCGAAGATGGTGCCGTCGGGGCTGGCGCCTTTGGCCCCGGCCGCCGCGCTCAGAGAGACTCCGCCGGCGCCACCGCCTCCGCCGCCGCCACCGCTGCCGCCGCCGCCAGAGCCCGCCGCCTTGGCGTCGCCCCCGACCTTCAGATTGGCTTGGAAGCCCACGTACTTGTGGAAGCCGGCGCCGCCGGCCCCCGACACACCAGCGCCGCCGCCGCCGCCTGCGCCGCCTCCGCCGCCCCCGCCTCCCGCCGCCGCGCTGGCACTTGCACTTGCGCTCGCGTCAGCCGAGTCAGCGGACACCTACGCACACGCGGGGAACTCGTTAGCGTAATGACTAGCGGGCGGATTTTGGTGACCTAAAACATGGCCAAAAATCAATACACTGCTTTAAAAATGCTCTAAAAACAAAGAAAAATGACTCAAAACCGCTTCAGATGAACAACTCAATATGTTGTAATTGAGGCTTCTTTCTTTTGTTAAAGTGAAGTCAGCTTGCTAACTTTTGGTTTGGACTGTTCTTTAGAAGAAAATCTCTATCTTTATTTTTAGCGAAATCGGCCGAACCGACAATGGCGCCGATAGGCGACACAGGAACCTTAGATTACATAGAACTCACAATGACTGTCATTACAATATACAAGAGCGAGGAAAGCAAATAGGCTTCACAGAAATTCTGTGGTGAATATTTGTTGCACCTCGTAAATATTGTTTGAAGCAAGTACCTTTAAAATGATATGCATTAAAAATGCATTAAAAATGACGTAACAGGTAAAAAGACTTATTAGTAGAAATAGACGAAAAATGAAGAAAAAAAAGTATAAAAATGGGTTATTTCTTTTTTTCTTAACATAAAATGAATTTCTATACTAAACAGCTTTGTTCTAAAGTCAAAGGAGAAAAAATGACATTTGGTTACAATCCGCTCTCTAATAATGACAATCGAGTAGGATGTATCAGTGATGCAGACGTGGCGAATACTCGAAAGTACAATGAAGACGGGTAGGTTGTACCAGTGATGCACTCATGGGGAATACTCTTGAGTACAATGCATATCGGGTAGGTTGTATCAGTGATGCCGACGGGAAATACTTGTTAGTACAATGAAAATAAGACATTGTTTCAGTAATGCAGACATGGAATACTTGTTAGTACAAAGAAAATGGAGAAGGTTGTATCGGATATCCAGCCATAGAAAGATATGTGAAACATCTGGAGCTGAGAGAAAAGGATGAATACGGAGAATGGATACTAGGGGTAACATGATTCCGCTGCGTGAGGGGTAACTACACCTCGAACTGCCTCATGCGTGGTGCAACATGGAGCAATCTCCGCACCTGACATGCGTGCTCAAGTAATGGCTTATTTTCTCGACACAACTGAAGTAAGATTCCCGGCTTACACAGTTTCAAAAGCTTAAGCGACATTACTATTATATTGTTTTGTTATTCCAAAGAACACATCCTATAGACCCCATGAATTTTATAGACATTTCACGTCAAGAACCTTCTTCTACACATAGACAGAACTTTTGATTCACAGCTCGCATAACCATCGGCTTCTGACGGACCGCCGACTTTACGCTTCTCCATCCTCGTTCTTCGTAGTTTTGCTTCCCTATCCTCGTTCTACGTAGTGTTGCTAACGTTAACCATCTCCGTCCTCCTTCTACGTAGTCATGCTAACGTAATGCTTCCCTGTCCACGGTCTACGTAGTGTTGCTAACGATCAGCGTAGTCTCGCTACGGGTTCGGTATCGGTCCATCCACCCATTCGTCAATTAATTCCACAAGTCACTCTATCTCAAGTACAGTACTGTCATCATAACAAATATATTTTACTCAGATTCTTGATTTGCGTCGCTTTCCATTAGTGTGTGTGCTCTTGCCCTGGTCTGCCTTGATTCCTGTCATCAAAATGATCTTACTCTTCTTTCATTTTGCAATAGTTGTGCGTCTTTGCACTCAGGAAAAGGCCTCCGTCACATTACTGACGAATGCTTAATAAACAAAGAGGAAGATGGAAATAGTTATTTTGCATTCTTTAGCATCTCGTCATTTTAAAATCGTTACTTCTTGCAGAATACAAAACATTTCAGTACAAAACAATCTCACTGTTGAACTAGCGAAAAGACCAGCCTATGTCTTGCAGATGATATTTAAACAGATACTGGAGGCACTCAATTCGTTTCCTTGCAGCACAATGTACCTGAACTGATTTGTCACCCACTCCTCAGGTATCGCCTGCAGCGGGGCACCGCCCCAGCCAAGGATAGCTCTAAGGTCCTAATAGATCTCCTAACACGTATGTTGTGTATATGTAAGGGCAAGGAAAGGACAAACATTAGGAAGGAAAGGATTGCGCGGTCTGAGACCAGTTTGTTAAGTTACTGCTCCAGACCTAGCCATCTTCATAAACCCTCCACCGTCTGGATTCGGACTCAAGAACCTCCCGGTCCGCGACGCTGCAGAAGTAGGCCTAAACTACCTCTGAGCTACTACAGCCGATAAAATTACCTCAGAATCTGCCGTGATCGTAAACGTGAAGCTAATACAGAGCAGAAGGCTTTGCAAGTTGCATTTATGTTCCCACTCCTGAGATCACGAGGAAAAGGTGATGTACTTGTCATGTACCTCTTTGGCGTCCCCAGAGGGGCTTTCGAAAACTTCTCACGGACTTTGTGTCCGAATACCGGCGCTGACCACGTCTTGCAGTGAGGAGCCCGACCACCTCCTCATCCACATACTGATATGACACAGTGCCCACAAAGTTAGGTATCGAAACATTTTTTTATAACATATTTTCAATCAGAAAAAAACTGAAAACAGGAATACATATGGTATCTTAAATATTACGTATTTTGCATTGTGATTAATATTCTATGAAAATTACGCGAATAATGAATGTATTTTATTGCACAAGGCTCACGTACGCTCCAGTCAACATTAAGCTGCTTTTGTATCCGGCAAAGAATCTAATTTTAATTTTCAAGTTTACATTGACATGCTTCTATGTTTTTAGGAAGCTGCATTATTTTCTTCCATTTGATGAAATCACAAGCCTTTGTGTAGTATGTTTTGCAAATATGAGTTGGCTGATTTGAATAATGTGAAGATTAGGTCATAAATGATGTTTGCCGTCTTGCAAATAAAGACTAATTTACCACACTGTTACGCTTAGAAACCACCACATATGTGTCATTGTGCTACATTGACATTAAAAATTGGCATCCACGAAACACCCGATGAGACTAGAATGCTAGAGTACTACAGATCATGGCACATAAGTCACCGAAGGAATTACGAGTAGAGAAGTGCAAATATTCATTTCAAAGTAAATTGTGAAGAGAATCTCTGACTGAGAGAGATATGTCTACTTAAAGTAGC
The DNA here is from genome assembly GCA_038098605.1 of Gryllus longicercus. Lineage (NCBI taxonomy): Eukaryota > Metazoa > Arthropoda > Insecta > Orthoptera > Gryllidae > Gryllus > Gryllus longicercus. Next base: position 3,328,779 of record JAZDUA010000085.1, read on the forward strand.
GTTTTGTAGATACGATTGTAACATCGGAGTTTTACACAATTCATAGACACTCCATGTAATATGCGAATGTTGATAGAAACTTTTCATCATAACGTATGGAATAAATGTGTTATTTTGTTATAATTATTGATGTCAGACTACTGGAAGAAATCTGTCCAAGAGTTTAAACTTTTAAAACTACACGGTACGTGAAAAGGATAAAAATAGTTCAACCGAACACGGAAACTAGCCTTGAAATTGACTTTCCACTGATGCGATTTACTAGTGTGTGATATTTCAAGTCTGAGTACTCAGTAGTGTAGTGGAGTGACGTAAAATTATTAGATATGGAGGTTAGGGTTTTATCATCGTTACTTTTTTGAAGTTCAAAGTAGGTAACCACTTTATTAATAAGTTTATTAATTCATGTCTAGATCTGATCAGTCAAGATATTGTAAACCCTTCGATCACCAAACTCTTTCCTTGTTTTCTGTAGATTGTTGTGTTACTGATTGTACGTTTTGGTATTTACCTTAGGGTCAGACGTCAAAGAAAGGAAGGTTTCTTTTTAGACAAACACTTCGATCATTTTAGATCCCCATATAAGTGATAGTAGAGAAGTTTTAACTTTCTCTGTGGCTCACTTCATCTTTGTGACCTTATATTATTTTATTAACGAAAGGTTAAACTTTTTTGTGTCGAAATACGCCTTCTTCTATATGGTTAAATCGTACGATATTGTTTGTCTGATGAAGCGTCTTAATCTCTAAGCGCTTTTGATTAAGTTTTGAAGTGATGTTAAATAAATATTAAAATTTTGCGCGTTAAGAAAACGCGCTAAGAAAACGTAATAGAAAAAGTATGTTCTGAAGATTCTTATTTTAATTTAGGCTAGCTGGAAATATAGGAATTAGAGCTAAGATATTCAATTAAAAATGCATATCTATATGTATAATGTACGCATAGAACTATTTCTAAATTATGTATTCAATACGCAAAATTAGCTGCTCATTCTGTAATTTTATAATTAAAATAGTTTATTGCATTTTGATCCAACATGAAAGGCAAATATGCGTTCCTGTCAATGCCTACCGTAGGTAATTGGATATCTGGTTTTTGGAATATATTGTCAAAGAAATGTTAAGGATTGTATTGGGATGCTTTACAATTAATCAGTTCCTTTAGAAACATAAGTAGGAAGAAAAAATCTTACCATGACGTGTTTTTCATTAACCATGTCTATTAAACAAAGCACGGAAATGACAAATTTCTTGAAATAATTGAAAGCATTGTAACAAAGTGTTTTGGTTTGTCTAATAAAACAAACACAAATAATTATTTTTCTGCCCATGTACCTCTGATTAACACAAACTGTCTGTGATTACAAGGCAATAAGTCATTTTCGTTTAATATTAAAAATGTTCAGTGGAATACAATACATTCATTTTGTCGAACAACAAAAATTGCGTTGTCTAGGTAATACATATTGTACATTTTAACCTTTTATTGCGGTGACATGAACAATTTTTTAAAGACATTGACGAGCCGTACAAAACAAGTTTTAATGTTTTGCTTCTGGGTCGTTGAGTACATTAGGTTTAGAATTTCTTGCAGGCGTAATTCATATCTCAGAGTGCTTTTTAATGTAAATTTCGTGTTCAAAATATTTCATTAAGTTTTTCTGATAATCTGCGACCACGTATTTTCTTGCTGAAACACCTTACTGACATTATCGAAACATGATTGCTATCCATGTCATTTAATTCTACTTCCCCTTTGGATCTGAATTTCTTTTGGAAAATTCCAAATTAGAAGAAATCCAAATTAAAGAGAATTTTTAAAAAATAGATAATTGATGTATGTCAGTATATTTTTGTTTTAGTTACCTGCTTTTCTGAGATCGTCAGACTAGTAGTATAAACTTACAATAAATGGGACATTTTTCTTTTGAAAGATACCAGTTACATTTTATAAATCTCTTGTTGCGCCAGGAAATTCTGGATTGCTGTAGATCCACTTCACCCGTGATGCGAATAAGTGTAGCACGGTTGTCCATACCCGCTGGAAGCATTAGAACTGCTCACTCCCTTGTACCCATTATGTCCTCTGGTACCCGCGTAGTACCCTCCGTGCGGCTTGCCGCCGGCGGTGTTCCCTCCAATGCCAGCTCCGGCATGGTAGCCGTCGGGCGTGCCCGCCCCCGCGTACAGCCCGCCCTTGGCTCCTTTGCTGCCGCTAGTGCTGCCGCCGCCGCCGGCGCCCGCGTAGTACCCATCGGGCGTGCCCGCGCCGGCGTACATCCCCCCCGTGGCGCCGCCGCGGCCTGCGTGCCCGCCGAGCCCCGCCCCCGCGTGGTAGCCGTCGGGCGTGCCGGCGTCGGCGTACAGCCCGCCGGCGGAGCCGTGCTTGCCGCCCGTGGAGCCGCCCAGCCCGGCTTGCGCGTGGTAGCCGTCGGGCGTGCCGGCGCGGGCGTACAGGCCGCCCGCTGAGCCGCGCTTGCCGCCCGAGCCGCCGAGCCCCGCGCCGGCGTAGTAGCCGTCGGGCGTGCCCGCGCTGGCGTGCAGCCCGCCGCCCAGCCCGGCTTGCGCGTGGTAGCCGCCCCACGAGGCGGACACGCCGTCGTTGCCCAAGGAGACGAATGGCTGCGTGCACACACACACACTCTTCAAACTAAGGTAGGGGGTTTGGTAGCGACGTATGGGTTTGGTAGCGAAAATGTTAATATATTTTGTAATCTGATCATTCGTGTCGTTGCTCAGTATTTGAGATCGCTGAAGAACTGAGGTTATGTTGCCCAACAATGGTGCTATTCCTAGTTTGTTTTTGATTGAAATCTGAACTCTTGAACAATACACATGTCAGTTCTAATTCGAAATATGGAAAATACAGCTTCAAAACAATTAGATGCTTATTTTTCATTAATGAACTGGGCAATGTTTCACTATTGCAACGAATTAAATAAATACAACTCAAGTTCAAAACTAATTTATTCAATGAAAATTATCTACGTAATAACCACCTTCACTATATTACACTACACTTAAAAAATCAAATATTCGAGAAATGTGCACCGCCAGAATTAGGTGCAGACTTTCTGCTTTCTAGCTCGCAACTTCGATGTTATTCGATATTATGAGTTGATGCGAGCCGTGTAGTTCAAAAAGATATCCATAGATCGCTCTTCAAGCAAGGTTGTCTGGGAACGGTGTAGAGCTCACATAGTCGCTTAACTTTGTAAAAACAACGTCCCCACATGTCCTATTTAATCCAAACCACTCTTTAAACACTCCCGATACTAATAATAACCAAGTATGAAAATTTCACTGAAATCGATCGAGTTGTTTTTGCTACAGACATACACCCATTCTTTTTTATTTATGTATACGTAGATAATATGGTAGTGATGAATTCTACTGCAACTTTTTTCTACCCTTTTTCTGTGAAAATAGGAGTAAGGAACCAAGGAAATTTGCAATTGGGATACGCATAATAATCGAAGGCAAACAATAACATTGTAATAAAATTATTTGATTGTTGAGGATTTTAATGTGACATTTCTTGCCTCCTGTTGTTCGAATTTGGAACTTAGTGCTATAGAACCAGCACTCGAGGCACTTGATGAAGTACCGAACATGATCATAGGACATGAAGCAGGACCGTACCCGATCAAGTAGCAGTTATTCGCAATGGCTCTTTAGTTATTTTTCCTGAGACCCAGCGAATAAATTACACGTGCAATTCGTCTCACTCAAAGCGCTTGAAGCCCCTGGTCAGAGGTGGAAGCCAGGTTCAAACATCGGGGAGCCAAGAATGCGTGGGGAGGGTTGGGAGGAACGCCTTACCCCTCCAAGCGCGTTGCCCAACAGCATCACTCCTAGGACCGCCGCCAACAGCGCTCGCGTCGCCATCTTCAGGCCGGCAGTTTCCGCGAAGGCTTACTGCTGTCGTCCTCGTTCTGAAACACACAGTTTTCAGTTTATGTGCGAAGTTTTCTTCAATCAGCTAGTTGGAATAATATTTCCTTCAATAACGTTAAAAATTCTTTGTTTGGGCATTGTAATACGTATTAATTCAAAATGGTAAGTCTTGTTTGTTTTATTTTTCACGTGAACTTTAATAATGAATTTGATGATGTGTCTCAAGATGTATACGTAAGCTTCCGCGGCTCGAATCCATGAATTCTCGGCTATCCGGGAGACGCCGCGTCGTTGGCTGGGGTGCTGACGTTTCGCCTGACATATCGCAGGATTCCTCAGGGCAGTGACTGAGGAAGCCTGCGATATGTCAGGCGAAACGTCGGCACCCCAGCCAACGACGCGGCGTCTCCCGGATAGCCGAGAATTCGTGTCTCAAGATGTTATGGTGGCGGTGAGTTAAACTAACGTGAAAGTTAAAATAAAATGTATCGAGAACAACAACAAAAATTGCAGTTAGTAATAGATTTCTTAGATAACATAGACATGATGATTGATCAAACTCACTTTTTTTTGGTCTGTCTAGTAGAGTAATGTAAACGAAGGCCAAATAATCAGACTTATTAGAGGGTTGTATATGATAGTCACGTCATATTATAACAGGTTGTGACTTAAAACTTCTCATAATAAGGCTATCCAATTTAACATATTAAATTAAAACCATGCATTAATGAATGAGGGGTTAAACATAAAAGTTGCAACGTTTCAGTTCTTCGATGTTTGGGACTCTTTGGGCAACCATTCGTAGAATAATTCAAACAATCAACATTATAATTCAACAGGAAGAGCTCCACTTCTCACGGTAATACAGAGTTCAAGACTGAGGCAAGTATTCAAGTGATTAATACGGGAATCGCAAATGTAAAAAGACAGTTGGGAGAATGTAAAAATTAATCTGAGAACAATGGAATTCATCAATAATACATTCCACATTATATCAAGAAGGTTATAAGAATGAAGTTAGTTGGTAGAATCTTACACAAAACATAATATTAAACAAAACAAAATATAACACAACTAACTGCACAATCTTAGGAATAACAAAATTTCTTCTGTGTTAAATATAAAAGATCGAACACAATCTGCATGCTGTTATTTGTGTTGTTTCGATATTAGGTGCAGCTGACTCTAATGATTCATCTTGTTTGCGAATTCGGGACGAGCGCGACTAATTAAGAATAACGCAAATCTAATCCACGCCATGTCATTGTAGGCTTTTTACTGAAACTAAATTTGCGCAATCTATTCAGGGATGTTTTTTTGTCGAATTTTTAAACAATAACCAGTACTTAGCAGCTTCCCATTGCTTCTACATAAAAGAAACCTAGGACATTTTACTACTTATGCACAAAATTCTGCCTCGGTTGTACCTTTTCTATTATATCTTTCTTATTACAAGAAACAAGAGTAGAGACGACTACGGTATATTTTTTCCCCTCTAAAAACGGCATTTTTCTTACTTTTCTATCGGCGTTTTGATAATACAAATAATATTTTTACAAAAATATTTTCGGTTCCTTACAATAACATATAAACGCAATGCTACCAACATTTCTTTTACTCCCATATTCGTCGTCAGTATACCGACACGACAATGGTCTCAGTTACATCTAACCGTTACTAATGTTTCCGGCTGAACGAATATGACATGCGACCTGATTAGATCTAATTGTCCCTAACTTTGCTAAAAATTTCGCATTCCCCAAATGCGAACTGGCGCACTGAGGATTGTCAGCCGTTCCAAAATCAACCGCCCAAAGCCGAGATAACTGATTTTAAATAAGAAATATTTGTTTAAAAAAATAGCATAATTTATATTTGTTAAAACCATGAATCCTATATTTGATTTATTGTGGTTATGTAAATAATAAGGGACTCTGATGATGTTAAAGATCGACCTTAAATAAATAAATAAAAAATAAATACAAATAAATTTAAAAACCAGCTAGCACTGAGAGATCAATACATTTTTCCAAGACTTTCTTAACTTGATGCATCCGTCTCCGTGTCTGGAAAAGACCGGTTACAGGGAAATTGCTGTAGAGTTTTGACGAGCTGCGGAGATACGCGGCGTGAGAAGAGGAGGCTCTCCGTATGCGCTGGAGCTCCCTCTCGGACGGAGGTTGGGCAAGCACGCGCGCGCCGGCTGTTTGCATACGCTACCGGCAGCACAAGGCCGTCGCGTCCAGTCACTTGCTCGCGAGCTAGCTCTTTGTCCGCGGGCCTTCGGAAGCCTTCCGAGCCGCTGCGGGTAACCTCTTCGGGTAAAAGAATTCCGCTGTAACGACTCGCGTGGCCTGGGCTTTGAACTCACCCGCAGGGATGTTCCTTTGTTCGACGTAGAGGTCACCCTCAGGTGCCAATTGCATTGCCGAGTAGTTTGGTTGCGTTTTGCATCGTACACCGTCGTTACTGAATTGACTACTTGCAAAAGTCTTGGCTCGATAACTCAACAATAAATGTAATATTTACAATTGCTAGATGGTTCATAAATTAACCGTAAATTTAGACATTTTTATCTGGCTTGGGTGCTAAATTTGAATTTGTTTTGAAAAAGATTACTGCTTTGTCAACATTAGAGTCAATTGGATCTATAATGAGAAACTATTGGTTCATTTCGTAATCCCATTTATTGTAGCAGCATTTATAATAATTCACGTATTATTCCTCCATCTACTCCTAACTTCCCAAGGTTGTGCGAAGTGTTGGCCCGTTTCTGGGACTTATCTGAAAGGCTACTTCACGAATTTCTTAACAGCGTTGTATTCAGTGACGCAGCCAGAATTGAGGGGGTGTAGATCCAGACGACTTGATGTTTTATTATAATTATTTTTTTATTTATGTTGACTTTAAAATTTATTTTTATTTGTTGGTTTATAGTTATTCCAAAGAAAACCAGAAATTGAAGCTATTTCCTGGCTCCGCTGCCCTTGGTGGCTCGTTGGTTAGCAAGCTTGCTTTCCACGGGTTCGATTCCTGATCGGGGCAAAAATTAATTGTGAGCTTTCCTTGAAATGTCCCAATATCTGTTGTTGTGTGACGAAGAGAAAGCTCACTTCTCAGGTTGAGAATACCATAATGCGGCGTAGGGATGGCTATGTGCTAACCACACATACCCCTTAACCCTTGGCCGCAAGGTCGGGAGGCTGCTGGAAGGCCTTAGCTCGTAAAGAGCTGTTGTGCCAAAGTGCATACATACATACATACCCTGGCTCGGCAGTAGATAATTGCTACAAGGCGTTAACTAGAAAACGATTACAAATTGCTAAATGATGTTTGACTTTGTGGTTAGACAATTTGCAAATCCACTTATATTAGACACTTTTATACTCTGTATCACATGGATAGTATTTGCCATCCGGAAAAGAAGAGATGCTTTCCGGAATTTGCTCAAAACAGAATATCTTAGACATCTAGAATATCATGTTGGATTTCAAGGAACGAGTAGTTTCACCTTCGTTTCTCGGTAAATATTTTCTACATAGTTAATAGTTAAGCCGTGGAATAAGTTTCTCTTATTAGAAATTGTTATTTTTGTCATTTACGCCTGGGCACTGTAGTAGCAGCTCATGCCGGTTGTAGCATAGGGCGACACAGCCAACATTTTTTTACTATTGCAATTTTATTAGTCAGGTGATATTATGTAATATGGACGTTTGTGTCATTCTTAATTACTCTTTGCAGCCATAGTCGCGTCACAATTTTCTTGTGGGAAATAAATTACTCGTTTCTTCTACTTTGCGATCCGTTGCTACCTGAGAGCCACAGAGCTGAAGTGTAGACGATAGTAAACCTTTGCCTTCAAGTGGGGAAAGGTTGTGCACGGTGGGGAGTATTTATCAATAGTAGTAATCAATCTCACCGTTGATGGCTCCCGGCCTCTCGCAACAGTCTCGCCGGCCGATGTTACGGTGGTTCGCAAGTGAATAAGGCCGCTGTTTCTGATAGTGTATGTGTTTGCATGCTCAGCGCACAGCCGCACGCCAAACACAGCAACTTCGGCAACTTTGTGTGAACTGACAGTTTCCCGTGATTTGTGTGAGTGTGATTAAAGTGTATGTTAATTTCAGTGGAATTGAATTCATTATTATGACTAAAATTTTCTCTGGAGAAGAAAAGGGGTGAAGATTGCATTTACAAATAAGTACACCGATTTATTAGCAATTTTAATAATAATAATAATAATAATAATAATAATAATAATAATAATATATTTATTTATAAATTTAAGCAATAATTCATGTGTATATCAAAATTCTTAGAAGAAAAATCAATACGGGAAATGTTGTAAGTACTTGTACATTGTATTTCTAAAATGTGAAAATTCGTTAAATGCCAGCTCGAACATCCTAGAACGTGCGCCTATATACCTCAAACCTTCCCCACTGTCGGGTGTCGAGACCAACGGCAAACTATAACCAGGATTTATTGCCGGACACGACTGCGTTCGTCCCTCTGTTATTATTCGTGAACCATCTCCGTTTGAAGGGAGCAGCCGTTACTGATTTATGCAGACTTATGAAAGAACAAAGCGTTACCTTCCTTCCTACAACTGTTTACTGGGAAACTCCTAAGAGGCCCTGTTTCAAAACGTTATGAATATATGTAAATGCAAATTACAAGTAAACATAGGTTATTTTGGGATGTTCTATAGTTTATTGTGTAACTTGAATTGACAACCAGAAGAGTACTGATAGTTTCCATCCCCTCCATCTAGAAATTAATACAATGATTTAAGAAATTAAACATGTTGAAAGCTTCGCAACATTATTTAAATACCAATAATTTGATTTAAATATATTTCTAGACAATTTACATCCAAAATCATGACAACAATGTTATATTTATTTCGTACTTAAAAACGCAATAAATAAAATTTCAAAAAGCTTTTTGCAGTTTTCGAGGAAGACATGTTCTGTTCAGGTTTGTTTTTCAGACAAAAAGTGAACAAAAACACATTAATGTTGAGAAATAAAACATACAAATGATTTATATTTGAAAAATTACTTTGTTATGTGTTTGTGGATTATTTATTCAGAAATAAATTACGAATCTCTCGGTACAATTACATTTATCCGTTGATTATTTTATTTTCGTAAACAATAAAAGTTGATTTTGATGTGTTAAATTAACCTTTGTCGTAAGAAATACTTACAACGTGGGGCAGTTTCACGTAATCAACATTGCACTTCAGGAGTGGATTGGATTTGATTTATTTTCGTCAAAGAACAGTAAAAACTATGTGACGAATGTAGGGTTACCTCTCTTGTCCTCTTTTCTTCGAACACGTCCTCTTTATGAAGTTCGAAAAACTGTCCGGGTGGATCTTACAAGAGAGAAGGAAATGTCCTCTTTGTTATTGGAGTGGGTAAACTACTGATAAATGCAACCTAGATGTATGATGTACGAATTATACTGCACTTTTTTCAACTTTTTCGACCCCCCGAGTCGGTCGCAACTAGGAAAAGGAGAGCTAAATAAAAATTGCACATAGTGAATTTACATTATACCCAAAAGCGACACGAGGGGTCATCTCTGCATTTCCTCAATGGATCAGAGACCCGGACGAAAAACCTTACCGAGATGGAGGTCATTGTCTCAGAAGCTGAAGTACATTATTTGTTGCAGGAATATTTAAACTTTTTAATATTATACGCTTTGTATATCATTTTTAAAATACGTGTAAATATTATTTTTCTTCTACATGGTCAGTGCAGTATTTAATTGTGTAGAAACAGTTACGTTGCAGAAAAGATTTTCCACGTCCCTTAAACTTGGACATTAAATGTAATAGTTTAATGTCATCTGGCAATGTGTTGCAACGATCGTACATATAATACGTGTGGATTTATTGTAGAGAATGCCGATTATAAGGCTTATTGACCAACGCCTCCATCATCTTTCTGAGGTTTGCTTCAAATCCTTTGCTCAAAAGAAGACAAGATAATTGAAACCAACTAACGGTCAATCAATCTAGAACACAAGGTTACACATACGACCAAGAGTAAACGTGGATGGTAGCGAAAGCCTACGACTTCACACTCCCGGCTTCATGCCAGAAACGCGAACCCAGGGGCAAGGAGTAATTAACAGAATGACGCACGATACATCCTCGCCGCGTGTTCTTTGCACTCCTGCGACCGCCGTTTGTTTCTTTTCCAGGTGGTCTCTGGCCCCGTCCACTTTTTGTGTCCTTACAATTACCCAGGGCCTTTTCCATCGACGCGTCATAGTGACAATAACTATGCGTCACGTGCCAATACACTATGCGATCAAAAGTATTCGGACACGTCCAAAATGGTGTTTGGTGTGGTCGTGTTTTTCATGGAGGGGGATTGCACCCCTTGCTTTGTGTGACACTATCACGACACAGGCCTATGTTGATTAAAACGCCTTCTTGCTTCCCACAGTTGAAGAGCAATTCGGGGATGGCAATTGCATCTTTCAACACGTTCGAGCTCCTGTTCATACTGCACGGCCTGTGGCGGAGTGGTTACACGACGATAACATCCCTGTAATGGACTGGCCAGCACAGTCATGACGTGAATCCTATCGAACTCCTTTGAGATGTTTTGGAACACCGACTTCGTACCAGGCCTCACCGACCTACATCGATCCTTCTCCTTAGTGCAGCACTGCGTGAAGAATGGGCTGCCATTCCGTACGAGACTTTCCAGCACCTGATTGAAAGCATTCCTGCGAGAGTGGAAGCTGTCATCAAGGCTAAGGGGGGGTCAACACCCAATTGAATTCCAGCATTACCGGTGGAGAGGCGCCACGATCTGGTAAGTTATTTTCAGCCACGTGTCCGGATACTTTTGATCACATAGTGTATGTGCCATGTTTTTCTATATGATTGAGAGAAGCTACAGATCTTCCAGAAGTGTTTGGAATTTAGTTTTACGAGTATTGCTTCTGACATTAAAAGACAATTGTATTGAGAATAATGAACCAGATATTTAATCCTTCCGTTTATTTTAAAAAAAAGTGTATATTTTTCTGGAAAATAAAACTGCACGTTCATCAACTGTCATATTTTGAATAACCATCAGGGGGGGAAAATTAGTAATTCCTAAATAGTTCGACAATGTTCGTCAGGAAATAAACTGCGCTCTAACAACATTTGAGCTCGCATACCTCGATAATAAAATACAATTTTTAAACAAACCGCTTTTTTTTAAGGAAACTAACTGAATCTGGCAGTTAGTGCGACACATTAGCAGAACACTGCAGCCATCTTGACAACAAATGTCCTTCCGTAAATTTGTTGGAATTTGTCAAAAACATTTTGTTCGTAACTTTTTTTGGTAATGCAACTTGCTTAGTTGAATTAGCACGGTTGACGTGCAAGAATCTACAGACACTATTGGAGTTTCGCAGTTTCAACTGCAGTTTGAACTGCATATTACCGTAAATGAATATCACTGTGTTGGGATGAACTTGGACCAGGAAGAAACCGTAGCCATTCCCTGAAGCGACTGCCTTGGGCGTTGGGTGATTATCCGAATGACATAGTGCACACGGCCGCGGGACTCGTTCTTCGCTTTTTCCGTCATTTGTGTTGACCTCCGTGTGTCGCTCCTAGTCCGAACATCACTAGTCTCCGAATCCCTTTTCGCAGCCCTTGTGGTGAACTCTTAGAAGTTCTGAATTATCGATTCATTCCACTAAATAACTTTCATGTTCCAATATTTCATAAAATCTTTAAAATGAAAATAAAATTTGCAATCCTGCAAAAAATTTAATTCATTCTGGGATCAACAGTTTCTTTGAGTCTTACCGCTATGTCCGTTTTGCTTGAATAAAGTCTAATAAGTTACTCAAATATGTTGTAACTTTACAACAGTCTATGAAATTAATTTCATTCCAGTTCTAACACCATACTTGTGATAATATTAACTCAGTAAATGAATTAAATCATGCTATCCTAATATTAACGTACGGCATAATGATTAGTATCGCTTTAGAGACAAATTTACATCTGATAATTCACTCATAATTTAAAAGACATCTTCGAAAAATCTCTTTCGATTTCACTGAGGTCAGATTAATGCTATTGCAAATTATTGATAACAAATACTTTGGCTACTCTGGCAAAATGTTTACTAATCCCTTTGCAATAGTACTGATATTATATCTGCCTCCTCATATGATGCGAGTGTCTTCCTTGGGCGAAAAATTCGAACATAATGCGAACACGCCGTGCATGTAGAGAGCGTTGTCTCCTTTCGCAGAAACGATGAATTAATTACCTGACTGACGTAGGCAGCGCCTCCGATGTGCAAGTTCTTTGCTCCTTCCCTGACCTGCGATGGACATATACGTCCCAGTGTGTGGCGCTCGCTGTGCTCCACACTCCTTTTTGTACCCCTCGCGTCGTGACCTTTTGATGTTTTTCCTGTAAGAGCCGCGGGCCTACTACGTAGTCGGGCAACCAATTCCCTTCCAGTTTCCGCGTGAGAAACGACGGCTTCTGCCTGTTGTTGATACCTGAAGATGTAACGGCGAGACAACCGGAAACAAGAGCCTGCTGGGTGTGCTTGTGACACTTTGTCCTTCATTTTGCAAGCACATCTATTAAGGAATTTCCGATTCTGAGAAAGTTTTCCGGGGAATTACTTTTCCTGTTATTTTAATAGATTGCTTAATTGTAGTCTGAGTCAGATGAGGGCCACTTCTGCAACTTTTCTAATGCAACAAAATAATTGACAGCATTTTTGGAAGCTATTTTTGTCACTTGCTAATTTGGTAAAAATCTGCTCAGTCGAAGTTGTCTTAGAGACAATGTAAATATGTTCATCAAAATGTTCAAAATAATTGAAAGGATAGTCATATTAGATTCATTTTCGAGAGATTGAACCTGACTTTAAAATCGCAAAAAACCCTGTAACAACTGATATAAAAATCGAACTGGGGAATGATGTCTCAATAAAATGACTTTATTTCCATATTCAGTTGCCCCTACAAAACATTATATTCGTGAAGTAGTCTTCTCCCCACCGACGATATTGGTGTACTTGGCAAAGTCACGCAAGATATTTGTAACATTTCTTTCAAAAAGTGAGCAATTAAAAGATTACTTTGGTGCAGATTGTTCTAATTATATTCTGAATTTTGATGACAAAGTGAATTTCGTAAGTTTCAGTATCATCACTTGTATTTCTAATACACATTTCTATCAGTTTATTGAAGCGATTGACCCATAAATAATTACTGAATCAATAAGTTACCAGCCTATCGAGGATGAGCAGTAATATCCTGGGATACTCCAGACATTGCTGATTCACGTAGAAGTGACCAGAAGTGTTGTGGTTGGCACGCCAGCTGTCTGATTCAAGATACAGTGGTTTAAAGTCCAATAGATCCATGTACAATTTTGGGTGGAGGAAAAGGTTCATATCAGGTTTCCTTAGTGTTCTCCCGTTTCTACTAATTCTTACACCTCCTACCTCTACTATTCATGCTCAGTTATCACATCATCGACAAACATCGAAACTTAATTGTGTAATGGGGAGCCCCAACGAAGTACCATGTAACCAAAGAGCGAAATACAACTAAAATCTCAGAAAATAAATATCCTGTGGGATTTCGACGAACAGTGTTGGTAGTAAGTAACCCAACACCTCAGCATGGAAATCAATCCTTTTCATCCTATACACTCAATCCTTGGATGAACATAAAACAGCCTAATCTCTGTATTCCTCCATGCTCAGGCTGCATGAAGATGTGCTCTCTGTACCTTAGTGACGACGAGGAGACCGTAAGCTGCGGAATTGCGTATTTTATAATTGTTATCATACTCTAATCATGACATACTACAAATTAGAAGATAGTGTTAAAGTTAAGTTTTCATTTGTCATATTTTTCTTTAATTTTTCATCTGTAATGCCTGTCACCTGGAGAAGACAAAACATAGTTTGGTGGAACGTGATATTTTTAATGCAAATATGTCACCGTACGTTATAATTCAGTGTATACAATTATTTATAAAATATATTCTTTTAAAGTTTAAATGTGGGTGGTTTAGATATTTTCGACTCAAAAGGCTGTATTATTAAGAAAACAAAAACTAGTGCTAATGCGCGGCTTACCGTATTATTTCCTCCTCTTAGTGTTACCACTCAACAATTACTCAAAGTTTAAAAACGTTCATGACCTCATTTAAAGATCTACATTTGAATGAAGTTATGCAGAAAACACCCAAGTCACAAAAATCAAAATGGTTGAAAAATGACTTGGAAAGTTGCTCATCAAAAATAAGATATATTTGCAATGTTGTAGAAAAGTTACAAAAGCTCTACATATTCACTACACACAAAATAGACTCCAAACACATTTTTTTCATACAGTTCAGTATGAAGCTCGACGTTTAATGAAATATGGAAAGTTTACACATTCTGGATCAATAAAAACATTATATACTGTGAACAAAATTTCAACATCTTCCTGAAAATGCAATGGAAAAAATTTATATTTACTCAGATCAATGCTTTAAGGAAATGTGACAAAGAAATACTGCTGTTCACGTTGTCTTCAAAACGTAATGCACCATTCATTTATAACAGATGAATATTTTTTGTAAAACAAAACAACAAATAAAACACGTGTCAGACGATTGCTACATATTGCGTTTACATACACTCACAAATCCTTGTGGTTAAAAACACACTTCAAACTTAAGAAAACCAGCTGTATTAGCTTTTCTAACAGCCACCTTACATTGACATGTTTCATCGAAGAGGAATTCCGGAAAGCTTTCAATAGGGCGATTGTAGCTTACACAATAATAAACAAATGACGGCAGATAAGCCTTCATTCCATTAATTTTAGAATTTTATTAACATTGAGTGTTTAATGTATAAAACCGGTAATAACGACAAATGATAAAACATCTTAAACCCACTACTTTTCATTTAAAGAAATTACGAAATTTGGTTGAGGGGAAAGCTCAAACGTACTTTTTAAACCAAACCCGCACAGATTCTTGCAATTTTCTAAATGTTAGAGGATTTACTGAAAATTGAGACTATTTCATACTTATATGTGCACTCACTTCTAAGCATTTCATAGGAAAAACATTTCAAAGCCAAATTTTCTGTTATTTCCTAGAAAATGTTGAAAGTGTCATACGGGCTCATGCTACAAAAATTAAAATATGTTAACGTCACAACTAAATCTTACTCCTGATGTATTAAAATAAAAATCGCTTACGAGGGTTTCAACCGAACGAACTATGTTTAATTTCTAACCTACAATGCTTGGCATGGAAACATTCGCTTTAATAAATACCCATCTTATCCTAATGTAAAGAAATTTTTCACTGTCGGTTTATCACGTTGGATCAGCCCTAATGAGTTTTGTAGTTTCAATATCAGGTAATAAATTTAACATAAAATTTAATATCAGCGACGTTAATGACCAAACCGGAAAATTCGAGGTAGTAAACGCATCCGTGAACTCATTTGAAGGTTTGATCTTTGCTCTCAACGTGCGACGATCGCGATGTAATAATCTGGCTGCGAAACAAGATCGTTTCATCAGCCTCAGTTTGTCTCGAACTTTTTTAAACGCAACAAAACTCTGTTACATCATAATTATTATCTAGAGTTACCATATTTCCATTTTCGGAAAAGAGGACATTTCTTATAATGAAGAGGACACTTCATACAAAATGTTTTAATATAATGATTTATTTTTCCTAAAGTCAATATACCTGCTACTGACAATTATTGCCTTCACTTTCACAATCACGTAATAGGTCTATTTCATTATCATTACAGCCTTTCCCACTTATACCAGAAATATTTGGTGAATGATGAAATCTTCCTCAACAATTAGAACTTTCATTTCAACCTTGCAACAAACGCTTTGAACTTTTCTTTATGTTTGTCATTAAACAAGGTTTTTCTTTTTGGCATCATGCTCGAGACGTCACATACAGTTTTTACTGTTTTTTTGACTAAATAAATCTAAGTGTCAGCGCTATAGGCATTTATTGCACAGGCCAGCAAAGCAGTACTAACACGACACAGCACAGAATCTATTACTAGCCCCAGCATACAATACGTTGTATCAGCTAGTAGCAGCACTGTCGCATTTCATGGGGTAAAGGACATTTTAAGGAGATAAAGAAAAATGTTAAAACATACTACAAACAATATTTAATTATTGTATCGCTTTCTTCAAGATATTGCATCATTTATGTCTCGTAATTATTATTTTCATCAGCAGAGCAAAAACCGTTAAAAATCCTGATTACAATCACTTAGAGACTTAAGTCAGGAAAACTGAGAAGTTTCAATTTTGCAGAAGCGATAGGTGATGGAAAAAAACAAAGGCTCAAACATATCAAAAGAATGGACTCTGTTCGATTGCTACATCATACACAATATTAGAATATCTGCCTACTGAAAAAAATCCAACGGTAGTCTGAGGGATTACTTCACTACTGGCTACAGGATGCAACCATGTCGATGATAATGATATCCATTTCTAAGTACTGTTTAACGGTTTTAATCAGATCGTTATAGCTGATGGCAAAAAAATGTTTCCACTTCTGGGGAAGTTCCCAAACGTCTTTTGTTGAGTCCGCTCAAGTGACGTTTTCCTACTTAGGTTACAATTTTTGTCTCGAAGTCTTTTTAACTCGACTTTAGAGCCTGAGACAATGATGGAGTGGAATGTACCTCTTATTGTCCTCGTAAATTACGTGCATGCTTAAAAAAGGATATTTGTCTCATGAATATTTAATGTCTGCACGTCATCAAATGGTGAACTTCCACGCTCGGTTGTTTTTTATGTCTCTAGGAATTCATGATAGGATGAACTTCAACTTGAACAGGAGGTTTTACGTAGCTGGTTTCATCATGGGAAACTCCCAGGAACTGAGTAGTTACGGTGGCTCCAGAAAGCTTGTTACAATGTTCACCTGTCGGTAAACAACCTCAAATGTTTTGGAGAAGGGAATTTTTATGGGTTAGATCAGTGTTTTCTATTGATGATTTGCAAACCTTAAGACTCCGCGGAATCAATATATGTTATCCGCAGCAATCTTCACTTTAAATTAACGCACTGTCATTAAGTCTGTAGTCAAACATTTAGTATAAATATAGAAGTGTTTTAAATTATATTTAATACCGAAAGAATGTGAAGTATGCATACAATAGTTTAGGCCTTCAACTTGAAGATTAAATTAAGTCAGGAATGAGTAGCTTCTTGGCTGACCGAGAGACACCGCACCGTATCCTATAAAAAGGCACAGCAGTTCAGTCAAAAGGTATCTGATCCAAGAAAACGTCTGAAAGCTTTTCTTCAACTATTCTAAAAGTTTTTTAGAAGGATTGGCAGGATTCCCACGCAACAAACTAATGTGAGTATTGACATTCGTGTTTCTGGGACAAGTTTGTGACATAACCTACATTAGACATGCACTTGCTGTGAAGTATACTTGGTATACTCATGAAAACGCGGACGTTTTCTCGAGCCCCAGAATATCTACCCCCACTTCTTCGTCAACATTAGTTGAATGAAGAATCAATGATAGAAAAGAGCGTTGTAAACAAAATCTGATAACCAGAAATGTTCGCTCACGTGTAATGAAATTATTTTGCATTAAAAAACGAACTACAAATGTGAAATAGCGTATTTGACAAAAATATTTTTTAACTCCCCACTCCTCTCGTAATTAACTAAACGACGGCTCAAGAAAACGTGCGCGGGTAATATCACACTATACATATCTACTAAATAGTAAACGTGCATATTATTGTTATTCAAAATCTATTTGTCTGTTTTTATCACTCAATCTTCAAATTCAAATTACTCATCATGTCAATACACGTTTAAGGACAACACAGTTCAAGCAGGGAAATTATTTTTCTAAAAAATGAATTAAAAATGAACTTTAACGATTTAAAAAGAATGTATGGTAACAAATGGTATTTATTACTCACAGGTGAGTATATTAGTTTCATTATTTTATGGCTCAGATTTGCTTTTTTAGAGGTACGTAAGAAATGCGAGAATTCTCGCACGGGTACGTTATTAATTCAGTCTCTTCATTTACATTTTTATTCATTTTTAGATTATAGTTTACTCCATATTTTACGTATTTCTGCATTTTTAAGAACAGTTGATTCCATACAAAAGTGCGCACATGATCTTTTTACCCATACGTCACATACAGGGTTTTAGTGTTTTTTGACTTAGTAAATCAAATCAAATCTGACCCGTGATTATCAAATAGTTAATATGCACTCTCCAAATTAGTTACTGTTCAAAATGAATGTTATGTTTGAATGCATGAAAGGTTCCCGTTCCTGTGACTTATGGAGGGTGTTTTTATTTTTTTGCATTTGCATTCTTAACGCTCTTTAAGAACAAGGGATTGCTTTTTTCCTTCGTGGGGTTTCGGGAGCGTGAATTTTGTTTCATGCTCGCAGGCCGTTCTGCTATCTTTCTCTTATCAGTACACTTCCTTTTTAGAGTAATTCAAGTGACGATACAATAATCAGGGGCAGATCCCGAGACAAATTTTGGGAGGGCAAATTCAAAATGTTTTCGTTGAATGTGATATTCTAAATTGTCGCAGGCTTCGTTCAGCTCACGCTGTGATACGATTTTATTCGTTTTTATGATTATCCGAAAATAATTTTGCTTGAAAGTTTCGTGAAAAGTTAAAAGTAATAGTTTCTGAAAAATAGTAGGGGCGGGATTTCCCTAATTTTCCTCCCTGTGGATCCGCGCCTCCAATAATCGAGGATAGGGAATCGGAAAGACAAAGGAACGCAGCAGAGCGCTTGAGAAGTCGGCATGCCAGCAGCTAGTACAAGGAGTACGCGTGACAACCGCTAGATGGCATGAAAGTTACGCGCGAGGAACTGAGTATTTGAAGGCATGCGACTCCCCGGTATATCGTCTTAACTATATATTATGTAAGTATTTTTACAATTACTTGTTTTTGTATTCAATATGTGATTATTCTAATTTATCTCGTATTTTGTGTTGATTTGGAAAGAAGTAATGTTTTGTTATAAGTGTGAAATTTGTTGTCATGTTATTGTTTAATTCGTGCACCTTTTATTTTGTGAACTCTTACAGAATTTTTAATCATAACACTTAATTCATACTAATAAAAGGGTGTTTATTAGTTTATGTTTAGTGTTTTAATTGTAGATAAGCTCTCTCAAGTGAGTCCATATCAATGTATTTTTCTCTCTTTCTGTTTTCATTCTTCGAACATTGTCCTTTTCTTTCAGTAAGCTACTCATATCAACGTCATTCGGATTTTCTTTTTAGAGCAGAATAAAAAAAAGGTTTATTGGTCGAGAAATAGTTAGAAATAAATTGGCAACTTTGACAGCATGCCAGTTCCATTCAGCGAGGCAGACTTTGGCAAAAATGAGACGGCATGGGAGAGGCAAATTTATATAAAATAATTTAATGAAATTTCAGTAAATATATTGATAACTTAACAAATGTTGATTATTTTATTTTGATCTTTTGATGAAATTGGAATGGTATCATATTTGAATCCTAATAACTACATCTGATGGTTTTACCTAGAGCATACTTTATAGATGTGATCAAGGTGAAATTTGGTATTGCAAAGTTCACATGTCAGAGGAGATGATTTTTGCAATTGGTAAAGATGGAATAATTTGGAATGCCGTATCTTATTCTTGAAAGGACTGCTTGTTCCTTGCGGCCAATTTTCTTACTGATTTAGTGAGCAAAAGGGACAAAAATGTATAAAATAATGAAATGAATAACTAAAATTTTAGACAACTATTGGGAATTATGTTAATATTGTAGTCAGGTTATATTTGTTATACTATTAGCTGCAAGCTAATTAATGAATGTTTTTAAACATAGCAATTTTTAAAAATTTTTATAGAAGTTTCATCTTTAGATAAAGTAGTATTGGGTCAGTCGTCTTTCATAAGACCCTCTACTGGTCTTAATCTTTAGATGAGTATTCCAGCAAACACAAAATCATATCCAAATGACTGTTTTTCCTCAATTGTTTATCTCAGTAAAAAAAAACAAAAAAACTTTGCATTGTTGAAGAGTATGAATATATTGTGGTATAATACCTACACCATTTTATTCTTAGTTAAAAGTTTTAACATTAAAATTATTCAATATTAATAAAAGTAAAATATTCTCAATATTGATATTATCATGATTTTAAAGTGAGTCTGAATGTTTATTTATTACATCTTGTTCAAAATTTATATAATTTTAATATTTTTATTTAGTGTTGCACATGATGAAACTGAGAAGTACACCAGAGAAACGTCATGTCATTTAATAAAACATTTTAACATCCTTAACTAACAAAATGTTTAAAGAAATATTTGGATGCGTCTATCTAAGTGGGGCTCAAGTTTTAAGTGCATACCAAGCCTAAATACATTCGTGCTTGATCTGCTAATGCATGCCTGTTTTTATGTGGACTATACTAGGATCTATAATTCTAAAGAAATGTTTTTTGATCTAGGTAAGCAAGAAACCACTGTAAGACTACCATTTGCCCAAGACCGTAAAAAATCTAGTGACACTCATGTCATATTTTATTCGTTACTAAACCTTGTGCTCAAATTCAGATTTCCTCTTCATACAATTAAAGAACAGAGATGAAGGAAATGTTTCCGTACCATTTTTGTCTGAAATTGAAATGTAATGCAGAAAGGCTATGAAGATTGTAATATTTGAATTTTTGCCAAATTGTGGACTAAAAGGTGCTCCTAAGTGCTTCAATTTCTAATGAGTTACAGACATGCAATTTTTGTCCATTTAAAATGTGTTTCTTGAGGTAATGTGTTGATGTCATTAAGTTTTATGAAAAATAATGAAGTGGATAACTCAGGTTCAGTGAAGAATATTTTTTTCGCTAAATTTTCTATAGTTGGAAAATGAAAATTACTCTACTCCTTGCATTTGAATTTTATTCATAATCTTTATTTCTTTTTATTCCTTAATAAAGGGGATCCTAAACACAAAATTGTTTCATTGCAAAATATCTTGTTATTTAAATTTAAAAATAGTTTCAATAACATTTATTTTATAATTTCTTTATTGATGTAAACCTCTGCCTTTTATATTCCATTACAAACTTAACGATTTAAGGTTTTCATCTTCTTTGAAATCCAGTTCCAGTGATCTGTTACATACGAGGGTCGTTTTTTTTCAACCTCCGATTGGTCATAAAAAAAACACCAGTGAATATTAAAAATTTGTTTTATTATCAAAAGAAAGGAAATTTCTTTTGATAATAAAAGTGGTTACATACTCGTACATTTAAATGTCCCGCTTGTCACCGCTACTCAACTTCATTTCGAAGAGGTTGGAAATACAGAAATTCCGCTATTTTGAACCGTTTAGGAGAGGATTACGAGGAAATCCCTATCTGATGCGGAGTTCCTTCTGTTCAAAGCTCATACTGCATTTACGACTCTACAGAATTCTTTAGTGAGGAACTTCTGATATCAATTTCTGAATTTTCGGAAAGGTAAATTTCTATTTCGCTTGAAAAAAATGTTATCACACATCTTTACTGAGGGACGTGTTTAGAGCAATAGGGGAGTAGAAGGTTTCTTCGGCTAGATTGTTAACACACGAGTCATAATATGTGCTGTTAGTATGCGCTTTACTATTTGGATGTAGTACGTGCAAATATTTAATTGTACGAATGGCATTGGGTTGTCCTCTACCGACCGCCGTGTTTGGCAGTCTGGTATTACTTCTGAAGTTTAATGTAACCCACCCACGACCAATGTCGAGTTGGAATAGAAGGTGCTGATTGAAATCACTCGGAATGCTTTGTTCCCTAGCTAGTATTACACTGCCATTGTCACATTGATGTTATTGCTTCTTTGTCGAAACCTGTTTCCTCATTGAGATTCGTGTTTCATCCCCTCATACTTAATGACTAATTAAGAAGCTACCAGTCGACGTCTCATGTTTATACTCTTAAGAAAGAAATTTGCATTCACCTTGCTTTCTAAACGTACACGTTGTATATACGTGAACTTTTTGTTATGACGCAATATTGTTAGGGTTAGCAAACATCTGATTTTTCAGGAAATGTCCTGATTTTTGGACCTTATCCTGACTGTCCTGATTTGTTTTCGAAAGCCCTGCTTTTGAGTCTGTGTCATTTATTTATTGTTTATTGTAATTCTAATATTTTTAACAAAAAAATAAAATTGCTTTAGAGAAAAAAGTCATATTGGAAGTGAAGATCAGTGTTTTTAACTATAAGAACAATAAGTATGTCTTATCCTTATATTGTACGGGAAATATTGAAACACAGGTAGGAAGGATCCTTAATCATAAAGCTGCCGTAGTATATTTTACCGTACTGTGCAGAATTAACTTTATATTAATATAAATTTCTCTCTCTTTCCTAGTAGTACAAAAATTGTACCTGTATGTTATTATAAAAAATGTCCTGACGTTTTGTGTAGTGTCCTGATTTTTTCGACTAGGTCTCTGGTAACCGTAATATAATATTGTCAAGTGCAAACAAGAAGTCATGTCGTTGGGACATCAATATTTCAAAAACAACCCATATCGTTTTTTTTATTTTGTCGCAGTTTACAAGTGTGAAAGATAAGAGGATTGGGCAAAAGTGTGAAAACATTTCAAAATAATGAATTTATAATATCACTATTTGTGGCTTGATGTTCCCCTTCACGGTCTCTATTATTCTTTACGATGATATTGTAGTCTTTCGCATTGTTATTTACGAATATAGAAATTAGTAGGATACTGCGTCCGCCAGATATTGTAGGTGTTCAGCATCGCAATAACAGTATTATGATGTGAAGGACCGCATAAGGAACGGCACAGCAGTTATAAGCGGATAATTCTAGAGGCCGGCTGCTCTGAGCGGTATTTTTCTGTGTCTTCTCCGATCAACACCAGGCGAATGGCAGAGCAGTACTCTAAAACACGGCCACGGGCCGCACGCGATCTTTCTTTTCCCTTCCTTATATTATCCTCACTTCTTTCTTACTTATACACAAGAACTACACTACCACTTATGTCGGGAAAGCAGTCGGGAGCTTAGAGCTTTTCCCTGCTGGGGCGGTGCCTTGCTGGTGAGAGATACCTGGTGGAGTAAAAACCCTGCAAACCGACGTAAGGGCAGCGCCGAATCTCGCCTTTTAGTGGGGGAAGATCAGCGTCACCTCCCGCGATAAAACATGCACTACACTTGTGGGACTAGTGTCCTTAACACAGTCATGCACAGCATTTTGCACTTTCACTGACCTTGGGAGCCGTGCGCAAGTTACTCGATTGCAAATTCGGACAGGGATGAAGGGTGGAGATGAAACTCATTCCAGGTATGGGGACCACCAATGAGAATGCACAATTCGAATCCTAATCCTTATCCGAATTCTAATCCTTATCCGAATCGAATCCTAAATCCTTACAATGGATCCTTACAGTGGAAGAGTATTCTGCGAGAACATGAACTGTTACATACAGTTCAAGTAATATTGTCTTTTGTATTATATTTGAAATGTTTGTTGTCCATTGATGTCAATGGAATTTTGAACCTCAAATGAATTAAACGTATATATTTGATTTGGACACCAAGTATTATAATTGGTTTTTAGGGACGATTTGTAACATGCTTTGTTACGATCTAATCACAAATTTAGTTGAATGCTAAACACAATGTAAAATGTATTGTAATTGTTTGATGATGAAAAAAATAAGCTTTTTTTCACTAATTATATTTAATTAAATAAGACGGTTCTAGCAACGCTAAAAGATCTTATTCTTAAAAAAATATTATTACTTTTTCCTGCAGTTTCTGACCAGAGTACATTATATATTTGTAATATCAAATGAACGAACACCATATTCGTTTATATCGTGTAAAAATATTAAGCTTTTTGCATTCTATTTAACAAGGGCGTAATAACCTTATGATTTCCCGTAATATCAGAGAGGTTTGCTTGTTGGTACCTCTTATCCAGATTTATAATGGTGGGGGAAAATGGTCATAAATCTATCTGCTGCATAACATTACCCTTCTTGGAAGTGCCTATATTTGATTTTATGTCTTCCTCTTGTTACGTAAGTTGGCGCGTTTTTTTCACAAAACAGATTTTAGACGAATTATAATAACAATAATAATAATAATATTAATAATAATATTAATAATAATAATAATATTAATAATAATAATAATAATATTAATAATAATAATATTAATAATAATAATATTAATAATAATAATAATATTTATTTTTTCTGATAATGAGCTTTCGCTCGGTGGCAGAGTTTTACAGCACATATACAGAGATATTACATGTTACATATGTAGGAATGCATATAATATAAACAGTACAACTAAGTAAAAACGAAGTAAAACTAAGGAGAATGTCTAAGAAGACCTAACATACACAGTTATTTGGCATCACACGCAATTCTCTAGACGTTTCCGGAAGCAACGCACACTGGAGGGAAAAGTCGCCAGTACTGCAGCAGGTAAATTGTTCCAGTCAGTCAGAATTCGAAAGGTAAAATAAAGCGAGGCACGAGCCGATCAGATGGCCGAGATCGCTAAGGCAGTAGTGGCGGAGTGGTTTCGGACCAGAAGATGGCGGGTTCGAGTCCCACCTCGGGCATGGATGTATTTGTGTATGTCTGTATGTGTTGTCCTTTCACCCCCATCATCATCGTATCATCATTTCATCTTCCATACCCCCAGGGCTAACAACCGTGGGGGATAAAAATCGGATCCAGCTTAAATGCTGATCCCCCCAAAGAATTGTCGCAAGCACCTGCCACCGTGATAATAAATAAAAACTGAGCCACGGTAAATGCAGGATGCTTGCTTGCGTGGTCCTAGTTGGCCGATTAACGAAAAAAAAAAAAACCGAGGCACGAGACGTCCAGGTAGTCAATCTCCGCGCCGCGCCGCCGTCCCCACTGCGCCATGGGAGGCTGCTCCCGTCTCCGCAAAGCTGCCTTCCGCACTTTCGCCGCTCGCGCGGGCGGACGTCCGGCCGCTGAGTGCAGAACGCGCGCGGAAGCATCAATCAATCAATCTATCTATCAATTAATTCGTCATGTCTCAGACTGCCGGTGGAGATCTATTTTTTGTTTCGGAGTGTAGAATTCTCTAGCATTCTAGGGTAAAAAAAACAGTTTGGGGAGTGAAACTCTAAACTTTCTAACTATAAGAACAATAAGTATGTCTTACGTACTGAAACAGAAATAGGAAGAAGCCTTAATCATAAAGCTGCCGTAGTCAAAATTTGCAGTATTGTGCATAATGAACATATACATTTATCTCTCTTCTGTAGTAGTACAAAAACTGTATCTGTATATCGTTATACGAAAATGTGTTGACTTTTTGTGTAATGTCCTGATGTTTTAACCCAATGATCCTGATTTTTTCAACTAGGTCTGTGGTAACACAAATATAATGTTGTTAATTGCAATCAAGAAATCATGTTGGGACATCAGTGTTTCAAAAATCATCCAAAAATCAAAATCGGGATGGCAACATAAAACGATAATTTTATTCGTCTTGAATTGACGATTCCATTGGCTCTAGTTTTGTCGGAACCTTCTAGCATATTCTGTAAGAACTCCAGTTAAAACGTGTTTTTTGGGTAAGGAACTGACGGAAGTAAGACGCTGTGATGTACTATACTGCATCGACCTTTCCGTCTTGATTCAGTAAATTGAAGATAATCAAACATAATTTTATAATTCTACGTCTTCTTGCAGTACCACCGGGAGAGATGTCTCAGGGGATCAACTGATGTCACAACAGTCCCTCTGACCAGGAGGTTCTAGGTTCGCGTCCTGACGGGGGCACGATTTTCGACACTAACTAGGTCGAATTCAGTAGTTGTCTTGAGGAGAATTCTAACTGATCCGTAGTTTTCCTTGGTTTCGCCGATCAATACCAGGTGAATGCCGGGGCAGTACCATAACAAACGGGCCACGGATCTTTCCTCACCTCTCTTTGTCCTATCTTCACCCCTTACATACACTTACACTAACATGGACTACTACGCATTCCAGGAGCTTGGTCGGGAGCTTAGAGCTTGTCCCGGCTGGAGCGATTCCCCGCTGGTGGAAGATACCTGGTATGGGAAACCACCGCTAGCCGACGGTAGGTCGGTACCAGATCTCGCCATACAGCGGGGGACTACCGCCACCTCCAGAGCGAAAGCATGCTCTGCACTTACGGGACTGAGTAGTGGACGCGCGAATCATTAATAATGAATCTATCAATCAATCTTAAAGTGTCTTCTCCATTACTGAAGGTTGGCGACCACTTCCCCAAAGGTTTCTCTGTTTTGTGACAGATGAAACAACTCAGATGCACTCGAATTACCGGTCCGTTTGCGAATGTTTGCTAGCCAGGACATCTTCCAGCCAATATACACTCAATTTTCCCCATTATTATCAGTTGCTAGAGTTCATATTTCGAGTTTCCAAGTAAATGACCAAACTACAGTGTTTTTCTAATTTTAATCATTTTTAATATCTCTCGGCATATATCACTTCTTTCTAGAATTTTATAGTTAACCATTGAAAAGATATTAATTAACATCATCACGATTTATTTCCTTCAAGTTTTGCATAGTTGTTCTTCCCAAATATGAATTTTTCTTACTTCGTAAAAAAATACTTAAAAATTTCCTTAATAAATTGTCTATGATTGGTAAATGTAAATGATAGAAATTGTTTTCACATTGTGCTCTTTGTAGAAAAGTGCGTATTATATTTCATTGATCTTGTACGCTACGTTTGCATATTTTCATGAGTAGGTACTGATTCAATCTGTAAAGAAGAAAGAGTATTGAATGTTCACAGAGCTTTCTAATTTCATTATTTTATAAATGTTACCACGTAACCTTTCTCTCAAATAACTTTTCCTATTATGTCCGAGAAGGATCAATCCAGCTCTTTAAAAAAATATATTTATAGCATGCTCTTTAGAAAAATAATTAAGTGATTTGCTACCCTTATCTCAATCATTAGTTTAATTATTAAAGGTCAATTTCAAACTAAAAGAAATTGTCGATGAAATGAGTTACAAAAACAGTGTGGAACGTTTATTAATGTTTTATGAACTTGCCGGAACCGCATTTTCAAAACTGTCAGCAAACTAATAACTAACGAAGCACAGTTATTAAACCTGTAGAGTTTGTGACGTTGAACTCGCGGCTCCCGACATGTGGCTGGTAATATCTTTAGGCGAAAAGTCTTCGTACGATTTATTGGCATCTCTGATGATGTGGCTTGGGGAGACTACGTGAAGTGATTGAATATTTTGAGATTTGAGATACTTTGAGATTTTTTCAACATTTAAGTTGAATTTATATTAGTAATTTTTAACAAAAACTTTGTTGTATACTGTATTTACCTTAACCTATAATTACAGGGTCGGCTCTATATCCAAACTGCGGTTATTTCAATAGAAATAAGTTACTTGTTACTTCTCATTTATCACTCTTGAATTTTTTATCAGTTTAAGTATCTAAAATATAATTTGGCAAAGTAGAAACTTTGCTCACTTTCTGTTATACTCGTTGAAGAAAATTTCAGGTTGTAAAATAATATTTTAATTTAATCCCGCTCTCTCCAATAATATTATTTTTATTGTTAGACTCTGTTAAGCCTTTGTGTACATGGTTAAACTGCAAAATTTGGAATTTTTTCAATTATATTTTGGATATAATTCATTTACTACTTATATTTTGATCGTTTCTAAAATACCCCCTCCCCGAACTTATGCTTGCCTCATTACGGACACGGATGTTTAAGTAATTATCTAATAAATGTCATATTTTCACTCGCAGACCAATGTGTTTAGGCAAAGTCCGCAAACTAGATGTTAGAGTATCTTCGACAGATGTTAAAAATATATAAGAAATGTTATTTTTCTTCAAAATTGTTGCGTATTAGCCTACAACTGCGAAGCAATTTATACGTCACCTTTAAACATAATTTCAATTACATTTCGTTCGATGTACAAAGAGTCCCTAACAATACCGTGGTGTGGTGAAAGTTTCGTAGCCTGACGGAATGACCTCGTCACACAAAAAACCGCCAATTAATGCTTCTTTGAGGTTACTGAAATGCGTAACTTAAGTTTCTTTGAATGGTTTTTAACATACCTTTTAACAATGATTTAAAATACAACTACAAAATGTTTAAATGGAAATATATAAACTTATTGATATTGGAATAGAATGCAAAACAAGTTTTCATTTGCTTTTTATTTAATATTTTTTTGAAATACTGGCCTGTAGTGTAGGGAGGAAAAGCAAAAACATCATATCAGTGGTGGCATAGCTTATAGTGATCGGACGTCGAAACCACGTAGTTTATGTTCGTGTCTCTTTGGCGATAGAGGGAAATGGTAAGAAATAGTGCTTTTCAGAACTCAAGGAGCCAATGCCTGATGCATTAATCCGAAAGCTGAAGATAACATTTGTAAAAAAGGTAGTTAATTTGAATTTTTTAAATGTATTCACATCTTGTATGTTACCACGATTTGTCGAATTATTTAGTTCATCTGTGCAAAGAGGGACTTTACTTGTTACTGCTTCTGTTCAGTTGTACCATTTCATATTCACTTGAAGTTTGTTTTAAATTCATATTGTCACTAATCTATTCCGTTCTACTCGCTATAAAAAGGTCAAATTTGGAAAAAAAAAAGATGAATTCACGACGTTCTCAAGCTTAGTGGGAAGTGAAACATTGGTCCAAAATCTCGCAAAGAAACAAGCGACACCATTCTGAAACGTACCAGTTGTGGTATTGTCGAGTTCTTTAAGCCTCTTCTTGTTATATCTCTCTCCGACATGGCTAATTTAGGTGAGATGGTCCCGCCTCGTATATATTGGTCCAATAAGGTTTTATTCTAGGATCGATAGGTCACTTCTCTTGTAAATTCTGTAACGGAAAAATAAGTATTGAGGGTTTACAATAAGTACATTATTTTTTTTAATGTTCTCTCCGGATTCTTGCAGAATTTCGAGCTCTTTGCCACATAACAGTCGATTGAGTCCTTCCAATTTTTGCATTTTCTGCTGTACTACTAATTTCCTGAGATGGATCCTAGTGAATCTGAGATGATTTATATATTATCTAGGTAATATTTACGAAGTCTTTCTTTCACTTGTACTATAGCTTCTCATGCTTAAGAGTTAAAATTTCATGTTTTGCGAACAAGTGCACAGTATCTTTGCTTTGTACAGACCAGGAAAGTCATCGAGATCTCGTGTAGACTACTGGCTGAATTTCATCGATTGGATTTATATTAGTTATATCTTAGGAAACGATTCAAGAGAGTTCAGATTTGCGTTTATACGAATATGATGTATTTATGAACAAATAATTGTCATAGATATAAAAGTTAAATCAAATCGAGTCTCATCTCATAGGTTATTTGTCAACCACTTTGTATTTTTTCTAGATATTTAATTAGATCGTCCTATGAGGGGAAAATTGATAAATGTGTATACTGATTATGTAAGTAATGACAGAAAAGTTTTTTAAAAATATTAAATTAATAAAAAGGACTTTAAAAACATCATTCCGATTTTTAAAAAAATGCTCAATGATCAACACATTAAATTAATTTAAATTTAAATTTAATTAAATTAAATTGCGGCTACAAAATGATTCTTAATTTATGAATTTATAATTTGTACACACAATTTTAACCACTATTTCCATATAATTTTGTGCTAATGAATGTCGTTTAACTGTGATTGTTATAATAATTTTAATATGTACCATATATTACACCTGAAGATGGATTTAAAGATTGAAATTCGAAACTTTATGACAAAGTTTTTATTTTACTTTACCTAAACACTTCTTGAAAATCTTTACCAAAAACAATAGTGCTGATTGTATTCAAGGGGAGAAGTTGTATTTTTACTTTTGAGTATATGATTGAATGTTAATTTAATTAATCTTAAATTCCTTTAATTATGAGCAATCTTTTTACTCTTTTTTGTAATATTTTAATTTTTTTTATTTTATGTATTGTTAATATTAACCAATAGCTAACAGATGAAAAATGAAATCGAAGAAGATTAACGTACTCTCTTTATAAGGAGATTTTCGAAAGGCCTTTCATAACTTCCTCACCTAAAAAGCACAGCAGGCCTAAAAATTCGGCGACCTTCGTAAATGCCCAACAGTGTTGCGCAAAGGAGACTAACGGTGATGGTAGCGCAGCACCTGGGCTCCGTCTGCCTGAGGCAGCACTAGTTTCATGGGAAAGAGGTATCATTTTCGAGGAAGCGCTAGGAAGCACCGTCCCTCGAAACCGTAATCGGAAAGGAGGCCAGAATTTTAGAAAGAACCCTAACAAGCATCGAGCACGTGAAGGAATTCCTATCTTTTTTCGATAACTGCTGTTTCTTCAAGCAATTACTTTCATTCTTCTATTATTCGACAAGTGTTTTCCCCTAAATACATGCATACAAACTTTACATTTAAAACCCAACGTGTCGCTGTCAAAAATTTGAATCTTTTTTTCTATTTGCAATTGCAAAATCATATCTCGCATACGTAGATATAACATTACTATTTTCGTTAGTGAATTACGAGTATATACGAAATAAATTCCACAAACAGAAAAGATGCGATAGTCTGATGTGCGTGCTTCAATATTATAATAGTGACTCAATTTGATAATCGGAAATTTGTTTTTTTATGTATTGCCTATAACGGCAGTTTCAGGTTCAATTTGATGAACTCTCATGGCAACTCCAGTAAAGAGTTGAATCGTTATATCCCAGCATTTGTGTTTGTCACATTGAGTCTGTTTTAATTTGACCACTTTTAAAATATTCTAAAACAAACTGACTACAGTTATCATGCGCCCGGGATTAACCCGAACAGACAGTGATTCAAACTTGTGTCAACGAGTGGTATCTGTTGATAGGCTACTGGAATTTCCTTCCAGACGAGGAAAGAATACAAGAAAAGTAGTTGAAAATATTTGATTTTTGTTTGAAATAGGAATGTCTCGGTAAATAACATGTGAAAAATGTTCTTTATTCGGAACATCGGAGTTATTCGAAAGAATTTTTCATGTTGGGTACTATTTGGTCTGCAGAAAGAGGAAAACTGTCCATCAGTAGAAGTTAATGAATTTAAGACTCATTTCCCTATTGGAGAGCGAGATTGTGTGAAAATGAATGGCAACCCTACTTAAGCCAGATATGTTTCACACCAACGACACAAAGTACTAGAAACTCCGTCACTTGTGACTGAACTATGGCCACGTTTCTTGGTCCTTGAAGATGGAGTGGAAATTTAAGTACATCTACCTTAATAAATGTTATTGTAAAATATTTCATTAAATTTACTCATCAATATGAAAGTCTACATTATTTCTTCCGACTCCACCAATTCCGATTCTATATTCTTTGACTTACGTATTTAAATATTTAATTTTATTAAAGGATGGTGAAATCATTGCTATTAATGCTTTTGCTATCATTTACTCGCGAATGACCACTGCAGTTGATAAACCTCTAAAACCCAATAAATAAAAAAATTTAAAAAAAATATAATACTCAACGAAGAGAGAGAGATAGTGTGAGTGTTTGTGTATGTGTGTGTGTGTGTGTGTGTGTGTGTGTGAGAGAGAGAGAGAGAGAGAGAGAGAGAGAGAGAGAGAGAGAGAGAGAGAGTAAGAGTAAACAGGAAGCGGAACAAGATGCCTATCAACCGTTGAAAGTCACCAGGAAGCACTCATTTCATGGAACCAGCTATTAACGTGCTTGAGATAAATGAATATGCAGTAAACAGCTAGCTTGTAATACATGGTTTATAATTTAATATTATTTATAATTTAAATGAAGGATGTAGAAAATACAAATAGAATTTCCTAGATCAATAGTACATAGCTAAAATGCGTTTCTTGCCCGCCATATTTTCTGGAAGTATAATAAAAACCGAGTGCAACCTCCGTCGACAAAAGAGTTATTCACTGAGCACGTCTTCCCACGGAAAACCCTTATCTGTTGGAGCCCACTATTACATATCTTGTAAATGCTCGCTAAGCCTGTCTACGGTTTTACTAATTCTAAAGCAGTTACAACCCCAATTTTACATATGAAGAACATAGCTAGAATTATTTTTTATTCCTTATTCTTTTCTGAAAGTCAGATAAAATCATTGCACCAGCACACACACATGACGGTGCAGGAGTTCGTCAGAATCTGCCAGTCAGAGTCCAGTCTGCCAGTCAGTCCAGTCTGCGAGTCAGAGTCAATACCAGGGAGCTCTCATCTGATGGAAACGTGAATTGTTGTTGATACAACTACGTAACTTGCGATGTGCTATTTTATTTACAATGCTAATCATTTTTCTATCTACTGCGCTGTCATATTTCATGTTGTGATGTATGTATCCAGAAATACTTCCTCGTTTCTGATTCGCGACTCAATTTACGATAGTTGGATGCAAGGAGAGCACCAGTGCACACTATTGACGTTGAAAGAGTTATCTGCATCGGACTGCAGTAGGAAGCAGGCACCTGGCGGAGACAGCTATTGGCTTTCTTGATATAATTCAAAGCTCGCCATATACCGGTTATATTGCGCGCCAGGAAAGTCTCTTCGCAGTGGCATCTTGCTGGTGAGAGTACTTGCAATAGGAATTATGTTGGTAGCTCGAGCTGCAGCTTGAAACCGTAAATTACGTACTCACCACACTCATGATAGATGCTGAAAGTCTTGTTCCCTTCCTTTGTTTCCTAGTGATGTGTTTTCTACCAACAATGCATTTTTTAATCGGAGTCGCTGATTCGGTTCAGTGCGGAGAGACTTTCCTGGCTATTTAATATTTTGAGACGTTGATACGTTTGATACTATTTAACATTTTGATAGTATTGTACGCTCACGTTTTCTTGAGCCCCGGAACACCTATCCCCCAGTCCTTCTCTAACATTTGTTGAATTACGCGTAAATGATAGCAACTAGCGTTATTGACAAAATATGATAACCAGAAATGTTCGCTCCCTGGTAATAGGAATTATTTTACATCGTAAAACGAACTACAGATTTGATATAATAATTCCGTAGACGAAATAACCAACCACCCCACTTCTCATGCATCTAGCTAAATGAGGGTCCAAGAAAACGTGCGAGGACAATTGGCCAAATTTCATGACTAAGATGACTAAGGCTTCTTGAATATTTGATGGCCTTTTCATATTCGGAGAGTGTGATAAAAGTAGGACACAGTCGACGGCTAGACGACCCCACTCCTCTTGCAACTAGGTAAATGCGGGGTCAAGAAATCGTGCGAGGATAATATGCCAAATTTCATGACTAAGGCTGCTTGGATGTTTAATTCCCTTCTCGTATTCGGAGAGTGTGATAAAAAGCAGGGCTCAATCGCCGGCGAAAGAGGTGCTCGGCGCCCTCCAGGAAGCGCTGTACTCACCTGGGCGGCTTCTGCTGCGGTGCGTCTGCGCGTGGGCTGCTGCGAGAGGGAGAGCGTAGGCGCACTGCGGTTCGCGGCCGCTGGACAACTGGCGAGCGCCGGTGCGAACGCGAATCTTCACCGGTGAGCAGCGGCGGTGGCGGCGGCGGTGGCGGTGGTGACGAGGGCGACGGCGATGGCGGTGCCGGTGCGCTTCCAAGGCCGGCGGCGGAGGCAACGAGCCCCGCCCAGGAAGCCACCTGAGAACGCCACCCGCCGCCCACCCCCGCCTCGCGACCTCACGTTTCCCACCTCTCGCCCGCTCGTACGCTCTCCCTCCTGCCAGCGCGGGGAATACACGCGAGGGGCAAGGAGATCGCGGTGGAGAATCAGTGTGGAATGTTTTCTTGAAGTGGGATGAGAGTCCGAGTATAAACTTTGATATTTTAGCACCATTTGGTTGCGTTGGGTAAGAATATTTGTGCAAGTCATTTCAGTTTATGCCAACTTCATCTCTTCCTCTTTCTACATTATTTTCTTCTTATTCTTAATCATCGTCTCCACGCGATTGCAGTGGACAATTCATTGTTGGGAGGAGGAAAGAACATAAAAATCACAAGTGAAATAAGAAAAATAAAGGGGATAATAAAATATTTATGATACGAGTGGTAAAATCGCTTTACGACGTGTTTCGTAAACTATTTTTTAGACAGCATTATTGTCTTGCATTAGATTCTTACTCAAGTATACAGATCACTCTACGATACATGAAGGCCAGTAGTAGCAGATGGGATCAGTCGAAAGTATTTTGTTTTCTTAGCTGCATTCACAAATTTATTAAACACGTGCATCGTCTCACTTTTCGTCCGGGTGCTAAAATTAAACTTTAAGCACGCTAAGCATGCGTTCAAAAAACAGATTTTACTAGTGTCTGTCTAAAAACATGCATACTTTCATGATTGGGAGGAAGGTTTCTTAATTGAGGTTTCCACATGCGGCAATTTTTTTCTAGCTTCACTTTTCTGTGGTACGAATAGATGTTAGGTGAAGAATGAATTAATGATAGGTTGGTTGTGCTCGTTGTCTTCTGTATTACGTTCACATTATTGTTCATGTAATGTTACATATCATGGACATTGTTTTCCGACTCTTAATTTCAACCAATAAGGAACAAATAATCTATTTCGGCCCTATGTGTATCAGGTGAATACCATTTTGAAGCTATTGTTAAATCTGTACTCTATCGAAGTACATTGTCGTAAAACTTCAATTACAGAAAGAAAACTGGAAAAGAATACTGGAATAAATAAATTAAATATTTATCTGACGCGCATTTCCGGATTTGGATGAGGAAATACTATTGAGAATTTTTTCAAATCATCTATGAGACACCTTTTGATGTATCTGATGTTCAATCTTTCTCTTCATCGCGCAGCGGACCGCAGCCAATGAGAATGATCTGCATGCAGCCTCGTGACCGAGAAAGCAGTTCGTGAAAGTTGCGGACCGGATCTCAGCTTTGCGGAACTCCTATAATTTTATTTCTATTTATAGTTTGTTTTTTGTTGCCTCTCGTCGAAGCTTTCTGCGCCTACCTTGGCTGGCACTCTCTCTCTCTCTCTCTTTTGTCTGCCATCGCCTCTGCGAGAAAAGTCCCTCGGGCAAGAAGAAATGAGTTGGTGAAGAAGTTGCGTCATGAGGAAAGACTCTCGCGGACTCTTGAAGACTCAACGGACCCGGATCTCGAACTCATCCGTTACTGTATTAGATGATATGTTACAGGAACACTATTACGTTTCTTTTCGGTTAAATGCTTCATCTTATCTTAGTAACCTCCTCTCAGGTAGAACCAAAGCTTCTACATTCGCTTTCTCTACTCAGACCTGGTTTACATTTCCTCGATTCACGATTCTCGATTCACGATGTCGAATGGGTATCGTGGAAATGAGAAGTAAGTTCAAAGGTTGTGAAATTCAAGCATAGAGTTACTGCAGAGAAGGAAATTAATAGTAGTGCCTCCCTGCCCCCACAAAAAACCACACCGGAAAACAAAATAAATTCGTGTTGCCTCTCTGATCTCTCTACTTTTGCGAAATAAAGATATTTATTAGGAGCACGTTTAAGTTTATTTTGTGTCCTAAGAGCTCACAAGTCGAAACGCTGCTAATACATTCCTTTCTTTGCATGTAGTCCCGGTGTTTATCCTGTTAGTAAAGTCAGTATCAGATGCAAGATATGGATAGATGCATCTTGGCAAGCTACCTGAACCTTGGTGAGCTACCTGAATTTTGTTGTTGTAAATTCCAACCAGACTAAGAAATTCAATGATAGATATTCAGATTCTTTACAAACATGTCCTCCTTTAAAAACACCGGAAAAAGAAAAGAAATACAGAGTTCTGGAATCTTAGGTTTACGTGCTCCTACGAAACAAAGACAATTTAGTTTCTTTTCAATTAAATATTTATCTTACCCGGTGAGACCCCAGGCAGAATTGGTTATAGTACTTGTTCTCTGTTCTTAGTCTAGATGAATGTGCCAAAGGGGGTGATATCTGAATTTAATTGCCTTTCATGTTCGTCGTGGAATTATCCTGGAATGCGAACAACCTTCTCTGGGAAATGTCCAATACGTGTGAACACATAAGCACTTATCATGTTACTTTGAACGTTACATTGTTTTTCACATTCTCAAGCCCACTTCATTTCTCAGCCAGTCTTCAAAAAACTATATTTCACAATCTGCTTGCTCTCAGCACGGGGTTTTGAAAGTATGTTCACTCTAATAAGGAAATATGTATCTGGAACTGATACTTTCTTTTCGGGCCCTCCCACCGACTAGTGTTCGGTCGAGTTTGGACCAGAACTTTCGCCGAAAATGAGCTTTGGTTCAGGACCATGCGGAGACGGGCGAACAAGACTTACGCAGTACTACACTTCTGATATATTCTTTCGTAACTTCAGCTTTTATTAAATTATGTGCGTGGTTTATTCCTATTACTTTTACTGTCTGCGTTGTTGAGGCATCTAACTTCTATAAAACATCTCGTTCGCAAATTTTGAAAAATCATAGGATAAAGTTACCAATTTGGCTTTCAAACGAACACACACACGCGCGCGCGCTCTCCTCCACACACATATGAATTTACGTACGATCTTGTGCACAAACATTCCTGCTGTTTACATATGCCAAATACTCCATTAGTGAGAAAGTCGAAGACAAATCTAAGAAGCACCTTATGACATCTCTGACACTTTGTGGCAACACCTCATCACCATCCAGGAAGAGATCGTTGTAGCCCCGTCAATAACCTTTGATTTGAACCCTTCCTCCGCTTTGACTGATTGCTTAGTGTTCCGTGGCGCGTCAACTTCTAAAGTCATTAGTCCCGTACGTATAGTGCTTGCTTCTATTGCGCTAGATGGTGGTGATCTCCCCCCCCCTGGTTGAAGAAATCCGGCGTCGACCTCCAGCTTGCGGGGAGTTTCCCAAATCAGGTATCTCCTACCAGCGGGGCACCGCCCCAGCCGGACCAGCTCTAAGCTCCCGTTGGGTCTCCTGCCATGTGTGGTAGTTTAGAGCATATAAGTGTAAGAACGAATGAGTAAGAGGCAAGGATAGGACAAGGAAGAGGACGGAAAGATCGCGCGCGGTCCGTGGCCCGTTGGTTAGGGTACTGCTCCGGCATTCGCCTGGTGTTGATCGGTAACCAAGTAAAACTACCAATCATAGCAGCCGGCCGCTAGAATTTTCCTCCAGACAGCGGCTGAATTCATTCTAGCTATTTACTAGCTAGTGTCCAAAATCCTGCCCTCGTCGGGACTCGAACTCCAAGACCTCCCGGTCAGAGGCATTGCAGCGATATCAGATGATGCCCTGCGCCACCTAGGCCGGTCCTTCCTTCGCTTCAAGCCCTTCACGTACACATTAATCACTATTAACCCCTCTGCCTTTCATGCCTCCTTGTTCTTCTTCTCTAGCCTTGCTCTGTCTCTTTGCCTTTTCCCCACTCTTTCATTTAAGCTTTTTCGCTAACCTCGACTCTCTGCGAGAAACTAGGCTGCTAACCAACCTCGCCTTTTGTGAATGAAACGAAAGGAAAAGTCTTGGCGATTCCCTTACGGGGCGTGACTAGGCTTTTCTGAGACCTTTCGCCAGACTGTCGCCTAAGGAGGCTGGAACGGCGGCTTCTTTACAATGGAGACTTTCAGTTTCACGCGATTGCACGGAGAGGTTGCGAAGTAATAATTTGGTGTTGACTAATCGTTCTAGTTGACCACGAGGTCTTGTGTAATGGACTGAGAGGAAACAATGTAGAGGAAAGGGCGAGATTCGTGACGCTTTTATGAAGTGACTGTCATTTGTAATTTAACCATACGAAGTATTTTCACATTATTCTTTCCATTGATTTTCCGCATTTAATATGTTGATAGAATCAACAATTTAGAGATGAATCGTATGAGAATAACTGTGGAGGTTATATAAAATGTGAACACCATATTCGGACCAAAAAAAAAGAGGAATAGTATCTAAAATGATGTACAGTGTCCGGAGTAGAAAAAATAGCTTTACATGGCAGGGAATTGAAGAATAGTTTCACTTATTTGTTTACAATAAACGTTATATAATGCCACAGAAAAGTTAAATTCAATATTTAGAATATGATTTGCTCCTATGTAGATAGAAGAGAAGGAAGATTTGATGCTAATCTTTCATCTAAATGTAGTCTTCAAACACTCATTCATACATTCATTCAAATAAACATCCAAACACACTATGAAAAAGTTGTAGTAATAATATATTATTATTATTATTATTATTATTATTATTATTATTATTATTATTATTATTATTAGCGTCGTTTAATTCCATTAAGATCAAAAACCTCCTGAATGTAGGGTGGTGTCTCCCTGGGCTGTCTTTTCTTCAATATTAATTCACGATGGTTTTATCGCTCTGTACCTCTTAGTTCTTTCTTACCATTTTGATTTTGTCTCTGTATATCCTTTTTTTGATCTGTAGTCTTACGTGTAAGTTCTTCCATTCTTCTTTCATGCTTCTCTTGACCTTCTGAAGGTAGTGATGTTCTCAATAGAAGGTATCACTTGGTTGTGCCTTTCAAACTTAGGGGTCGTTTATAGCAGTGATATGGGCCCTCCGCGATTCGAGGTACTTCCAAGTGGGTCTGTCGCGAGCTGCACGTGTCCAGGTGTTGCCTGCTTCTTTCTTGAATTCGTCTGCCCATCTCAGTCTTTGTCTGTCTTGATTCCTCCATCTCGTTCTTGGATACTACATTGTTGCGTCTTACGCCCGTCTTTCTTAGTTGAGTCGGAATACGTGTGCTCCCCATCGTCATTTTTGTAGTTCTGTTTGCAGGACGACATCTTTTATTTTTGTTTTGTCCCTTATGATACAGCTTTTCACTTTGTCTCTAAGTGTGATATTCAGAATTTTGCGTTCCATTTATATAACATATACTGTAGTGAAAAAGTCGAAAATGTGGAAGCGATAAAGTAGACATTATATGTTATAAAACATTTTTTGCTTTTACTAAATACGGAGTAGTATGAAAGAGTTTCAATGTTTTACTGAAAAGTTGAGAATATTTCCTTTTCTTTGTTGTGGCATCGATTTTAATTTTCCGCTAATGTATTGTATCAAAAAGAGACTATTCACGCGGCGACCAGGAAGCATCACCAGGGTCAAATCTTCACGTGCGAATCAAGAGCTTCGCAAGGCCTAAAAATGTGAAAGTGCCAGTAGTTCTGCTTTCAAATCGCGTCCTGTATTAACACATTTTCACCATAATTAAAATGCTTCACGCAAGAGTCCTGTATTATTCATAATTTGCAAAGTAGGTCCTATCAAATCTATTACATTGATCAAAGGACTTGTACTAGAAATGTAAAATGAGTAACTATGGATTTAGTAAGCAATACAGTGTCTGAACAAGATCAATGAAATCCAAAATAAATGGTTTTATAAGAGACAAAGTCCACATACAATGCACTGTGAATGAAGAGCATTGCAGGTATTTATGTACCTGTGTTTTCCTTTTATGGTGAAATGTTAGCTTCTCCGTTTTTTGCAAATAACCTAAGAAATAACATTTCAAAACATAGTTATCCTTCTCTGAAAACTGTCAATGTACATTTTTTCGTACATAAACTTCTGCTATTTTTTAAATGCAACAAAAATTTCTGCGGAGATTCTCTTTGTATCTATGTTACAAATCTTTCCTTATTAAAAGTTACTTCTCGGATTTTTTAAGTGCTTTACGGGTATACGACAGGAAAATCCCCAGTATTACAGAACAAACAGTTGGGAACCATTGCAGTTATTAACAGGTGAATGTGATGTACGGTATTCGCGAAGTTCTTAAACGCAGAATCTCTGTGTACTCAAACAATTCTCTAAAAAGTGCATCAGCGGTGTTTATATATCTTTGACACTAATTTTGAATCTTTTGACAGTATGTTGAAATATGCTCATAAACAAGTTTACTTAGAGCCAAATACAATTTTCAAATAAGTCCTCAATATTACCATTTCTTACAGAACAGAGAATTTTAAAATTTTCGAAATTGACGTATAGTATTTATTACGCATATAAAACAAATACTTTAATGTTGGATTACGTTTTCTCAAGTTAGAGTGAGAATAAGGTACAGCTAATAGTTCAGTTTATATTAATGTTGCAGGAATGTGAAAGTGCCACTAATAGACAAATTCTACTCTTAATTTCACTATAGATTCCACTAATTCTGGAAAACATAAATTATTATTCTTTAGAATGTTATAAAATATTACAGAGCCAAAAAACGTCAGTTTATCTTCAAATATAGGTGTTGTGGTGCGTTATCGTTGGCATTTTTCATTAAATAATTATAAACGTTGTCATTGCCAACAATAGTATTTATTATAAGAGCAGCTTTCGATGGCTTAGCCATCATCATCAGTTGTCTGGTACAAGAAAACATAAAAACATTGTTGTCTGGTACAAGAAAACACAAAACATTAAAATGTGAATATTCCTTTGATTTTACAACAAAATTATAATAAAGGTTACAAATAATTTACAATTATTTTGGAAAATATATTTAACATTCTAGAAACTGGAAGAAAGAAAAAAGTGGGGGGGGTAAGTCATTAATACTAAAGGAAAGTGAATGAAATAGAATTAGGACACGTACAATTTTTTAAACAGAAAACATAGAAAATGAGCCATTGAGCCATTCCTTACCTGCTGAATGGAAGCCGCAGTCGTTTTTTTTTGGCTTCCATTCAGCAGGTAAGGAATGGCTCAACTTACATTTTCTATGTTTTCTGTTCAAAAAATTTTACGTGTCCTAATTCTATTTCATTCACTTTCCTTTAGTATTAATGACTTCCCCCCCCCCCCCCCCACTTTTTTCTTTCTTCCAGTTTCTAGAATGTTAAATATATTTTCCAAAAAAATTGTAAATTATTTGCAACCTTTATTATAATTTTCTTGTAAAATCAAAGGAATATTCACATTTTATGTTTTGTTTTTTCTTCTTGTACCAGACAACTGATGATGATGGCTAAGCCATCGAAAGCTGCTCTTATAATAAATACTATTGTTGGCAATGACAACGTTTATAATTATTTTATCTTCAAATGTTCAAATATGATTTATATTTGTGCAGAATAATTGTTGTAATTATTATTAAAGCAGCGATTATGAACGTGGAATTTTTAATTTGAAGGCTATTCTTCGCAAATATTTATTTTGAACTTTTCCATTTAAGATAATGCAGTGTCATAAAAGCGCACGAAGCACATTCGCATGACGCACAGACGCATGCCGCACATTCTAAATCCCTTCTCATTGGAGAAATATATAAAAATTAATTCAATTGACATTTAAAAAGTCCCTTGTTAAACTAATACTACACCCTAATAATTTTAAGGCTTTGCTGCCTATGACTCAAGTCAATTTCTAAATGAATAGAACACAAAGATCTGGTACAATATTATTCGTTCTGTTCTTTT
Source organism: Gryllus longicercus (assembly GCA_038098605.1). Lineage (NCBI taxonomy): Eukaryota > Metazoa > Arthropoda > Insecta > Orthoptera > Gryllidae > Gryllus > Gryllus longicercus. The sequence continues at coordinate 3,370,191 of JAZDUA010000085.1, forward strand.
ATCATCAATAGAATAATATTGACTGTGTTAGGTATCTTTTTGAAGAGAAGCTAATACTTTTACATTTTAGTAGATTTGCATCTAAATTATTTTCAGTGCACTGGTGATAAAACAGATTTAGCATTTTCAGTAATAAATGATGAGACGCGTATTTTCCTACGTGAACGCATACGCATCGCCAAGTTCAACGGACAACGCGTTTCGCACCACAAAGCCTTGGCTTCTTGCCAGACGCTCCCGGCGCGCATTTTAACGCTCGCTCCCGAGTCCTTGGACTCCACCGACCACACGTCGTGGCACCGCGGGCCAAGGCGCAAAAATGGAAGGGCGTGCCGTGACCAGGATTCGAACCTGGGTTATTGCGGCCACAACGCAATGTCCTAACCACTAGACGATCACGGCTACCGGGGCTTCCTGCAGAGAACTGCTCCGGAGAGCGACATAACGGCACGGAACGGGAGCGGAGAAAGGAGAGCGGCCACCGAGCACCGGCCTCCTCCGCCACCGCCACCGCCGCCGTGCTCCTTCCGACGACTTTCCGCGGCCGCTGCTGGGCGGCGCTGAGGTGGCTCCCGCCCGAGGAGGCGCTACACTCTCAGAAATAATAATAAAAATAAAAATAATAATAATAATAATAATAATAATAATAATAATAATAATAATAATAATCAACTGCTTTGGGAAAGATGCCGGTGGCAGCTCTTCATACGTACATCAAGTAATACATTTAAATTTCATGCCAGTTATACGTTAAATTAAGTATATTAAAAACCCATTTTTTTTACAAATTATGACTAATACTAAATGAATACAAAATTTGAATGCTCTAGTCTAACATATGTACAATTATTAGTATTTTTAACTTCTGTTTTTTAATTTATTTTTGAATTGTCCCACGCTCTGAGGTAAAGTCTCTAACAGTACTTCAGGTAATTCGTTCCAGATTTTTATTGTCCGGTTAACGAAAGAAAATTTTCCAATATCTGTTTTTTACCTTCTCCCTATAATTTTGCAATTGTGGTCCTGACGACTGGGTATTATTTTTAGGAGTCGCTTCTGAATGTACTTCCAAGCTGGTTCGCCATTGTAAGCTCTGAAAAGAGCACAGAGTCTAGCTGTTTCTCGACGTTTCTGCAAGGATTTCCACATGCGACTATTTGAATTTCTTTTCCCTCGTAATACAAATTTTTCCGGAACTTAATGCATGTCATTAAATTTAATGTACATTAATGTACTGTTCAAGAAACTTAATGTAACCGTGTACATTAATAAGAGTTTAATATATCTGGACATTAAATTTAATGCACAAATTAAAATCAGGGTATATTTAATGTAAGGGTTCTCCCGTTTCCCCGGCCTCTCATAGTTTATCTCATGTATTCATATCATTACCAGTCCATCATTTCTTATATCATCATTCCTTATTTCCAGGTATGATCATAAAGCTTTGACTATTGCAGCCTAATGTACCTGTGTACATTAAATGTAATGTTCGTTCATGATAATTATTTTAATGTGCATATCATTGAAGTAATGCGGTAATTTCTGACAGCGTAGATATACTGAAGTACTTTGGCGATAATTACATCGCTCGTGGGCAGCAATAGTGGCACAACTCAAAAATAGGAATTTTGTGTTAATGCACATTCCACAACTGCAGTTTGGTCTACCTTCCAGAAGCAACAGAAGCGTGTTTTACAGTACATTATACCACCAATAAATCGCAGGAGTGTGAATGCAAGACTGATGCATTTCAATGCAAGGTGAAACCTTAAAACTATTTATCTGAACAGTAAATTTTTACTGTTCAGCAGCTTTTGCAGCTCACTGACGATATGTAAAGATTAACGTTTATGTTTAATAGTGTAATTAAGCATGAATAATATTCATACTTTTTTTACACTGTTAAACATAACCCAATGACATACACATACTATGTCATTAGGGTATGTAATATTGTACAGAAGTGTTCATGTATATGTAATATTCAAAAGATAGTAAGGCAACATAGTGTGGAGCTAGGAGAAATATTTTAAGGCTTAAGTATGTCTGGAAATACTATAAGGATCGCATTGCTTTTATGCTTAGTGGTTCAAAACCTGTTTAATTACACTTTCATAATTAGCATTTGGATGCCATAAATGGGCTTTTTACTGGTTATAATACGCTACTTCATACACATAACAATTACGTCAACTTCGAAATGGTTCGAAATTTATTTCGGAGATTTTATGAAAAAAAGAAACAAAAATATTGGAAATGAAAACCTTATTGCTTGCGTTATTATTACACTCTACAGTTCTCATTCGTTAGATCCTGTAAGGTCTGTCAAAAGTTGTGTAAGGGTTAATGAGTACTCTGATGTACTACTTTATTGTGAACTCTGATTTGTTCCCAAGGGTGTATTCCTACCGGAACTACCATGTAAAGCCCTAATAAACTCGCTGTGAAAATGTAGACGCAAGTAAAACAATCGGAACTAGAAGTGTTTTTTAAGTCTCGTTAACATAAAAAATTAAACTCTTGAAGGACATTTTTTCCCTTCAGATATATATTTAGTCGTAAAAATCAAACTGATGATTACTTAATTGTTCGATTATATTGTAGTCAAGCTTTAATGACATTTCGCTTTACATACAAGAAAGTTGAAACACGTAAAAGACGAATCCCTTAAGATTCACTTCGCCAATTTGAGCATACGAAGGCCTCCGAGATAAATGGTAAGCCGGACAGTGCACAACAGGGTTTGAAAACGTAATCGCGTGAGTCGTTGCTACTAGGAAGTAAATTGGTTCTCCGCTGGCGAGTCCTTGAATTCAGTGTGTCATGGTCCACGAAGGCTGAAGATGTGGCATGTTTAGCAAATTGTACAAAATTGGCGCCATGATTTTTTCATCAGGTGGAATAAAGCTAATAGCACAATTTTCAGTGTAAATGAAACATTAAAAAACATGATTACCGATTTTCTACGATTAAGAAATTCTTTTGATTGAAAACATAGATATTTGTTCATAATTTACAATAACTATACGATTTCGATCCCTTCGTTATACTTTCTAAATGTTTCATAATTTTTTGTAAGTTTCTGCGTTTATGTAAATTGCTCTTGAAATGTTTACAAAACTTGTAATTTTTCAGAAAAGAAAATACATATTCTTTATCTTCTGTTAAAATAAAATTGAGGAGGTTTAATAATGCTCTGACAAGAAGCACGTATTCTTTCACCCCCAGATTGAAAATGTGTTTGCAGTTGATGGGTTTTCCAAGTACTTCGTAGTTCTTCGAAGTTCTGAAAGAGAGGCCTTTCGTGTGGTCGAAGAATAGGGAATGATCGCGCTTGCACTGGCCAGAAGGAAAGTAGGCTCAAATCCGTGTTCGCTGCCTCTCGCGAGTGTACACAGAATCCAAGGCCGCCGTTTGCCCATTCTGACGCGCGTTCGTGAGCGAGTGTGGACGATGCGATCGCGCAATGAATCCAGCAAACACTGGCGAGCACGCGCGCATCTTGGCACATGCAAGACTTCTCTGGCGCCCAACATTAGGTCAGCGCTTACGTATTACGTCACGTCTCTCTGCCGGGGTCTTTCGAGATCACCGCAGATGGGACATGTGGGTGTGGATGATCACCCCGATGCCTGCCTCGAAGCATCAGGCTGATACTTTGGAGAACATTGTTGATGAGGAAGTAAAAAGTGCCAGGGCGGAGATTCTTGGAATAAATAAAGCAAAACACAACAAGCAACAATAAAATAATAGATATTAAATCTTTAAATAAATGAAACATTGAAATTAAAAATAAAGCAATGAAACATGGGGTGTCCTTGTAAGCCTGCCCGCAGCACAAGGTTGGTCGTATGTGTACGAAACCTATATAAAGATTGATCCGCTCCCACGCTTGCAAATGCATAGGTGAACTCGGGGATTTATAATCAGAACCAAATATTGAGCGCCTGGCTCTTAATTACAGTTATACCAGTATCTAAGACTTATGGAAAAGTATAAACCACAATGATTTAATAGAACGTAAAATGCTTGTGAACGTAAAATGTGAATGATGATGGATCGATGAGTGAAACGAAAGGCAGGGAATATTTTTTTATACGACATTATAAGAGAAAACCTCCCGCGAACCTTCTTTTTCTCCCACAATGACGGGATGTGATCCCCGAAGTCAGCGGTGGGAGACGAGCGATCTGATTGTAACATCACGCGTCGCCCAACAGAAAGCGAAAGGCCGGATCTTCATCACTGCGTAGCCCATTGCCAGCGTTAGTTATTCGACGAAGCCATCTCCTGCTGTCGAAAATTCCTCATCGACTTCAGCCTAAGCCTACCTGCCTGCGAAACTTCATTTAAGGTCTAGCAACCAATAGCGGTTGAATACGAAATTACGTCACATGTCGTGTTCTAAGACTTTGCATCACTGCTTGCTTTTCACAACTGTTAATTACACGAGAATTACGCTCATCTTTTTTCGGGAGTTTCCAGAAGAAACTCCTTTCCTTATTTTCATTTCCTTGATGTGCAAGTAGAGATGACAAAACACGAACTCGTGCGTTGTAAACATTCCTCACGATAAATGAATCGATGGTCTTGAATAAATTTATATAATTTCTTGATAATACTTGCATTTATAAATTTAATCCAATTTGACATTAAGGGATATTTTATCAACAATATGAAAATACTATGTTTAAAAGAGAAGTTTAATCATGACACTAAGACCATGTTCAGATGGTTTAATTTATTAATAACAATCTGTGAGAGTAGGAAAATAAGGGAAGATCTTCCACATAGACTATTTTACGTATTTCACATCCACTCGCGTCTCTAAGCGATCGCTCTTATATCGATTACGGTAAAGAAAATTGCATTGATTTACAAGCTAAAGTAAGCAGTATATTTCTGAAATACAGTATCCACCTTTATTGTAAAATACACAAACAAACGATCTAGTAAACATTTTGAATGTTTACGGAAATAAGAAATGCACTGAACATGTTAAAAAAATTCGCAAAGAATATAAGACTGCCTCAGTATAACTTCCGTACATGTAATATGAGTAAGTGCTCATTTCATGCCAGAATGATGAGTTGATGATTTCTTCCACTACTCAAGAATGTTGCATTGCATTTCGTCTTTAGTTGTCGAACTCTTGCGAAGAAAGCCAGTTGCGTTAGGACAAAAAACTTGCTTAGCGCTTCCGGCGGGTGTGACAATGTTTATTTCCGGCATCGTAAACGTTTATAAGAAAACCAAATTTAAATTGTATACAGTTGTCAGTATTATCCATTTTGTTAAATAGAAATATGGTATAGAAGGTTGAATGTGAAAGTATTTATAGAATTGAAAACAAAATAAAGTTTTATTAAACAATAGGTTTAATTATTTATCGTCAGTCTGATAAATCAACTAATGATCCTTATTATGATAGATACAAGAATAGAACGTAGAATTTAACCACTGGAAGTGCGTTAACATTTTAAAAAAGTATTTTAAAATTCGTCCTTAAATATTCGAGAAAGATTCAAGAACAAATAGTGTTATTCGATTATTGGAGTTGGACATTATTATACTTGTATATCCTTCATCTTTAGGGAGATGTATCAAATTAATTATCTATCTTAAGTGCTTTAAAAACAAGCTATTTTGAGAAATGCCTCAAATGTTCTGCAAGAATCCGCAGAAAGGGCCAATTGCCAATTCCCAGTAGATCGAGAGAATTCTAATGACATTTCACTTGCCCCGATTGTGCAGGAAGGGTACAGGATGCCTGAAGGTTAGTTTCGGAACGACGCAATCAGGTTGCGCGATTCTAATCTTTACTAATATAAATATACTAATATTTATCTGAGATTCGTCGAGAATAATACACTCCATCGATTTTGCTAATGCGAGTTGTCGAGCCGATCAAATTGGCGGGCGTGGCGACAGCGCTATCGAACGTGTAGTGGTCGGGCCGGCCGGACAGGGGGGGGGGGGCGTACTCGCGGACAGTTTGACCTATTGGCTTGAGTAGAGGACTGAAGTCGAGGTTCGCCGCCAGGTTTACCTCTATGTCAACTCGAGCTCGCATCGACTGCCTCCTACTGTACCTCCTTCAGACGGCATATTGGTGTCAGGTATATCGTGGGTCAGGGAATCGCCTTTTCATTAATTTAGCCTCGGGACGCTAACGAAACTAGATGGAACATTGTTGTCTTGGTGGTGCAGAGTTGAGCTGCAACCAAGGAACTGCAAGTTGGGGGCTTGAGTCCCGCCCAAGAGACGGGTGATACAACAATGTGGTTGTGACGTCTTACCATCACATTGTAAAATGTGACGGTACAACAATCACCCCATTCTTAATCATTCTCTCAACATCTCTGAAACTACTTACGCTGACGCACCCGGTTAAGTGGATCTCCATTGCCTCTAGAAGACGCGTAAGATGTGAACTTGATGTGAACTTGCCGTGGAGCGTTCTTGAGTTTACTACCGAGTAATTATTCGGGTGCAAGGCCGCCCGGCACGCGGGTCGCCAAGGTGGTTGTTTGGATTCGATCCCAGAACCGGTTGCGCGGCCGCGGGATTTCCGGAGTTTCTTGCGCGGCGACCGCTATCAAGGCCAGCGGCAAGGGCACGCACGGACGACCGCAGCGGCAGCACGCAGGCGCAGAAGAACTGCTGGTGGAAATTTCCCCCCACACTGAGTGGAAGTGCAGATTCTCTACCATAGGACCGCAAAGAGTGCTTCTTCGCCAGAAGTAAACAATATATAATATCTCATCAAGCTAAATTTTGATAAATATTTGTGAATATCTGTGTATGTACGCGCGCGCGTGTGTGTGTGTGCGTGCGTAAATCCTTTGTAGCAGTGTTGTAACTACAAGGTCGCCAATGACCTCTGTTTTTGCGTCGCTAATAAATACATAAATGAAAAACTACATAATAAATATTTTTCATTAAGAGCTGCTAATAAACAAATTTTTTCCTGAACTGGTAGTGTGTGTTTAGGATTAAAGATACAATAGATAATAGGTCATTTGTATCACTACAATTTATTAATATTTTTACAGATAAAATTTGCTCTATTCACACTGACAGAACAGTGTCCAACGCACGTTGGCATAGGATGCGACACGTAACTGAACTGTGGTCCAGGTTAATTTCAGGATAACTGGAATGTAAATGACTGGTCTAGTGTTAAAACCAGATTGGGACACCGGTAACAGCTATTGCACTTCTGGCTTTCTTACTCATGTTTTAGTCCCAAACAGTTTCTTTTATTATATATTTTTGGTATATTATAGTCATTTCTCTCTTTGAACATTGCGTAGGAATTTTCAATAAACAAATAATTTTTTTTGGGATCATAGAGGTCATACATAACTGACAAATGAAAAATGCCTACCTTGTTACGACATTTGAATTAGTTGAACTTTACCAATGTATGACAAACTCGTACTTCAGGATAGATCATTTATTTACCTAAGAAACATTCAAGGGAAATTGAGAAAGCGTTTGAGCACTTTTACAAAGTGCCATTTTTCATCACCTGTACTAGAAAATTATCAAAATGACGAAGAACACGGATATCATTATTTGAAATGGTTTTGTAACAAAATTTATTAAATTAAATAATGAATTAGCGTTAACACTACGAAGAACGCACAAGAGGTCAAATTAATTGCTTCTTTATATTCGAATATTTGAGAGCTTAAGTGAAAATTGCATATTACGTTATTTGCTCGTTCGTACAATGTTACTTGAAGGAGTTGGACCTGACGTTTGCAAATTTACTGGAGAGATCAAAGTCGGAAGCTCCTTCATACATGCCTTCAGAGTATACAATAAAATTGCGTTGAGGAACTTATGTTGTTTTGCATGACATTCCCGGAAGTTGTAAAACACTTCGTTCCGAAAATATGAGCATTTGAGGTGTGTAAAGTGGTAGAACTAACTGTATAAAAGGCACTTACAATAAACGAATAAAACAGTAGCAATTTTGGTTCGAGAAGGTCATGTAAATCCTTTTTGGAACTTAGTTATGTCAATGTAACAATGTATGCCCTCCCCCAAAGACGCAATAAACTACCACAAACGTTCGTATAATTTCGAGCATTGGAAAGAATCTGATTAATATAAGACGAGTAACTCAAGTGTTGAACACATTTCGGGAAAGGAAGGAGTTTGTACGTAAATAAAGTAGTAACAAAACTTGTATATTTTAAAATAATTAACAAAAGTAATATAATAACAAAGATCGTGAAAATGCTTGGAACTGTTTCTTCATGAATCTTCTTCTTTTGACATCTTTGGTCACGCAGCAATACGTGTAGTCTTCTCAGCAGTACTCTCACTAAACAAATAGGAATAACATATTACTTGCATATAGATAAAAAAAAGAGAATGTGCGTATGTGTGTCGTACATAGACGCAAAAAATACTCGAGCGAGTCATCTTAAATGTTCACACTTTGTTATTATTAGTAATGGGAGTCTTTAAAGTGGTTTGAATTAAATCAGACACGTGGGGGCATTATTGATGATTTATTCATATGTGACGACTAAAGCGCCCCTGAACTGTACGCAACCCGTCGCACAGCCAAGGATTAATCGCATCTTCACTGCATACAAGAATTCTACCACTGCGATTGTGAAATATCGGCCGGAATTATTACTTGAATAGTGGTCAAGTAAATCAAATTTCTCCAAGCGCAATCGCAAATTTGAGATAGACGTTTTTTAGCAATACTTGACAACCATATGCAAACCAGGATGTAGAACAAACCCATATTTGTGAGAAAGTCATTCATCAATTAAAATGTTTGCACAGCGTAGCGAAAAACGTGATTAACAGTCAAGTGTACTCTAGTGTGTGATTTGTCTGCCGCATTGCCGGGTCCACTAGTAACAAAATTAGTGGCATATACCTTTTACTATTGTTCTACATCCGACCACTAAACCCGGCTGCGACGTCAATTACTCTCCATGGAATAAAATGCCAGTTTCACTTGAGGCCCCGAGTACTACAATGATAAACACAAGTAATTTGCGAGGAATGTGTATTGAGAAATGTGGAAAATCGAAAGGGGATACGACCCGATCTCTACATTCTCGAAAGAGCTCTTCACCTTTTTGGAGGTGAAGGAGTTCTTCTTGCACGGTGAGAAGGGTGGAGCTGTGGGCTCGATTGGGGGGGGGGGGGGGGAGCGAAGAGCAGAGCAGAACGGGATGTCGCATGGATGTAAATAATATTACTGTATGTAAAATCCATTCCCTTTTGCTCACCAGTAAGATAATTTACGCATATATATATATATATATATATATATATATATATATATATGTGTGTATATATATGTGTGTGTGTATATATAAAACCTGGTAATTCTGGGTGACTTCCGCTAATGCTTGATACTGTTGCGTAATAATACATATTGGGAAGACTACTATTATTTTGAAATCCACTGAATGAATGGCGTATACCAGTTCTTATTTTCACTTTAGTACGTCCTGCACTTCGAGATCGTAAAAGAGAGTGAAAGCGACGGATGTTGGAACCCCATGCACAGAATGGCAACAACGTGACGACGTGAAAGAACGTTACCTGACGTCTTGAGGCGGTGGGCTCTCCAATACGGGCTGAACAGTTCGCTGCTTTTCGTTTTCTTCGTCGGCGAATATCCAGGCAACAGAAGGACTTAGCAAACGAGAATCGACCTTCTGAGGATCATTCGCACCCGTTGCAAAGCTTACTATCAATCCTACCAGTACGGACACCAAGCAGCCGACCAAAGTGTACCATAGATACGATATACGATACAGCCCAAAAACATCGCTGAAATAAATGAAGAGAGTTACCAAATTAAACTGAAGAACACATTCTACAAAATTACTTGACTCAGTGTTGTCTTGAGTAATAAGTTGTAATGGACGCTGATATTTTGCTTTATTTCCTTAATTACAAAATATTCTGATACGGTAATCACGCGATATTAAGTTAATTTACTAAAATTTTGTGAGGGCATTTTATTTCCTTCGTAAAATCATAAAATTATGAACAGGAATTATTCTAGATTTTAATAAATCTTAAGCATTTAAAAGAATTAAGAACTGGAAATAGGTAAATTAATTGCGTTAATTATAGCAATTTTACGTTAAAAGGAATGGTACCACAGTTAATTACTTATTTCAGTTATAACTAATAATAAATTACCTTCTTGTTTGGTCGGTGTACTCCTGAAGTAATGTTTCATTGGTGACGGGCAGGGAATAGTTGTAAGTGCAACCATCCACTGAGATGGGCATCTTGTCGAAAGAAATGGTTCCTGCAGCGATCGCTGTTTGTGTACCTATTATCACCCAACCAATGAAAAGTAATCCTACAGTCCCACCAGTTATCACGCCCTGCCAACGAAACGTTGAAATAAGTTTAATCACAAAATTTGATTGTGAGATGTTATACTAGCCATAAAGTATTGTGAACTAACGTTCTCATAAAGCTTTGCCTTACCCGTAAGGATGGAAGCAAGGTTTACAATGTTAAATATGTGATGATTACTTTCATTATAAATTGATAATTTAATATTTATTATCATAATAATTTAAGACATTTAAAATATTTTGAATGATATTAATAAATAGTATATATATATATACGAATACTCTATATAATACAATAATTACCAGTGTGTTAATCCATGGGAAAAAGAGGCCCATGGAAAACAGACCAAGAGTAGGGCCATTGGTAATAGATACCAAAGACAGAGCCATCTGGAAAATTTATTAAACGAGAGATATGAAATGGGATAATCATTACTTCAGTGTTAATCTACAAAAAGGCAAAGGTTAAAGAGAAAAAATAATGTTTAATATTTATTCGATTGTTTGCATATTTGTGATTCTCGATATTATAAGTTAAGAAACGTTCACCTAACTTGAATGGAAAAATATAAATATGGTCTAAGTAGTGACTTGTATCTAAATACTTAATTTGTAATTGATGTGAAATTATTTATTATTATCATCAATATTATCAGTATGCAATACAAAACTGACCTGTAAAATTGATCCCAGTTTCTCCACAACTACGACTAGACATACACATATAATTCCTGTGATAACGACCACACTTTTCATTAAGATATTTGTTTGTCTTTCTGTCAAAGTTGTTTTGAAGAAAGTTTTGTAGAAGTCTTCCAGAACGACAGCAGACATTGAGTTCAGGGATGTAGACATGGAGCTGAAATGTGGAAGAAATTATTTTGTAGAGTATAATTTGAATATCGCGTGAGACTCCCCCAGGAACTTCCAGGTCTTCATGGAACCTTCAAGTAAAGTAAAAACTCGGCATACTTCAGTCGTGAGCCCAGCTCCCTTGATACTGACCCCAGCTCCTTTTCTTGTGTACCTCAGTATGGAAACTGATCTTGTAATTGAAATACTCTGCGTCTTAAATCTTATTAGATTATCTGGAAGGTTAGTGTAGCATTTACATATCAGTTCAATTAATCAATCAATCAATCAATACATTGTTTTTCAACGAAAAACATCGCCGATATACAATTGGATTAGCTCTTTCCTCTTACACAAAAATAAATTTCCTTCCTGTGTACTACATTAATTCATACTACAGTACATTACTGTGTACTACATTAATTCTCAAACGTCCTAAAGCAAGAAGGGAAAAATAAACAAAAAGCTTTCACTTATTCAAAAAGTCTTTTCCTTGCTTATAATTTTCTTTTCCCGTCTCTCATTTACTTGTCAATAAACTTACAATTAATTTGTTCAAAGTACTTTCATTGCATTCAAAAATAAGTGTCAACGCAATTCATGCCCTGAACTTACTACATTCAAATTATTGACAGAATTATCATAAATGATAAAGTTACAGTTCATCCTTGATTTCTAAAACTAGCTACGGTAAAACAATTAACAATTAGTTGTATTACTCTCGTTATCTCTAATTCGTGTATCTCCTATTTAATACTTCATTCATATCTACAGTAATTATTAAGTAGCAAAAATAGATAATGAGAAATATTTATTAGTAGAACGATATCTTTTTAAACTATCTATTCCTCAATTTTAGAATTTTAAAACATTTCAGATAGAATTTCTCAAAATACAAGAAATTTTGGAGTCGTTTTGAGTTAAATCGTGAGAATGTTCTTAGGCTCAACACTCATGTATTCTGGCATACTACTTTCTTAGGACCTTTGTAGCGAAACTGCTTAATTGGTAGCCTAAGGATTACGTGATTGGAGCTCGATTCCCACTGTTGTCTAGGCAACATTTTTTACATTTACTTTCGCGTTGAGTAAGGATAAATTGAGTAAGACAACGATTTAGAAATCAAAAGATTACCTTAATGCTGCACTGAAAACGCCTGCAATGAAACACCCAGAAAGTCCAGGCAGATGCCCGATTGTACGCATCATCAGAAGAGGAAGTAACTGGTCAGTCCTCTTGGCTATCTGCAAAATAAGAATGGCACATCACGCGTTGATCTTAATGCTCAAAGAACTGCGAAATTCAAAACCTTGATTTGAAATTTCACCTGTGTTGTGAGAGGATCGCAGTCATAATATGTGGCGTAAATGAGTAAACCAGCGTAGGAACAAAGAATCACAAGAAACACCGCTCCGAAGACGAAAATCCACACTGCCCTAGAGGCAAAAATTGCAGGGTAAAGACATTTTATTTGGCGTAATCGGATGTAAAACTGCTTAACTATTTGTCCGAAGGAAACATAACTCACAATTTTGATTTCCCCAACGTGGGCAGGCAGAGATACCGTTGCATCATCATCTGACTGACACCGCTGGATTGCAGCCAGTGGAATAATCCTCCCACGATCAGCACTAAAAGAGTATGCCTCTCTAGAGGATCGATGCTGAGACTGTAGAGTGGAAAGAATAAAAGATAAAAATAGGAAAAAACGTAGAAACACGCTTCTAACACCTTACATCATCATCATCATTATTATTATTATTATTATTATTATTATTATTATTATATTTGTTATTATTATTATTTGTTATTATTATTTGTTATTATTATTATTATTATTATTATTATTATTATATTTTCCTCTAATTAACGACTGAATATGTTATGAGTAACATGAATATAAAATCTACTCGGGTAGCAATCAGTTTCCTAAGGAGCAGATCTAGGGAGTGTCGGTGCCTCTACAAAACTTTGCGCAAAATGTGGGCTGTTCCCAACAAGGCAATGTCTTGCACTTTCCAGCCCTTTTAATAACCGGAGAGTTTAGCCAAGATCTTACACAAATTTTGTGGAACAAATCCCAGAGCTCCGATAACTATCGGGACGCCGTTTTGTACTCCACATCCAGCTGCTCTCGATTTCCTAAGTCTTGTATTTAAGACATTTCTCTGCGGAAAATGTATCTCACGAGGGAAGCTCTCTAGTTCTAATGCGTGTCGGAACGAATAGTAAAAAAATGCTAAGAAATTATTTCCATTCTTTTCTTTCCTTCGCTGTCCTTGACAACACGTTCCCAACAGTGGTGTGTGATTTTTTTTGGCGTCTCGCGTTTCTTTTACTTTCTTGTAACGGAGTAGAGAGAAAGTTATGTAATGCCGCGCGAAAAAACGGCGAATTTTTGGCAGAAAAACTCTTATTACAAGTAACAAAAAAGTGGATAGATTCAGTTCTAAATGTAGAAAAAAACTAACATGCGGTGTAGCCAGAATACATTTTTTGTGAGCCCCTGATATAAAAAATCGCATGACGAAAAAACGTCTGTCCGTCTGGCCGTCTGTCCGTCTGTCCGTCTGTCCGTCTGTCTATCTGTCTATCTGTCTGTCTGTCTGTCTGTCTGTCTGTGAACAACGCTACCGGTAAACCGTTCAGTCAATTTTCTCCCTGATCGATCCGGCTGATGTCGCGGCCCTTTGAATTTGAAATTGATATTTTAATTTAGGGGGTATTTTACGTAAAGCCGCTGGGACATTTTCAAAACTTTCAAAAAAATTACTCTTTCGTTTTAATTAAATTTTGGTGTTGGATAGATTGAAGGGTATTTAAGAGAATGGCGCAGATTCGTTGAAAACCCTGATGTTTCAAAAGCATTTCAGTGCAAAAGTTAACATTTTTTTCGGGATCTTCCTACAACTAAAATATTAAATATAGAGATTTTTCCCCCACAATGAAATCTGTTCCTTAAAGATAGGTTTTGAAATAAGGTCATGTACATTTTTTGGAAATTTGAGTACTTTTCGTATAATTGTGCGTGAAAATACGGGCGAGATAATCTGTACTGTTTTAGCACCGCTAGTTCCCAATACTTGGGTGTCAGGTCAGTGTTCCACGACGTATTTTACCCCTCAGCATTCAATTATTTTTGCTTCCATTCTTATAACTTTCACTTTTGTTTTCTTCTTGAGCTCGTCGTTCCTTTTTCATACGGTACCACCATCCTGTACTATTGATTACTCTGCTTTCATAGAACATCGTAACACAAGTGTAGAAAGTCGTCCACTGCAATCCGAACAGCGATGAATCGTTCGAAGATTGCCACGAGTCTTTACATCCGCGAGTGGGTTACATGCTATTTTGAAGTGCCGTACAAGTGTCTACACTACTACATACAATGTTTTCATATACTTTTTATAGAACCAGTTATCTACTTTGCCACATCAAACAGATTGAAAGTTTTCGCCGTACGGAAAATAATACAATGTTAATATTAAAATGTCGCTGTATTAAAACCTGGTTGGTAACACTTGAAAACTGACACTAGAACAAAAAGTTTATTTTTATTGTTTCGTGTTTTTCGCTGTCCTTGCCCACGGGTTGCCTGCAGACATTCGTCAAAATAACAGGTTGTCTGACGTCCCACGTTTCTTTTTCTGGTTCTTGGGAACCACACGTGACTGGGAATGCATCTTCGCGTGGGCGCGTGACGTGTTCGCATGACGTGTCCTGCCAGTTTTCAATTGAATTATCTTCGCTTCCCTACATTCATCTTTTGTTTTCTCTTTTTGAAATTGAATGCTTATTGCAAAGTCAATAGTTAGAAATTATTCTCAGATATAATGATGACTTGATTAATTGACGTCTACTGCTATTCTCATTAGCTAAGATGGCAATGAAAGTTGTTATCACAAGTGCTGTTGGGGAGTCTTTCCCCAATGGACGACGAGATCCGTCGCCGACATAGACGCTGTCATGCAGAAGATTCATTCCTCCAGTTATCTCCCTAGTACGGGACAACTGTGCTGATGTGTGGTAGTATGTTGCATGTAATTGAGTGTCTAAGGGGAGAGAGATAGAGGCAAGAATGGGAAAGGCAAGATCTTTAATCGAAAGATCATGTTGGGATATTGCTGCAGCATTTACTTGAAGTTGATCGGAGAAACCACGGAAAAGTCCCATCGGAAAAGATGGCTCAGGGCGTCAACAGATGTCACTGCAATGCCTCTAATCGGGTCATACGGTTTTAGTCCTAACGGTGGCAGGCTTTTCGATATTATCTATTGAACGATTTTCTTAAGAATGGGATAAAGTGACAATTCGCGAAACAAGTGAACATCACGTGTACTTCAGAGAAGTAAACATGTGCACCGTCACGAGTACGCATCTCACATTCAGGACTCGATTTTAAAACACACATAATACTTATCACATAAAAACTAAATTCAATGTAATTTTTATAAAAAGCAAGAATTTTTACAGAAGAGCACAAAGCTCTGCACTTCCTAATTTCAATTATTTCTCGTGACGCACTATATTTTCGTCGGACGAGGCCATCACAGCCAGGGAGCGTCGTAACTATTTACAAGTTAGCCAACTGCAAACGAACGAATGGAGAAAGCAGAGTCTAATAAGTTGAAGGACACAACGACCACAGAATCGTCAGTTGTGTTGCCAGCACTAGCTGTCAAATCATCCCATTCTAAAGAAAATCGGACAATACTTAGGACAGATTCAGCCGAGAGGAGAATTCTGGCGCCCGGTTGCTCTGATCGGTAGTTTTCCATAGTTTCTCCGTTCAACGCTAGGTGAATGCCCTAACAAACGGGCCACGGACCGCGTGCGATCTCTACTCCCTGGAGCAGGTCGCTGGAGATCCTACAGACAGCGGTTGAATTTCACCTAGCTACCTAGCTAGTGGAAAAACTGCTATTGTCGGGACTCGATCCCTTTGACCTCCCGATCAGAGTTACTGTAGAGATAGCACAACCGGACTTCTCAATGAGTGAAATTACAAGAAACTGATAAATGAAAATGGGATATGTGTAAATGTAAGAAATTATTCGTTGATTATGTTGAAAGTGAAACATTGTCAATGAAATTAATTTAAAAAATCGAAAAGTTATGTTAAAAGAAGTACTGCGATTTCGACATTTATTGTGGAGCTATTATAATAGGTTTAGCAATTTAAAGACTATGAGTGATTTTTTTCTTTTCGACAGTTTACCGTTAAATTCATATAAAATTACAGAATTGAATATAAAAAGGGTTTTTTTGTTAGTTTCTAATGTAAAGTATAATACATGCTTTATTGTGTGCCTTATGCTCAACTTTTGGTCTAATGAAACTGGTTGATAAATCTCTTGTGATCGAGATCGGTAACGACGTTTTTCTGTGACTTGTCAGTTATTGTGGTACAGTTCCGCCCATTTTATGCAGTATTCGCTCGAGGAGAAGCCGACGCGGTCGGTAGAGAAGTGTCATTCGGAAAACTTTGCTTTTCAATTGCTATCAACGAATTCTAATGGATTTGAGAAGAATTCTGGGTCAGCAAGGTTTTCCTGCCATCTACGTCGACTGCCTCCAGAAATCTGAGAGCGTAGGCTTCCGCGGCCGGAGTCAGTATTTACTAGGCTGTCCGGGTGACGCCTCAGGGCGTAATGCTACGCCCTGAGGAAGGTCGCAGAATGGCGACCGAAACGTCGGCACCTTCGCCATGGACGCGGCGTCACCCGGACAGCCTAGTAAATACTCCAGAAATCTATTGTCATTACATTTCATTCTTCAAGAGAATAAACAACGTTCTTGAATGAAGGAAATTTGTGATAAGCACTCCATCAGATTAGACCTATTTTGAAATCCTTACGAATTATTCTGGCATGTACTTTGGCTCAGCAGATCCGTAAGGGGGCCAAGGCCTCTCAACACCGTCCCGGCCTTGCGGCCATGGGTTGAGGGGTACGTGGGACATAGACATCACTACGCCGCCTTCTCAACCTGAGAAGTGAGCTTTCTCATCGGCACACAATAGATATTGGGACATACGAATTATTCGAACGGGAGCAACAATCCACGGACGTATGGAGAGTTTTTCATTGGTTTTACGACAATCGAGAGTCGAAAAATAGGATACACATCTTTAGTTAGGCCGATTCTTGAATACGCATCAGCTGGATGGGACCCATACAGATTCGGTCAGATTGAAGAGTTAGAAAAAATTCAAAAGAAAGCAATCAAATTCATAAATAAGGGATCTTCGAGTAGTTCAAATCCACCAAAACCTATAGAGGCCCTCAGTGTACGAAGAAAAAAAGCCAGATTGTGCTGCCTCTTCAAGGCGTACAGTAAGTCACCTGCATGGGCAGAAATAACGAAAAGACTGGACTCCCCTTCAAGAGTTGGGAGAAACGATCACAAATGCAAAATAAAAAGTAGATGTCAGAGATCCGACATAGGGAAATATTCATTTGTAAATCGTACGGCTAAAAATTGGAATGAAATCCCTGCAGCGGTCGTAGAGCCTTTTCCTGGCTCTGTTGGTGTTTTTAGAAGACGACTTAATAAGTACTTGTAGAGGATGTATTTTACCGCACAGTTCAGAATACACAATTTGTAAATTATTATAGATAAAGTGTAGTGTAGTGCAGTGCAGTGCAGTGCAGTGGAAAGCTACTTTAATTAGTTATATGGTATAACCAAAGAAAGATGTAGTGAAAGTGTAGTGTAGTGTAGTGTAGTGTAGGGTAATGTAGTGAAGTGAAGTGCGACAGTAGGTGGGAAGCAAATCTAAATGCTTAAAGAGCTAACTTTAAAAATCCACATTGTGTTTATATTTAAAAAACAAATTTTGTAACTGGTTAATTTTATGTATATGTATATATGTGCATGTTTACTAGGTGTAACTAAATATATGTTCTTCATTTAAATGTAGGCATGTATAATATGTAGGGCAAGAGTGTGTGTGTGTTCGTGTTATGTGTGAACGTGAGAGTGAGCATTCATGTATAGGAATGTGTATGTGTGTATGTATGTATGTGTGCATGTGTATGTATGTATATATGTGTATATGTATATATATATATGTAAGTATGTATGTGTATATATATATATGTATATGTGTGTGTATGGGTGTATATATGTGCCATAGATGTATACAGGTCTGTGTATGTTTATATATTGAGTGTATATGCTCGAAGGGAGTGTATTGTAAATTGTTTTTATGTGGTAAATTGTTTTTGAATTATAAATGCTCATATATTGTAAAACTGTAGGGTTATGGCTACCACCTGGCAATCAGCCAATTGTAGCCAAATAAAAATATTGTTATTATTATTATTATTATTATTATTATTATTATTAATTCAAGTACAAAACTGTAACTATTGCATTTTGTGCTATTTGTAACATACGTTTGTTATTTCTTTTGAGATTCATTTTCACAAAGTTGTCATGGTCGACGAATGTAGCTGTCGCGATAATAATCCTGGACACAATGGAAACGTGAAGACACCGACTACAATATAAGATAAAGGACAATCAAATTACCGATTCGCAACGCAGGCGTGGACACGAGACATTTAATCGAATCAGCGACATCGGTATTATATTACGAGTAATAACTATATACTACATATAACCTTAACGCATTTAGTAAAATCATCATTGAAAGGTATTTGATAGTTGGTGTGTGCGGACGAGTAAATCAACCAAATATACCATGGGCTTGATTTCTGGCGGAATGCAACGGAACGGTGTGTCCGTACCTCGGGAACCAAATAGAAAATAACAACAAACGAAAAGCAGAGGACAAACATTAGGCAACTTCGATTTTTAGTTCGACCAACTTTCGTAAAGGCATAGTTATATTATTTTCTATTTAACTGTACAGTTTTTACGAATGTAATAAAATTATTAGTAAAAAACTTTAAAACATCATTATAAACTCTAATTTTTTACTATTATTATTATTAGTCTTGTATTATCATAGAGCCAGTGCTACAACTACTAATATTATTAATTATTTATATTATATTATTAATATTTATATTATTATTATACTGTATAAATATTAAATTTTGTTGTGAGATTATATTTCTATGAAATTAGTAATTAATTTGGGGTTCGTTCCGTCACCTATTTTTTTATAAAGCAAGCTCAGTTATACCCACGGTCACAACGTGAACACGTGCGCGCGTGCGCTCGCGCTACTCACTTGGGCTTCTGGAGGCGGCCGCTGTCCTGCGCGCGCTGCCACACCACGTTCACTCCCCCCACGTCCGCCGTCCCCTTGGCGACGACGAGCAGCAGGGAGCCGAACATGGCGATCGTCTGCACCACGTCCGTCCACACCACGGCCTTCAGCCCGCCCTGAAGCACCCCTCCCCCCGAGGCGATGCTGCCGAATCCATTTCTCACATATCTACTACCTATGTTTGTTAACGCCCTAATATGTATGTAAAGAAAATATATTTTCTTTAATTTGAACATGCCGTGCTTCCCACCCTTGGCGCGTGGTTAAGAGTGGTTGTGAGTGGTTGAGACTAAGGACCGCTAGATGAAATGAGTGGTACGATTGTTGGAAGAAATTTAGATACGTATGAGTGTAGATTGCAAATTTATAAGAAAGATATATTGTAATTGAAGTAAGTTGTGTAAACAGAGAAGCGGTAGTAGTTGGCTTGAATTGTCGTTTCTCTGTTTACAGGTAAGAGCAAAATGTTGTAAATAGTTTTTGTAAATGATAATGTAAATTGTAGTTGGTAAAAATGAATAAAATTCCAATCTGTTTACAAGGAAACATATTTTAGCTAATTATTATCCTGCATAAATAATTGTCTTATATGTATTCCTTCAAGAACTTTTGCTAAACGTGTACAATTGACTTCAAACGTACATTGCCCTTATTTTTTTTATAATAATTTTTTTATAAATTTTTTTATTAATATTTTGAGAGTTATTTCTGAGCACGGTTAATGGAATTCAAATATTCATTACTCTTAACGTTGTGCTTGTTTAAGTTAATGGATTGCGTTTCATCCAATAATGTCAAAATTCTGGAAAATATATTATGTAAGAGAGTAGCTTTTAAAAGTATCTTTTTTATATTATGTGTACTTTTTAAACGCATCGAAACATTTTTGTAATGCCTCTTTGGACGTTGGTTTCTTACAAGTAACTCAGTTTATTCTCCCATTAAAACAATTAATCTCTATCTCATAATTCCTGAATATCTTCTTACTTCGCACTATTGTGGAAGCGCGTTATTAACATTAAACATCTTTCTATGAAATGATTTCTGTCAAAGTAGGTTGTTAGTTTTGTGAAGCGAATTTCACCCATCTTGTTTTGGAAAACTCTGTTGGAATAGCAGATGTATCCTCTTGGCTACAGTTAGGCCTGCTCTGTGTTCAAGGGTGGGCAAGGAAATTTTAGTATTATAGATGACTAACGAACATACTTCGTACGTTGGTACTCCAATTTCACTCATTCTTCATAAATTGTGTATCTAACATTGATAAAAATCCTTGTTTCTGAATCTTACATCAAAATGTATTAATGCAATATATTTCACGAAATAATTTAATTCACATCCTCAAACAAGTTTACATTGTTTACTCAACTTGGATGTTGCTTCCTCGTTCCATGCCTTGAATTGAAATTAGTACACTGTGCCTCTCACATTTTTGGGATTTGAAGATTATCTTGTAGAAATGTAAATTCTCAAACTTTAATGCCATTTATCAAATGTAAAAAAATGAGTTATTTTAACAAGAAACGAATTGTGATTAATCCGACGATTTTTCTGTTTTGGAAAGAGCGTGTAGACGCCCTTACTTTACTAAAATTTATGAAACCGTGTACTTGACGTAAATCAGCTGTTCACGCTTTCATCCAATCGGGAACTTGAACGTCCTCATAGTGACGTCACTATGGCGACATTTAGCTCCCGATTGAATGCAACCGCAACACATGATTTACGTCAAGTACACGACTAAATAAATCGTACTATAGTTTGAAAGTATTCACTGAATTATAAATTCTCTGTCCACTCGGTAGGAGCGCTAGTGATAACTACAATGCTGACCGGGCTCAGTCGTGAACTGCCGGCCAACGAGGGCGACGTGCAGCAGAGGCACTCACCACGCACGTGTAAAAGATGCACACCAGGCACACCAGTGGCGAGACGATGTGGACGCTGACGCCGGTCACTGGAAATGTAAGTGCAACGATGTTACACTCATAAATAATGTAATATTAATAAGACTCTGGCATTTATTGATGGTGCTGTTTATTGATATTTGGTTGGGGTATTGATTTTGTCTTAATCAGCAAAAGACGGGGAATAGAACCCGTCACCAGCTGTTATGTTCTTTTATTTCGCTGTGTACGTTTGAGTGAATTTTAAGAGATTTATGTATACAAAGATGATTTTACAAATTATCATATTTCATTTAAATTTTTACCATTTTATTATTTTCTACGTTTTTTGTTAATACATTTAATTTTGTTTCCGAGAATTGAATATGGTTAAAAAATCTTTTAATTTATTTCTCGAGCGTTAACTAGCCCTTTTTAACGAGATATCCTTGAGAGATAAGAACTAAAGGGACAATTGGCCAATTAAAAAGTGTAATTTTGTTTAAATTTCACATTAATATTTCTTTTATTACCACGTTTTCTTGCATTGAATCTTTAGGCCTTTGTAATCTCCACTTTGACGGATAAAAATTTGTTGCCTAACCCATCCTATTAGCATATATATTGGAAGGTATTATTAGACTGTTGGTAACACGATGGAGTGAACTTTTGTCTTTCCCTGTGAACAACAGACTCAAAAGTGTGAATTGTTAATGTGCGTTTATGACTAACTTCACACCTACCCCTACTGCCCATTCCTGGTGCCTAAGTGACCGAAACCTGGAACTGTAGTAAAATATTCTTTAAATGAGATAACGTGTGTAAAACACGTGCATTTTAACATGATTTGATATTATATATTTATTCTGATCGACTGAGTATTTAATTGTAAGAATTAATGTGAAGTTTATGCATTTATGTGATATACGGTATATATTAGCAGAAGTATAGATTGAAATTTTTCGTTAAAAGTAGGTACCTTGATTAGCTAATAGCTACCTTGATTGAACGCCAGTGCAGCTACATACATAACAATCGGTAGCCATATAATCTGGAAATGAGAAAATTTGTTGCAATTATACTTTTTTTACCAAAACGAGTACTGAAGGAAGAATATTTACCGTTCCAATGAAAAACAGGAAAGATCCAAAAATACGCGCTGATTTACTGAATCTCAGTTCCAAATACTGCAAAGAAAGAAACTTCATTAAAACATCTGTTACATTTCGCGCAGGGTTACTTAGAAGGAATTGTGTATTCTAGAAAAGGAAAATTAAAAAAGTTACTTATTTGCAAATATATATATATATATATATATATATATATATATATATATATATATAGCGAAGGAATTCAAAATTACCATACAAAAATAAGGAATTCAAAAAGTACCGTACGTTAATCAATGTTTGATATCTTTTAATCCAAAAAGTAAAGCTTAAAACCTACTGGCTATTGCGCAAGCAAGCATTGGCAAACTAAAATCCCGCATGGCAAACTAAAATCGAGTCACTTGTTAGGGTTTATTTTCTGTACAACTTATGTCCATGCCTATAACAAATTACATAAAAACTGAAACTCTGAACCTGAAACTGAAACTCACAATTATTTCCGCCGCATTCTCTTTTAGTTCCCTTAATAAATCGATTTTTTGGGAAATGCTCATAAACCGTTCTCACATAGTCATGGATGTACACTATGCGTATTTTCTGTTAAAACACAACTTTCACTGTTGTACCTCGTAGGTAGAGGTGATGCCGAGGCGATAGAACGTTGGCAGATACATCTCAGACAGCACCAGCCCCATGAGAACAGCGGAAATGCAAATATACACGTACTGAATTCCATAAAGGTACACCTCCGTTGGCGTGCCGAGAAGCGTGATGCCAGACACATAGCTGCAAATCAAGAAGATAAACACAGTGGTGGAAAATATCAAATGAAAATTTGTGAAGGGCAATGTGCGAAACAGTTAAAGTTAGTTTGTTAAGGCTTTGAAATAGTTATTAGCGCTTTTTGGCAGAGGAGTGAAGATGAAATTTGCAATACCTCGCCTGTAGTATCGCTCAACGAGAAGCGATCCTGGTTCCTGGAATATAACAATTATTTTGTCAGCATATGCAAGCGGTAGAATCTGATTACAAGACTAAATATATCTAGAATAATATTATGTCGTCTGATTGGCGTTACATTCCCGTGTTTTTATTAAATCTCCCCGTGGACCCCGTCAGCTGATATTATCTGCACACGTTTAATGCGTGCGTGCCAATAAGCTTTGTAAATCTTTGCTTGTAAATGCAATTTAAAATTGAACAGTTGTTGACCAAAATTGTGAAGAGAATACACGGCTGATTATAACTGAAAAAAAAAGTTATTGTGATACTAAAAGCCATTTAAAAAAATTAGAATCTACTTTGCTGAAGCCTGTTTTTTAACCGCATTACGACGAGTTTAAAAGAATGAGGAAAAGGGAATGGTAGACATATACATATACTAGTTTATTTCAGCATATAAAACTGGTTAAAGGCAGAGCTTTAAAGAAGTAGAAAAAATTACTATTATTATTTTAAAATGGTGTTAAAGAAATTATAATCGGATACCAACAGTCGGAGGTGAAGTAAAGATGACAAAATATAGTTAAAATTCCTGTGATCTGTATTGCAGATATACCCATTCCTTACACATTCTATATTTTTACTAAATAAATTTAATAAACGATGCGTCAACTCTTGTGTTGATGTTCCTTCACACTATTACTTATGTGCACATTCTTTGTGACATACTGGGACGTAATGTACTATTTCTCTCTTTGTATCATTGTAAATGTGACTTCTCAAAGAATTCAATATAAAGGCGCATTTATTTTGGTACCGCATTGCGTAATGTCTGTCAGGAAATAGCATGACAACACTTTTCAGTGCGCGCGAAAAACGGGTAATGATTTGTGTTCTCGTTGACTGGTTGGTAAAGGTTTCTGTGGCGTTAGTTTCACTCTCTACACTTTATTTGAGCAGAATTCAAAATCAAGGCGATATATTTTGTATTTCCTGCTTATATTGCCAGATTTAAATGTAGTGACTCCCGAAGGTCAGGAGCTGGAAGGAGAGGGGGGGGGGGGACACGGTCCTCCAATCGGGAGCTTCAGTATAAAAAATGTAAGTTGCAGCCAAGCTCATATCGAATTATTGAATGGCAGTTCCCCAATTTTCCTCACCTTAGGGGGTCACTATATTTAAATCAAACGATTGGAATCGGGTAACGCGTGTGTCCGTTGGTGACAGACCTCTTCCGATCCATTTTCCATGAGGGAGGATCTAACCATTTTTTTTATCCTTCTAGAGCTTTCTAAGAGAATTCTGGAAACGACGTGTTACTTTTGTGTGTGTGTGGGGGGGGCGGAAGTAAGCACCTCATATGCCTTTTTGGTTTTTGTCCCCTCGGTAGCTCGTTCGTTAACGAACTCGCTTTCCACCGCGCAACCTCGGGTTTGATTCCCGAGTGTGGCAAATTATAACCGCTTTTCTTACAAATGTCCTAGTACCTATTACTTTGTGACGATAATAAAGACCACCCTAAGGTGGAAGTTAAGAAGACCACTATATACAGTGAAGGGATGTCTTCGTTCTCACCAGGAACCCATCATCCCATCGCCGTGAGTCTGGTCCACCGCTGATCGGCCAAGACCCGTATCGGGTTGCCGAGCCAAAGGTCAGAACCTAATAAATAAAAATGGGGGAAAAATAATATTAAAGACCAGTCACCTGGCAATGAGCGACATGCTGACCGGCAGCGTGCCCATGCGGCGTCCTCCCATAAGGTAGTCGTCCGCCGTGGTCGCCTCGCCCTCGCCCTCGCGGGGCCGCCGGCCCGCCAGCGCGAAGTACAGTCCGATGGCCGCGCACAGCGCCAGCATCGCCCCGAACACGGCGTAGTCGGCGGCGCCGAACAGCTCCTGCGTCTCCAGGGCGCCGTCCATGGCGGCGCGGCGCTTCACCAGCCGCGGAGCGTCACTGCAAGCGCACGCCCCACGCTCCTCACCAGCCCCGGATACACCAGTTTCTTTCGTTCGTTCGGGCTGTCCAGCGTGAGCGATTCTGTGTAGCCGCAAGGTAACACTTGGATCACCTTCACTATACTTCGATGTATTTAACACGCTCTGATAGTTTGTCAGCTAAATTTTTGGCTATCCGGGAGACGCCGCGTCGTTGGCTGAGAGGTCGACGTTGCGCCTGACATGTCGCAGGCTTCCTCAGGGCAGTGGTCTCCTGACTCCATGTGAGGTGAAACGTCGCCCTCTCAGCCAACGACGCGGCGTCTCACGGATAGTCAAGAATTTATGGAATCGAGCCGCGGAAGGTTACGTGTGCAGGTTGTCAGCTGCTACAGTGTCATCCAGTTGCGAGCTTCAGTGACGTCACTGGTGATGTTGAATCTCCGATTGGGTGACACCGTAACAACTGATTTACGGCAAGTGCAATTATGTTTAAATCGAAGTATAGTAATCAAGGAGCAAAACTTGTGTGGGTCGAGACGTCTAACACACGCTCCGCGCAAGCCGCTGGACTCCGCCTCCAACTTTCAGAACCAGCCATGTTCCTCACCTTTGTCTCCGACACATTGAATACCTTCAGGTGTATCGTCCGCGAGGCAACTGTCACAGGTGTAGCGTCCGCGAGACAACTGTCACATCTCTCGTATACGCGCTCCGAATACGAAAGGTTCCCGGTCCGTTCAAGTTGCGCATGTGTATGTTCTTATGTGACAGCGCCTGCATATGCGTGACTGCGTTTACGTGGCGGTGTTTGCGTGTCACTGCTTGTGAGTCTATGGGCGAGTGTTATTCTTGGCAAATAAATAAAACTGAAACGTATCTGGAGCAGGTTTGACATCCATCAAACCGTGGATTTGCTAGTGCTTTTAGCCGTAAAGCACAGATTAATTGGTTTCACTCGAAACAAGTCAGCAGAATCACACAATCGTATTTTGACACGTCACCCGGGGCAGCCACAACTAAAATGAATGTGGTCCATCAAATCTTGACCAGGTTAAACATTCAGGTACCTGTTCATATGGCATGATAAAGTCATTACTCTCCACTCCAATCAAATCTTCGTCCGCGCTTACACTTACTATCATTAGTGCCAGAACTTTTCGAGTTTAAAAGACTCGATGTAGTTTGCAACATCTTTTCAGTACTGAGGAAGAAATATTCCGAGGCGTCTTTCCCAAGAGTTTGATGAATTTTGGATGTGTTGTTCGGAATGATGAAATAAGTAATACATATTTCTTTCGCATATATGTACGTATATACGGCGTCATATAAGTAGTAAATGAAAAATTTATGAAATGCTGCGTGTGCCTAGTTGAAAAAGTAAAGTTTTTTAAATGTTGATCATTTCCAGGCAAACAGTCACACAAAAGAAATCTTTCGTTTAAAAAATAACGCACGCTATTGGCTGTATATTTTAAAATGTACAATATTATTATTTATAATAATAAAAATTTTATTTCCTTACAATTCGACATGTAATTTTTTGTTTTAATATTTCATCAGATAAAGCTGCATGTGGCATCTGTCTTGATATGCCCAAGATTTCTTATCTACGAATGATTAAGATACGGTAAAGATTCTACAAATGCAAATGGAAGTGTGAAACAAGAACAAAGTTTTTGAGTCAACAAGCGAATTTGATACTAAATGTAGTATTTAATACTTATAAAGTTTCCACAGAATGCTACATTGTCGGTATCTAAAACCTCTGTTTTTATAGTACGTCAGTAGCGATACGGTGTTCCTGTTTTATCGCGTTTGTTTCATCATTTAACTAGTGGTACTAGAGAATGGCATAGACTTTTCCGTATTAGCTTTCTATTTCTTTTGGTTTCGATTAGCTATACGAACTTGCCACATCTTTCAGCTGCAATCTATCGCCGCTAAAAATACACATTTTTGAAATTTTCTTCAATTTTTCGGTTTTGCAATAACAGAACGGAATTAGTATTTTAAGAATATTAAAGAACAGAAAACTGCGTCCTAAATGGCAATTATCTTTGAAACATTTGGAGCCGTTTTTAAAAAATGGCGCTTAAGTGCTACAAAAAATTGAAATATAAAGCACTTTTTCACCGAAAAGTTTTGAGTTTAAGGAAAAATTCATTTGAAGCATAATCACTCACAAATATAATAGTTTTTGCAAATTGCTGTAAATGTGCATATTACCGGCGTCAGAGATATTTAAAAAAATAACATTTGTGTGATTTTTGAAAAAACAAAAAAAATTGAAAATGAACTTTACGCAATATTAAAGCATTTACGTAATATTACGCAGCTCTATCTGTTCGAAATGTCTGTAAAAAAAAATTGGAGCTGTTTTTGAGAATTTCTCTTTGAGCTTTTCTTAAAGGCCGAAATTTGAGTAAGATTTCACAGAAAACGGTAGAGTTTTCTAGAAACTTTGTAAGACATTATTTAAAGCACATGTACTCGTAAATAAAATAGTGGGAACAAATTGCCGCTAATTTAAGTATTAACGACGTGAGAGAAGAGGCAAAAAAATTACATTTTTGTAATTTTCGAAAACACAACAATACGGCGTTTGTCATTTCATAGTGCATTTCACACAATCCCTATCAAAAATTTAAAGAAAAAACTTGGAGCTGTTTTTGGGAAAATCGGGTTTTTGTAATTTTTTTAAAATTGCACAAATTGCACGCAATATTGCGCAAAAACTACTAAAATTTTCAAAAAAATGGACACGACCTTGGCGAAAGAACAAATTATGGACAACAAATTTCATTTGAAGAAAATATCTCTATCTTTAATTTTGTAGTTGTAGAAAGACAGAAAAAATTCAAACTTTGAAATTTTCGAAAATTCAGAGTTAACCGTGAAAATCGGACATATGTCATATTTATAAGTGCAATTTACTCTATTCTTACAAGAAATTTAAAGAAAAAAATTTGGAGCAGATTTTGAGAAAATTTTGAATATGTCACAGTGGCTTCATGTGAAGTACCCCCCACAACGAAAGAATATGCGATTTTCAAAATCTGAGCTTCAACTCATGTCAGATGGACATGGGTTCCTTCAATTTGGAAAAAAATCCTAAACGTGGTTTAGGCGCTAGTATTGTTCACATACACCAGACGGACAGACGGACGCACGTTTAAAAAAATACTTTTTCGGTATCAGGGGACCCCAAAAATGTATATCCGTTGAGGTCTTGAAATCGATTTTCCGCGGCATTGCATAACTTTCCCTATACTACGTATATGCGTACGTATATTGGAAAGGAAAAATTGGTTCTCAGATTTTAAAACATAGTAGTACTACAAACGTTCATAAATCTATGAAAAATGTGTCAATAAACTCCTGCTTCTTGTTTTTAATCAGTAGCCTACTATTTACACACAATATATTTCAATGAAATCTATGTATTAAATTAATTACATATGAAAGTAAACGTCTGTTATTGTACTACTATCTCTCGCATTTTAATATGAACGTAAGTGTTACTCTAAAAACTTAATAACTCGTTTAAAGAAGGAGAAAAATGAGCATGAGTGCGATTGATAAAGTTGCTACCGTGTTTCAGACTTGCTTAATTGTAAAGCTTCGTCGGGTATCCAGTTAAGTCAATAAGTAATAACTTGAGTGCCAGTGAAAGTTTTTGCTTATAATATACAACTCAAAGCGGATGTTGCGACTTCAAACTGTATTATTATGTATTTATATTTTTGATATGAACTATATCTGATTTGTCGGTGAGAACCCTTGTAATCGGCTTTGGAATCCTGCTAAGTAATCCTCCAGAGGTAGCTCATCAAAATACCGAACTTACTGAAAACTATTTTGTATTATGTTCTTGTACGCCACTTCTGGGATGCTGAATGATAACGTCTGATAAAGTATCAATTTTCTTATCTTTGGACACAGTGGTTACGATTAGCAGCGGTTGAAACAAAGACTTACGACAGTGGAAGTAAAAATCAGATAACGTGCGTGTGCTCCACTGTGTGAGTGTGTGCGGCGGCAAGAACTCGGACTTCTGTTCGGAGAAAGTGATTGGACATGTCTCGGTCCTTTGGAGAGGAACCACCCCCCAGTCTCTAAGAGAATTTTCGAGAAAATGGGGGAGGGGTTACCGAAAATCCGCAAAGAACGTGTTTTAAGGCACTTGAAGTGATCAAATAGCTCTTTTGTTTCCTCTCGTCAGAACGAAGTCTTTGCAGATATTTTTAGCCCAACCCTTCAATAAAACTCCGGGAAAATCTAGGAAACTTATTTTTGTGGATTTCAAGGCGCCTAAAGGGATGAAACGGTATATTGCCTTTACAACAAAACGCGAATAATTTCTTCATTCCTCAAATTGATAATCATTAAAAATAAAATTATAATAAATTATAAATGTAAAAAAAGATGTTAGATTGACACTCCTTTTTCATGTATTCCTCGAAGATGAATGAATCGGGCACAAATCAGAATTTAAAAAAGAAGCACCGGGTGGCTAATGTTTAAAGCGATACATTGAGTACTTGCCTCCTGAAGCGCTGTGCATATGACACCACTGATGACTGAACCAAGACACGAGTCTCGAGTTCCCGCGCCTGCTGAGCTGCCTTTGGCATTAGCACTTTATCTCAATGACCTTGAAACGTGCGCTAGTTATTTGTTGTTGACATAGGAAGAACTGACACCTTCTTCGAAACACGCCAAATCTGCAAATATTTCCCAGTTGAACAGAGAAAAACTAGTGGTGGTCCAACAGCACACATTTTCTCGCATTTGTTTCAAAATTTGCCATTTCTTCTAAAGGCAAAATCTTTATATTCCATTGGGTACTTTTGAAATGTTAAATTTTGAAATGAAAAAATTTTGAAAATATAGTTTTTCGGAAATAAAACCATCACCAATTGTCTCATTTTCGTTGAAATCCTTGATTTTCCGAAAATTGGAAAAGTTCAATTTTTTGATGACTTCCTACAATGACAATATTGAAGATAAGAGAGTTTTTCCTAAATAAAATCTGTTCTTTAAAGTCAGATCTTGAAATAAGGTAATGTACAATTCTTCTAAAATATGAATTGTTCTCGAGTAATTTTCCGTGAATTATAGACATTTTTTTAAAATATTTTTTTCTCAAAAACTTCTCCATTTTTTATTTTTATATTTTCTCCTCGTATGAATCAAAGGACTATACATAATAGTGCCCGTCTCATTTCCGGCGAACTCTGTATTTTCGAAAATTGCAAAATTTAATATTTCAAAACGAGCCAATTCAAGATGGACTTATGGCTTAAATAGAAATGTTTTGGAAAAAATGTCAGGCACAATTTTTTTGAAAAAACGAGACATTTTTGGCGTAATTTTTCTTTGAAAATTATGCAATTTATCAAAAATCGTTTTAAAAAAAACTCTTCGAATTTTTTCTTCAGGTGGTTGCAGGGATATAACAGTGAACGCGTAAAACAATGGCGTAAGTCTCATTTTCGCTGAACTCTCTGAATTTTCGAAAATTTCTTATTTATATATGCGAGAAAGTAAGCGTTGTTGGTTTCACTAGTTATTTTAACATCACCGCGCTGGCTGTTGACAGTCGCCACTGCCGCCGCCTCTGGGTCGCATTATCAACTTCTAGTTGTTTGGGCTAAAATACGCATTTAATTGTCGAATTTGTGTTGATATATCAGTTTTAAAAGAATTAGTTTGCGCACCTAATGTTTTACGGTTTGTGATGAGTTTTACTAAACACGATGACTGAGCTGTGTTGAAATGGGCAGATATTGCGGAATAATAATTTTACTTAATTGTTACTTAGGGCGAGAATGTATGTACTGTTTGGGCACTAATAGTTTTGACAAATATTCTTGTAAGTTTCGTTGCCCTTTTTACAAGTATCTAAAATTCAGTGTTTTCTAGGGTTGATTGTGGTCCGATGTAAAGAGCATAGAGCTGTTCATAGGCAATTGTCATTACAACACATTTAGAAGGTGGTCGCAATGTGATCGCAAAAGCATTACAGAGCAAAAAATACTTACGACATAACAACGTCTCATATTTATTTCTATAATGATGTCAATGTAAAAACTACATTTCCTATCATTACTACTGAATAAGAAGTTTACAAATAATATAGTAACACATATTAGAGCTAGTAGTGTTGATGTACTGATGTCATCAGAACGATCTTGAAGTACTTGACCAACAGCAGTTGGATTGACAAAAAAAGCATTGTTCTTAAGGACATCATCAGCGCAAAAAAAGAAGGAGTATGTTTCCTAACCTACAAGTGTTATCTTATCTCGCACAGACATGTTTATTACATATGATTATCTTTCTTATCTAATTATTGTTTAAAGGTTATTTGCTCGATTACTTCCTGGTTGCAAATTAAGTAAACTGAAAAGTAACTGTTAGTTGCAATGGTAACTTTATTTTCCTATAGGATTTGTGGTCTTGTGAGGTACGAATGCTAGTCCCGTTTCTTTGAATGTTTACCCTGATATGGAAATATTAATCAGGAACTTTTAAAATAATGTTAAATACAAACGGTACATTTGATTTTTTTGTTAACAAATTTTGAAAATTACTTAACCTAACACAGTGCGCTCTTTATTTCCGCGGTGTCGTGGGAATTTTCCGAAAAACAGCACAACTAGTGAGTGGAAACTTCGATCAGGAAGCCTACGGCAGGGCGTGTGTCAACCGAACATCAAATTTAAAATAATGACTCAGGAAAGCTTTCGACCCCGTCTGTCGAGCAAAATTATTCGACGTATTCTCATCCAATACGTAGCAAATGTATTATTAATTTTATTATTATTCCTGTACTTCACGACTAAACATGTTATGAATCGGTTGAAAATAAAATCTGCTACGGGCAGCAACCAGCTTCCTAAGGAGGAGTTCTAGGGACTAACGGTGCTTATACAATAATTTACGCAAAGTGTCGACTGTTCCAAATAAAGAAATGTCTTGCGTGTCAGTCTTTTGAATGACCTGGGAGTTAAGACAAGTTCTTACACAAATTTTGCGGAACCAATCCCAGAGCTCCGATGACATTCGCCTGATCTTGATTTTCTAACTCGCGTATGTAAGACATTTCTATGCCTCTTTGGTTACGACGTTTGGTTGATTTGATGGTTGATTTGTCTTAGGACTTCAGAATTATTTACCGCTCGTACTTAATTCCTACCAAGAAGTGATCAGAATCGCAGTCGGACCCCTGTATGTTTTGACATCTATAACAAATCTCGTTCTTCTCTTGTTCATCAGTACATGATCAATTTGATTTACAACGTTCTCAATCGGTGCTTTTTGAATATTCTTGTGTGCGAATTTTGTGTTCCTTATAATACGATCGTGTGACTGAGGCATTTGTATAAATCTTTTGTCATTATCACTCGTTACAGTATGTATTGTATAGATACTTGTGTACAGAGAAGGGGGAAGAATACCTGGAACGGGGAGGGGGGCGCTAACAGACTGAAAGGCCCTTCTCTATACAAAGTAATTTGTACACCGCACTGGGCCGTGAGGTGCCCGGGGGGGGGGAGAGGGATGGCGCTGGTTAAGAAGGGAGGCGGAGGATGACGAATTTACAAGAATTTCATTGCACATACGTTTATTTATATGAAATACTATTCTACGTTGATGGGATGATATGACAAATGAAGTATATTGATTGTACAGAAATGAAATGAAATAAATGATACAAATGGTTGGATTATAAGTTACTCATCACCGTGAAGGTGACGTCGTGAAGGTTGGTCGAACTACCCTTCCATGGGCACACGGCGTTGCCGAATACCTTATGCTGGGTGGCTGCGGCATGCGTGGACCAGCGGTGCTCCTCTCCCGGGCGAAGCTGGAATGCAGGCGTCCCACACAGTTCGCTGGTTGCGGGGAGAGTATGTCCCGCAGCTTGAGCACGGACCGGGCCCTAGGTGGGCCGTGACAGCAAGAGTGTGCGCGCGGCACACACGGTCTCTCGCCAGCAGGCAACTGAAGGTGTGTGAGTCGGGTGGCGTCCGTACACCTGTATAGTGGCGACACCTGTATAGTGGCTGCTCGTCGATGATAGAGTAGCGCACTCAACCCACTGATACACGTGTCGAGGGCAGCGTTTTTACGTGCGCGAAGCGCAAAACATGAAAATGCGTTCGTGAGCGCGGAGACTGCTCAACGAAACGGCCATGGATAGGCGGTGTGGCCTGTGCCTCTCGCGGTGGCTCTCGCAAGTCTCTCCTCGCACAAGAGAATGTGGCGTTGCAAGGCTGCAACCCTTCGGGAAAGCGATGGGGGGAGCCGCCGTTCGGGGGAGGGGACGGCGGCGCGGGTGCGTCGTGGGTGCGGCGGGCGCACCCTGCGGGAGCGGCCGCCTCCGGAGGGAGGGAGCGACCACCCGCCTTTGCGCGAGGGCTTTGTGTCGTGGACGGAACATAGACTCCCGGGCTCGAAGCCGAAGGCGAGAATTATAAGAAGGGAGGGAAATGATTGGTCCGTCCGCGACACGAATGTCCGAGTTAATTTTCTAATGGGAGTGGGCATAGGCGATGCACTGCGCGTACCTGTGGCAGTTTTCACCATGACTACTCTTACACGGCTGTCGGCCCCAGGCATGAGCTGTGTATACCTTCTCGCAATATTGTTCCTCTGGGGATAATGAAACATTAGTTGGTATTTCTTCGGGTTGCCAGAATTTGTGCAGTTGCTGTGAGACATTTTCTCTCGAATACGTGAAATTAGATATCTCAGCGCACCCACGCGCGTTTGCAATGGTTAACGGCATGTTTCCAGACACTACCCATCCCAGTTCGGTGTTCTGGAGAATAGGCATTCCCTTTGACAACGAAATTTTGCCCGTTAAAATGATTTCGGCGGCGATAGCGGCGCCGAGTAAAATGTCAATTGATTTTGTAACATTGAAAAGTGGATCCGCAAGCGGAAGGTTTGGTGGTACATTCCACTCTCCGCAAGCAAATGAGACCGGTGGTATGTCCATGGTAATGGCAGGCATTACTATGAACGCTTCCTGACAATGCCATTTAGTTATTCGAGAAGCTATCATGAGCAATGCAATGTGTTGCGAGCTCGTAGTACCTGTACCTACTGTTTGGATTTCAACCGGTCCCGCTGTACTGGCAATGTCAAGTCGCTTGATCAACGCCTCCGAAACTAAATTACAATTTGAACCACTGTCCACCAGGGCAGTGCATGCATGAAGATTACCGCAACGATCGCTTACCAAAATTTCAGCGGTCGGTAACAGACGTGGTGTAAGGCGGCTCGAAAAAAGATTTACATTCGCATTAAACGAATTTACGCGTGCCGACGGATGAGATTGCACGGCGCCGGAGCTGTTAGAATTATTTTCTACAGCTCTCCCGGGCGAATTGGCAACATTATTTTGAGCACCCCTTGAATTGCTAACGTCCTGTGAATGACCGCCGGGTGCACTCTGCGTCCCGGTGCTGTAGCCCGGTGGCCGCGAGACAATACCCGGCGAAAATTTTCCTCCTTCTAGGACAGCGGGCGGGCGATGTTGGCCGCGCGGGGCAGTGAAAGGTGTGTAGTTTCCTGGTGCAGGCGACGAATTCCAGAATTCCTGTGAATGACCGCCGGGTGCACTCTGCATACAGGTGCTGTAGCCCGGTGACTGCGAGACAATACCTGGCGAAAATTTTCCTCCTTCGAGAACCGCAGGCGGGCGCTGTTGGCCGCATGGGGGAGGGAAAGGCGCGTAGTTTCCTGGTGCCGGCGACTGGGCGTGGCAAACAGCAACATTCACTTTAGATTAAAAGTAACCATGTAGTAGTGTATGGTGATTAGCGTTGCACTGACGACATGTGAATGCCGAACAATTATGCGCTTTAGAATATTTCTTAAGGCAATTATGGCACAGCCGTTGTTCACGAACATGGGAAAATCTGGCCTCTTGCGATATTTCCCGGAATTTGCGGCACTGATGAAGTAAGTGCACGCTAGTACAAAATGAACATTTGTTCTCTGTATTGTTGGTTGCATTGTTAGATGACCCATGCCAAGTACGGGAAACACTTTGAGTTCACGGGGAGGTTTACTATTTTGAGCAGACGTACCGGCATTGTTAATGGCAGCGATTTTGTACTGCCTTTCACAAAAATCATAAAAATCCTTTAGTTGTGGATTTTTATCTAATGGCGCATTTTGTTCCCATTCTTGCACCACGGCGTGTGGACAATGCACAAGAATGCGATGGAGAATTAGTAATTCACTCAATGGAACTTGTAAATCTATGTTGTCGAGAGCTGATACATGGGTTTGATAATGGTCAACAAACTGTCGCCATGCGTGTGGATTGGTTGAATCCAACACTGGAGGGCATTCCAAGGCGGTGATGTGGGCGGTTGCTAGTAAACGCGGATTTTGGTATCGCGAATTTAGCGCGTTCCATGCTAATACGAAACTATTCGGCTCATTGGGAAATTGCGCCACAATTGGTCTGCACTCTGAAGGAAGTGCTTGAACTAAATATTGCATTTTTTCCATTTCTGTCGCATTTTTTTTTTGAATAATTAGTGCAGTGAAGAGATCTTTGAACGATTGCCAATCCTCATCTCGGCCGGAGAACTGGGGACTTGGGAGCTCAGGAAGCCTGACTACGCTGAACGGCATTTCCTGTGAATAACGTGAATCTGTCACAGGTGTAGTCTCACAGATCGCAGAACTTTTTCTTAACAATGCATTGACTTTAGAAATCAATGAGAAATATCTGTCTTCAAATGCAAAATCTTGTTCCGTATCTGGAAAATTGTCTGCAAGCTCTTTGGAATCTGTTTTATAATTTTGCCACACTTCGAGGATGCGTTCCTTACGAGAAACTAATTGCTCGTAAGTTTCGTCATCGATTACATTGAAATTTTGAATAAAAATTGCACGGCGTTGCGAATACCTTATGCTGGGTGGCTGCGGCATGCGTGGACCAGCGGTGCTCCTCTCCCGGGCGAAGCTGGAATGCAGGCGTCCCACACAGTTCGCTGGTTCCGGGGAGAGTATGTCCCGCAGCTTGAGCACGGACCGGGCCCTAGGTGGGCCGTGAAAGCAAGAGTGTGCGCGCGGCACACACGGTCTCTCGCCAGCAGGCAACGGAAGGTGTGTGAGTCGGGTGGCGTCCGTACACCTGTATAGTGGCGACACCTGTATAGTGGCTGCTCGTCGATGATAGAGTAGCGCACTCAACCCACTGATACACGTGTCGAGGGCAGCGTTTTTACGTGCGCGAAGCGTAAAACATGAAAATGCGTTCGTGAGCGCGGAGACTGCTCAACGAAACGGCCATGGATAGGCGGTGTGGCCTGTGCCTCTCGCGGTGGCTCTCGCAAGTCTCTCCTCGCACAAGTGAATGTGGCGTTGCAAGCCAGAAGGCTGCAGCCCTTCGGGAAAGCGGGGGGGGGGGGGGGGGGAGCCGCCGTTCGGGGGAGGGGACGGCGGCGCGGGTGCGGCGTGGGTGCGGCGGGCGCACCCTGCGGGAGCGGCCGCCTCCTGAGGGAGGGAGCGACCACTCGCCTTTGCGCGAGGGTTTGTGTCGTGGACGGAACAACTTGTTACCTTACAATTTGATGTTTCCTTTCTAACCTTTGCAATGAAATATCCTGGAACCAATAAAATATCGTATTTAGTTACTTGATCACATACATTTATCACTTCGCTATATAATTTCTCGCTTTCTGAGGTTCTGCATCCACTGTTGGAACATACACGCCATCGTTGTGTTACAAAAATTTCCTTTCATCCATAGGTTATTATACACACCGCTGTTGATGGGTTCAAAGCTCATTATACACTTTCGTGCTTGAAATTTCCGCATTTTCAGAAATTCTCAAACGCTATTTACTCAAAAATGGTCCAAATTTTTTCTTCAAACTTTTAGAACGAATAGTGGTAATTGCACTCTTTAATATGGGGTAAAGTTTATTTTGGTGTATTTGTTTATTTTTCAAAAATGTCATAGTTAATACGCACGTTTCCAGCAATTTTAAAAACTGTTATATGTCTGATTTACTGTGCTTCAAATTACTTCTAATGAATTTTTTCAAAACTCAAAAATTTTGTGAGAAAAAGAGATTCGAATAATGAATTTACAGTAGTACTTAAACGCCTTTTTTTTAAAGTCTCCAAATTTTTCAAAGAAAATTGCCATTTAGGACGAGGTTTTTGTGTTCTATGTTTTAAAAATAATATTTCTGTTCTAATAGGAAACCAAAAAAAAAAATTAAGAAAATTTCAAAAAAATGAACTTTGTCTGGCGATAGATGGCAGCAGGCAGGAGTATGTGGCGAGTCCGAGTACCTAGTCGAGGGCAAAGGAAACGAAAAAACTAATACGGGAAAGTCTGTGCCATTCTGTAGCACCACTAGTTTAAATATTTTAGTTCATTGCTGTGTATTTATGGACATGGAAAAACAAGTGTCATCAAACCCCTTGCAGGCCGTTCTGATTCTGTATGCCCGTGCCGGCCTATTGAATTATTTATTCCCGTTCCAATACCGCACAATTTTTTTTCTGAATTCGATTTATTAAAGCTAAGATGCAAGAAAATACAATAACTTGTGGTGCTACAGAATGGCACAGACCGCGTAAGTTTTATATTTCTTTCGGTCTCGGAAGAAAACAACACTTTTTCGGTGTCTGGGGAAAATAACATGTATTTCCGTTTAAATACGAATATCGAAATCGATTTTCCGCAGCATTACATCTTTCCTTATAATACTACGTATATTACTCCGCAGGTACATATATATACGGGAAAGTAAAAAGCATGATGCTTAAATAAATAAAATAACTCGTTATAAACCTTATTTTGCGTAATTGATATGCGGTATCATATTATTACATAACGGTTACTAAGGGGGCGAGAAAGTGTGGGCTGCTTTAGCACCACTAGTCTTCCTCAGGAGGGCGGACTTTTTGTAGTCAATGGTTTTTTCGTATCCCAATGGATCGGCAAAACATGAAATCTGGCTACACCACGTGTTAGAGGATTTTATTTCTAAATTTAGCATCTGGATCTATCCACTTTTTTGTTACCGGGGCCCTATAATGAGAGTTTTTCTTCTGAAAAATCGCCCTTTATTTCGCGCAGCTTTACATGACGTTCTCCCGCTGTAGCGGTAGCGAGAAAGAAAAAAAATCAATTTTATGCAATTGGTTGGGAATAAGAACTTCTGAAATATAGTACCAATAAAACAAAACAATATTAGAATAACAATGTAATGCATTAAATTAGAAGGGGATATGCTTGTTCCTGAGTACAACTTCAGTATTTATGATGAAATCCAACGGTTTGCGTTTCGGATTTCTCAACGGTGTGAATTACTTGCATTTTTATTCCCATTTTCGAGCCCTTCTATCAAACGAATGCCTGCGCATGTGTAGTGAATTTGTTGAAGTGAAGCAATCTTGTGCATGTGGACTGAAAAAAATTCTCAGGAAATAACATTAAACAATTTCGTAGTTAGTGATGTAATTTAAATTCAATGATATCAGATGATTTCACAAGTCTAGTCAACACAGCGAACGGTCTGTGGTTGAAATGGTAGACGCAAATGCTAAAAAAGTAATGAAAAAAGTTACTATATTTGGTGTAAGGTTGTTGGTTACGTGAGATAATTAATTCAAGCAATCGCAACAGGAACGTGCATTTTCGGCATCATTAGCACCGGTTGTATATGAAATCTATATTTTCCATTATTATAGTGTTGTACGCTTCCATAATTCATTAGGATATACACACAATGATAGTATCGTAGTATAGCATTGTCCTGGCGTACTCATTTTACCTAAAAATTAGACTTAATACCTTTTACCTGCACACCCATCATATATATATATATATATATATATATATATATATATATATATATATATATATATATATTGTGACGTACCTGATTGCCGGTACTTTCCACTGCAAATAAAAGTTGTAACGGACGGGTGTCTTAGTCGTGAATGGGTCCCTTAAAGGAATCGACCTTACATTGGAAAATCAAAGTAAAAAGTTCACCAAAATACAAATACAATTTATTCTTGAAATAACATGTTATATACATGATCAAACATATGGCTACTCTCCGTCTTGGTACCAAGATTCGGTATACAATTTGATTTCATCATACCTTGGGCCCCATGAATACCTCGTTTGTCACGGATTGTCGCCAACGGCGGCGGCGGCCGATGACCTTCACCGCAGTCCGGCGCCCCGGGCGGCTGATGATGCGGACTCGCGCCTGGTCGACCCGCGGCGGCGGCAACGCGAATTCCTCGGCTTCGACGCTGGTCGTTTTGACGTGCAATTCCGCTTACGCACTCACGGCCTCTCGATTATGTCCACTTCGCCCTAGCGATGTACTTCTAGTTATGTCGCCACACCTTTCATCAGTTCTTTTCCACTTCCCTATTGTCACTACGGAGCACGTGGCCACTACTCGTGCCGGCGTCAGTTCCTCGATGCACAGTTTTATTACTATTTTCACTACGTCTGATATCACGGATACAGTCTATAGTTTCTGCATACTGACCTCTACCAACATTCCATTTACCGGCTTCTAATCCGCATTTCTATGAACAATACACTGAATTTAATCTCCTTCGTCGCGAACACTCTTACACTTTTCTCGGCCAACGGTCAACTGCCAACTGCCGCTCTCAACTGGTAACGGCCGATTTCTCGCCTCTTCTCGCTGGCCCACGGCGGCGGACTCGTTCACTAGTCCCCCCCACTGCCTGTCGCCGCACCTGCCGCTTATGCCGCGCAGTTCAAAATTAGTTGTAATTATATTATTGTACTCTGTGTCTCTAATTACGTATGGAAACGCTCCGCGTTTCAATATATATACACTTAAATTTAAAGTCTCTTGTAACTTCTTATTAATACAAATTTAATGATAATAATCATAAAAATCAACTAATTGCAATTGTAAAAATCAAGATGACCCAGTCATACATGCCATATTACTAGTTGGTATCTCATTCGTTGATTTACCTTGTCTTGTCTAACAATTAGGAGCTTGAATACTATATTTTTTCAATTTATTTCATTGTACTCAATCAAATTTCGGTGATATAATTAGTAATTAATGCCTACATTATCTATGAGAAGATGTGTCAATTGACATAACGTAAAATTATTATAGAGAACCTTTGGCTTTTCCTAAAAACATAAATAAATTTACTAATTCTGACTTTTCCATAGGTGAATTTCGAGAAATTGCAATTATCTGCTAGAGGAACATGAATAAAGCAAGCCCCTGTGGTATGCCTGCTGCGTGGGCGCTGTTGGTGGCGGTGTGGTCGGCGATGTGCGGAATGGCGGAAGCCGGCGCGGCGGGAGTGGAGGGAGTGGTAGGGCCAACAATGGTGAGGGTTGGAGAGCCTGTGACGGGGGCGAGGGTGCCAGGGGGCTCCCGGAGGGAGGCGCGCGCTCTGTTGGAAGAGGCGCCGCAGAGGGTCCTGGAGGCGTTTCGCGTCGCCCGCAACCTGAGCTCGCTGCTGCTCTGCCTCGGCGCCGCCTCACGCCCATCCATGCCTCATCTCTTCTCCACTGCCTCGGCGCTGCCTCTGCCCATCAGGCGCCTCTCTTATTTTGCTCACGTCAACCCGTGCCTCTTGTCTCCTCCTCTCCCTCAGCACTGCCTCCAGGAGCGTCTCTCTTCCTTTGCACACGCCCACCCATGTCACAACTCTTCTCTACTGCCTCGGTGCTCCGCCCATCAGATGCCTCTCTCCTTTGCTCAAGCCAACCCCTGCTTTATCTCTCCTGCTCGGACTTGGCGCCGGAGGATGTTGCTGTACCACCCAATTGAATCGCTGGAGCAGTTCGATTGTTTGGGATGTTGCGTTATCGTGCAACAAAACCTCCCCGGCGCTCAATTTTCCCGCTTTTCTTTGTCTTAATTAGCCGGTTCAGCCGGTTTGGCAATACGAACGCACCTCTAATTTGGGATGAACCTCAGTTGAACCTAGTCCGCTCTGAACAAACAATACGGCGGTATAGCCCACCAACCATCCTATCGGACGTGTCAACAGTTACTTTTCATAAACCGCGCCGCTCACTTGTTTTTCTTTCGAAATGCACAGCACTAACCCCGTTTTTTCTTCGTACTTCTGCGCCGATTTTTTCCTACCTCTCACGCCTCCTTTTTTCTGATTGGATACACATCCCTCGGCTCCTAATACTATTTACTCTTTGACTTGCGGTTCTCCCATACTCTTGTAATTTTAATTAATTCCACTGAAATTCGCCATGTTTCCATATTACGTTTATTATTAACAATTTCCACTATTTTGCTCGTCTATTTATCCTACTCCACTTCCGTTGTACTCTCGTTATGTATATAATTTCTGCGGTTCTCCATTGCTGACAGCGCACATATTTTCATAATTGGTAATTTTATTTTGATGTATTTGGGCCCTCTAATAATCCATCAGAATACCGATGTGGCGTCTCAAACTGTACGTCATATTGAATTCAAAGTGTCATTTTTTAATGCTCTCTTGTATTATGAGGTCAAAGCGAATTTTTTGGTCCAATGAAAGAAAGTTAGTTTTATTTTCTTTAAAATTGACTTGAATCATTTTTCTATAGGACTTAAAGTTAAGTAGCTATAAGAAAAAAACACAACTGACCAGAAAAAATACCTGTTTTTCAGGCCACCCGGAGGTAGTACGAGGTCTACGAGGTCAAAATCTTGGGGTTTTAACTAGTGCCTGGGTACATTCAACATACTCAAAGTAAAAGGATTTATGACCTTTTTCTTGGTAACTTCCCCTTTTCAGTATCTATAGACTGGACTATGAACTGATTTCTGTGTCCTATTGATAAGTATCTAATATTAAGTGTTGATTTTGGTCCATATTTACAGAGCGCAGAGAGGTCATCAAAATGATTTTGGGGGATGACCA
This sequence comes from Gryllus longicercus, assembly GCA_038098605.1. NCBI lineage: Eukaryota > Metazoa > Arthropoda > Insecta > Orthoptera > Gryllidae > Gryllus > Gryllus longicercus. The sequence continues at coordinate 3,412,479 of JAZDUA010000085.1, forward strand.
TATGAATTAGCAATAATGATAGGCAAATATATTTTTAACATTTTTAATTACTGCGGAATAAGACGTTTACAAGTAATATAGAAACATGTTAGAGTTAATTAAAATCAACATTAATTATTAGGGACGAAGATATCTGGTGATTCACGAAGCTTAGCTGATACTGCGTTTGTAGCGTTGACGTATTGGTACGGCAGAAAGGTCTTGAAGCAGTTGACCAACAGCAGTGAGTGTTTGGATGGGAATCTGCACAGAAATCATTGTTCTTAACGACATCACCAGTGCTAAAGGCCAAAATATGTTTGGCTAACCTACATGTGGAATCGTATTTTACTCTGACATGCTTATAATGTATGATTATCTTTTTTACCTAATTGTTGTTAAAGGTTATTTGTTAGATTACTTCCTGGTTGCAAATTACGTCAAGGAAAAAGCAGCTTTCAGATACATTGTAACTTCCTTCCCCTATAGGATTTGTGATATATTAGTAAGTTACAAATACCAGTGTTCTTCTTTGAATTGACCCTGACATGAAAATAGCAACGTTCAGAATAATGTTATAAACGTACGGTAAATTTTATTTTCTGTTAACATTAAAAAATACCTAACATAGTGCGCTCTTGATTTTTCGCGCTGCCTTGCAAATGTTCAGAAAGAGAACACAAGGGAGTGGAAACTTCGGTTAGGAAACCTACGGCAGGGCGTGCGTTATCCCCACATCCAAGTTTAAATATGACTCAAGGGGGCCAGGTGCAGCTGATTTAGGTCAAGATATCAATTTTTTTAAAGTATTTTGATACCTTAGACTCGAAGAAGTATGAGGGTACTTTGTATTTTGCTAAATTCTCATTAAGTGTTTTTTAATGTACATTTATGAACTACTGCAATTCAGTGGCCACGCCCCCTGCTTACACTGTCTTCAAAACCTGAATTTGACTGTTGTTACTTTCTGCATTTCCGAGTTCGTTCACATTTTGAGAAGTTATTATTTCGAATATTGGCATTGCTGTAATAGTCCATGGAATAAGTAAAACATTAGTTTTCTCTTTGTGTTTCGTTCCGTTATTGTTTTGTGTTCTGTTAATGTGTGTGCGAATTTTGAAGGTTATGTTTTTCGTGTTGATTTGTGCTTTTGTTGAATAGAATTGGTGAATTTTGAACTTGTAATTGTAATTGTTTTTATGTTTCTCCATTCTGCCACCGGGCTACGTATACCCAGTTGTAGAATGAAGTTTCAATCTACAATTTTCGTAATTTTTTAATTTAATTATTAATATAATATTAAAGATATAAATATTAAATAAAACAAGTTTTTGATTTGTAAGTATATTTAAACAACTATTTAGCTCCCACAAAAAATAAATTTAAAAATTCATAGTTTCTTATATTAGCGTACCTAAAATAAGCAAATTTAACATTGCCAGTATAGGCGAGGTTCCCTTAAGTCAGGAAAGCTTTGTTTTGTTTTTTAAGCTTATGACCTCGTTGTCAAGTATATTATCCCACGTATTCTTATCCAATACGTAGCAATTATTCGTTTTTCAAATCCACGCTTTTATTAATATTGTTTTATTATTATTATTATTATTATTATTATTATTATTATTATTATTATTATTATTGCTGCCGTATAAGCACGCTATTCGATTAACGTGTGTAATTTTTCCAGGATCAGCTATTCAGCTATATCCCTCAGAACGACACGGTTGTTACGCCTTGAAGTGTGAATTATGAGATGATAGAATGATGATGGGTGGAGAGACAATCACAAATCCGACCATGTCTATGCAGAACTCGAACTTGCAGCCTCCTCGGCGCAAATGACGGCTGCCGCAACCGTCTGCGCCACGGGGCCGTCATTATTATTACGTGAAAACCGCGATGTTAGGTAAATCAATGGAAATGTTAAGTAATAATCGCGTGTATCTGAATTGGAGCGTGAAAAATGTGTAGTTGAAGCTTAAACGACAGCAAAAGGAAATAAAATTTTGAAAATTCCAAAAAAGAATTGTAAACTAATACTAGAGAGAAAAATATAAATGGAGATAAAACCCTCGTCCTCTATTCCTCCCATTATAAAAAGTGCATCTTTTCATTTGTTGCACTAGGGTTCCAAACAGTGTAATGCTGTCCCTTTGTAATTAAATGATGTGACCCGAGCTGCATAATCCTTAAAACAAAAGTGAATACATTGTAAATCTGTGTTTAATTTCATATTCAACTTTACATTTAACTCTCACTTGCATATTTCTACATATATTTGTTCGGTGTAGACTTATCATGAGGCGTGGAAAACCTGTTGTAGATCAAATGAAGGTAATATTGGCCGAAATAAAACTTTTACATATATTAAAATCACCAATATAAAGTAGTGGTCCTCCAACATCATGTGTATCTTCTCTTATCTTTTGCGGTTAACAAATATTATAATATTGCAACTTATAACCTGTATGTGTTAGTGGGTTAAAAGTTGCAATATACGTAACCGTTACACCAGTATTACGTAACAGTTACCAATAATAGGGAAAGTATCTGCTGTTGTAGTCTTTACCACTAGTTTAAATCGTGAAGAAGAGATTAATATCTCGATTTTATATTTTAGGACGAATCTATTTGTCGTTTAACACAATATTGTTTTTGTTAAATGCGGGAGCATCAGGCACGATAGAATTCCCTCTTAATTTCCTCAAAATTGTAGACACTTTCTCTCCGAATTACTTAATTGTGTCCAACTACGCTTTTTCAAATAAATCATTTATTTGAATGTATTGCTGCTTATACTTCGAATATTTATAAAAAGGTGATCATGTTTCAAAATGTGTATGTAACTATTGAGCAGGGTTGGTCCTATGTTGATAACATATTCTCAACAAAAATGATAGAAAAGAATATAGAAAATTCATTGAAAACTCATTTAATTTTAATAGATTTCAAAAAAGCGGTAATATTGTATAAAAATTAGAAAACCCTTTTCCAGTTACAAACGTGCTGTATTAGAAAGTTAAATAATGTTATAAACGTCAACAAGCTTTTATGTGAGTATGCACCACTACAAATGCTATATTTCTACTTCTTGAAACTATTTTAATAAATTTCTTGAGAAAAGAGATCATTAAATGAATTTTGCAAGGAAAGCTATTTGTTCTTGACGTTTTTCTAAGTACTAAGTTTTTTTTCAGTTGAAAATTTCACATTTCTTCAACTTATAAGAAAGAAATAGTATTGCTATAGTCTGTCAATATTTTCTCATCAAATTTTTTGAATTCAAAATCAAAGAGCAAAATGTTTCAAGTGAACAATAACGGGTAAATGATTTAATAAGAACTAGGGTTATGTTGCAGTTATTGGTAGAAGCAGCGTACGAAGGATGAATATTAGTGTTTATTAAATCATTAAATAAATATTACACATTATAACAACCTTTGTTTTGTAAATTAGTTACACATATTTCAGTGGTTTTCATTTTATTATTTACATGAATAGTACGACTTATTACACTTCTTTGATCCACTTCTATTATAATTGAGCTGGTCAGATATTGCTGAAGGAATGAAGAGACTTTTACTTTGACCCTTCCGAACTTTAACATTTACCATAATGAATAGTTTATAAACTAACTTCAACAGCTTAAAACCAACTGCTATTTTCGTAATCCACTACTTTATACCTTTATATATTCATTACGAGCTTTGCAGGTTTGTTTTCACATGATAAAGAGATCCATTTATTATCAGACAAATATTAGGTTGTGAGAGCGAACATGAAATGCATTCGTAATGATTGAAGCATTGCAGTATGACATTCAATATGAGATTTGTTTAAGATTGTTGATCATTAATATAATATAAATACTCTCATCAATGATAATTCTAAATTAAATATAAATCATGAACTTCTAGAAATAACTTCTTTTTTCGTCAAACCATATTCCTAAATATTACTTAAGGGAATCTCTTATATAACTAGTGGAAACTCTTGCTATTAAATCGCACAAGGATTTTGAATCCGAATTCACTTTTAATTGGCTGGGTATTTATGTATCATAACCATCTATTCAGACAAGCAAAGGAATGAATTCTGCCTGTAGTGTATCCCCACCCTGGCTTGCCCTGCCTTTCGCCGAAGTGCCCCATCCACCCTACGCCTTTCTACACGCCTCACCCTATGCTGCCTCGCATGACTTTACCCTGCCATGTTTTCCGCGATCACCGTTGCTATTGCTCTGGAAATTGCCTACCAATTAAGAAGTGCAGTGGAAACCCACGTTGACAAATGCAAATGCGTCTTCAAAATTTACTGAATTGCACAATATAATACTGCACACAAAAGATGCAGTGCGACTTCACTTCTATGGTCCCTCCAGAAGTGCTTACATGTGTCTCCTCCAAATTGTTCTTGTTGTGGAAAATAAAAGAATTGTGTTATTCATATTTATAGAGCATACACAAACATATTAGTTACACGTGGTGTCATCTAGAACTTCCAGCTTTCAAGCAAAACTTTGAGACTAAGTAGCTCCAGATTTCAGCTTTCAAGCAAAACCCAGATAGATTGAGTAGTTAAGGGATATTTACATAAGACATTTTAGAAATAATGAGTGATGATGATTCCGAACGCCGGCATTTCGGTTAGATGACCATTTTGTTAATTAATGTCCTATGTTGTAAATAACACATCAGCTTTTCCCCCTCAGTCTTTCGTCGTTTTTGGTTCCATTTCGTGATCTACATATAATTTTCCTATGTTATATCTATTCCTAATTCTTCTTTACCTTTTTCTATAAGTAATACTAGATCTACTTCTCTTTGTAGAGTACGACTACCTTTGAATAAAACCAATTGTCAGATCTCCTTCAGTTTTAATTCCTACCAATGGAAGTTGTACGCTTGGAAAATGTATATTCTGCGAGTCTCTTTGTTTTATGATGAACCTTGCATTTTCTAGTCTTATCTCTCACTCACTCTCCTTGCTCCGGTTCTCGCATACTTCCAATTTGTCTACCTTTCTCTTTTCTCCTTTCATGCCTTCGTACTTTTCCATCATTTTCGCTTTAATTTTATTTTTCCTCTCTACCTTCTTTATGTATCCTCACTTCTATTTTTTCTTAATTTTATTTTTTTTTCTTTGTTATTTAGAGGGTGCCGGGACGAAAGGTTTCAAGTGCCAACAATTGACATTTTTTTAATGTTTTACTCGCTAAACAGTATATAAACCAACACCGATGAAGCACTACAATAACCATCTGCATTTTCAGATATTTTTTGTTGTAAAATGCGTCAACAGATTGTGGTCCGGAATTATCCTTAAGGGCAGTTCTTTTTTTCATTTTCCTGCTACTCTACATTGTTCCTTTTCTCTTCCCTCTTTTTCTAGCTTTGGTTTGTTGCCATATTCGTTATTGTAATTTTCTTCATACCAGGTGTACATTTTATCTTTCGCCAAAGATGACGCGCCGCTTGCCTCAGAGATCGAGCCCTCGGTGTCCCGGGGACTGGTCAACAACGACCTCGTTCGGCGCGACCAGCCAATACACTAGTGTCCCTAGAGCATTCAACTGTGCATCATGGAATTTTCTTTGAAGCTAAAAATATTTCATTGCGACATTCTTCGTTCGCTTAAAGTCTGCCAGTAAGTGCCACCAGAAGTTTAATAACAAATTTTCGGACGTGAATATTCAACAGTCGACAATTCTGAAGCTTGTCAATAAACTTCGCACTCATGGAATTGTAATCTATAAACAAAAATATCGAAAGCTTTATGTCCTGAAGAAAAGATGAACAAAATATCAGCGAGGTTACAACAATTTCTAAGAAAATCTTTCAGGCATCTTGCACAACAGGCGCTCTATTGAAGAGAAAATAGTTGCAATTCCTCGAGACTTACTTCAAAGGGTAAATCAGAATATGTTCCGTAGGTGCCAAGAATGCATCCGAGCCGAAGGGCACCACTTTCAACATCTTCTTTAAGGTAATTTAAGCCCAGAGATATTTCCCGTAAGTCAGCACGGGCGTTGAGGCAGCGCATCGCTTGGCGAGCGGCCCTCAACACTCTCGGCGACGCGGCCCGATTCTTCGACGAACGATAAAATGTGAACTATGTATTTTTCACTAAGTTTTCTTTCTATATCGTTTTCTCTTCGTCATTTTATTTCTCGTAATTTTCTTCATATTCTTCTCTATGAATTATTTTACATGTCGCTTTTTCTTCGCAATTTTCTTCTTCGCAATTTTCTTCTTCGCAATTTTCTTCTTCGCAATTTTCTTCTTCGCAATTTTCTTCTTCGCAATTTTCTTCTTCGCAATTTTCTTCTTCGCAATTTTCTTCTTCGCAATTTTCTTCTTCGCAATTTTCTTCTTCGCAATTTTCTTCTTCGCAATTTTCTTCTTCGCAATTTTCTTCTTCGCAATTTTCTTCTTCGCAATTTTCTTCTTCGCAATTTTCTTCTTCGCAATTTTCTTCTTCGCAATTTTCTTCTTCGCAATTTTCTTCTTCGCAATTTTCTTCTTCGCAATTTTCTTCGTGATTTCCCTTAATATTTTTTCTATATCGCCTTTTCATTTTCCTTTCATCGCATTTCTTTCATTTTCCCCTAAGTATTTTTGTTCTTGGTCGTATTCCGCTCCACGTCGCTGCTCGGCGGGCGCGCGAGTGCGCTAGATCTTAAAGCTAGAGCCGTCGCTGGCCGGGCGCACCTGCACGGCGTTGGCGCCGAAGGTGAGCGGGCCGCGCGAGGGGCGGGGGCGGCCGAAAAAGTCGTCGAGGAAGGACGCGGGCGGCGGCGGTCTGGAGGCAGGGGCGGCGGCGGGGGCGGGCGCGGGCGGGCGCGGACGAGTCCCACCGTAATACCCCGCCCCCGCCCCCGGCGCCTGCCCGAAGAAGCCACCGCCGCCCGCGGGTGCCGACGCCGACGCCGACGCCGGCTGGGGCGGGGCGGTGTAGAGGTTGGGGAAGACCGGGCGCGTGTGCTGCAGCAGAGTCTGCACCGCAGTCAGCGTCTGGATGGGGATCTGAGAACAGGAGCGGACGGGCAAAGTATTATTTTCAAAATTGGCAATTCCATTGGATGGGCATCTGAGAACAGAAGCGGGCACTCGAGGTATTATTTTCCTAATGGTTCATTCCATTAGATGGGCAGCTGAGAACAGGAGCGTTCACGCGTGAATCAAATACAAAATATGTTTAATATATTACTGATATATTATTGCTTGCTATTGCCTTCGATAACGATCTCTATATTCACTGCATAACTTACGTGGATCGAGAGGATCGTAGCGTCGAGCGAAATATGAAAATAGTTGCTTATTGATACAGTTTCTCTTACGGAGGTAAATATGAAATGAAAAAAAACAATGAAGTTAACAAATAGTCAATGAGTAAAGAAGTTGATACGAATAATTAAAATTAGGTGAAATTTAAATCATGTATGTACCTGGGTTAACAGGTTCAAATGATCTCGTGTGACAAAATGTCCTGGAATCAAAGACCCTCGGGCTTTTTCTCGCCGCTCCATCATTAGAATCCTAATAACACCATTAGTGCATATTTCCAAATGTATATTTTCCATACATGGGAATTAGATTGCCAACGGCCAAAGAAAACCGTGTGATTGTATGATGTTCCGTGTGCTTGTATGATGTAGTGTGTTGATTGTATGATGTAGTGTGTTGATTGTATGATGTAGTGTGTTGATTGTATGATGTAGATAATATTCGTATGAAATGATATATATTTAAGAAAGGCAATAGATATATCGTAGAACTAACAAAATTTGTAAAAGAACGGTTTTTTAATACTGTTATTTTGCTTGAAATCTTGATATGTGATTATGATATTAAAAACTTGAAAGCTCACTTCGTTGTAATCAAGGCAAGCTTGTGTGAAATGGTTTCTCCAGCCTAGAGACCGAATATGTTCCCAGCACGCCGATGGTAACCATTACAACATTGCGATGTGTGCCGAAGAGAGCAACAATTGATCACTCTTTCAATGGCTTATGAACTTGTTTTTTATGTGTGTGGATGGATTTAAATGCAGTTCATTTGTTGACCAAATAGATAATTCGGATTTTAGATATTTTCGAGAGAGACTCATCAGCCTCTCAAGACTTGCCTAACTTACACTTCGATTTTTTTTAACCTTGCGCTTGATGTGAATCAGCTGTTAAAGTGGCATCCAACCGGAAGCTTGAACGTTATCGCGGCGACGTCACTGGGGTGACGTTTAAGCTTACAATTGGGTGTCACCGTCAATAGCTTATATACGTCAAGCCCCACGTTAAAAAATCGAAGTATACGAGTTATTCTAATAGAGAATGTAATTGTTCGTTTTTATTTCCTAAATTGCTTAGAGACCCGTGTTTTACAGATTGTATCATTATACCCAGTATGCTTGAAGATTCATCTGCTCACGATTGTAGAGTTATGATATATTTATTGATGGATGATGCTTACTAATCTTCATTCACGAAAACAATAACAAAGGATCAATCCATCTGAAGTGATTTAACTCTGGTCGCTGGATCATCCCAAAAACGCAAACTTTGTATGTAAATTTCCTTGTGTTTTTTTTTTTTTTCGTTCAAAACATTGTTCCAAAAATTGTTTTACGTTGTTCAAAAATGCTGCTTTTGTTTTAATACGCGCGCTATATTTCTCTTTTGTAGACATTCACCGTTTTTAAATTACTCAGCACTAGGTAGTTGAAGTTTTTAAATTAATATTTTGGTTTGTTTCATATTGTCGTAAATAAATAGAATTAATCAATCAATATTTCAAGAACCTTTTCCATAGTTTTACACCTGGATTTGTATCAGTTGTCTTGTTACTAATTGTAAGATGCGTTTCTGACAATGAATCCTTTAAAACATGCCATCCAAGTCGTGTTACCGTGAATATTCTCGACACCCTCAAAGTTGAAATTTATACTGCAGTTTGGTATTACAATGATATTTTCGTTTGCATATTTCAAAATTTTATCTTGTCCCTCAAGAGAGAGATTACTGTTCAAATTTGGGAAAAATATCAACATTTCAAATTTTAATAGGGTGTAATTTTTCAATAGTACCCTAATAGAGCTTAATAATAACTAAATTTGTAAACCCTAGTGAATATGGAAATTTGTGTACTTTAATCCACCATTAACTTATTTTTTCGAAAACTCAAAAATATTGTGTGAAAAAGAGTTTCAAACTCGCATTTACGGTATCGCTTAAACGTCATTTTCGTAGGAACGACTAAAACATTTTCAATGAAAATTTCCATTTAGGACGAGGTTTTACTCTTCCTTGATATTTTTAATGTAATATTTCGGTTCTACTATACAACCGAAAAATTGGGAAAATTCAAAAACACATACTTTGAATGTCGATAGATGGCAGCTGCCTAGGGATAATATTTTTAAGAAACACAAGAAAACATAACATTTTCAAATCAAATTTTGATTTTATATCTTTTTGCTGACAAATTTACGAGGTTTTTGAAACGGAATCTCTAAGATAGCTAAAACAATCATTGTCTTAAAAATGTTAGGTTGGTGCGTGACAGTAGGTAATGCCCAATACAACTTGTGGAGTTGGAAACTCACCTGGAAAATGTCGTTGAGGATCTGGTTTCTGTCCGCCTGCCTCTTAAAGCGCGCGGGCCTTCCCCGGCTGGTGTGGCCTACGCCCTGGAACATTGAGTCATCTCAGAAGGCTGTTATGTAATTCATTATCGCCCCGACAATATTACGTTCGTGTGGGAGGAACAGGAGAAAGGTGTAGAGGCCTTTCCCGTGTGGTTACGTCTGCTGCCTAATGTTCGGTTCGTTTAACGATTACGGGTTAAGTCACTCTTCTTTGGCATACAGTGTTTCTGACAGGACTTAACAACACATGTACAGTGGGTTGCTTAATTTACTTGCAACATAAATAGCAATTATGTAGGATTATTCACTCTTTGATATGAAATCAAATCTGTAGCACTTGATAATATACGTAGAGTACAGCTTTAATTTGATAAAGTTGCTGCTCTTCGTAGTTTCATTTTATAAATAATTCTGATCTAATATGTCATTCTGGGTCACTCAGATGTCCTTCCGTTCATATTCCGTAAATTATTAGACAATAAAAGAGACGTCATTCACTATTCACTATGAAATACGGTCGTTGCCATAACGAAAACACTGCATTCAGAAGGACAAGGAGGATTTAGATCATTTAGATGGTACCACACATACGAAATTATTACACATTCACAGTTGTGGGACCAACTTTCTATGGCAGTACGCGGCCAGGGAAAGTACATGTTAGTATGGCTTTGGCCGCTATGTTGGCGAACAATCGCGTCCTGGAGTCGCGGAATGGAGTTGTACAGGTCACAGATGGAGTTTTGTAATAGTCCATCTCATGTTGCTTGCATTTGAGCGTACATGCGATTTCGAGTTATCAATGGAAATCCATGTTTTGAAATCCCCTGATACTGAAAAAAGTTGTTTTTCAAAACTTCGGTGCGTCCACCTGTCTGTCCGTCCGTCTGCGAATATCACTAGTCCAAACCATACGTAGGATTTTTTCAAAATGGATATTCCTCGGGCGATGTGGCTCTACTCGAACCGTTGCTGTTTTCTATAAGATTCTGTAAAATTTGGGAGGAACTTTACTTGAAGCCCTAAGGACATATTCAACATTTTCTAAAAAATTGCTCAATTTTTTTTTCTTTAAATTTATTATGAGAATAGAGTAAAATACACTTATAAAGATGGCATAGGTCATTTTTCACTGTTAAATTTGAATTTTCGAAATTTGTAAAAGTTTCAATTCTTTGGTGTCTTCCTACAACTACAAAATTGAAGTGAGACTTTTCCTTTAAGTAAAATTGTTTGTCCATATTTCTTTCATTTAGGTTATGTACATTGCTTTGAAAATTTTAGTAGTTTTCGCGCAATATTGCGTGCAATATATGCAATATTAAACTAGTGGTGCACAGAACAGCACGTACTTTTTCGCCTTTAGTAATTGTTATGTAAAACTATCTATACCACAATTTCTCTGCGAATTAACATATCTGTCATTTTTTTAACCCATTACATTATGCGAGAAGTAAATATTTTGAACAAATTTAAACACATTTTTTTAACAATTATTATTGCTTTTCATACACCTGAATCATGTCTCAACAATGAGACGTAATTCACAGTAATTCAGCTGCCGAGTCACGGCGCAGAATGACATTGTTGCATTCCAATTTGATATTTTTTGAAGGCTTTCAATATGTAATTCATATATTTCAAATAGGTTTTAAATAATTTCTAAAATATTAATTTGTAATCTTATAACAAAATCGAATATAAGAAACGAACGAAAAAATATGAAATAATATACACATTCTAACATACGTAGCATCCAACTGCACAACCTCTGAAATTACTATCATGAAGCGATGATTTTCGTAGTAGGAGACTACGTTTGACGCTAAATTACTAAAAAATACTCACAATTTCGAAGCATTGAACATGGCCGTATTTGAAGATGTTCTTGTCGAACACATTTCAAAAAAGAACAAAAAATTGTATCTTCCCAATGTAATTGTAAGAAGACGCCAAAAAATGTTTATTTTTTTCAATTTTCCAAGAAACAGGCATTTCAACAAACATGAGACCTGCACTATTCTCTTAAGCGTCTTTTGCGTCATCTAATTTCCAAATTTAATCAAAAATGTTGTGCCGTTTTTAAGAAAAACATTGTTTAAAGAAAATACATTGCCTGTGTTTAACACACTATTTTGCAAAACAATATTCATATTTTCGAAAAACTGAATGTGACATTATATTAAGATCTGGTTTTGATTAACACATTCCATTACCAAAATGCTTATCTTCATAAATGTTGTTGAAGGAAGACACCGAAAACAATTTCGAATTTTGCAATTTTCAACAAACATGAGACCTGCACAATTCTCGTAAGTGTCTAATACGTTATTCCAAGCCAAAATTTCATGAAAATCTTTGGTGTCGCTTTTGAGAAAAAATGTTTAAACAAAATTAAAAATTGTCTTTATTTAACAAAATTACGGGTAAATAATCAAATATTCGAAAAATTGTTCATAACCTTATTTCAAAGTCTATATGGAACAGATTGCGTTAAGGGAAAAAAGTTATCTTTCATATTTTAGTTGTAAGAAAATGCCAAAAAAAGTTTGAACTTTGCTATTTTCCAAAAATCAGAGTTTTCAACGAACACAAGACCTGCAGTAATCTCTTAAACGCCCTTCACACTATCCAATTACAAAGTTTAATCAAAAATTGTCGGAGCCTTTTTTTTTTTATTTCGAAAATTCACCAGGGGCTATATGTAAAGTAGCCCCCAAAATTAATATTTTGTTTTCAACTTCGATTTTACAGATTATTGCATTTGTGAGTATGATTGCTTCAAATGGTTTCTTATGATGTTTTTCTGTTATAATTCGCTCAAATTGCCGCTTTTTCAGCAACGTTCAAATAACATTTTCTGAAGAGCGGCTCCGAATTTTTCAATGAAAATGTGAATTCAGAATCGTTTCACACTACTATAATATTCTCAAAAAATTATACCAATTTTAATTCTACTAATAGGGGATTGAAACAAAATGAGGAAATGTGATATGTAAAAACGTCTTTTAGGCGCCACTAGGAATAAGGGGGGGGGGAGATACCCGAAAGTTAGTCTAGAATAATGAGATTAGAAAACTAATTAGTGCGAGAAAGTTTGTGCAATTATGTTGCACCACTAACGTTTTAAATGGAACAAAGTTGACAGGTGACACATGTCAGAGGTGTATTAAAATATATAAAAAAAATCAGCTCAGTGCCGTGACCAGGATTCGAACCTGGGTTATTGCGGCCACAACGCAATGTCCTAACCACTAGACGATCACGGCTACTCGAGCTGTCGAGGTGGAGACGCTGGCTGGAGGAAGCAGTCCGGATCGCGGATGGTTCCGCTCCTCGAGCAGGAAAGTGGGGCAACGGCCGCGGGACCGCGCTTCGAAAGGAGCCTGGAGGGAAAACTGTCGTGAGGGGAAATGTGCACTGATATTACTCCGCTAGCATCGTATGAAATATTGCTTTACATTTTTTACTGATACGTTATAGCTTATTATTGCCTTTGATCAGGAGCTCGATATACGCCGCATAACTTATGTGGATCGAGAGGCTCGTAGTTTCGAAGGCAATATGAAAACATTTGATGACGCTACATGTATGGAAATAATTATAAGAGGAAAATATGAAAAGAAAAATAAAGTCCAGTTAACAATTAGTTAATTAGTAAATGAGTAAATTTGAATCAATAGAAATATGTAAAAAAATAAAATGATGTAGGTGCCACTGGCGTTAACTGGTCCTAAAGCCTCGAGCAACAAAACGCCCTCGGACCAAAGACTCTCGGGCGTTTTGCGTCCAACAAGGTGACGGGAATGGTGACAATTATGTATAAACTGGATATAGTGGAGCCTGCAAACTAGGATGTGCGAGTTTTCTTACTAACGGGCCCTTATGAGACAACCCTTGGTCTGACTCCTCCGCTGACACCTGTGCAACGTGGGTGACCCTGCAGGCGGCAGCATTGACCGGTTTACCAACCAATCATATCCGCACCCCTTGTAAAGCCCTAGACTTTGAAGTACGCACACCTCCTCGCCTGCATGGGCGGTGCCACTTTAAGACGTTTCTCGTGGAGAACTTATTATATAACAGTCAATAACAATTAATTATATTCAGGACTTGATTTCTGGCCGAACGCGACGGAACGGAATTCCGGTACCTCGGGAATAATTCTTAAACTATACTATAAATACGTAACTACTTCGATTAAATTAATAATTAAATTTGGAGTGCGTTCCGGGACCTAACATTTTATAAATCAAGCACTGAATATATTGATCAATGCTTTATATTTGATTGAATTTATTGTATTCGTGTACAGGTTCCTCAGAATATATGTGACAAGCTTCGAAGGCTTGTAGAGGTAAAAATGACCACTTTTTCCCAATGAATGTGACGTGGGAAATTTCATATAACAGAGTTATTCACATGCTTGCCCCTGTATGTTAGGCAACCCCGTATTCAAAGGTGTTCTGCAGGGTCATGAAGACTCCTCGACTGAGTCAGAACAAACGAGTTAAGAATATACTAAGACTGGCTGAGCCATCGTCATCTTTGCAGCAAATTGAAACCTTTTTTTTACATTTATGCGCCGAACATACTGAAGGTATTGTGAATGTTATTGTTCTAACCACTTATGTAATTTCAATACAGTTAAACGAAATAGATAACTATACAGAAATAAGATCTGATACAAACAGCGTCGATTCAATATATCACAGCAGATCTACACTCCACCACCAGGTCACCACTCATATGTTTTGACTGCAATAAACATGGCTGCTCCTAGTTCTTCGAGTTTCCCCCAAGACCACTAAATTCACAGGGTCAGCCACTACATGTAGTATATTGTAACTCAGGGGTGTCCAACTTCCAAGGCCTCGAGGGTCACAACTAAAACCTTTAATATGGTTTCATTACTCAAGTGGTCCCCTCGGGGCCCCGTATTGTTGATCTCGGCAGTTTGCCCAGCTGCTCTGAAAAGGGGAGGGGGAATTGGAACCATGCGTGATATCTGGCCGTACCATGCACAGCGCAGTAAAACACATTAGAATGATTATTACTGAATTTACTGCGAAAAAATCGTCATATCTAAACTTCACCCATTTTTACTTTAAGGGGGAACTGACCACGTCAGGGTATATGCGCTAGGTACGCAAAGGTTTTCGCCCGTCATGGATGTAAGCGACATTGACGTTTGACTAACAACCTTTCGCGGGTCACAATAAAAGGCACCGCGGGCCATCAGGTGGCCAGCGCTGTTCTAACTCGTTGGTCAGAACGTAACCTGCCGAGCACCCGAGCTGCCGACCATTCAGAGGTCATTATCGTGGGCCATATTTTATTTTTATAAATTGCGTATTGTATCTTTTTGCGGGAGAGGGCCCAAGTCGTGTGGTATCTTTGTTGACCGGGATAGGGTACGCCGGAGCCCACGTTTGGCCTCCTTTTACATGTAACGCGTTTCGTCTCCAACGGCGCCAGCCCACTGTCCGCCTGTGCGGCGCAGACGCCCCACGCGGAAGCTGCGCCGCCGGACCAGCCTCGCCTCGCCTCGCCGCGCCTCGCTTCCCTGAGCGTGGGCGCCAGCGGTGGAAGGGTCACTTTCTCTCGTGGTGACGCAACGCGCCCCCCCCCCCTCTACCTGCCTCCGCCCTCGCCGCCGCGCGCCGCGGCCGATGCCCCGACGGCATGCGTCCTCCGAGGGCCGGAAAGGCCGACACGCACGGCGCGAATTGACAATTGACGGGTTGCGCGTAAGAACATGGTAACGGACAATGTACGGATGTTGACACTACTGATTAGGGGGCGGATTTTAATTTGAAATGTTAATTTTTGTTTTTTCTCTTTACAACAATGCCTTTTAGTATAGACATTAATTTTATGTCAGTGAGGAAATTTACCCATTTTTATATCGGATTTTGTTTTGCATTTTTCGTCGATTTCAACTAATAACTCTTTTATCTTTTTCCATCATTTTTAAAGCGTTTTTCGCTAATTTCATCGATTTTAATATCATATCAATGGTTCTTGCTACAAATAATATTTACGAGATGCAACAAATGTTCTCGACAGAATTACTCAGTAGCCTATTCGATATCTTCGCTCATAAATTGTAATGTCAGCAGCTCTGAGGGAGTAATTTCCAGAATTAATCTGAGTGAGTTAAGGTTCCTGTGGCGCCATTGTCAGTTCGGCCGATTTTTGGAGAATTAAAGACAGAGATTTTCAAGTAAAGAAATACCCAAAGCCTAAAGTTTGTAAGCTGAGTTCACTTGAAAGAAAGAAAGAAGCATTTATTACATCAGTAACATATTCAACAGCTTGAGTTGTTCATCTAAACTGATTTTGATCACATTTTTAACATCATTTTTCTTTGCTTTTAGGGCATTTTGAAAACATTTTAAGAGCATTTTATTGACCACTTTTGGCAATATCTTCGTTTATCAAAATCCGCCTCTACTAATGATGCAAAAGGTCTGCAAAAGCGAACTTTATTTTACTGTCGAGCTTCGTGCGAAGTTGTATAGGGAAAGGTTAGCAATTCTGCAGTACCAATATTTTGACGGAAAACCCCTTTTGTGGGTCCCTGATGTCCAAAACGATTTTTTTACTTTCTACTATACTCGGCATGTTTCTTTTTTCCTGAATGTAGTACGGTCAAAATTTACGATTTGAGTCTGTGAAACCAAAAACATCTGTCCTTCCGTCTGCGGACATCACTAGCGAGTAAATCGGGGATTTTCATCAAAATGATTCCCGGTCGATCTGAGCGGTGTGGTGGTCCCTCGACTTATAATGGATCTTTTAACTTTTGTTGGTACCTTACATGAAGCACCCAGGATATTTTTGAATTTTTCTCCGAAGTAGTTCCGATTGTTTTCTGTAAATGTTTTGCTCAAATAAATCAAAGTTATTTATATAACATGGCATAGATCCGACTTTTTAATAAAACCTCTGAATTTTGAAAATAGTTAAAGTTCCAATTTTGTATTCTTCAGGAGCTTAGGTAGACAAGACGTCTTCTCGCGGAGTCTATGTGCCTTAGTACAAATAGTCTCTGCACCTAAGCTCGGGCAATTATTTTTAAAAACACTTTTGCGGGTTTAACTATTATAATGTTACGTAACGTTACAAATACTACAATAAAGAATGTGCTGTTCTCGAATCTTTAGATTACCTTTCTCGCGTAGAAGTGTACTTGTGTAGTAAAGAGAAAGCATTGTCATGCAGCAACGGACAGAAGCAATTTTTCGTTAGAAAAACTCGAATTGTGGTATCAAAAAAGTGAATCAATATTGTTCTTACATGTAGTAATATAATTCCTCTCACACGGTGTATAGTTAGAATCTACGTTTTCTGGGTTCTTGATACCGAAAAATTAGTTTACAGCAAACTGTCAGTCTGCCCGTCCGTTCGTGGTGAACTAGCCCCTAAACAGTTATGACGATGTTTTCCGAAATTCCGTTCCAACAGGGCAAACTCGAGGTCCTGCGAATTTGAAATGAATATTTTGACTTGAGGGTTACTTTACATGAAGACTTACAATTTTCAAAATTTTCTCAAAAATGGCTACAAATATTTGGTCTGTTTTCTTTTTAACTCCGATAGAACAAGGATGCCTACAAATTGGAACGTATTTAATTCTCATCGAAATCTCGGAATTTTCGATGCTCTCAAATATTGTGTGTTCAGCTGATTTGCGGAGTAAATCGGAGAGTATGTACTCTAGAGTAAAATAACCCTGTAGAAGCATGGTGAAACGCTCATATTCTACTCGAGAGTTACTATCTTGGAGTAAATGGTTACTCTCGGGTAACTACTCTCAACTTTACTCGGCTGTTGGTGAAACCGGCCCTTAGTATTGTCGGAACACTGGCCTCAAGAACTGTCAATTATTACTGTTCGAGGTCACAGAAGTGCGGTACATAATAGTCTGATTGAAATGTATACGACATTCGAAGAAAATGATCCAGAAATTAGCGAAATTAGCTGTTTGTTTGATTTCCAAATATAACACCTCTTTTGAGCAATATCTGCTTTTTTTGCTGTTATTGTGGAATCTTGAAAAGGTTTATTTAATCCTGGGAAAGAGTAACTCTATTATAATTCAGACCATTGGAACTTTACAATTTGACATTAATGCTCTAAATTTTACCAGAGTAATGAATAATTAAGTCCTCTCAGTTCAATAATAAGCAATGTGAGCTTTTCTTCTTTCTTATTAAAATTATAGTTCGTATCGTTTTCTTGGTACTTGAGCTTACCATGACAATCCAAACCTTTGCTCTGGTGGTATTTTAATATTTGTTTTGTATTTTCGTATTCAAAATATTTCGTGGAATACTAACATCGCTTGTCTGAAGACGTAGAGTTTTTAAAATGATTTGTATTGAAATGTATTAAATCCATTCATGTTCTGACACTGTTCATTTTGAAAATAGTCAATGTTCATTACATTGTGTATAATGTGAACATTGGGCCAGGTATAAAATAAAGTAGTAGTCTGCAGCAACAAAAATGCTGTTGCCGAGTTAGTGAAGAATGGGCCTGAAGTAGCAAAAATTGTTTGTTCTGAATCGGCACACGCACATCCTAAAGCTTCCGTCTTCCTCATCAAATGACGTCAGCTATGTCGCAAGCAATGACGCAAGCAATTACGCACTTAATACGAGAATATAGTCGTAGCTTCAGGAATGAGAAACTGCGAATTAATATAATAAAATTTTTGCATTTTTTTTAAAGAGGCTCTGCGGTCCTCTGAAAATACTTCTTTTGATTTCACCTTGATTTCATGGACATCGAAAGCTGCAATCCAGAAATGCGAGAAAGTTGTTTGTATTCCTTGTGTTTTGATCATGTAGGATTCTGCATGTTGTAACTGTGATTCGGTCAACGACCTCCATTTCTATCTCAGCTTCCTGCGCTCCGGAACACGAATGTTGAGACGCTTTGGGAATATTATATATTTTGAAAAAAAATGAAATTTTTCTTCTTCTCATATCGCGTGCACTTTTTATAAAATTTTGTTGCATCAAAGCAACATCAACAGCAAAGCAACGTTGCATCAAAGCAAATTTCAAGAAATAATTGTTGCTTCCAAAAAGCAACAAACACCATAATCTTTTTAAAGAGAATCGAGTTTAAAATAACTCAGCATTGATGATAAATTTTCAAAATTCAGGAGAGCGTGAGAAAAACATTGTACATACTTTCACATTATTTCTGAAATTTGAACTTTCTGCCTCTTTGGATTCACGGTAGTACATTATAAATAATCTACTGGTGATTTGCAAATGAGTATCAATCCAGATATTGATATTTAATATTATATTTTTCGCATTTTCTGGGTAATAATATTTTATTTACTCAAATTATAAATAAGTCAAGTGTTGCGGGCGGAGGTTAATTCGCTCTTAGCTTTAAACCAACACCAGTATTAATTTTCCTGCATTAATACACGCTTAAATCTGGATTCCTTTTAATTAAAGAATACACCTTCACTTACATAAAATTCGGCGTCTTTCGGTAACGCGAGGCAGTTTGTAGCAACCAGCATCAGAAGACCGACGACCTTAAGAGTTTTGCGTGAATCACACGGCGTCACTGCTCTCGCTGCAATTTTAATTCACATGACACTGTATTAAATATTCACTTAATCACACAGTCACTTATCAACATTGTCAGATAAATCATAATGACGTTCTGAGGCTGACCACGTGTCTACTTGACTCGGAAACTCACCCATGCTAGAACGATCCGTGCGCTGCGTGTGCTTAGTCGATCGTGTGGCGCCGGGCCTCGCCTGGATGAGAGTTGCTCTTATAGGGGTCGGTGAGGCAGTCACTGGTCCTGCCCCCTTCCAACTTCACTACAAGGTATCGCCCACTCTCCTGCCTCCTTGGCGTATCTGAATGTGTGCGGTTGTGACGTAACTGAACTGCGAAACTGTACGCAAATGGACTTCTAGATATGAATGAAGACAATGCGAAAGTAATTTTGTGCCGGAAACTCGGCGTGGAAAATTAGGAGACGCGTTGCTTAAGGTAGTGTTGTCATTGCCGGTCTGGTAAGTATTAAGTAAAAAGGGGCAGGATGTAGAAAATTTGATTTTGATTAGGACAAGAAACATGGAAAGGGTTATTATAAAGATGTGGCCGGTAGAGTGATTACGCGGAGACATTCACGATAATAAAAAACTAGTGGTGATACAGCAGCACTTGATTTCTCGCATTATTTCTAAATTTGAAAGTTTCGAAAATTCAGAGAGTTGAACGAAAATGAAAAAACGAATCATTCTTTTAAGTATCCCTTCTTCTATCAGGAGAAAAAAATTGAAGGAAAGATTTAGAGCGGTTTTGAGAATATTTTAAAATTTATTTCAAACACAGATTATTCGAAAACTACTCGTTCCTTCAAAAATTTGAACATGACCTTTTTCAAGAGCTGATTTTTTACAACAGACTTTGTCTAGAGAAAAAATCTTTATCCTCAATTTTTCTGTTTTGAGATGATGACTTTTTAGAATTTTCGAAAAAACGGAGAGTTCGCCGAAAATGGCAGTAGGGGTGGAGTTTCAAGGAAATTCCAAAGAACACTGCCTGGGATTGGGATGTTGGGGGGGAAGAAGCGTTCGGCCAGGGATTGGGCGAAGGTATTGGTGATGGTTTGGGGGTCAAAGGTTAGATTGTTAGTATTGTTAGTGGTTAGGATAGGGGAAATGGGAGTGGGATGGGTCCTGATTGCTTTTATGACTTTATGGATATTGTTGGGGCTGCTGTTGTCAGATAGTAGGTCGCCATACTTGTGTCTCGTGATATTTAAGTAGGTTGTGTATTGTATTTTTGCATTCTTTTTAATTCTCGTTTGTCTCGCCTCGTCTGTATTTGTAGTATCGTCGATGAATTCGTCGTTTATGTCGTATGATCGTAAGGGTTTCGTCAGGGAGGGTGGGGTGTGTATTTCGGTAGTAGGATGTGGTTTTCCGATATGCTTGTTTTATGTGGTAGGTAAGGTGATCTATGGAGTTATCTATGGATTGGGTGGTCAGGATATCTGAGGGAACGTGAATTTTCTTAGATAGTATGTGTTTAACTTTCTTCCAGTCGGTTTTTGGTATTGATGGGGGTTTGGGAAGCATGTAGTTGGGGGTTGAGGAGCATGTAGTTGGGGGTTGAGGAGCTGGTGTAAAGTATTGGGAGGTGGTCAGATAGGTCGTATTTTGGGTGGGGGATGGTTATTAATATTTGGGAGGAATGGAGGATAAATCCAAGATATCGTGGGGAATGTGTAGAACAAGGTGGGTAGGTTCAGTAGGTACTTTTATTTGGATTTGGGGGTTTGTGTGTATGAAATGTTCTAGTCGTAAGCCGGTTCCGTTACTAGTCATGCAGCCCCATGAGGTCGATTTACTGTTGAGGTTGTCTGAGATAATGAAGGGGTAGGGAAGGTTTTTAAGGGTGTCTAGATCGGAGTCGGGGATCGGTGTGTGTGGGGCTTTGTAACAGGATATCAGAAGTATTTGAAATGTGGAGGAGCCAATAGCGACTGAAGTGCACTCTAGGACGGATGTTGGAGGGAGTTGGTAAGGGGTGTGTGGGATGGATCGTCGGATGAGGATTGCCGTACCGCCTCCAGCGGATGAGGTTCGGCCGGTTCTTGTTGTGGTGTAGTTAGGAATGGAAAAGGATCTGTCGGGTGTCAGCCACGTCTCTCGTAAGAATAGTATCCCGATGGAGTAATCTTTGAGGAATTGGGTGAGAATGGGTTTTTTCTGGTTTATGCCGCCTCGCGCGTTCCACGAGGATAGGGTTAAAATTTTGGGAGGGGGCGCCATTAGTTGAGGATTTCAACTAATTTTATTCCTGCTGTAATGAGTTTAGTGATGATGTCCTCTGGGCCTTTGGGGATTTCGAGGAGGGGTGTTAAGTTGAGAATTATCTTTTTCACTGTGGGATTTTGAAGAAGGGAGAGGAGATATTTTATGTCTTGGGTAGTTGATGGAGTAGTTTGTTGTTGGGCTGTGGGTTGTTGGGTTTGACTTAGGTTGGTGGCAGAGGCGTAGGATTGGCTTTGGGGTCTTAGGGGGAAAGTTTTGGAGTGAGTTGATTGGGGGTGGGTGGCTTAATGATTTGGTCATCTGTGCGTGCCGTTGTTCTCTGGCTTTAACTGTGAAGAGGCATTGTGGGTCGTAGGCAGGATGGTGTAGGGAGCAGTTGATGTATTTTGGGGTGAATGGTTTGTCAGATGTGTGGGAGGGAGAGTCTTCAGTTAGATGGGAAACAGCGCAGGGGGTGCAATTCGCTTGTCTCCTGCAATAGGCCTTCGTATGGTACAGTCTTTGGCAATTTCTGCTCTGAAGTATTGTCTGTCATCTTGTAGTCTTCAATTGTTACTCTAAAGTAGTCAATGTATCTTAGTACTTTCTTGATGTCTGTAACTACTTTTTTGTTGGTCTCCACTGTGTACAGGCCTATTGGTGTCAATGTCCCGTCGGCCTCTCGTCGTTGCATCTGTGATGTGGTGTGAAGTAATTTCAAGGGCGGTCAAGTTGTTTTCAATGGCAGTCAAGTCGTATTTGGCCGGGAGTTCTTTGATTACAAATTTGTCTCTTTGTTCGTCTGTAGCTCGGTTGAAGTGGTAAGAGATGGAGGTGAAGAATAGTCCTTTTAGTCTGGGGTCTGTAGAGATCTAGTCCAGGCGGTCCCTTATCTTCCCGTGGGCAATCACAGTCAATGGTTGGATTACCAAATCTGTCCAAGCACACTTGGCTCTCAGGTGGTTATTCCAATTGCTCTTTAGTTCCTTGATCAATTCTGTTGGGTCAAGGATTGTCGTCAAGTCAATTCTGGAGAGTCCGATTCGTCCTTTGTTGTTTGGTTTTGGATTTGTCGTTTGTTGGGAGGATGATTGATCAGGTAGTGGTTCGTTAGGTGTGTTTGGTTCTTCAGGGGTTCCGGAGTCAGTTTGCTAGGGGTCCAATTGGGAGAGACGGTTGAAGGGTTTCAAGGATTCGATATGTTTACGTTCGTGTGGAGGTTGGGGTTTGGCTCCTTTTGTAACCAAACGGAATCCATCATCCGTCAAGAAAACTTTGGATGGTTGGTCAGGCGAGGAGTCGGGGGAGGTGTCAAGAGAGCGTCGGAGGTTGCGCTGCGCTTGGGATACCTCGTCGTTGGCGTTGGAGGTTCCCGTGTCGGTCATTTCTTCGTCTGACATCGCGTCCGAGGGCGGCAGCGGCTGGAGCCGCGCCTCCTCCAGAAGTAATTTGTTCTGCTCCCAGAAGCGGCGGTTGCTCTCCACAAGGATTCTTCTAAACACACTCCTTGGGGTGTGTTTAAGACAAGTGAGAGGCGCCTCCGGTCGGTAGCTTACGCTGTTTAGAGAAGTTATTAAAACTAAGGTAAATACTTAAAGAGCTTGCGGTACGCTGCTGGCTCAATAAGCGTGGCAATGATGATATCTTCACTGCACGGGCGCTGCTCGCTCAATGTTCAGTTGCGCAGCAGAAAAGATTTTACTTGGGACTTAAACTTTTGTATCGAAATTAATCGTTTAATGTCATCTGGCAAGGTGTTGTAAAATAATGTAGATGTATT
The DNA here is from genome assembly GCA_038098605.1 of Gryllus longicercus. NCBI lineage: Eukaryota > Metazoa > Arthropoda > Insecta > Orthoptera > Gryllidae > Gryllus > Gryllus longicercus. The sequence goes on from JAZDUA010000085.1 coordinate 3,435,692, forward strand.
ATATGTGAATTTTTTGTAGTGAGCTGTTGATACTGTCACCTGATGAATATGATTACTACGTCGAGTGTTGTCGTTATAGACGTTTGGTGAAAATATATTCCCGCCCTTAAATAAGTCATTGTTGATAAAAACCACTGTTTCATATGCCAAGAGGCAAGGTAACGGTAAAATACCTATATTAATAAAGAGAAGTTTACGAGAATTACGTGGGTGAGGTTTGCATATTATTTGAACAATTTTTGTAATCTAAACGTCTGGGAGCTATAAGATGTATTTCCCCAGAATATTATGCCATCTCAGGCGGGAATGAGCATTCACGAAATATACACAACGAGCAGTTTGGAGACTGTCTGAATTTGAAAGAATTCTGAAAGCGTAGCATCTTAATGTAGTGTTCAATTCATTTAAATGGACGTTCCATTTAAGATTTGGCTGAATTGAAAGACCTAAAAATTTTGTTACCTTAACTTCAGTCAATGGCACGCCGTTCATTTTCAGTGAAGTGCCGAGCTGTTTATTTGAAATGGAGAACTGCATTGAAACAGTTTTCTTTTCATTTACTATTAATTTGTTATTACGAAACCAATTTGAAATATCTGATATTGTACGGTTTCTTTATTTCAAAGAATATTTGTATCATCCGCAAAGAGAATTGTTTTTCCGTTTCTAATCGTCGAGAGCACTCTCCGATAACTTTTTTTGCGGCAAACAGTCAATTTCCAACTTCTCAAGAATGCTGGTTGTAATAACCTAAACGTACACTTCTGCAATTATAACTTTTCATATTAATAAAATGCAAATAACAATTGTACTGATATTATTGTAGGTCTATCTGTGGTTACTAACTTCACAGAACAACGCACATGTTTCGCGGATTCCTCTGTTTACACAACTGACTCAGTATATCTGAGAAAGAAGAGTGCTTTGTTTGAGGCAGACTCTAGCAGTGTCGTTGTTTATAAAGAAGCATAATAGTCGAATTTCGTCAGAAGACTTGCATTTGAGGCCGTATGTGTGTTTGTGCAATTCATAGCGTGACGTAAGTCTTATGGTTGCATTATGTTTGGATGTCACGATGCGTCGTGTCATTGACGCCTTGAATACCGAGTCCGGCGGACAGCGGGCTTCCTACGTGCGCCGGTGAACAAACTATTATTTTAAAATGTTATTTATGAGTGTCCCACTATGAAATTTAAGGATTATCTAGACCTTACAGATCTATACAAAATTAGTGCGTAAATACATGACTATTTTTACAATTAATTTAAGTGTCGTCCTAAAGTAAAAATTTGCATTTTAAAAATTAAAATGTATTTTAAATATTTAAATAATATGCTTACAAAAATTATATTTACATCATATGAAAGTACATCTTTTTAAGTTAAATTTAAGTAATTTATTTTTTTCTAAATAAAATGGTATTTGCCAAATTATTTTTTAAACATTAGCGTGCATGATTTTTTGGAAAAAGTAAATGGTAATATTCTCAAAGGGACGAGATTAAAAAAAAAGAAGAAAATATGTATCACCTACTTCCAACCTATAGATCCTATAAAAAAGTTTCAAGTCACTAAAAAATAATGTTATTAAGCGAGTGTGTAATTTGATGTGGAATGACTTGTATATTGTGTAAAAATATTTGTAACTCAAAATAAACCTTGTGATAAGCATTACAACTCTGGTTCTGTAAATAAAATAAATAAATTAATACATAAAAACAATTTTCCTGAAGCAGTAATTTTTCTTCCAGTCGTTTTAGATAGAACAACATTGTCATCTTTCTAGTGTTAAATGCTGTCCATTGTTTAAAATTTTTTTTTTCTTGAATGTAAGAAATTACTGTACGTATTCTGTATACACTTCAAAAAAATATTGTAATTGTTAACAACAGTTAGTTTAGGAGCAAAACTCTCTAATACATATACTCTTAAAAAGCAGGCTTGAGGCATAAATTCTCTCTCCTTTGGACATAGAAATATATAAAATGTGAATCATGTGTGCTAATAATGAAATGCATAGGTGTGCAGACAAGGGAGGCTAGGGGGCCCAAGTGGCACACCTTAAAATTTTGAGAGGCCCCAAAGCTTCAAGTTTTAAAACATTTGTTTCTGTAAATATGATTAATTCCTGAGGTTCCTCTTTTTAAGCTCACTATTCAGGGAATTGATAAACAATGTTTAAAGAAGACACTCTCCAAACCATCTGGCAACACTGTAAATTGTTCAACATGAAATCATTTATACTTGTTAATAAATTGTGTTAATTAATTGTATCATTATCAAAAGTTTTAATTTCATTCTCCTTGTAGTATGTTTTCTTAGTTTTTTTAAGAAATGTGTGGTATGTAAATAAAAATGTTTAATGGAAAAGAATACGTGAGGGATGGGGGTAGAAATGAAGTTGGTTTACTTGTTTTAGGTTACACAAGCCAGTGATTTATTGTATGAAAATTTATTTTTATTAAAATGCTAAATATGTTATTAAATATTTGCAGATTGTTCCCAAAATTTAAAAAAAAAAAAAACTTCATTTTTTTGTCACTTCTCTTATATTTTATTACATAGGAGCAAAATGATATTGCATACTTCTTCTTTTTATTTCAGTACCAATGATAATGGTAAAGATTAACTGAGTGAATGTATATAAATTTGATTCTTTTAGAACTTTTACCAAATCCTTGCGATTGTTTGGTAACGGTAGTGATAGAATACTTTTATCCAAATGGATGTGGCATTTGTAATGTTACATTGTCCACTAGAAACTTAAGGAAAGGCTGGAATAATTTAAGAATGAGGGTTTTTCAAAGATCCTCAACAATAATGGTTACAAATTTGAGTTATATGAAAAAATACTGAAAATAATATAGTTGAAGAAATAAAAGACTATCAGAAAAAAATATTTAAACATATTAAGAGAATGAAGAATGAATGACTTTCAGAACTAGCATTAAATTACTCATATGACAAAATCCCATAGGATGAAGAAACATTAGAAGCCCATAGAAAAAATGGAGAGAAGAGGAAAATCTGGAGAAGCCATCTGGTCTATTGTACAGACAGGAACTGACCAGATCCTGCATTTCAAGATAATGATGAAAGTAAACATTTTCTTTAGTTTACTATTTCTAAAACTGAAGTCATCATTTCTCTTCACTTCAAATTTTTCAATCCGCCTTTTAGAAGGGAAATTAAGCTTCCAATTGGAATTTTTCATCAGATGGAATATTCCTTTTTAAAAACAACAACAAATCATTCCATTAAAAACAGGAAGCCTATTCACCCTAATGTAGACCCTTCATTATGATAAGCTAAAAAGGATGAATGATGAGACTGATGACAGTATCAGAATTCAAGAAGTTATTTAGTGCTGAAATTATGATATTTTGTTTCAGTGAAATTAATTTTTTGTGATGTAGAATATGAATAATCGGGCTTATTTCCAAAAGCTCAATGCCATTTCTCATCCTTAAAGAAATTTAAGGGCTCCCAAATCACTTTTCAATGATCCAATAAGATAATTTTTAAAGAACAGCATGTCTCCACAGCAGTAAGAGCATAGTCACTCTCAGTGTGTTATAATATGATGCCCCTGTTGTACAGGGTTTTTAGTGTAGCTTGATATTCCTTATATTCTGACATATTGGGAGGTAAGAAAGGGAGGAAAAACAATTATTACAATATTATCATACTGTATGAAACATTTTCAAGTGAATGTAATATTCAGGATTGAAATAAGCAGTGGTTGTTTTCAGTCAATGTTGTTGATAATAAAACAAATGGGAAATAAAACTTGTATCTCGTTAGTTCTCTTGTATATTCAATATCATTTGTTTTGTATTATTTAAATTAATGTTATTTTGAACATAAATGTGCATTACATTGCAAGACATTACAATGCTTTACATTACCTTCCATTAGCATCTATTATAATAGCATTATAACATAGTAGGTTGCCTAACAAAATAATACACAAACATATAACATATGACTTGTTAACATTGCTTTACTTTTACAGGGTTGATTTTTGGTGTATAAAACAACCATGTAATAAATTTTTACAGATTTATATTTCATGTACAATAGAGCTTTGTTTAGAGAATAGTAATAGTTTTCTTTGATAATCATCAGATGTTAGGATTAGTTCTTACTCTTGTGTCCCTATTTTGTAAATATGTCCAAAAATGCTGAAATAAAGAATATTAACATTCGGTGAATGTAGCAAAAGATATTGCAGGGCAAATCGGTAGGAGGGGCTTTTCAAGTTAGTGTTTGTGACTGAAATTGCAGTTTCCTGTTCTGATGTTTGTTATTGTCATTGTTCTTTATTAGAAAATTCTTTGCAGGCTTTCAAGGAATAAAAGCTGTCAATTGATTTGTGCAGAGGGGGTGGTGTTCAGTGTTCTCCAGTGATTGTTCCATCTTTTCTGCATTCCCCTACAGTAGTGTGCCCACAAATCCTTCCATATGTGTGAAGTTGGCAATAATTATTTATTTCAAAAGTGATCTCAAGGTGGTTGTTGTTGTTGTTGTTGTTGTTGTTGTTGTTGTTGTTGTTGTTGTTGTTGTTGTTGTTGTTGTTGTTTTGAAATTAATTGGGTCACTTTAGAAACGGCTAAGGACATTTGTAATCGCTATTTTTTTTTTTTTTTTTTGCTCGCGAATCGGCCAACTTAGGACCACGCGTTCATACATCCTGCATTTTACAGTGGCTCAGTATCATATATCACGGTAGCAGGTGCATGAAACTTCAATTGGGGGGGATCAGTATTTTTACTGAATCCGATTTTTATCCCCCAGGGTTGTTAGCCCTGGGGGTATGAAAGATGAAATGATGATGATAATGAGGGGTGAAAGGACGACACACTCATACGGACACACACAAATACACCCGTGCCCGAGGCGGGACTCGAACCCGCGATCTTCTGGTCCGAAACCACTCCGGCACTACTGCCTTAGCGATCTCGGCCATCTGATCGGCGTAATCGCTATTATTTTAAGCATTAGTAACATGTAGACTATAGATATAACAACATTAGATACAAAACGTATGCAAAGAATAATGAATTAATTAAATTTTTCACAATAATTTAAATTAGTTTGTTGAAACCTTTAATTATCAAATATGTTATCATTAATTTACAGCCATCAATTGAATTAAAATTTTCACGTACATTATTTTCATGCTAAGAATTTTTCTTATATTTGGATTATTTGAAACATTTGAACATATTTGGAACATTGTTGGAGAGTGTGACTAGTAGATAGGATTCCACCACGTTTTCTTTCATTAGTTGGCAGAGGGTAAAAGAGGAGTGGCCAATTCTTGTTCAAGAATTTGCTCCGTGGTTCATATATGTATATTGCAGATTGTTAAATCTGCCACTGCCTTCTTTACAAGATGGAGTTTAAATGATAGAGCTTTCTACTGATGATTCCATAATTTAATTATGTACTTCTTTAAAAATTATTATGTAATTTTCAGGCATCTCTTTGAAATTCGGGATTTAGGTGATTACGAATGCCTTATTACATTACAGTATGGAATAAACAATTAACTTTTGTGTCTCAAAAAGAAAAATATGTTCTTCTGATGTATTTTTCTCCTGAATTCAAATACGATGATGATTTCCCCCATAACTCAAGGTTTCAAGGTTTATAATTTCAAACATTTTAAAACTTTTTGCATTCTTACCTACACAATATTCAAACTTTCTGACTGGCCTAGAAAGTAAGAAATGACTATTTTTTACTATATTTTGCCTATTGAGCATGCCTGTTAATGGTCCAACCAGAATCGGCAGCACAGTAAGATTCCATTTTCCTTGAAATATCTTTTCCATAGCTAAAATGTCCTGAAAATGTTCCCCGTGCTCATCGCTCACTGTGTCAAGATTTTCTGGAAGTCTAGGTGCATGTGCAGGAACTGTACTTTTAAAGACATAGTATAATCCACAATTTAAAAAGATGCTATAAAATAGTTGTCAATGTCTTGGTAATTTTCCGGCTTTCAATTTCCCTAAAAACAGCAACATTTTTTAATTCGTGCCAAGCTGCTTTCTCCAGTGGATACAATAATTCCTCAAGTAATTCATCATGTAATAATGGTCATATTTGTGGACCCACAAATATTTCTTCTTTAATTTTCACAGCTCTACTTTTAGGAAACATCTGTTTTAAGGACACAAAACCAGGAGTATTGTCCATAGACAAAGTTCTTCATTAATCCTAATTTTATATGTAACGGAGGTAGGTACACATGCTGTATTCACACAAAAATTAACAGTACTTTGTGTAACCAAGTTGCAAACCAAGACCACAAATATCCCATTGCATATTGAAGCTTTTCCCATATAAATTTAAAGTTTTCTTACATGTTTCTTTCATACTAGCTGTGGGCACCACAGGTAATTATAGGAATTTATTACCATTACACAGAAATACAGCTTTAAAACTAACTTTAGAGGAATCCACAAACAAGCACCGTTCTGTAGTCTTTGTTAAGCAGAAATAGCAGTCAGGAGAGTGATCTTTGGGTTCCCTCCAAATCATAGGGATAGCAAATGGCATGTGGCTGGTGCCACTTTTCTATGTAGTGGAAAGTCTAGAACGTGATAAACAATAGATTGTGTGTGTGTGTGTGTGTGTGTGTGCGGGGGGGGGTTAAAGGCCCTTATTTGGTTCCCCACTTTACACCCAAAGTAAAGTTCATAACACTTTTCCACTAAAGAAGTAAAATTTTGCCTTTGGAACTGACTATATACATAACTAAAATTGTTTGGATTATTTAACCAAAATCTAGCTATTTTAACT